>CM001190.1:11289725-12489725 GCA_000218505.1 Schrenkiella parvula | reverse complement strand
CTTGTTCAAAATGGATATGGGCACCATTAATTCGCGACAAACCAAAAGTGTTTACAACATTTTATTTCTTTCTAAAAACTTTGCAGATAATATCGACGCCAGAAAAACAAAATATTTATTTTTTAAGTTGATGTAAAACTTATTCAACTCAAAAGACCGTTTGTACAATGAATGGATGCAAACATTTGTTTGAATATTCAAAATACATTTTCAAAAATTACATAAACGAATCAGGTATAGACTTTGATGTCTCGTCCTCGTACCTCTTGCTTCCTGATGCAAAAAAAGATATCCACCCGAAAACATTTACCTAAAAGCCCAGTTCTTAATACCTAAAAAAATATAGATTTAATTATTAATATAAAAAAAGACAACTAAAAATTTTGAACCTTTCATCTCCACCAAACAAATGTGAACCTAAACCAACTAAACTACTAAACATTTTGGTAAAATAAAACTAAAAAATTATATATTTTATATAGAGTTTCTATGATTTATACCTAGGGTCGGCACACTGTTTACCTGTACTGGTAAATGCAACCGTTTCGAACGTTACGTATGCATTTGTACCGGTCTGAGTCTTGACTAAGAAGCTACATTGCACCACACGGGTCTGTAATTAAGAAGTTAGACCCTTTAATTCATAATCAAAGTAGGTTAAATTGGATTATAGTAGTCTTTTTCACATTGATAATGGATTAAACCAGTGACCTCTAGAACCTTTATATCTTTATATCTTTAACCAGCTAAACTAGTGATCTATTTTTAAACCAGTGATTACCTTTATCTTTGATATTTTCATTAGGCTTTGTTGGTATATGGGGTCCACTGATCGATATATAAAATTATAAAGTATAAACTCTATTATGAAGATGCATTGATTACTAATCTTTGTCAGATCCATCTAATTTTTTTGTTTTAAAGTAATATTGTCTGCCAGAATATAATAAACAAAACAAATGGGCTTATTCGATCACGTTTTGTTCATACTTTCTTTCCCTTACCAACCTAATTTTAACCTGCCAACTTTCATTCTCCATTTTTTTTCTGTGCTTAGTCTGATTATACAAAATTTAATTAAAATCATGAAAAAATTTAACCACATTCAGAAGAAATAACTTGGTTAATCTCATATAGTTATTACTTTTCTTTTCTATATGGTTTTTAAAATGAGAATCATTATCGCATCTTATTAGAATAAAGTGGGATTATAAACAAGTGGTCCCTTTGCATTATGAGGTTTTATTAAATAAAGTAAATAACACTAAAAAAAACACAATTTATTTTAAAATTTATGATGGGACGTTGGAAATTTCCTACTGAAAAGTCAAAAACGACGTGACTTAATGCCACCACCGATACCGACGATTTAAGACCAACACTGTTTTTTTTTACATTGTTTTTTTTTAAACACTGTTTTTTTTTTATAATACTAAACAAGTGCGACCACGTTTACAACACGACCGCAAACGCAGTTAACTGGTTCCCCTTTAAAACCGCGTCTTGAGAGAGTGAGATTGGTACTGAAACGGAAGAAGAAGAAGAAGAAAAATGGTGTTAACGATCTATGCGCCTTTGTTCGCTTCTTCCAAGAGAGCTGTGGTAACGTTAGTGGAGAAGGGTGTTGAGTTCGAGACTGTCAATGTCGATCTCATGAAAGGAGAGCAGAGGCAACCTGAGTATATTGCCATTCAGGTTCTTCATTGCCATCTTTTCTTTTAACGCATTGACTTTTTATTTTTTCTCCGATTATGATCTTTCTTTCTCTGTTGATCGATGCAGCCTTTTGGTAAAATCCCTGTGCTCGTTGACGGAGACTACAAAATCTTCGGTACACTTCGTCACCTTTCTCTCCAGATTCATTACATCATACTCTGATATTACTGTGATCAACAGTTTCTTTTAGCTTACCACACATGAGTGAGTGACGATTAAGTAATGAAACGAGTTCTAGAGTTATGAATATGTATATGTTAGTGAATCTGAGACTATTTTTGATGACCAGATCGAGATCGTACTCGTTTGTGATTAAAATGTTAGGAGATTAGTTCATGAATGTTGACTTATTGGATTGTTTCCACGAAGGCTTAAATTGCATTTAGATTTTCAAATTTGGTCATCAAGAAAGAGTAAATGTTGAATATATGTATTGTTGTGTGAATGTTAAAAGAGACTTCGCTTAATGGTTGCAGAGTCGCGTGCGATCATGAGGTACATAGCAGAGAAATACAGGTCACAAGGACCTGATTTGTTAGGAAAGACAATTGAAGAGAGAGGACAGGTAGAGCAATGGCTTGACGTAGAAGCAACAAGTTACCACCCACCACTACTAGCTCTGACGCTGAACCTTGTCTTTGCACCACTCATGGGTTTCCCTGCTGATGAGAAAGTTATAAAGGAGAGCGAAGAGAAGCTTGGAGAAGTGCTTGATGTCTATGAAGCACAGCTTTCAAAGAACGAATACTTGGCTGGTGATTTTGTGAGTCTAGCTGATTTAGCTCACCTTCCCTTCACCGAGTACCTCGTGGGTGCTATTGGGAAGGCTTATATGATCAAGGATAGGAAGCACGTGAGCGCTTGGTGGGATAAGATTAGTAACCGTGCGGCGTGGAAGGAAGTTTCTGAGAAATACGCATTGCCTGTTTAGAAAGAAAAAAATGAGATATGGTTTGTTTGTTGTGATGTTGATTTGGGGTTTGTGTGTAAGCTTTTGTGTACTGTGAGGGTGTCTGTTTTCGGGTCAATGTCTTTTGGTTTTAATAAAAACAGAACTCTTCTTCTTTAGCTACAACACGAGTGATGCTCAGATGATGAAATGAGTCATAAATGATGATTTACCTTTCTTTGACTAGCAGTATACAATAACAGATATATGAATGACAATCAATGAATCTGAGATTTGTTTGATTGACCAAACTTAGATAAAATAAGAGTTTAAGGTTAATATAAAAGCAGATATATTGCATTAAATATGAAATCTGGTGTTTATGTGAATCCAAAAATATAACATCATTCCACAATTTAAAGTTTAAACAAATTTCTTTGCTCTTTCATATTGTAATAAAGGGGAAAAAGAATCCTTCCCTAGTCAGACAGCGAAACTCAAGAAGTTGCTGTGATACATAAACACAAGAAAACCAAATGACAACTCTTTTTGGTTTGTTAGAACAATTAACTCTCCAAACATTAAGAAAACATCGAAGAGTATATTAAAAATGTACGATGGTCTACGAATTATTCATCAAGGCTGATGATGAAAAGATTCTGGAGGCAGATCATTACGTGCAACATTAGATTCCGGAGTTACTACCGTGATATCCAAACTGTTACTTCTGTCCCGTTCAGTCTCTGCAGATATTTCTCTTACATCAGAAACTCTTGCCTCTGTTGCTTGAATATCGTTCCATTCGTTCTCTCCAACCGGAGGCTGAGCGTTTACTACCTGATCTTTACTCATATGGACAACATTTTCTCCCGGCATAGAGGCTGTTCTTGAAATGCTCAGACATGCTTTGTCCACATCCTTTTCTGTTTCTTCTGTCATTGGAAGTGATGTTTCGCCGTTAGTAGATTCAGTCTTTTCCTCAAACACTTGCTTCGTCTCTAGTTGCTGCCTGTTTATCAAAAGATACAGAGATTTTTAAAACTTAAAAATTCATGGGTGTCCTCGGGATTCATATATGCTAACCTTTGAAGCTGAGTTTGTAACATATTCACATATGCTAGAAGCTCTTGCTTCTCTGTCCAAGCAGCTGCCTCTCTCTGAGAAGCTTCCTTTGATTTTGCTTCACCATTTGCTTCTGCAACCCTCACTTTCTCTTCTGCTCTCACAACAGCTCCTTCAAGTATAACAACACGCTCTCTGGCTTTTCCAAGCTCAGACCGCCACATATGTGCCTCTTGGAGAGCAGAGTCTCTTTCCTTGACCAATTGATCTTTTTCCTTACTCAGAGTAGATGTCTTCTCTTCCAATTCCTTAAGCTACATAGGAGTACAACAACCAATAAATAACAATACATACCATTACCTAAAGATGCATATGTATATCTATATATGACACGGCCTCATTACTTTCAATTTAGCAGCTTCTTGCTGTCTCTCTGTATCTTTAGATAAGCGCTCAAATTCCACACAAACGATTTTCCTTTGTTCATCCATTGTATGAGCTGCAGATGCTGCCGCTACAGCAGCTTCAGCCGTCTCAGATAGCTTATCTGCTATCTCCTTTATCATTGAGTCACGAGAACGAAGTTCTCGCGCTAAATTCTGTAATTCTTCATCTTTGACACGCAGAGTTTCCTGTAAGATACAAGGGGCTCAATAAAGCTAATCTGGAAAGAAAATAGAATAAAGATGGAGGATATGCTTTATGCTCATTCTTTAATGTCACGTAGCATTTCCTGTGATATGTCTATTCTTTACGTCACCCAATAAGACATTGCAGGCTCTCAATAGCCAATAAATCTATATGCTATCTGCGGTGAATGTATCTTACCTTCATTATCGTCAAATCATCTAGAGGTACATCGATCAGTTTATTTGCTGTTATTTTCAATGCAGTCCTCAGGGAGACCTGCATTGCTGCTTGAATTTCCTTTGAACATTCCAATGCTGTGGAATTGGCAGCAGCAACAACGGTTGCAACTGTACCAAGTGTTGAAGAACCACTTCCGCTTAGAGAATCAACAGCCTCCTTATGTGCCTTTAGAACTAGTTGTGTTGCACTGAATATTCCAATGGCCAACAAGATAGATGAAGTAAGCATGGTGGCATCCCTTAGAGATTGGTAAGCAAATAAAAAAAGACAAATATCAAGAACCAGTTGACTTACTGTAAGGTTGTAACCCAAGCTCTAGCTGCACCAGGAGTCTCTGCACACAAAAAGTAATCTTTCTTCTGTGGGGTACCAATATCTAAATCATGTTGAAGAAAAACTCAACTCTACATCAATTATCTCCTTTTAGACAAAAGACAGGACTATAAATCTGCCAACATTGTACTAGAAACAAGGATACAGATACAGCAACCATTATATTTTGGAAGCCCCCTGAAACACAGAAGAAGCAGATTCAATAATATAAATAGTCAAATATACACCTACTAAGGCTGATTATTCATAAAAAACAAAAAGAATATAGCATTTCATACTGGAAGTTGACAGGAGAGATGGTGATTGTGCTATTTTCATCAAACAGAATTGTTCCCTTGATAGTTGGTTCGTTTCGTCTTATCCTGAGTCATGGAAATACAAGAGAAATGAATACAAAACCCATGAAATGATCTACACACAAATGCAGCTACATAAGCAATTGATATGACTCACTTGTACTCCATTTTCCCTGTTGTAGGATCAAGTATTACCCATCGTTCGTTCCATTTTCTCAGCTACTCATACATAAACCAAAAACAAAAGAGGGTATCAGTGTTAGCCTGTGAATAACACAAGACATTTCGGCCCACAAGACTTCTCAAAAGCAATGGATGCTTAAACTACTTAACTCTAACATCAAGCAAATCCCCAAAGAAACCACAAGGAATTTTTTAATTTCTTATTCTCATCCGGCTGCTCAATGTCTAAAAGTGAGAAATAAGAGAGCTTTATTTCGATTAACTTGAAACCCAATCACCAAAGCAAGCGACTTTTGATCACTTCATTCAAATTAATAGAGCCCGTCTAAGAAATTGAGAACTGAATCAAACTTACAGTTTCAGACCGCTTGAAAAGCGGTCCCTGTAGCAAGTTCCGACCGGAGCCTGATGCCAGTTGCCGCTTGATCTTATCCAAGCTGTTCTCCGTTGCATCAACAAGTCTCTGCTCGTGTCACGATAGATATGGTAAATTGGGTCAATTTAGAGTGTCACTTAGAAAAACAGCCAAAAGAATTAGACCAAATTGTAGCACAGATTTAGAGAGCAAAAAAAGAGACCGGAGATACGCCGTTTGAAGCCATGTTAATTGGGATCGGCGAGATCGGAGAGCTCTTTGAACGATCAGAAGTGAGATTATTGTAGATCGATGAATCGAGAGAGGAGGATTTTAGAGGTTTTCGCTTAGTGTGTGAGGTGAAGAAAAGTGAAACCAGAAGAAGAAGAAGAAGAAGAAGAAATTCCAGAAATTGCTGTTAGGTTTGGTTTCGCGGAATTGCAGTTGAATCTGTCTTCAGCGTTCAACGCGATCAAATAAACTTTAACCGGCCGGTACTGAAGTGGACCAGGTTCCACGTCAAATTACCGGTTCTTGAAGTTCTCATTTTTTGTCCTCTTCAGTTTTTTTTGGTTTGGAAGATCACATCCAATGCAGGAGTACCGGCCGGTTAAAATCAATTTTGGTAAATACATACATTTCTCGTTTTTGGAGACATTACATACATTTCGATAGTGAATCTTTGGGTTGTAATATTTTTAGTTACACAAAATTATTAAAGCTAAATGTTCATTAGTTGTTTTGTATCGTGTTTTATCTTTTAAAGATTTTAGGACGTAATTGTCTTCTTTTTTTCTTGTCAAATGACTTAAATGTCTCTTTTTCTTCTATACATGTTGAAATTTGAATATCTTAGTTGATTATCACATATTAGTCCTTTTCTTGTGATACTGATCGATACGTAAAAAATTGCAAAATACTTTTACACAAACTAAAGAACGTTATAATCCAGCGATTTCTCCAAAAATATCGAGAATCGACATGAGATGAATGTGAGATTAAAGTTACACAACTAGATAAAAATGAGATCGTGCTCAATGAATGGTGTTCCTTTTCATGTGCTTAGAAGTACCAACCCGTCAAAATGTACGCAAGATCATTCTAAAATTATTGTAGAGAAAAGATAAAGAAAGTTTATGATCGGTTCGAAGATGTTTTCGTCCACTACAATTTTTCTTCATGGTAGTAATGAAACATGACTAGCCGCTGATAATTGCATAGGAGCGACATGAACCGGTGAATATGATTCGGGGATGGTCGAGAGACATTATATTGGGGGGAGAAAACGACTGAAAGCATCAAAACAAAAGAGTAATAGACATGTGAACGAAGACAAGCTGCATTTTGGGGTTAATTGAAGTTGGAAAGCTGCAAAACGTGAAGTGGTCCTCTTTCATTATTTATTTCTTTTGTATCAATCGTTTAATTTGTTTCTCACTTCTGTGGCAAATTCATCAACCATACATTCTTTCATTTCCCTAAATGAAATGGATTGGTCTATAAACTAAGTTATCAAATCGCACTTAGAATGCGCTAGCTAGACAAAAGAGATGTATAAAATATGGTTAAGACAAGTTCATATCTGGCTTTTGATTTAGGCTTCAGTTTCAGTTTGTTTTTAGCATTTGATATCTTTAAATCTTTTAAGTTTTTTCAACAAAATCAGTGGGTTTTTTTTTTCAATTTGGTTCCAGTTATAGGTTACTACAAAATAATTATGTCTTTTTAAATATAGAAAAACTCAAAAAAAAATTGGATCAAATTTTTTTTATGAACAATTCAATAATACGCATTAAACTGAATTCAAATTAGATGGTAACACTATATGACATTAACACAAACCTCTAGATCAAGTTATTTAATACTAGTTTTTAACATTTGATTAGTGGTGTTCGACTTTAATTTTGTTTCTGCAGACCAATTTGTGACCTATTTAGGTGGAAACTGAATTAGCCATTTTTTATCTAGCTCCTCCCATTCATCAATTTCAAAACTGAGTAATACAAAAAAAAATCTTAGGATTGATTATCCAGATTTTTTGGCTTTATAATCCATCAGTCGAAATAAGAAGAAACTTAATACTTTTTATTTTGTTTTTAGAAAGCTATACTGCTACAGAAACTGATTCAAATTAACAACTGAACAACTTTTTACATTTATGATCATTTACATCTAGGAGTTAGGTTTGAAAAGTGAAATAGTTATTCATGTGGTCTTTGATTTATACCTTCCATACTAAAATCATGATGTTTGTTGACAGTAACATATTGTAGTGGTCTTTGAGTGCAACCTGCCATGACTCACTTTCCCTTACAAAAAACTCTGACATTCTTCCACAAAACATAAAGGTCCAATAAAATTCTTCTTTTGGATGAATCTAAGCTAATGAATAATCAGTTTTATTTTTATTTTTCAAAAAAAACAAAAAAATAATGCTATAGAAATAGTGAGACCCACTTGACTTTCTAGAAAACAACCGAGAAATTTCGATGCTTGGGTTTATTTTATTTTATTTTTAAAAAATAAAGCGTAATTGTTACTTGTTAGCATCTAATTGATTAAAGAATGCGTAAATGCATCCAATAAAGTTAACAAAATACGAACTTGACTTACTCTTTCTAGAAAAAGTTTGGTTTAAATCATAAATCAAATCAGTAGATTTCTCAACAGTGAGTAATTTAAAGATTATGCCCATTCCTCCACTTGCTTTTCTTCCATTTACATTCAAAACTAAACCATCGACCTCCATGCAAAACCATATTATATTAGACAGTATCGCACTTTAGTTTTTATCACATTGCTTTACACTCTAAAAGCAAACTGTATAACTCCACTTTTCTTTTCTCTTCTTCTATAGCTAGGAAACTAGTGGATGAAGTTTCATATCTTCATCCTCCTTTACACACACACACACACACACATTTGCATACGTATATATATGTATTAATGAAATAAACTCATTATATAATTATCTTCAACTTTAAACTGTGTTTGATGCTACCACTACAAACCACATGAATTCATGGAGATTCATCATCAACTCTTCATCTCTCTCCTTCTTCTTCTTCTTCCCATATGCTCCTCCCAAGAAAACACCAGAAGCTTGGCCATTGATGTCAATGGTCCACTTGATACTTCTCCAGTCTCCCAGGTTAATATGTTCTTCTTCTTCTTCTCTCTCTCTCTCTCTCTATCTCTCTCTCATCATAATTAAAAGCTAGCAAATAAACTTAAACTCCTCGCAATCTCATTTACCTACTTTATAATTCTTTACATTGAAGCTCCAAGCATTTCCTTTGTTACTGAAACTTATTACGTAATTAATTTATCATCACACGCTCAGTAAAATATATAAATGGTTTTAAATGAAACCATGAAGAACTAGTGAATCCATGAATAAGTAATTATTTACATATAAATAATTAAACGATAAAGAAATCTTCACTACCATTTCCCTGTAAAAACTCTTAATTTGTATGAAACTTTTGTTGTTGTTATTGAAACAGAAATTAAATCCAAAACTTGTATATCAAATCAAAGTGCATGGCTTTATGCTTTGGGCATCGATGGGCGTTTTAATGCCAATTGGTATAATCTCCATCAGATTAATGTCTATCAAAGGTCAACCTTTAATCACTCTTCGGCGACTATTCTTTCTTCATGTTACTTCTCAGGCAGGTTTCACTTCTTCTTTCTTTTATTTTTGCTCGTTTGTTTTCTTTTAGAACATATAATATTATAATTCAACAATTACATCATTTTTTCCAACAATTAAATCATAAGAATGTTGAAGATATTGTATTTGGAAAATGAAATTTAATGGTCGGTGTGAGTGTCAAACGAATGTGAGTGGATATAGAGTAAAGTAAAGATGCCTCTTTCCTCGACTAAAGTATAAAGATTGCATCCAATTAACGACTTTTTTATGTTTGTTTTTAATTAGTAGGGCCTTTTGGGTTATTCTAGATTGTTAATCACATTGATAATCATGGAAGACTTGAAGGCCAAGCAAAAGCGTCTATATCTTCTTAACCTTTAGTTAATTCGTTCTTTCTCTTTTTTAGATACTTTCACTAAGAAGTCACACCTATTAGTCAAAAAAGAAAAATGAATAAAAGAAATTAGTAACTATTGTCACTGATTAACAATAGGCTCTTGGTTTACTTGGAAGATTAAGCGAGCATTTATAACACAATGTGATTAATTTATCAAACAGATGGTTGCAGTGATACTTGTGACAATAGGGGCAATAATGTCAATAAAAAACTTCAACAATTCCTTCAACAATCATCATCAACGGCTAGGAATTGGACTTTACGCCATTGTATGGTTCCAAGCTCTTATTGGCTTCCTCCGACCTCCAAGGTACTTCTGAATCCTATCCTTGTGAAACAAATATGGATGATTCTAAAGGATATAACTTTATATCAACGGTTTTTAAAATATCCACCATTGTTAGGTACCTAACACTTTAAGAGGTAGTCCTAAGTGATTTACTAACATTTACTGTATAAGCTCTTATGAACTATTCCTAAACCCAAACTTTGTGGTGTTTATGGATTTTTTTCTCAAATATATGGTAGTTTTGGAAGTAAAGCTTGTTTTTGTTGTATTTTAAGGTGTTTCTTTAAATATATATATACTAAATTAGTGAGCCTCAGTTAATTGATATGATGCAAGAACTACTAAATATATATAGTTTATACTGCATCTATAATTAATTTGCTATACATTACAGGGGAGGAAAAGCTAGAAGGAATTGGTTTGTAGGACATTGGATATTAGGAACGTCAATGGCTATTCTTGGGATAATAAACATATACACAGGCTTAAACGCTTACACTCAAAAGACATCGAAAAGTGCTAAGCTTTGGACCATACTCTTCACGGCACAACTCTCCTCTATTGTCTTGTTCTATCTTTTTCAAGACAAGTGGTCTTATATCAAAAGCCAGACTAATAGAACCCAATCCGTTGATCATAACAGCAACATCTCAACCGCAGAGCCTAGCCATGGAGACGAGGTCGAAGAGACTGAACCGACGTTAGAGAAATGCTAAAAGCCCCTAAGAAGCTATACGTTATTTGGCCTTGACTCTTGAGAAATTGTTTTTCGGGTGAAAAATTAATGGAATTTAGATTGATATGTGGTGGTGAAATATTTGACTAACTTTCGAGTTTTTTTTGGGGATTATTTTCAAGTGAATAATGCATGCTGATCATAGGGACATGAGTGTGATTAAAAAGTCTAAACTAATATAAACCAACGTGATATATTTTTTTTTCTGTTGGTTTAACTGCATTTTCATCATCAAGGAGAAGCAATTGCCTTATAGTTTCCAAGGAATTTTACGAAGGAACACTTTTATGCTTCTCCTCTCTTCATGCTGTCTGAGAGGTTTGAGTCTGAGGGTTGAGGTTAGACCAGTTGAGTTTGCCTCTGGTATATAGTATTTGTATATATCCAAATTATGGTAAAACTGAATATTTGGCAATACAAAATTCGACTAACCTAAGTTACACATGAGAGTAAGTAATTCATAAACTAAGTTTCATTTACATATGGTATTAAGTGATTCACTTATATAAGCTAAGTTTTATATGATGTTAAACAATTCGGCCAAGTTTGATGAAAATCTTAGTCTAAACAATATATTAATAGGCGGATTCTTATGCCTAATTTTAAAATTTATAATATTATTTAATTTTAGTTAGAGTTGAAAATATAGTTTATAATTTGATTTACTTTTACTTTTGTTTCAGTTTTTGATTTTATTGATTATAAAAACTAAAGCCATAAAAAGATTATTTGTAACTTTCCTTTTTCCTGTTTGGTTTAATAACATGTTTATTTAATTTAATTTGGATTTAGTCAAATTTAAATATTAATTAACTATTTTATGATAATACTATAATAAATAAATATTTATGATTTGTTAATTACTTGTTTTACTAATATAATATTTAGCTTATTTTCTGTTTTATATTAATGGCAGTTTTTTAATTAAATTTAGTTTTCAAATTCTTTTCAAAAATATATTTACTTATTAAAAATCTAAAATGATAAGAATATATTACAAAACATAATCCCTTAATAGTTTTATATTACATAAAGAGCTCACGAGAAACTATCGTTTGAAGAGTTATTAATCATAACTATAGATAGTTGAATTTGATAGATCATAATACAATTACATCATAATGTAATAGACAAAAACAAACATAACATTTTCATCAAAAACTGTTATTTTTTTTTAGAACATAAAAACTGTACGCTAAAGTATTTACGTTACATAACAATTAAACAATGATCTTATCTCATAATTCACTTATAGTATTTTTATCTAAATTTTGAATTTAAAATATTACAATAAGTTCGTTTATAATTAAAAAATTAATAAAGCATGATCTTTTTCTATAATAAATCTACCAACATATAAATTTGAAATACAAAAGATCCTTTAACCAAAAATACCACAAGATGATCCGTTGTAGTTAATAATATATTCTACATATGTCTCATGACAAGTGTTTTTTGAACGATTTTGTTTTTGCCTCATGACGAAGATGGTTTTATATTTTCAATACAGATTTTTGTAAATGAAATTTTAGTTTTATCCCTATATATCAGATTATTAAATAAACATATAATATAGTACAATAGAATATATTCTTTTTATTTTGTCAAAGCAATTCTAGAAACAGTTCAGGATTTGGAAGCCAGCGTGGATAAAACAAGCAATTTAAACGTTTTTCTTAATATGTATTAAAATCTTGAAACAACAATTATAGTGAAACAGAAATAATAATAAATACAAAGATATATAAACTCCCATATAGTTGAAAAAAGAAACACTTCCATATATTAGTGCACTTCCATATTCATTAAGACTAAATCCAGCGTAAAACTGAAAGTGTTTATATCTTCTTTCCTCATTAGTGAAGATTCTAACGTCCAATCAACATGTAATTAAAGAACAAAATCTGATGTCCCCATTTACATATAAATATGCTCATATGTCCCATTTACACCGTATGTTGATATATAAAGCCACTAAGACCAAAAAAAATTAAAAAAGTCTATCACACAATTCTTCTTCCTCAACAACCCAAAACATTGACAACCTCTGTGAGTTTTGCAATGATGAGAGGTGCTGCTTCGACCAGAGTAGTAGCAGTCATGGTAGTGACGCTTGTACTATTGAAACAATTAGAGAGTGCTATTGTGAATACTTCATCATCATCAAATAAAAGGTATTGTAATATTTATAGCGGAAGTTGGGTCTACGACAGATCTTACCCTCTCTATGATTCCAAGTCTTGCCCTTTCATCGAAAGACAGTTTAACTGCAAAAACAATGGTCGCCCCGACAGTGATTACCTCAAGTATCGTTGGCAACCCTCAGGTTGCAATATCCCCAAGTTAGTCCATCTCTTCTCTGTATAAGTATCACATTCTCATGTTTATAGAGATATAACGAAGCTGGTAGATGAATCCAAAACTATGACAAATATAAATTAATGTAAGAAAATGATTAATCAACCAACCATATCATGACAAATAACTCATGAATAGTTTTCTTTTTTTTTTAGTGAATGTTATTTGAAATATGAAGTTGAGGAAATTTTTGTTTTTGATGAACGATGTATGGTATGGTGCAGATTTAACGGCTTAGAATTTCTTAAAAGAATAATGAAAGGGAAGAGATTGATGTTTGTAGGAGATTCATTGAGTCTAAATCAATGGCAGTCTCTCACGTGTTTGCTCCACAACGCTGTACCAAACGCTAATTTCACCATCACTCGTTCTCCTTCTGGCCTCTCCGTCTTCTCCTTCCCCGTAACGTTCTAACTTCATTACAACTTTTATTGTATTGGTCCGGTTTAATTTGCTTTAGATTAACTCTGGTTCGGTTCGTGTATATATGCATGCAATGCAGGCTTACAATTCCTCGATTATGTTCTCAAGAAACGGGTTTCTTGTGGATATAGTTGGAGTCCCACCGAAGCGAGTGATGAAGCTTGACTCAATCTCAAGCGGTTCCCTGTGGAAAACCGTAGACGTTTTGATCTTCAACTCTTGGCATTGGTGGCTTCACACCGATCGAAAACAACCGTAAAGAACCTTATTTCATTCTATAGATGTTAGTTTTTAAGATCTGGAGAGTAGTCTTGATTGGGTAGATTCACTATTGTAATAATTTTGGGATGCAGATGGGACGCGATTCAGTACGGGAATGTAACGGGTAGAGACATGGACAGATTAGTGGCGTATGAGAAAGGGATGAAGACTTGGGCTAAGTGGATTGATCAAAACATTGATCATTCCAAAACCAAAGTTTTCTTCCAAGGTGTCTCTCCTGACCATATCCAGTAAGTTCCTTCTTTATACAACTCACTTATGCTTTCAATAATCAACTATAAAGATTCTAGCCACTATCAGGACGAATATGGCATGCATAGATTGAAACTATCGGAAGTTGACTAGTTGATTGCTTACATCGGAACAATACATATATATAGTTCAAGCGAATGGTCGAGGCAAGGTAACAAAGGAAGCTGCATTGGAGAAACAAAGCCGGTTATGGGATCAAAGTACCGGGCAGGGCCACCTAGAGCCGAGATGGTGGTGCAGAAAGTGATTAAGACGATGAAGAATCCAGCGCGGTTAACGGACCTGACCTTAATGTCTCAGCTTAGGAAAGATGGACATCCTTCGGTCTATGGGTTTGGCGGTCACCGAGTCCCAGACTGTAGCCATTGGTGTCTTGCTGGAGTTCCGGATAGCTGGAACCAGCTCTTGTACACTGAGTTGTTTCATTCTTGATGGATTATGGATAGAGAGAAAGTCCCACCTCATTCGTTACATATGTTCGTTTGGTTGTTATAATTGATATATATGCCTTATGTCATATAGGTTTATGAGAGTTTTGTATTCCGGTTTCTGAATTTTTGGACTGGCACTATTTTTGTTTCTAAAACACATATATCGCTAATATATATCGATCTAGTTTAAGATCAGATTGAATCGATTTTTCCGGATCAAACACACATAGCTTAATACAGAACTTTACAATTTGTTCTTTTAAAATACTTTTGATCAATACATATAACCCCTTAGAGGGTTCTCATATTTTTTTACAAGTGGTCGTTTCTATTACTCGCCACAAAAAAAGGTCGGTCGAAAAATTTATTTATATATATATTTTTTGTTCTTTTGGTTTTACGAGACTTTATTTGTTAGGAGAAAAAAACATTGATTTGGCTATTTTTAAAGGAAAATGAAATTGATTTGGTCATTTTAATTTGGCCTTAGCGGAAAAGACAAACAACATCTCTCTCTTTCGATTCACGTCTGCGAGTGTCATCGAGCTCCGGATCTCATCGGAGTTTCAGCAATCTCAGCATCATTCCGCCGAACTTCCGACATCCTTCGATCTGTTCGCCGTTTGACGGACTTAGATATCTGGAAATATCGGTTTGAGAGGAAAAAACTGTCTTCAAGGTTAGATTTACATATTCTCCGCGAGAAAAAGTGGAGTCAAGGATCATGGCTATGGTGGATGTTCACCGTTTCGCTGAGTCAATCACTTGCCATGCTTGGAGTCCTGATCACTCCAGTAAGTTTTGTAGCTCATGCTCTTGTTTCTGTTCCTTCGCATTTGTTTAAATTCCTTTCATTTACCGATTGGTCTTTGGGAAGATGAGAAAGGAGCAATGGGTAGTAGAAGCTGGAGATGAAGATCGTATTTCCCTCACAGAAATATGAAAATTTAGTTTTGGAATTGCATGAGGATCTATAGTTTGGCTCGTAGGAAATATAGAGGAGGGAATTAAATTGACTCATGCTATTCGATATATCTTGGAAAATCAATTGCTTGTAAATCCTTTCAAATTGAAAGTTTTTTTGGTAAATTCTTGTTCCCCCATGTGTTTGTTTGTCGGTGTCGGTATCTCTTGCTTAAAGAAGGAATCACGAGGTTAATGGAATTGGTCTATGCCTCGTTATTGGTCTATGCCTTCACATATATATATAGTCTTAGTAGTTTATATTCAACTCAGGAAGAGAGCAGTTGAAGATTTCAGAGAGATGCTATGGTTGGGTTAGGAACAGTTGGTATCAACTATCAAGCATTGTACATTAGTTGATGAGCTTTTCTAAACAGATGAATCCAGTGTCTAGTTACATATGGTTTAACGTATTTTTCAAAGCATATAATCAGCTATGTGTGTTACATTTGTTTCCGTTTTCTTGTAGTGGTTGCATTTTGTCCTAACAATAATGAAGTTCATATCTATAAATCATCTCAAGACCAGTGGGAGAGGTTACATGTCCTCGAAAAGGTAAAGCTTTCTGTCTCGGTCTGAAATTAATAAGCATGAACTCCTTTTCTCTCTCTTCTTAGGTATCACTTTATATAGTTATTTATTCTCACTTAACTGATCTTGTCATTGAAAAGTGTTCTATAGACAGCTTAAATCTCCCTTACAACAACTTCATGGTTTTTGTTTGACTCTTTGCAGCATGACCAAATTGTTTCTGGAATAGATTGGAGCTCAAATTCCAACAAAATCGTCACTGTTTCCCATGACAGGAACTCGTAAGTTTTAATCTTTGATATGCATAGGGGAAATTGTCTATTCGGGTAACCTTATACTTCGATTAATGCTGTGAGGAACTGCAAACCTTTTTTTTGTTAGTTCACTGTTCTCATTGTTCGGTAAGCTGAATTTGGAATTCTTGAAGGTACGTATGGAGCCTGGAAGGAGGTGAATGGGTACCAACTCTTGTTATTCTTAGACTAAATCGTGCTGCTCTTTGTGTCCAATGGAGTCCAAAAGGTAAACGGATCATATTCAGTGGTTACGAGTTATTTAGCTTCATTGTCTAGGTAATATATAATGTCCGTTTCCTATAATCTCTGCTGCTTCTTATCTATTTTTCCATCTTTTTGTTCAATTCCCTCAGAAAACAAGTTTGCTGTTGGAAGTGGTGCTAAAACTGTTTGTATATGCTATTATGAGCAAGAGAATAACTGGTAATTGCTTCTTCTGCTCTTATATTCTCATTATTAATTATGGATTTTCCTTTGGCATGTTGCCTGACTCCTATGCTACGAATGGTGTTCATGGTCTATTAAATGATATTCTGTTGTGTTATCTACTTTCTTTTGGTGGGTACTGTGCTATGTACTGGCATGTTAATTTATCTTATCTTGACATGCATCATTGTGTATTATGTAGAGGTTTTGAAATATCTGTAATGTGCACATATTCGCAAAGTGTACTATGACTTCATGTAAAGTTTCGGTATTTTAGTAGGCTGACATTGATTGGCTTTACTATTAACAGGTGGGTCAGTAAACTTATCCGGAAACGGCATGAATCTTCAGTCACAAATGTTGCTTGGCATCCTAAAAATGTGCGTGCAATCAACACAACCTCGTGTACTTCAGTAGTCAGAATATTAACCAGGCTTTCCATGGATGCTTTATCTACTGAAAATATTCTACAAGTTGGCCACTGGATAGAGTGTCAATCTTCACAAACTAGCTAATCTTCTAATCCATGGATATTAGTATATTCCTCCGATTTTGAGCTCTCTGATTGTCTGTTTTGCATTAGATTCTTCTGGCAACGACATCTACAGATGGAAAATGTCGGGTATTTTCAACATTCATCAAAGGAGTTGACACGAAGTAAGATCATTACTTGAATATCTACTTTAAACCCATTTTTGCAAACGTGGGCCAGTTTCTTATTTGTCTTCATTAAAATGGGCTGATACAGGGATACAAAAGCAGGCTCACCAGCGGAATCTAAATTTGGGGAGGTTTGTTTTCTTTGGCAGGCTTCCTTGTTCGTAGTAATATACTAATGCATATGCCATATATATGTTCTCTCCACCCCTCATCTAATACGAGGGAGCTATTTTCCACTGTGTCTTTGTTGAAACAGCAAATTCTTCAGCTTGATCTTTCATATTCTTGGGCTTTTGGTGTGAAATGGTCTCCAAGTGGAAACACCTTAGCTTATGTAGGTCAGAATATCCTTAACACTTGAGATGTTAGCCCATTGCGATCTACTGAAATTATACATGGAACTTCAACTTGGTTACATAATTTTTACGACCCGCTGTCTCACTTCCTTTGTATCTGTAATCTTGCACAGGTCATAGCTCCATGATATACTTTGTTGATGACGTTGGTCCTTCTCCTTTAGCCCAAAGCGTTGCATTTCGAGATTTGCCTCTTCGTGATGTGGGTCAGCATCCACCCTCCTTTTACATTTGAGAACCTGGTCTTCTCCGCATGTTATGTCCTGAATTGACATATTATTTGTGAACTTTCTATTTCAGGTCCTCTTTATTTCTGAGAAAATGGTGATAGGCGTTGGTTATGACAGCAACCCAATGGTATTTGCTGCAGATGATACTGGAATATGGTGAGAATTATCTGCTTAATTTTCTTCTCTTCTTAGCTGTTTGCGTACAATTGAATCGTTCCATCCTCGTGTTATGCTTAGATCACAGGCCAGATAATTTCTTCTGAAATGATCCGCACACCAATAATTTCTTTGTTATAAGCTTTTGTTTTTGGTATGTAGGAGCTTTATCAGATATATCGGAGAGAAGAAAGCTGCATCTTCAGGTTCCAGTTATAGTTCGCAGGTACATACCAAATTTTCTTCCCTGTGTTATTTGCAATATGTCTGGTTTTAGCCTTATAGTTTATGATATGAGTGAAACTTTAGCTTATCCTAAATTGTTCCTCAAACATAATAATCTTTCGCGTAAGCGCAGTTACTTTTTCTTTTTCCGCATTTACTATTTCCCACTGGCATTATCTGCTCTGTTTTGTCTAACCCGTCTGTTCATTATTTTATGATTTCAGTTTTCCGAAGCATTTACGAAATTCTACGGTCAGTCAAAAGCTACAACAGCCAACGATGCTTCTGAATCCTCTAAATCACGTGGAGGCGTTCATGATAACTGCATAAAGTAACATATGTCTTAAGCTAACTCTGCTTTTAAAAATATTTCGTTCAAGGCAGTGACTCTTTGACTCTTTTATTCCATTGTCTGTCAGAGCCTGACCCGTAAACTACCTGTAACTTGCAGTTCCATCTTACCTCTGTGTAAAGCAGGGAGTCCTAAAGTAACGCGATTCAGCACTTCAGGTCAGTCACTAATTTAAATCTATAATTCTATATTCCTTCATGGAGTCAGCCGATTCATTTGCTAGTGTTTTGGTTTCTTATTTGTAGGATTGGATGGCAAAATAGCCATATGGGATTTAGAGAACATGCAAGAAGAACTTGGCCATCAGTTTTAATAAACGAAGAAATTAAACAAATCTGGATCACAAGTAAGGTCTACTTAATTTGTATATCAGATTCTTTTTTTCCAGCCTTTTGTAACCCTTTCCAATTTCGCAATTGTTTTACTTTGTAAACTACAATAATAAACGTGTTCTTTTTCTTGGTTTGTGCAAGGGCATTAATAAGTTTTGAGCTATGTCCTTTGCCTCTGGATCTTTGTAATATCTTGAATGCTTCATGACTGATTCATTATACTTCTAATGCGTTTTCTGTTATATTACATTTTATGTTTAGCTTGGCGTCGAATCAAGTCCATATCAAACAACACAACCAAAAACGTAATAATCATCAAATTTCTTTCATGTTATTGAGAAGAAAATAAATGAGTAAATATCAACAAACATGAATCTTCTTGTCTCGGATGATATTAGTATAATCAAGAAGAACAAAATTTGCTGATGGATAACAGACGACTAATGTTTGGAACTGTATCCTCCAGTCATTCTCACTTATTGCGAATTTAACTACTGTCCTGTCCTAAGCTGCTTCCAGAAGCAGATATGCAGAGAAATACACAGCTTGAAGAATAATCGATTATATGTCTCCAATGTCATTCTTTTTCGTCCCATAAGCGATGAAATTGACACTTATGTCGTCTGACAATAACCATCTTCCTGATATCGGGTTGTACACAAATCCAGCCATCTCCTTCACCTGCAAACCATAGTTTCATGTTTATCATTACTGCCACAATGTATATAGGAAACCCCTAGAGATAAACAGATGAACAACCCTTTCTTGTCCACATTTAAAGACATGTACCATTATTGAAGGCAGAGGGAATTGACTTACATCGACTGAAGCGCGTTGTAATATCATAGTAAGTTCTTCAGGAGTTAGAAAACTTGACCACTGGTGTGTGCCTTTAGGAAGCTGTAGGTAATTTATTATACAAAGGCCAAATGAAACCAACAACACATGTCGTGAAATGGTGTGAACAAGAGATTCATGAGGTGTGAAACTAAAGATTACCCAATGTAGAATGTACTCTGCTGCAACAATGGCTGATGCATATGCTCGCATGGAACGGTTAATTGTAGAAAGTATTGTGGCTCCGTTGGGGATGGTCAATGCGGACAATGACTTGCAGAATTCTGCAGGGTTCGCTACATGCTCGATGACCTTTATTTGTAATAAGCAGACAATTGCCCATGAAATGAAATTAGAAGCACTAAATGGAACCAGTATAAATATCAGGGAAGATTGACAAACCTCTAAGGCAAGAACAGCATCAAACGTCCTCCCTTCATCCACTAGCTTTTCTGCGCAATAGAATATTGTTTAGCACATAGATATAGGAGAGATAACACAAAATATGCCTATGTAGAAGATTCCATACCAGCTGTAGTACAATGATATTCAATTGTTGAAGTCATTGGATCCATATCCTGCAGAGACATTTTATTGACATACAACAAAGAATAAAAGTCCACATAGAGAAGGGGTTTCATGAACTCTGGTTCTATGCAATAATGAGAAAACGTATTCACTACTGTTTAAGCATTCTGATCGCTACCGACAAAACTGCACCTTGACAGGACTGAAGCATAGATTAAATATATAGGTATTCAGGAAAACTACATCATCATATGAAGGACACAATAGAGCGTAAGCTATCTGCATAATCAATGATACAATCAAGTAAGAGACCTTACAGCGTGAAGACGAGCAATTTTAACATTCTTATCAACAGCATCAATTCCTGTGACAGTTGCTCCCATCCGTGCAAGAGGCTTCAAACAAACAAAAAAAACAACAAGCCTCCGGTCACTAAATCTTCTTTATATCTAACAACAATGGCATTCCAAGTGTAACCACAAATGCTCAACCTAGACTGGTCTCATTAAAGGACGAATAGATAAATACTATAAGGTTTGCTGGAACTCATGCAAAAGAATACCTCAGATAGTAGTCCGCCGCCGCAACCTACATCAATAAGTCTCAGTCCTTCAAAAGGCCTAGCGGAACTCGGATCCTTACTGAGAAGTACAGAGTCAATCCAACATCCAACATAACAGGATAGAAAGGAAAACAAAAATCTCTACAAGTAATGGACCTGAAATGCCTGCATAAGGTCGAGCGGATGAAAGCCAACCGCGTAGGATTCATTAGATGCAACGGTTTAAATGGCCCTTCAGAATGCCACCTTCATATAAGAGCATAAAGCAAAGCCCGAACTTACTTAGTGTTATCAACCGCTTACATACTAATATTAATTGCATGAAGAAATCATTTTATCATAGATAATCTATATAAACACAACCCAATTGACCTAAAACCACGTTTACACAAGAATCAACCTCGACTCAAAAGATGAGAAAGCCAAATAATGTTACATTTTTCGTAGATGTATTAAACATCCGATCGTTCCCTGGAAATGTAATTCCTTGTCCTTCAAACTTAATACCTACCATGCATTATAGAAATGTAACAAAAAATTACTAATCAAGCGAGAGACGAACCAAGTATCAGCAATGGCAGAGAATTTGGCAAGTTCATGTTCCTTGAGCGAAGATGTGGACGGTGTGCTTCGGCTTTTCTCGGAAGCTCTGTCTTGGGGCGTTTGGATCTTATGATGCGAAGAGGGCAATGATGCCGAAGAAGCATCAGCTTCCGAGGTCGAGAACGACCGCCGGTGAAGAAAACAAGACGGAGTTATGATTGAGGGAGATAATCGACGAACAGAGAGAATCCTTCGCAGCTGATTCATTATCCTCGATGCCACAGTTTCGAAAGATCAGCGACGGCGAGACAAATGGAAGCGAGTTAGAGTTTAGCTAACGGCGGTTGGCGGTGATTGACGTCGGATTTCGCCGCCGACGGAGAAAACGAGCGAAAATGAAAGAAGTGTAGGGGCAAAATTGGAATTTGCAAGAAATATGGTGACGAATGTATAAATGGGCTACACCGACCTTGCCCATTTATTGTACCTTTTAAATAAATGGGTCTAACTGTATATGGGCCTATACCAGTGAAAGGCCTATAGTATTTTTGAGATATATGATAATTAGAAAAGAAGAATCTAAAAAAAAAGGATTATAAATTTTTAAGAAAACATAACATTTCCGAAAGAGTTTAGTTATAGGGTTAAACATTTAGACAAGTTTAGAGTTAAATTTTCAAACTACTTTTTTAGGTTAATTTAGAACTATTTTCTTACTTAGATTATTATATTAGAAAACGATAGACTATTTTTGTATATATAAAAGTTAGACTCAATATACTATGTTGCCAGGAAAAAAGAAAAAGTTACACTGCTT
The DNA here is from genome assembly GCA_000218505.1 of Schrenkiella parvula. Classification (NCBI taxonomy): domain Eukaryota; kingdom Viridiplantae; phylum Streptophyta; class Magnoliopsida; order Brassicales; family Brassicaceae; genus Schrenkiella; species Schrenkiella parvula. The sequence continues at coordinate 12,467,381 of CM001190.1, read as the reverse complement.
TCAAAACTCTCCCATCAAATTTTATCTCTTTTAAGCATATTAAAAAGAATATTTGTACTTTATAAATCAAAAGTTGATGTAACGAAATAAATATTAAGGTCGCACAAAATTCAAAAGAGTAGTTGGATTTTGGACATGTTATTTTCATCTATAGTAGTTTTCAAGCCAAGGTCCCACGATTGAATTGTGGAATCGCATTCCCATAAATTTGTATTATCACTATAACCTTCCAGAAAAAAAATATATTACCATTATAATAGTTTTTTTTCCTGCATAACTTTTTTATTATCATTATGATTAATAATATATGTATATATAGTATTATTATACCACAGATTCACATGATCACATTGACTTTTCCAAAATGTATCTTGGGGTATGTTAAACATTACAAAGTCGAGAGCGAAGACATTTGTAAGCAAATTAATTGATTATTTGATATGATGTGTCCACAGAATATTTCAACTTTATAATAACAATTAATACGATGTCAAAAACAGTAATAAACTATACCATGTTACCTAGTTGTTGTAACTGTAAAAAAAAAACAGGATCTTGATTCTTTGAAAATATTGAGGCTTTTATTGTAACTTTTGATTTGGTTTTGAAAACTTCAACCGTTAAATAATTGATTTAGCTTTAAAAATAATAAAATCAGTTATTTTGGCTGTAAAATTTTTAAGAAGGATTTTTACAGTTTTAAAGAACTTAAATCTAATTGGAATAAATTAACTTTATAAACTTAAAAATTAAATTAAAGCACCATTAAAATTAAAACCCCAATTGAGATCCTAGTTGTGTAAAAATTTCATATTAAAAAGGTTGGATATTTTTGCCCTACAATTTTTATTTTTACTATTCAATATTTATAATTGAACCACGTTAAACACAATTAATGGTGTATCAACCGTGTGTTGCATAGTTGTAACAACTACAGTAGTGAACATACCTCTTCAAACTTTATGCGAATATTCAAAAAAAGTATACATAGAAAAAGAATAGAAAAGAGTGGGGGCATTAAAGGAGCTGTCTTCTAGTTGGTAATGTGATTTAAGAAGCTGGCAATACAATTGAATGTAGGACAACTTCATACTTCAATCATCAACCCATTTGAATAGATAATGCAACCCAATTATTTCCTCAAGTATACCTTATTATTATACTCGTGACTATTCTTGATACATATATATAATAATGAAGCTAATAAATTTGTTGTCAAACGAAATCAAGATTTCATAAAGGAAGTCACGTTTGGAGATTCTCAATAGTTGTTTCGCTGGAGGTGTTGAAACAGCCCTCTTTAACAGCTCACTTCGTTTCACATTCCAAAATTCTTAAATTTCTTTCAATCTTCTCTTCTTATTCTTCTTCTTGTACATACTCGTTATATAAATCTCTGTTTCTCTCTGACAGAAAATATTCTAACATCAGCAGATTAAAAAATGGCATCTTTCTTGGAGAAGGCAACTTCTGCTCTTAACGAAGCTAAAGAATCCGTCACAGTCACCGCTGATTCCGTCGGTGCTTCTCTAACTGATGCTCAAAAAACCGTCGCAGCCTCCGTTGAGACAGCTAAGACCTCTCTAACCGATGCTCAGAAAACCGCTGCAGCATCCACTGAGACCGCCAGGTCCTCTCTAACCAATGCTCAGGAAACCGTAGCAGCTACCACTGAAACGGTCAAGACCGAGACAGCAGGTGCAACAGGGAAAGTGTCTGATGTATCTACACAGGTTGGTTCTTGGTCACTCTCACAGCAAATCTTTACATGTTTGTTTGTTCCAAGAAGTTATTAACATATTGTGATATGGTGGTGTTGTGATTAGGCAAGAGATGTTGTGGACAATGCTCTGTCAAGAGGTATAGAAGGAGCTAAATCTTTGCTTCATGTTTTTGAGGAGAAGAGGACTGAAGTTTCGTCTAGGCTCGTTGGAGCTGTTAATAATGCTGTTAGTGGCGCATCGAGCAGCACCACCGTCACAAGCCGAGAACTTCCCATATCCACAGACAATCAGGTCACAGATCTAAACAAAACTCTCTCTTTCCATCGTAAAAATAAAAACTAAAGTTATCTCTGCCCCAAAAGATTTTAATACTCATTATGTTTTGACAAACTGGATGTGTGTGTTTTGCAGCCTTTGTTGGCCGGTGAGCGTGGGGTTGATACGACGCCGTGGTGGAAGAACTGTTGTGGAGTTCTTGATCTTCTCAAGACATCTACTACAAAATGAAAGATCATGTAAAGAGAAACTAACGAATGTCACCAGATGGAGAAGAAGAAGAACAGAGCAGTAGAAGAAAAGAAGAAAAAAACGATCCGAAAACAACTTTTGATTATTTATTTGCAATCCTTTTTTATTTTGATTTGGTATTTTCTGTCTATCTTTGTGTTTTTTTTTGTTTGATTTTCTTTTGATATCTTCTTTGATTGTTCCCAAGAACTTGTGTAAGAACCAATAAACCCAAAAAATGTACTTTCTTTTGTGATGAATGACGGTTCTAAAAGCTAATCAAAACATTCACAACAAGTTTGTCAACTTAACCAGAAACAAGACTCCTCTATAGGCAAAAACTCAAATTCAAGATTCATAGAAAAAAGGAAAAATAAAGGAAAAACTTTTAATTATAGTAAAATACATGATTAGTTTTCTTCTGGTCTCTAAGAAAACAAATTTTGAAGAGAATATATATACATGAATCTAATATAATTAGTTGATTAAAATCTTTATATATTCTAATCTAAAAGTGATAAATGAAACTTTATAAAATTTATATTACTGTTAAACTATAATCACAGTTATATACGAAAAAGATTTGAATAATTCTCTTTTTTTCAAAAAAAATGTTTGCATTAATCTAAAAAGTAACAAGAAAATTCACCATTATTTATACAAAATGCCCACTCTAGAGAGTAAACGGAAAGGCCCACATAAGAACCTACTAACAAGGAAGGTAACATAAGCAAATATTTGGTGTAGCCCATTGGGATAAGGAAAGTGAACCGATTGTATCATAAGGGTCTCGTCTATCTATCACTTTCTTTTATCTGTGTATCATACGTAGGCTTGGAAGTATGGGTTAAAACCCGCGAATCCCGTCCCGTTTGATCCAGTACAGGGCGGATGTGGATAAGAAATTTTTTTTGTTAATCTGCGGGGCGGTTATGGGTTGTAGAAATTTTTCGCGGGGCGGATACGGGTTTTCTAATTTTTGACCGCAGGACCCGCGGAACCCGCGTTTTAAAAGTCGTGCCATTTTAAAGAAATGAAATAGAAATAAGTGTTGTTTTTTGTGAGTAAGCGTTAAATGTGTGTCGTTTTTAATAGGATAATCCTAAAAATTTGTGATTTCTCTTTCTCTTTTGGCGACTTCTTCTCCTTCGCGATTTTCTTCTTCTCTTCTTTTCTCCTTCCGGGGGTCCCAGTTCCGAACCCGTCAGCTGTCGGTGGACTGCTCGAGCTGCTTTCGCGGCGAGAGCGAACTTAGTGATTATATGCGTTTTCTCTTTTGACAGAACCACAAGTTGTTGAATCAAGTGATCAAGAAGAGAAATTGCCTTCATTAGAGTCATTTTGTTGAATCACATAAGGCATCATCTTTCCTTATTGAAATCGTTTTTTATGGTGTGTGCATCTTTATCATTGTGATCTTCCTGTTTCTGATTTTTTCTTTATCATTTGTGATCACAGCATTGTGAAACAAGATGGCAAGAAGAAGCAAGATGGCATTGGCAAGTTGGCAAAAAGAAAGAAAGAGGCAACAACAAGTGAGGAATTTGTGTTTCTTTGAGTGTTTCCTTAGAAAAAAGACTTGGGTCTGTTATTGAATTTTAAAACAACAATGTATGTTATTGATTTGTTGTTGAAACCTTAATTTTTCAAAATTTCGATCAAAAATTATTTTTACACGTTTTTTTTAAAATTTCTGCGGATTACCCGCGGGTCCTGTAAAATTTTGGCAGGGCGGATACGGGTCTAGCATTTTTAGAATCATGGATCTGGCGGGTAAAGTTTTGGCAAAATTTTTTAACTCATATCCAAGCGGGACGGGTCATACGGGGCGGTTATTACCCGCAACCCAAGCCTAATCATACGTACGTGTAGGTTATGCTGATCTTTTTTGTATGCATGGTTCAAATTTTACTAAATGTCTCCAAATAGAGTTATTAATAATGCTCATTGATACATAAGGCCTTTAACAAGATGTAAAATATCATAAACATCTACATCTTTCTATTGCTGTTGTTATAATTTTACTAATCAAATGAAGTGTTTCATTATTACGAGAAGTGACAAAAGGGTTTGAAAACAAGTACGATGCTCTCGTTTGGGTTGGCTGATATAAACAATAAACTTTGTATATATTCTGTATAATTTATATCAACGGTTAGGTTCGGAACCGAATTTAAGAATTATAAACTTTATCACTTATCAGCCTAAAAAAATCGATTTATATTAAATATTACATGATTTAATTAATGCCACAACAAAGGGATATAAAAACAAAAGCAAAGAAGATGATAATGGAAGTACAGAAATGGGAAAGTTGTGGTAGAGGAGCTTGAAGCTTCGGGCTTGGGAGTTGGGTGTGATGGTATTCTCCCAAAAAGCCCTAATCCATCTTCACTTACGTTAAGTGTCGATTCACTCGTGCTGCAATTATCACATTCAAACATCATCATTATCATCTCATAAATTCTTATATTTTTAGTTATTTATTAAATTATTATATATAGATTAATCTGTTTTTTCAGAAATCTTTCACCTTGTAGATGGGAAGTGGCATGATCCTACACCTGTCAAAAGAATAAAAACCATTTTTATTTAGATGGATACTTTTCTCGACATCTTAATTTGTGACGTAAAAAAGATTGACATGAAACACAATCTTAACCTTAGGTATGTCTAATAAGTATCACAATAATAAGGAATCGTTAACATTCGAAAACAATTTGCAGTATTAATTGATAGCACACAAAAAGTAAAAAAAAGACACATATTACAAACATTTCTTAACTCTATGTTAGTATTTCAATTTATTATGTACTACTCTTTATGTTTCACAAAAAGTATGATCTGAAATTTTGTCACACATATTAAGAAATTAATTAAAAATCTATTTTTATTCATACACTAAATACATTTTTCTCTCTAATTAATACATTAAAACAATGGAAGTAAAAAATGGATTTTTATTTAAAAATTTGCATTGAAAATATAAAGTGACATTCTTTATGAAACAAAATTAAAACTTTAAAACTTTAAAATAACACTCTTTATAAAATAGAGATAATAGTTTTTTTATTAAGCTAGATGGATATTATTAATTAATTTACTAATTGATAATTCTAAATGGAAAAGTATTCAAAGTCATGAATTTGAATACCACCAACCTAAGGGAAGACTTACTATGACATGATTTGTTCGGGGTGTGACAAAATCATAGTTTAAGGTCCAAAATTTATTGGTTAGAAGAACCACATTTTCTTTTGAATTAAACTTTAATTAGATAGAAAGACTTACTTGGGTCACCACTGATAGCGACAGCAGCTCCACCAAAGTTGCAACTACTCGGGATTGGATTCTTCTGGTAGTAACTATTAAATGCAAAAGACGCATGTGCTCTCAACGAGTTTGGGTTATAACACTTTCCTCCTTCTTGGATCTCTGAGCAGTCTGCTCCACCGATCCCGCACGCGTAGTCCAAAGCCGCTTGTAACGCCATTTTTGCAACGTTTTCTCTCGCAACACACCAGCTTTCACCTGGGTGGGCTGCAACGCGCGGTGGCGATGGAACCGTTAGTGGCGTTGTGGCAACGGCAGAAGCGTCAGAATCGGAGTTAGGAACAACGGTTGTTGCGGTAGTGGTTGGATTTGTGGCTAATGGTGTGGTTATGTCTTTTTCTTCTTCTATTGGTTCAATACTAGCTTTTGTACCTGTAAAATTACGTAGTTAATGTCCTTGTTAATGGATTAAGATGTGAGAAACATTAATAATGATGTCTAAGATTTGGTTGGTAAAGATATGACATAATTAATTATCATGTCTTAGATCTCTAATTTGTAAGTTAGATTAAACAAAAAAGTTAAAACACGAAGACAAAGCTTAGAAACAATAAACAAAAAGACAATAGAGAATCTTTGAACTGAACAAGAAAAAGTAACGACTAGAATAATTGTAGGCTTGGACTCCACTCCATTTCACATGTCAAAAAACTAAATCAACTAAATCTTTTTTTTTAATTAGATAAGAATTCAACTTAATAAAACAATGAAAAAAATAATCATAAGAATTTACTTATCCAGAGTATTGATAATAGCGAAAAGAAAAAACTCGAATATGGAACAAGATGAACAATAAAGGAACGTTTGCCAAGAAAAACATTTATAAAAGAACTTTGGAAAATACAAATAAAGTCCTAAGACATAGATTAACTTTCCGCAACTTTAAAATAAAAAATTCCAAGGTATAAACGTTATCTTCAGCAACAAAGAATAGAAAAAAAATAGATTTGCCATTAAATCGAAAATATGGGGTTATATCACTTACATTATAAACACATTAAAAATAATGTGGATTAAAACAAAACCATGTGCATGTTACGTTCTAAAGAAAAAGAAAACCAACGAACCAAGACTATTTTTCTGAAACACTTTCAAAATAAATTTGCAACTACCAAATTTTATTATGAAAAAGGAAATCTAATACTTTAACCTAAATATATTATTAATTGATAAAAAGTGAGAAAAGCTTCTTCTTCTTTCATTGATGGGTTGAGAAAAGTAACCTGAGAAGAGGAAGAAGAGAAGAAGAAGACTGGTTACTAATCTGAAGCCTTTTCCCATTCCAAGAAACATACACAACCTAAACTCTTCTTCTATCTTAAAGCTCTAAAACTTTCTGTCTTGTGTCTCGTAATACTTCTTATCAACCATATAGAGAGAGAAGCTGTGTGTTTAGAACTTGAGCTTATGGAGTTGATTGCTAGAGAAGTTCAGGGAAGAGAGATAGAGAGAGAAGTAATGATTTGTTTGGGATTTAGGTTTTGTGGGCAATGTAAAATGTAATGTGGGCTGCTTATATTGAGTGTGCTTGTAATGATGGTTTTTCTCTCGCACTTTTGATTCTTATATTCCCTGGTTTCTTTTTTTTACTTTTTTTTCAGTCACAATGAGGACTTTTTCATTAGTTTTCTTTCTTTCTTGAACCTCTACATAAGCATAAATTATTTGCCGCTAAAAATAGCATAAATAATTTGAACCATGCATACAAAAAAGACATAATTTGAGTAGTGGACCTCACATCACAGAACTACGAACGACATAACTCTTAAGTCTTAACTAAATTTCAACGTATACAAAACAAAATATAAAGACGTAATCAAAGTATCACTTATGGAAATCTTGAAATTAACATCTGAAAGTTAAATTATCAAGATTATTTTTTTGAGATATATGTTTCATTGGCATTTAACTATTTATCCGATGATCTTTTTCTCTAGTTTAACTGATAAAAATATGAATTTTTTTTGTAATATGTGTTTTCTATTTAAATATCTAATTTTAAATGAATATTTCATCAATAACGTTTATTTTTATTCTGTTATAAATTATGATTAATGATGGAATTCAGATTGTAGATTTCTTTGCAATAAATAAACACATGACGAACAGACACATTTATGATAAACAATTTTCCGCAACATTCAAAATAACAGCTTTATTTTCACACTATAAAACGTTCTGTAGATATTGCAGTCTTCGAAAATCAAATCCACATTGATATAACAATTTAAAAAGTTTTGACTACTGAAGCAAATTATTTTTAAATATTTTATGTTTAAAAATTACTTTCATTAGTTTACAATAATTGAATGTACATATAAAAAAACATATTACATATGGAAGATAAGATCATGATTATTATTTTTTCATACTATTTGAGAGCAATATGTCCCATTACTACCATTTACCTAGTCTCTCTCAGAAATTTTTCTTTTTTTTTCTTCTCCTTCTTTCTCTCTTTTTGGATAAGAAAAACAAAAGAGAAACTTGAAATATTCCATGGCCTATCCGAGAAAGATAAAACAACAATGATGGCAATAATAGATTTTATAACATCAGTCATTACATAACCACAAAGTTCAGTAATTAGAACATATATAAGATTCAGGCTTAGATACGAGATCGGTCAAACAATTTCATCCGAAAATACTGCACGTCAAAAATTCAAACAAGTCCATGATAATTGCAATTTAAAGTTGGCTTTGATTTGTTGTCTTACGTGGATGTTAATTTTGTAGAAAGTAACTCTATTCAACATGTTCTCTTCGCCAGCAACCCCACAATCACACTTTTCACAATTATATGCTCATCCAGTACTACACAAATGGTTTCATTATCAATTCTTGATGTTTCTACGTCTAACTTGAATTAGTCATATCATGTATAAAATCTACACAATGTTAACTACGTGAAGCGTTTTTCACTGTTTACAAAGAATAGCGATTTGCAGCAACAAATTTAGTTCAGTATATCGTTTGAAATAAAGAAAAGTAACTGATAACGAGAATAGAATACTCTTTGTTCCTTTACTTTTGGGAAAATATATCAATTTGATCTGATTTGACTTTATGTCGAAGTAGGACCCAAATATGTTACAAACTTATAAGACTTAACTTTTGACTAATCTCACACCAACTTTGTGTATTTATTATTCATATTTTCACTGTACATTATTCACTCAGATCCACATTACTTTCTCATTGTAGCTTGTATAAGCAGTAGGTATTCTAGCTATTCTTTAAAAATGTTTAAGACCCTTATTATTAGAGTTTGTATCTTTAATTGTAATCAGGTACTTTTTTCAAAAGTTGTAATATTACATGAGTTTAACTTTTGGTCTTTGTTAACCATGTACATTTGTGCGGTGGAATTTTAGTGGACAAAAAACAACGAAAGATACAACTTTCGGTGTTAGAAAGTAATAATAAGGAAATAAGATAACATAAATAAATAGTCCACTGTTTCTCCTTATTCGAGTAATAATAATATGGTACTGAATGAAGAACAAATGAACAAAAGAGCAAGTGGGGCACAAATTGGTTAGCAAACAACATAAGAAATGATGAAAAGAGATTATTTTGATTCACCTAATCTTATGGTTATAAGAAAAATAATTTCTGACACCCTTTTTGAAATTAATTCTTTCGATCCACTTATCACGTTGCATTTTGTTTTTCCTACAAATCATTTTAATAATTTCATGTATTTTCTGTTCTATAGAAAACCGGTTCTCTTCAGAATTATTTGCCAGTCAAGTTAATCATCAAACTCGAAGAAAATGAAGAATTGGCTGAATTAAAAAAAAAATATGATTTTAATTAAAACACTCTATAATTCCATCTATAATTCCATCTAAAACCATAAAATTATATGATTTTAATTAAAACACTCTATAACTAAGAAACTCCACTAATTAAAATATTTTTAATAACAGTGAAATTTCATAGTTCTTTTATAATTTATATTTGAATAATAGAGAATTTGTCATTTTAATACAAATCACTTTAAACTGATACAAACTCTTAACCCCTAAAAACTCTTTGATATTTGTTATGGACACTCTTTGATACTTGTTATGGACACAGTCAAACAAAGTAGATAACCTCTTCTGCTACATCTTTGGAATACTACTAAATCTTCTCGCAGCATTTCTTCAAAAACGCATTTCAAATTAAAGAAAATAAAGCACACAAATATACTGATTCAACTTTGGATATTATTCAAATGAGAATGCAGAACTGGCTCGAGATCTTACTGTTTCACACTCTCACTGATTCATCATCTTTATCACTACAAAGACTCAGAGTGATGAATAGAATCATATCATCGCAAGGATCAGCCTTGATCGAACACAAACTCTCTCAACACACTTCGTTCTTCGGCATCAAGCTCTGGATCCTCATCACAGCTTCCGCTTCCATAGCTTTCTTCCTTGCTTTCATCGTTTTTGTCTTCCTCTGTTTCATCTTCCACAGGAGAAGAAGTCGACAAGAGCCATTCAGACTACGATCAAAGCTTTGTCTGCCTCTGTCACACATTCCCTTGTATGACAGAAGACGGAATCCGTACAATCGTTGCGTCGAGGATGTAGAGAGCCAGAGAATCTCTCAGGTTGGTTGGTGCTCTGCTCATCTTCCCTACTACACCAGCAGCTTCTCCTCGACCGGCATATTTGGAAGCTTCACCGTATTTACTTTCATGGAGATCCAGAGTGTTACAGATGGCTTTGCAGATGAGAATCTGATTGCTCAAGGAGACTCTTCAATGGTGTATCGTGGAAACTTGATGGGTACAGTCACTGTTGCTGTCAAACGGTTTTTCCCCATCCATCAAAGCTTTTTACTTTTTACTCTTTTGCTTGATCTCCTCGTTTTTCTTAGGAACTTAATGTTTTGATCTGAGTCAAAAGAGCAAAACCAGGTATGAAGATAAAGATTTCATAACAAGAGCTGAGATGATTGCTAACGTCAAACATAAGAATGTGGTGAGACTCCTCGGATACTGCATTGAAGGAGACGAGAGGTATATATTACCTTTTGCTGCCTGAGTGACTTGAGTTGGAATGTAAACTCATATAAGTCTGAATGAATTTTAGGATTCTTGTGTACGAATATGTTGAGAAAGGCGATTTGCACGAATGGCTTCATGGATCTGCAGGGAGAGATCAGCCTTTGACCTGGAGAAAGAGGATGAAGATTATTCAAGGAGTAGCAAAAGGGTTTGATGATATCCTCTCTATGCTATTCAAACCAAACTTTTTGTTGATTTCTATTATGCATGATTGCGATAGAACATCGTGTGGATCATTATGTTTTATGTTCTGATCAGGCTCGCGTATTTTCACGAAGACATTGAACCAAGGATTACTCATCAATACATAAGACCGAGCAAGATTCTTCTTGATTATCAATGGAACTCTAAGATAATACTATCTATCCCAAATCACAGTGATATACCAATGAGCTCAACTTTTATTCCTTCACCTGGTAATTTGGATGAGAAAATCGACGTCCATTGCTTCGGGACTTTGATAATGGAGCTTGTATCCGGGAGACTCTCTGTAGACCAAAGTTCACCACATGTGAGAGTACATAACACATATTCTACCACAAACTCCATTGTTTTTTACTGTACCTGAAGCTTACCGGGAGCAATGTTGTTCTCTACAGGTTTATCTGGTGGATTGGATCAAAGGGATGGTGGCGAATCACATGATAGTAGATGTTCTTGATCCTAGCCTCCCGGAAGTTCCAACAGTAAAGGAACTCAAACGGATTGTGTTGGTTGCCTTGCGCTGTGTCGATCCCGAGGTCGAAGAGAGACCTAAAATGGGAGATGTGATTCACATGCTCCAGCCACATGACTTGCTACTGAGTAGTAATGTAATTTAAAACACTTAACTTTTGTTGCCTGTTCACCGAGCTTAAGCTAAACGAATGTCCATCTCTTATCCTTTACTTCGTTCTGTCTCTGGTGCAGGCAATACATAAGCCTCAGATGGTTACTCGGTCGCACGAGGTTTCGGCAATCAGTATCACCAGAACATGAATCCCAAGCAAACAATAAATGATTGCTGACTTAGGATCTTCTGCTATTTTCTACATTAGGCGTTTCCTTTTTTTATATTTTTTGGTTTCAGCAGTCTCAGCTGTAACTTCCGCAACATTCACTAAATAAAACACAAAATAAAAAAATGAAGCTTTTGCATAGGTCAGAGTATTTCCAAAAACTACTACAACTAGATTGAATAAGACATTGTACTTCCAATAAACTGATTTGCCTGAGAATCTAGAGTGAATCTGAGCTTCGCAACTTTGAGTGACTTTCATGTAAATTACACCTGAACATCCAAAAGCTGTGTTTCCCTCAGAGATGACTTTTAAACCAAACAAAGTTTTTTGCAGATAAAAAATGGATTGCTTTACACTCAAATCGGAATTTCAAAAGCATCTTCTTCATTATTGATGCTCAAAATTAGGTTTTTGAAGCACGTAAAAACGAATCTTTCAATACGATTGTTTGATTCAAGACAATAAAAACTTGTAAAAGATGAATCTTTCCATAAAATCGTTTGATTCAAGACAACGAAAAGGAACAGAGATGCGAACGGAGGAATACAGAGAGATTCTCCGATTTCAGTTTGTAGTTGGATTATAAAACCGGTTCCGGTATCATATAAACCATACCACTAAACCGGTAATATATAATTGGCTTTAAGTGGTCCTACGCTTCACCATCTCTCTCTCTCTCTCCTGGGCTATTAGAGTCACTGGTTTAGTAACGGATTATTTAAACCGACTCTTGGTTATCAATTGTACCAACCCACTATATAAGAGCTGGGTTGTTGTATTGTTACAGTCTTCTTCTTCTTCGATTGTTCTCTAATATGGGCGTTTGAGGTACCTGAATTTACTGTATCAGTCTACTACGTCGTATCCAGACATTTCCAGTTTGAAATTCGCGGTTTTATTTTGATTCCTCACATCGATGCTATAAATCGAAAGTCATTCACCTTAGGTCGGAGATTTTCGGGGGCCTTTGGAATCATTGAATCTCTTTATCGTTCACGTTCGCTCTGTTCTGATTCTTACTAGGTAAAAACTTGAAACTGGATGTTTCCGACTGTTCGAATCAAGGTCTTGATAACGTCTGCCTAATTTGTTTCCACACTTTCGTATTTTGCAGGATTTGATTAGATATGAATAGGGTTCAACGAAAAATCTACCTTTACAACGTTACCCTTGGGCTTTACATGCTTGATTGGTGGGAACGATACCTTTTCAGTATCCTTTCCCTCGGTTCGATCTGATCTATTTGAATATTTGTGCATCTTTGTTTTTAAAAGATTGAATTTTTTTTGTTTGTTTGTTCAGCTTTTATTGCTGCTGTCTCTTTAGAATTAAGCTCTTTCTGGACTTGACAATACATGAATTTCGAATTTGGAAGTTTGGTCCTTCCAAAACAAAAGAGAAACAAAAAACAGAGCTTCTGCCTTTCCTCAACTTTTTGTTTTCAGATTCTTTGGTGATAATCTTGATGTGGTTTATTCTTTACAACGGAACTCGCTACTTCTCAGAGCTTTGCAAGAGGTAACTTTCTTGATATCATCGATTTGGGAGATTAATTGAGTTTGCTTGTTCAAATTGTCAGACTAACAGTGGGTCTATGACCTGGTTACAAATAGCTGATCCTTTGGGATTTTGATCTTAGCTAGCCTGTGTTGAGTATTCTCAGAAGAAGCACCTGAAATGGCTTTCTTAATAATACTCATGCTTTGTTATTTGCTGCTTAATTATGTTTGTTGTTCCCTTTCAACAAGCATCTTTCATGAAAACCATGTCGTAGTTATCATGCCATAGAAGCCTGAAACCGACATGATCGTGTGAGATATGTGCCAACAAACTCCTTTGTTCTGCTTTCAACCTTCTTCTCTGGCATCATTTCTGATCATGTAAATGTCCATATATGTCTTTTTATAATTTATTTCCATGGTTTTGGATTGAACTTCCTTTGTTCTGTTTATACTTCCAATTCATATTTTGAGACAGAACCAAATCATGTTAGCTGCATCTTTTGTTGCTTACATTCGATGAACACAAGATTCCAGGTGTTTCTTGGTTTTTTAGTAAATTACTCACACTACTACTGAAAGCTTAATGAATCTGGTGTTAGCCCATTTTTTGTTTTACTGGTATTCTGATTTCGTGTAGTAGCTCTGCCTCCAAATATTGGATTTTGAAGATTTGTGTCCTCGGTATTGAGTTCAAAGCCAGTGTGGAATCTATGTTCCAGGTAAACAAGAAAAAACCGCAAGTGATCTCAAAATATCTAAACATACAAAGAGGACAGATTCAGATGACCAACTACAATATGATATTTACTTCGCAAGTATAATTATAAATCACAGAACCAAACCTTTATCAAGAGTTGTGGTTTTCTACGATCATTTATGGAGTTTGACCCATAAGATCCGCTTTGTAAAAAAAAACAAAAGAAAGACATTTTTTTCTCCTCGAGCACAACATTTTTGCATCTACTAACGTACTGAGCAAGTTACTCTTAACTAGTGTATTCTATATCTTGATCGAGTTCCTTATAATATGAGGAAGCATTACTTGGTATGGTTCACTCGCAGTGGGAAGCAAAACAGCTAATTTCTCACAAGATGTCTTCAGAAGACCGTTCGCTCACTGCCTCGTCTTTGATTTGTCTTGCTGCAAAATTTGATAAATCGCACCAGAAATATTTATCGGATTCATCGTTATTGTGTAGCAGAAAGTATCGGTTTTCCGAAATCGTTTCGATGCTTTGAACACCGTTTTGATGATCGAGTTTCCCAACTATCTTGGTCTTTTGTTGAACCTGGCGTCAAAAGCATTACCGTGAACACAGGAGACGGTAACCGCATCAGCTCAGGGTTGGGTATGAGAGCTGTTGTAATGATAGTAATCAACACCCAAGAAAACATCAACCTTTGGATATTGTACATTTACAGAGGTTTTTTATACTGATCCTGAGATTGATGTTCTGGTTCATGAAATACTTTATATATGTAATTACAACCGTACCGGTCTAACAAGTACAAACCGGAAGCGTATTTTCAAAAATCCTTTCAGATGTGCCTTTCTATGCAAATTGTACTCCTTTCGAAAACCTTCTTGGCGGCAATTTGAAATTTGAAATGTTTAGCATCAAGGGTACTTTAGTAAACTTGAGTTAACGAGTAGAAATAGAAGCCGTGTTTTCAAAACGTCAGATGGGTTACTCTTTCTCTCTCGCCCTTAAGGCTGAAAGCACAATAGGGTTTTAGATCTCTCCTTCTTCATTTTCAACCTCTCGAGTCTCCTCCTCTCTGGTAAGTTCCTTGTTCTAATTGCGTCGTCTCTCTGTATTTTTCTCCAATTTCAACTACATAATCTGATCTGACTGCTTCACCTGATCGGATTCGTTATGCAAATCCCTCAAGAACTTGCGAGGATCGTTCCGGTGGTGGATCAGCGTCTTATAAAATCTGAGCCGTTTCTCTAGACGGCGCTCGTCGCCGTGTGGTGTGGTTCAATTTTATCCCGTCGCGAACTAGCGGCGGCTCATCGAGAGTAACACTAACGCTTCCGATTACGCTGGAAATCAGATATAATTAAAACCTGATTTCACCTTCATTTTCTGGCTATTGACCTCTGCGTTTTGGATTATCGAGCTTTTTAGTTAAACTTTCGCAATTTTAGAACCATTTTGATGAGGCGACTTAATGTTGCGAAGCCGATGCACCTCTTCTCTGGATCTTAATGTCTCGAGGTTTTAAAAAACAGATATAGCAATCCAGATTTATTGTCATGATTCTTGCTTTAATCATCATGATTCATGAGCAATAAACTTATGTAGTTATTCTAAGTTTGGTGGTTCGTTTTATCAGTTACAGGTAGACATAATGTAAGCTTGTTGCTGTATCTAATCGAGAAAATGGTAAAGATATTTGATCGAAGTTTCTGGGAAGGTAAATTTTGGCTACTAGTGTTTGTTTAGTACACACGTCAAAACATTTAAAAGTGTTACAGTATAACTGTTGCCCAAAGATCGAAAGAAATCAAGAATTATATTTGGTCAACTTTGTTTCTGTAGAGATGGGTGTAACCAAGGAAGTGTATTTAGTGTCCATATAGCCATACGCTGATTCTCTGATTAGTCTGTATTAAACATCCATTTCAGGACTTACATATGCAAGAGATCAGATTTGAAGTCTTGGATCTTATTCGTAGAGAGTGTTTTGCAGATTAAACGTTTCTTCAATACTTCATTTCAAGGTAAGTTTTGCATTATGTTTCTTTGTAAGATGACCAGTACGTTCCTTTCTTAGCTTTAATATTGTTTTGTGTATCCTGTTTGTGCTAAGTTTTTGTTTTGCTAATTAAATGTTTTGGATTCAAGAAAATGGATTCTTGTGCTGAGAGGCAAAAAGTTGGCAAGACGATTGGGTACCCACGAGCAAAAAAAGGTTAGGTCTCTTTCTCTCTCTCTCGTACACACACATACATATTACACACACAACAACAAAAACAGAACACAATTACAAACCCAATTTCATATACAAAAACAAAGCAACAGAACACATGAACTCAAGAAAATACAAACTCAAACAACGGATACAGATGTTTGCCCAAAGACTAGAAAGAACTATATTTAGTGGCTTAGTGACAGAGTCGTTGGTAAAAAAGAAGTTGATATCTGATTCTCCAAATTGTTTCATTTAATCTCTATTTCAGAGCTATAACACTTCAAGATGCAAGGGATCAAATGTGAGAGTTTTTGTCTACTTGGTAGAGCCAATCATTTTATTAATACTTCTTTTAAAGGTGAGTTGTGCATCTTGCTTCTTTGTCATAAAGAGCCAAGTGAAGTAACTGTCTCTTTATTTGTTCTCATGTCTTTCTTGCCTCATGCATATGCACAGGTCTTTGAGTTGCAAAAGTTGTCAAGGCAAATTAGCAGCCAAGAACAAAAGAAGAGTCAGGTGAAATCTCTGTCTCTCTTCTCAAGTTTAAAATACTTACACCAAACACACAAATAAAACAACAACAAGAAACAAAAGATAAAAACTTCACAAACAAACACAACAAAATCCCGTTCACGAAAACTGACGCAATCACAATCTTTTGGTTTTCCCTTGGGTGTATGTTTTTTTCTGGTTACGTTGTTTGGTTCCAGCTGCTTCGTTACAGTGTCGGCCTCATTTTCAATATTACATCAGTTTGTTGGCTCAGGATAAGCTGATTGAGATCACTGAACTTTTTCAGGGAAATATAACATTCAAATTGAAAAGCTTAGCTTTCTAGAAAACTAAGAGATTTCTACAATGTGACAGGCTCAGGACTTTTTATTGGCCTTGTTTCTATCTGCGCTTCTTTCCGAGAGTTCATTCGCTGTAGATCTGCACTACATCAAGGTGACATATCTATAACACGGCATATGTATAAACTTTGTCACGTTCTAGTGAAGGACAACAATTTTGAATGCTATTTGTTCCCACGATGATTAGGTTTCTGGGAAAGATGGTTCTTCTTCTTGGCTCTGGAGTCCTGATGTTTATCTTTTTGTCTTGGATCTCTTCTTATGGTGGTTGACAGGTATGCAAAAACACTTAAAAGTGATATGTGTTAACCCAAATATTAGAAAGAAATCAAGTATTATATTTGGTCAACTTTGTAGCTGTAGAGATGGGTGTAACTAAGCAAGTGTATTAGTGTCCATGTAGGAATATAATGATCCTCTGATTAGTGCTTATTAAATGTTCATTTCAGCGCTTACATATGCAAGCGATCATATTTAATCTTATTCGTAGCGAGCTTTTTGCACATTGGAAAGCCAAAACGTTTCCTCAATACTTCGTATCAAGCCAAGTTGTGCATTATTTCTTAGCTTTAATTTTGTTATGTGTATCCTACTTGTGCTATGTTTACCGTATTGCTAAATAAATATTTCCTTTTCAGGAGAGTGTGTTCTTATGCTGCGGACACAAAACGTTGGGCAAACGATTGGGTACGAGTCAAGTCCAACGAAGGTTAGGCCTCTATCTCTCTCATACACACAACAACAAAAACATATCACAATGTCACGAAAACACAAAATACTCAAACGCAAATTCATATCGAAAAGACAAAAAAACAGAACACAAAACACAGAAACGCAAGAAAATTCAAAAACAAAAAAAAACACAGCACCAGAACACGCATACGCAACGTCAAACACAACAAAACAAGACAGAATACAAAACAGTCAATCACAACAAAATTCGAACACACACACATATAGGTCCAAAACAAAAACAGTAACACAAACACTCAACACGAATTTTCACATACCAAGAGCTCAAACACAAAACTAAACAAAAGAAAGAGAAACAACGTAAAAACCCAATAAGTTCACGTACCCAATATCATTTCTCGTATCTTTTTTTCCAAGAATCAAATTTGTTGCTGATCTAGCGACTATTGTGGAAAATGGATTCCAGCAGAAAGAGGTAATTTTCTATAAAACTACTTCTCTATTTGTGATGGTCGAATTTTTCTTAAGTTTGACTTATTAGGTGATGTAAATTTCTCTCTTGTAACTATCAATTAAGAAATTATTGCATCTTTTCTCTTGATAGTTACAATCATGTAATGTGATTATTAATGATATCTTCTGCAGTAACTATGTATCATGATCATTTCAATATACCTTGTGCGTACTGTAGAAATTTTCATATTTTTACTCTATTTTTCTCTCTGTGATTGTAACATAATTTATTTTGGTTGTAATATGATATTTTATTAATCAACAATAAATTTTATGCAGAGATGTTTGGGGATAAAAGAAAAGAGGCAGAGTGTTTTCAATTGTAAAACAGAGAGTATAAAAAATACAGTAGGAAGTTGGTCTATGGACGAGTCTATAAACAACAAGCCAATTGAAATAAAGTCCTATTTAACCAGCCTAAACCGTAAGTTAAACCAATTCCCTAAACTGATAAGACTCTAAACAGTGGCTAGTAGCCTAGTAGTGACAAAATTCTCTCATGCTCAACTTCACGTCGAAAAGGAGAGGCCGATGGATAGTTGATAAACCAATTTTAATTTAAGTTTGGTTTGTATAATCCAATTCAGTTTTTTGGTTAGATTCGGTTAATTTAATTGGCCACTGAATGAAGGACACGTAAGTTCTTCATGAACCACATCTGTTCCCTTCAAAAAATAATCCCCAACTCCCTTCACTCTTCTCCTCTTCCCATCTTCCAAATTTGCACAGCGCGAGTTTCTCATTGTTCACTCTCATCTGCAATCGATACAGGTTCTTCTTCTGCCTCTTTTCTTTTGTGCATTTACTTTGACTGGGTTTTGTTCGTCAAACTCTAATTTCGTCGCTCTAATTCGGAAATCGTCGGTGACATTTCTGGGTT
The DNA here is from genome assembly GCA_000218505.1 of Schrenkiella parvula. Taxonomy (NCBI): domain Eukaryota; kingdom Viridiplantae; phylum Streptophyta; class Magnoliopsida; order Brassicales; family Brassicaceae; genus Schrenkiella; species Schrenkiella parvula. Next base: position 12,448,385 of record CM001190.1, on the reverse strand, counting down.
AAGTTGGACATGTCCTCACTGTGCCTTTTTGATTCTACTTTTACCAGAAACTTGCATATGCAACATCTGATTCCTCGTTTTGTTTGAGGATGCAAAGTTTGTTCCTCGTTTGCTATCGTCTATTTACTTTTTTTTCGTTGCTGATTGATTTCATTGAATTTCAGATGGCAGCTTCATCTACTTGTCTTGTTGGAAATGGATTGTCAGTACACACAACCAAACAGAGGTTAAGTAAAACCTTTTCCCGGAGACAGATTGGCCTTTCCTCGACTTTTTCTTCAGTTACTAGAACATCCAAGGTTAATGTCGTTAAGGCTTCTTTGGATGTGAAAAAACATGACGGAAGAAGAGATTTTCTCAAAATTTTGTTAGGAAACGCCGGAGTAGGTTTGCTTGGAAGTGGCAAAGCAAATGCAGATGAACAAGAGGTTTCTTCCTCCCGGATGTCGTATTCTAGGTTTCTAGAGTATTTGGATAAGGACAGGGTGAATAAGGTGGATTTGTATGAGAATGGGACAATAGCCATTGTGGAAGCTGTTTCTCCCGAGTTGGGTAACCGTGTTCAGCGTGTACGTGTTCAGCTACCGGGATTAAGCCAAGAGCTTCTCCAAAAGCTGAGGGCCAAGAATATTGATTTTGCAGCACATAATGCTCAGGAAGACCAAGGTTCTGTGTTGTTCAACTTGATTGGTAACCTCGCTTTCCCACTGCTTTTGATTGGTGGTTTGTTCCTTCTCTCGAGACGGTCCTCTGGAGGAATGGGCGGACCTGGTGGTCCTGGTTTCCCACTTCAGTTTGGTCAGTCCAAAGCAAAGTTTCAAATGGAACCAAACACTGGTGTAACATTTGATGATGTTGCTGGAGTTGATGAAGCAAAGCAAGATTTCATGGAAGTCGTCGAGTTTCTGAAGAAGCCCGAGAGATTCACTGCCGTTGGTGCCCGGATCCCTAAAGGTGTTCTACTTATTGGTCCTCCTGGTACCGGGAAAACGCTTTTGGCAAAAGCTATTGCTGGTGAAGCTGGTGTGCCTTTCTTCTCGATTTCCGGTTCTGAGTTTGTTGAGATGTTTGTTGGTGTTGGTGCCTCAAGAGTCCGCGATCTATTCAAGAAAGCCAAGGAAAACGCTCCTTGCATTGTCTTTGTAGATGAAATTGATGCTGTTGGTAGGCAAAGAGGAACCGGAATTGGTGGAGGTAATGATGAAAGAGAACAGACTCTCAATCAGCTCCTAACTGAGATGGATGGATTTGAAGGTAACACCGGTATTATCGTAGTTGCTGCGACCAATAGAGCAGACATTCTTGACTCTGCTTTGTTGAGGCCAGGACGGTTTGACCGGCAGGTATTATCTGGTTAGTGCAAATTGATATTTATACTACTCTTAGAGCTGGTGCTTAGTTATGAGTTTCTGATGCAGGTAAGTGTTGACGTTCCAGACGTTAAGGGGAGAACAGATATTCTCAAGGTTCATGCCGGTAATAAGAAGTTTGAAAATGATGTATCACTTGAAGTAATAGCGATGAGAACGCCTGGATTTAGCGGAGCAGATCTCGCTAACCTCTTGAATGAGGCTGCCATATTGGCTGGCCGGCGCGGGAGGACAGGGATATCATCTAAAGAGATTGATGACTCCATTGACAGAATCGTTGCTGGCATGGAAGGAACTGTGATGACAGATAGCAAGAGCAAAAGCTTGGTTGCTTACCATGAAGTTGGCCATGCAGTTTGTGGGTAAGTGAGATATCAAATGAAAAAAACATTTCTGTTATGATTGTCTTAGAAAGAGTGTACTCTGAAGTTAAACCTTTGTTATTTACAGAACATTGACCCCGGGACATGACGCCGTGCAAAAGGTAACGTTAGTACCAAGAGGCCAAGCGAGAGGTCTTACTTGGTTCATTCCATCAGATGACCCGACTCTCATCTCCAAGCAACAACTCTTTGCAAGAATTGTTGGTGGACTCGGTGGTAGAGCTGCTGAAGAAGTGATCTTTGGTGAGCCCGAAGTGACTACTGGTGCAGTTGGTGACTTGCAACAGATCACCGGTTTGGCTAAGCAGGTATGTACAAAAACTTTAGCTTCATATTGTTCATGCTCGGGCGCTGGTGTTAAGTTTGATCTTTTACTAGCAAATGATACTGACTTACTGAGACTGTTTGTATATTTTCTTTGCAGATGGTAACAACATTTGGAATGTCTGAAATCGGACCATGGTCGTTGATGGATTCATCGGCTCAAAGCGATGTCATCATGAGGATGATGGCCAGAAACTCCATGTCTGAGAGGCTTGCAGAAGACATTGATTCTGCAGTGAAGAAACTATCAGACAGTGCATATGAGATAGCTCTAAGCCACATAAGGAACAATCGCGAAGCGATGGATAAACTCGTGGAAGTGCTTCTCGAGAAAGAAACTATTGGAGGTGACGAGTTTCGAGCAATTCTCTCCGAGTTTACTGAGATCCCACAGGAAAACCGTGTTCCTGCCTCAACAACCTCAACTCCAACCTCAACACCAACACCAGCTTCTGTCTAAGTAATGAATCTGTATACATGTGCTACTTAACTTTTCTGTAAATTTTACTGTCAAACTTGAACTCTAGGAATGTGGTGCTGCCCCATTACTGTGTAACAAGTAAATGTTGAAATTGAATTGGAACATTCACCAAAGCTGTGTGTAGATAATCCAATCTTAAGACAATCCAGTTCCAAGCTTCAAGACTTATCTAGGATTCAGTTCAGAAATCTTTATTGAATGTATTGGCATCGGTTGTCCACATTTGCATCATACATAACTGAGATTTTAAAGTATTTACAAGCGTTGCAGAAAGCATATCAATGATATCAATCAATTTAGGCTTCTGTTCATGTTCTGTAACTCAAACTTATATACACTTGTACCATGAAGCAGGAAACCTGAAACCAGAGTCACATCATTATACTAGTAACTATAAACTCTAGTAAAGAAACCAATACGCAACATTTCTCAAACCTTAAAGCAAAAGCTACACCGGTGTAGCCTACACGCCATTTCTAGTTCCATCACCAGCTCTCTCGTTTTCTCCTTTCTTCACCCACACCATCATTCTAGTATCCCCTATCGGCATTCTAACACTCTTCTGCTTTAGCCGATTACGGTTTCTCGATCTCTTTTGTGCCTTCAGATTTTTGGTTTCTTCTCTTTCTTCGCCTGTATCGATAGAAAGATCCTCAAATTGTGTTTCTACGGCCGTCGCATCATCCGTAACACCTTTCTCACAAGAACCAACACTTTTCTTCGCATCCTTCATCCAAGTATTACTCTCCGTCACGACTGATCCACACTCGTCGACGACATCTGCCTTCACAGCCGCCACATCTTCATTTTTCTTCTTCTTACTATCATATCGTTTCCTTACTCCTCTCTTCTTTTTCCGTAATCCCTCCTCTCTCGGAGCCGCACCTTCACCCCTCTCGCTCCTGATCGCCGCCGTTTCCTCCTTCTCGACGCATCTTGCTTCTCCGCCGTCAATAAGTTCCTTTTTCTTACTACTCCAGCCCCAATGCTTCCTATTACTTCGATTAAAACGCTTCTCATCAAGATCCTCCCGTTTTCCTTTAACCTCCGATTTCTTCAGTGCTTCTTCTATCCTTTGATGTTCTTGATCCTGTTGTTTCCGTCGTCTCTCTTCCTCTTCTTCTTCTTCCTTTCGCTTTCGCTCTTTCTCCTTGATCCAACGCTCCTGGAGCTGAAGAATGCTGATGTAGTTAGCTGGAACAGAAGGAGCAATCTTCCTTTTGCTGTCAGTGTTCTCCTCCATTGAAGTACCTTCCTTCATACCCCTCATAGCTCGCTCAAGCTGAACTAAAGAAGATGTACAGTGAAAAACAAACTGAAAGGGATAAAAGGATCCTACGCAGCAGGCCCATTGGCCCGTAATTTTGTATTTTTTCTAATAATTTTGTAAAATCTTTTTTTTCAAGTTATTTTTAACAGGGAATAAAAGAAATTTGGGTTCCGAAATTTGATTCAGTATGGAGAAATATAGGATTTTGTATTTTCATTGACATATTTTTCCAAAATTAATACATAAACAAATATATATTTAACTTTACAAAAATTAATCCCAATAAATTGATAAGTTTTTTCTAGGCATTAGAAGCCTAACTAAACATCCGTTTAGTCCCTCACAAAATTTTGAACATAGATTATATATACTAGTTCAAAGTATTAGTCATTTAGTTTTTCATTTTTCTTTTTATAAAGTGTGAGAAAGAAACATCTTCAAATGTAACAGTTTTAGTATATCGGTTACATAAACTTAAAAGACAGTGTTTAGCCAAAACAGAACTTCAAGACAGTAAAACAAAAAAACTCATGTGACAAATATTTTCAACTAATAAGAAACACCTGAAACATAGCATTAATGATTTTATTTTTTGGAGAGAGAGAGCTGATACCTGATAACAAACTGTTGTGTTGCTGAAAAAAAATTTGTATTAAAGCAGGGATACATATGTTTGGAAGCAAGGATATGTTAAAGTTGAAGTTGAAGTTGAAGAATATATATATATATATATATATATATATGTGTCGTTAAGTTAGTAAGTTAGTAAGTTAGAAGAATATATATATATATATATATATATATATGGTGTCTTCCAAAAACTTTCTATATTTTCTATATATTTTCATATTCAATTCAATCGTGGATTAATTGGTAACAATTTGTTTAAGGCAGTTATATAAAAAGTTGACCAGTAATATGATTATTTTATCTGACTTAAATATAATATCTTAAGATAAATGGTCAAAATTGTGTATTACCATAACATGTTAGTTATAAAATAAAAAATAGTGTTAATACAATGAATGTATATTTGTTAAATGAAAAATGGTTATTAAAATTAGAATTAACTGATGATTTTTTATCTAAAAACAGATTTTTTAATAAATAAAAAAATCCATAAAATTATGTTGATCCGACTATTATATATCACTTTAGTCAATGTTAACTCCTATTTAAATGTAAATTAATTAGAAAAATGATGTTTTTAAAACCGATTAATGCAAACTATATTTTTGCTCAAAGAAAGATGATAAACAGAAGTTAGATCGAACATATTGGAGGAAAAACCAATTTTAAATTAGGGGTTTGGAAATGATTTAGAAGACAATATGTTTTTGGTTAACGATAATATTAGGGATTAAGGTTTCTTGAGTAGAAGTTAGTACTGATTAAAGTGATACTTTAGATTGACTGAATCAACACAAGTTTGTATGTATTAAAAAGTCCATTTTTCTTTTACCGAAAACTGATTAGATCGTTATTTTTTTAACCGTTTTACCATTCGTTAAATTAGGAGTTCAGGTGTTGGAAGATAAAAAAGAGAAAGAAATCTGACAGAAGAAGACAGAAAAATAAAAATAAAAACATTTAATGTTTATTTTTTTAATCTTATCTCACACACAGTTCAATGCTATTTTCTAAGCAACTTGCGTCTCTCCTTCGTCCTCATCTGCTAAACTTTAAACGAGTCGCTACTTCTCCAACGCTCGCTATATAATAAAATCCTCCAACGATTCTCTCTATCTGCGTCTGTGGTTTTTTTACATTAAGAGGTAGAAAGAAAGATTCATGGCGATGGCGATGACAATCCTGAACTCGGCTTCACGGCGAACTTTGAGTCGTCCGATCTCCAGCGATTTCAGTTTGAGATCTATGTCTTCATGGTGGAAGAACGTCGAGCCTGCTCCCAAAGATCCAATCCTCGGAGTTACCGAGGCTTTTCTCGCTGATCCTAGTCCCGAGAAAGTTAATGTTGGTGTGGTGAGTCTCTCTCTCCCTGCCACTACAGATCTTATGGATATTGCTTTTCCTTTTATCTAAAAGATCTTTTTTCGGAGATTGTTTTGGAGAATCTCTAAACTGACATCAGAATTGAAAATTTTCACATCCATCTTCATGTGAATAAAAAGGAATCAACATTTGTTGCCTTTACCCATTGAGCTGAAAGTATTAGGAGTTTGCGTCGCGCATAGCTGTTTGCATGCCGGCTTTACTTTTGGTTGATGAAGCTTTATATTTTACTCATATCTCGAACTGAAACTCATTTTAGGGAGCATATCGTGATGATAATGGCAAGCCTGTTGTCTTGGAATGTGTCAGAGAAGCTGAGCGAAGGATTGCTGGGAGCTCCTTCATGTAAGATTTCTGGTTCTTTTGTTTTTCTCAAATGAGCTAGCTTGAATGCTTCTGTTGGATTTATTAAAAAAATTTGACTTTTCAAGTTTGTATAATTGGTAAAGTTCCGGAATTGTAACTGAAGAAAAGAATATGTGTGCTTAGCTGAATTAGAGCCTGTTTTGCTACTTTCTCGTTTTCGTTCTTCTTGTAATCAAAATAGCGACTTTTCGAATTTTCTTACTTCGCCAAAGCAATATGGTTAGTTTTTGATTTACGACTAGAAGCCGCTAGTGGAATAAATTTTATGTGAATTTGTGGAAATGATATTGATCCTTGCACGTAGAGAGAAGATTTTGCTAGCTGTTTGTTTCTGGTGCTGATGCTATCTTTTCTATATGGTGATCATGCTCTTTTATTCACTTGAATCTTTTTTTCTTATCAACTTGTTTACTTTGACTTCAGCTGATTAACCAAAAGCCTTACAATACTTTTGAAGTTTGCACATCATACATAGCTTGTGGTGATAGGTTCGGAAATTGTATGTGCAGAATGTCGCTTGCTTATTAAAAATATGTATTTAGAATGCGCTCAAATAGAAGTGCCTAGTTCTGTTCAAACTTCTCTCGTTTTGGTTATATGTGATGCTTAGTTTGTATGCATCATGTTAATTAGATGAGCATAAAACTGATCTGAACTATATCTATTGTAAAAGGGAGTACCTTCCTATGGGAGGGAGTGTCAAAATGGTAGAGGAAACATTGAAGCTTGCCTATGGGGACAACTCTGAATTTATAAAAGACAAAAGAATAGCTGCAGTTCAGGCTCTCTCTGGAACTGGAGCATGTCGACTGTTTGCAGACTTCCAGAAACGTTTTTCTCCCGGTTCACAGATCTACATTCCTGTACCAACGTGGTCCAAGTGAGTTTCCTACATTTAACTTTGATCATTTCCAATGTTAACCTAGACCTTCTACTTTGTAAGTGTGGCCAAGTTTCTTTTGCTTCCCCAAAATAGCAATAGCTTATGTTGTGTCTTCTATGAACAGCCACCACAACATCTGGAGAGATGCACAAGTCCCTCAAAAGACATATCATTACTATCATCCAGAGACAAAGGGCTTGGATTTCTCAGGATTAATGGATGATGTGAAGGTTAGCAAGAACAACTTCTTCGACAAGCATAGTAATATCTACTTCTTGTTAATAACATCCTAATTCTCTTAAGCCTTTTCTCATAGAATGCTCCGGAAGGCTCGTTCTTCCTCCTTCATGCTTGTGCCCATAATCCTACTGGAGTAGACCCTACAGAGGAACAATGGAGAGAGATATCACAGCTATTCAAGGTGATAATTGGTCGATATTTTATAGTTATTTGTATATCATTCACGTTTCGTCTCTCTTATCTGTCCGCTGCAGACTAACGGCGAGTTTTCATTTCAGGCCAAAAATCATTTTGCTTTCTTCGATATGGCCTATCAAGGTTTTGCCAGTGGTGATCCAGTGAGAGATGCCAAGTCCATCAGGATCTTTCTCGAGGATGGCCATCATATTGGAATTTCTCAGTCCTATGCGAAAAACATGGGACTCTACGGCCAGAGAGTCGGATGTCTCAGGTATTCATTTTTTTCTCAGGAATTTCTTTGAACCCCATATTTCTTCTTACATGAAGGAAATTATAAACTCCTTAAGCTGAATATGAGTCATCATGAAATAGCCGATGTAGATACTCACACACATCATTAAGCATTACCCATGCAGGTTCATTTTGTGAAAAGGTAAGAAAAGAATATAAACATTAGTACTTTCTCTTCTGCTGCAGCGTGCTTTGTGAAGATGAAAAGCAAGCCGTGACTGTAAAAAGTCAGTTGCAGCAACTAGCTAGACCAATGTACAGCAACCCACCTTTACATGGAGCTCAAATAGTCTCAACCATTCTTGGAGACCCAGAATTAAAGAGTCTGTGGCTAAAGGAAGTTAAGGTAACATTGCAGTTCCCCCATATTGTTATCTCCTCACCTGTAGCTTCCTTCGGCTTGCAATCTATTCTATGTTTCATGTCAACACTTTGGCTAAAAATGGAGACTCTTATCTTATGAAACACGTTGTATCCCATGTTCGCACGTTTGTGTTTGGTAATCTAACTTCAATTATAGAATAAGAATCTGATAAGCTGTATGCAAAATTATAATGGCATAGGTCATGGCTGATCGAATAATTGGCATGAGAACTACTTTGAGAGAAAGCCTTGAGAAGTTAGGATCGCCTCTATCATGGGAGCACGTAACCAAGCAGGTAATAAACCAACTGGTCTTTTTTTTTCTTTCATGAACATGTCATATTCTTTCCTATGATTCACAAAATTACATAACCATATCTATGTGGGGAAACAGATTGGAATGTTCTGCTACAGTGGGCTAACACCAGAACAGGTTGATCGCTTAACAAGCGAATATCACATCTATATGACCCGTAATGGCCGTATCAGGTACTTTACTTCCCCACTTCATTATTTTAATCCATTTCAAGTGTTAGCAAATCATTGAGGCTCTTGATGTTTTGGTTGCAGTATGGCTGGTGTGACGACAGGAAACGTGGGATACCTTGCGAATGCTATACATGAAGTCACCAAGTCATCTTAAATTGTTTATTTACATGTCTCAAGCCAAACATAATATTTTTTTTCTCTTCTTGAAGAGTCAATAAGACAGAGGAAGCTATGTTACTTCTTCTTCAATTGGTTTCGTGGGAACTGAAAGTTTTATTCACAAACAGTAAACTTATCGGCGCATATTTTTTCTTAGCTGCGCAATACAGACACAAAAGCGTTGTTTCATCGATTTCTTGGATATTTTCAAACTGAATATTAGGGTAATATATGTTTTTTTGTTTTTGTTTATTCACCAAAATTTGGATTAATTTCTTGCTCTTTTTGCAGGTTTTCGAACGATTTCCTTGTAGTTTTTTCCCCCTTTTAACGTAATAACTCCAATCAGGCAGATTTACTCTCAAGTTGATTTCACATGTTTTGAGTTTTTGTAAATTACTATAGGCTTAAAATCAGTCTAAAGTAACACATCTCACTTATAAACTAGTAGATGACACGCACAAGTTTGAAGATTGTGAGTTTTGGCTGGATATAGCTGCCAAGTGTTTTGACATAGTTCGCAGGAGGACAAAGAAGGAATAAATTAAAATGAACCTAATTTTTTATTACCAATTTGTGCAGAGCAAAAAAAACCGAGCTAAACCAAACCGTAATTATCCTATACCAAACTTAATTATAAATTATAAATATTTGAAAGAGTGTTTTGTTTAAAATATTTTAGATATCTTAATAAAATCAAAACCAAACCAATAATCAAAAGGATATTTTAGATATCTATAATATTCAAAAATATTAGTTATATTTTGTTTTAAAATAACTAAAATATCTCAATTATAATTTTAATATCTATTTCGATAAATCCTCTTTTTATTTTAGAGAATTCACATCTTGCATGCATGCTATTAGTTATGTTGCTAATTCATTTCCAAAACGGAACCACCGATTAACAAATATTATTCACAAAATTTAGTAAGCGACGCCCAAAAAGGATCATTTGATTGTGACCTTACTAATAGAGTTTGATCATGGGTCAAAAGGTTGACTAGATTACTAGATTTTACCGAAATTAGCTAGCAAATAGTATGAGTTAGTTCCCTTAAGTCAAATCAATAATAATTTTACCAACAAAAAAAAAGTCAAATCAATAAGTTTCCAACTTGATCGTTTTAAGTTGTGATTGTGAAAATAATTTCAGAATTGACTTTCTATCACCGGAGCTTCTGTCGAAAACTACGGAACATGAGCTTCTCACAAATCAATCAAAAGCGGTCTAACTGTTTTTTTTCTTTTTGTTGGTCTAACTGTTTTCAAGACAACATTTTCACAGTTAGTTTATTTCTTAGGCAAAAAAAATCTGAAATTAGGCAATTTGTATGTGCTAATGATGAACTCTCTCTACTTTCTTTAAGAGAATAAAGAGAGTTAGCCACAAATGTGTTGGGGAGATAATCGTGACTAGAAAAATATTTAATCGAACGAGAACTATAAATGGAATCACAAGTTTACTCGGGAGAGCTCTCATTACTTTCTGTATAAACTATGTGAAACTCAAATGGAAAGATATTTTGGAAAGTATTACAAAGAAACTAGAGTTCATCTTAAGACTAAGACTATGACTCTACAACAAGAGTATGACGGAAGTTAAAAATTATGTATACTTGACTGACTGATATTTGTTTCCAACACACTTAGGTAAGACGTCTTAACATGCCGATCTTTACATTCTTACATATTTTACATAAAAACTTTTTGTTGTCGTTAAAAACTGTTATTAGGCTTAAGCTTCAGACATCATCATTCCATTCTCTCCCATCATCATCGCGGTTTGTTTTGCAGATTCGGTTAACCGTCTTACGGACAAAAACATATACAACAAATACACGAGAAAAAGTATCTCTACAAGTCAAAGTGAACAACAACAGATATAAGAACGAGAAAAGAGAGAGAGAATACATATGATAGACACAATCATCATCACCTCCTGATTTCTCAAAAAGCTGAATTGGCCATAAGGAGGAGATTATCATCTCTACTCAGAAGCTGATATATTTAGTTAAATCTGGTGACTCTTTCGAAATCAGAAAGTAAAATCCTCACTTGTCTTTTCCATCAGGCATTTCCTCAGCAAAAGCATCTCAGTTTCGAATAGGTTTCTAATGACCAGCTTGAAATGGAAACCCTCCACTCATCTGTCGCCTAACGTGCTCCGGTATTAGCCTGTTTATAAGCTCTGGTGAAGCCCCAGATAACTGTTTTCAAGAGAGAGATAACAGATTTAAGAAAAGTTATGGTTGGTTTAAGGAAAGTGAATCATAGAGCTACATTACATCCTTTTGCTGTGATTAACATTTACCTCTTGTTTGAAGTTGAACAATGGTGGTAGAGGTCGGCCGTTTGGAAGACGAGCATTGGGCTCACGAAGTTCATTGAAAAATGGGTGAGCACATGCTTCGAGCTTTACACACAGAAACAAACATATGTCAGTTAAAAGAAAACCTCAGCATCATGGAACACTGCAGGTCCAAAGAATCCAGAGAGAACCACTCTAACAATTAAGAGTACTTGGTGGTTTAGAGATACTGACCGCAGTGCAACGTAGGCTCGGTGAATATTGAAGAAGCCGAGAAGCAAGGTCAATGGCTTCTGGAGGCATCCTCTTATGGAAAACCTGGAGGTCATAGAGCAGTATGTGTATTAGTTTAGCTTTTCTTTTATATGAATATTGTAGGTAGCAAATTAACTATTAAGCCATAGTTTGATCAGAAATGCTAGAAAGTGACATGCATATAAGTACCTTATGCCACGGGTGAGCTTTGATTTGTGGGAATCTGAAGTCTGTGTAGTTTGGATTCATGCATCGGATTTCTTCTCGAGTTGGAGTACCAAGAACCTATATCATGACAAATTTATTAGATTACAGGAATTTTATATACCAAACAGAAAATGGCACCAGAGTAACATCCAATCAAAATGAGACTTCACCTTGATGATCTCCACTAGCTGGTCCACAGAATTTTCTCCCGGGAACAATGGCTGTAAGATCAATAATATCAAAATGATTACAGAAGATTGTGGACAGATGTTTTAGTTCTTAAGCTACTAAACAAATAAATAGTCTAAACTAACCTGGCCAAGAAGGAGCTCTGCCAAAACACAACCAGCAGACCATATATCTATGGAGGATGTATACTCTGTCGCCCCAAAAATGAGTTCTGGAGCTCGGTAATACCGAGAGCAGATATATGATATGTTTGCTTCGCCTTTCACCTAATGTGAATAGTCAAATGTTGCAAGAGATCATGAGAACAGAAAGGTATCCAATTGATTTCGTGAGACAGAACACATACACAGTTAAAAATAAATAAACAGCGAAAATAATGTAAACCCTTACCAATACTTTTGCACTTCCAAAATCACACAGCTTACACTGATGGGTGAGGGGATCAACCTACAGAACACAACACAGAATTAGATTACAATCTAGTCAAGATTACCGAAGACAAACCCACGATAGATCAACGTACCAAAAGATTTTGTGGTTTCACGTCTCTGTGGCAGACACCAGGAGCGGTATGGATATAAGCCAACCCTCTGAAGATCTACAAAAAATATATTCTAACCCGTTTCAGGATCAACATAGAGCAAGAGTACTTATAGGAGAAACAGTAAATAAAAATGCATACTTGGTATGTGTAAAGTTTGACATAGAAAATAGGCATTCTCTGGTTTGAGCTAGTATAGTGCTTCAAAACCCGGTACAAAGTCTCGGGTACATACTCCATAACGAGATTGAGGAAGAGCTCATCTCTACTCGTTGTAGAGAAGAAACAATGCTTCAAGGAAACCACATTTGGGTGGTCCATTAGTCGCATTAATTGCAACTCACGATTTTTGTAGCGCCGATCTTGTAAAACCTTCTTAATGGCTACTGATTCTCCAGTTTCCAAGCACTTCGCCTAGAATGGTAAGTTAATAATTTGATCAGAAAGGAAAGAAGAAAGCTCTTGCCTACAAATGCTAGCAGTGAGTGACAAGCACAAAGGTACCTGGAATACAATTCCGAATGATCCTGTTCCAACAACCCGTTCCGCCATGTAACTAATTGTCTGTAAACCCCAAATGGAGAAAAACATAAGTGAGTAGGCCTACTTAAAGTTGTAATAAATGAGCCACAAAGAGGTCAAAATCTATTTAGTAATAAGTGGAAAAGCAACTTAACATATGATAACCTAAACTTTAGGTAATCTTACACATGGTAGTGTGCCGCGAAATCATGAGCAATAACTACTATTTAGATCATGTAAAGATTTAACAAACAACAGAATCCGACCTGTTTAGGTTCACCGTTTTTGCCTCCAATTGTAGTAGAAATGATGTGGCCAGTAACAGCATCATTTCCCTCTATAACAGCAGCAGACATTTCCTGCAATCGCAAACCTCAACATATTATTACAGGCGTTAATTAAACTATTCTCGCCAACAAAGAATATAAGAAACTAATAACATATAGTGCTTCGTCCGACAATAAATATCAGATCTTCAAGAACAGTTAGGACACAGATTACAGAAAACTGAATCAAGTAGAATAACCAAATGTAAAATCTGAATGATGTCGCATGTTCCTATTGACCAGAGGCTATCTTTACAGAAACAAAATCCAGAGAAAAGAGCTGCATACTAGTTGTTAAAGATACAGGAAAGCTAAAAGAGTGGTAATGCAAATTTATGGGTAGGAGAAACATTAGGATGTCTACCAATTTGAGGACATCAAAAATCGTACAAAATCAAAAGTAACACAATCATTACAGACCATGGAACAAACACTGTCAGAATGAAGAACAAATCAAGAGAACACAACAAAACAAAACAAAAAGAGTTCATAATCAATACAACAGAACGCAAAAAGAAAGAATGGGCCAAGAATCATATAATTACACGAACATTCCAAAACCTGTCCGGCGAAAAAACTCGAAGATCCACAAGTACTTTGTGGAGTAAATAGTGTTGAATTAAACAACCGATATAAATGAAAAGAAAAAAAATGAAGTAACAAAGTCAGCTAAGGAAATAATCTATAAGGGCAAAATGGAATTAATAAGTTAAACAATCTAGTAAGATCTACATCTTCTTGCTCTTGAATTTTTGACCCTGTTAAATTTAATTATAAACCAGAGACAATAAATTTTCTTTACCCTATTTTTTTTAATTTTCTCTTCAGGATGCAAAGGTTAATACTTGCAATGAAAAATAGTTCGAGAGATCAGGATCTTCACTAGGAATGGTTGCAAATTTCAGCTGAATATCAAAGTATGACTAGCCACTATGAAGTCAAATTCGCAATCTTTCGATGAGAAAAAGCCACTTCGAGTGAGCTCAAATCAAGAACAGGAACAAAAAGAACACGAGAACACAGATCGATTCGCTGAGACACAAAAGCAAGTAATATCCGAGCTAGATCTAGCCGAGATCTACAACAATCACCAAACGTAAAAAACTTGAAATGCATTGTTTACCAAACACAGACGTAAAGAATCAAACATAGAGAGAGACAGAGAGAGAGAGAAACCTTGTCTGTATTCATATCGGGACGATGTTTTGAAGCATCTCCGTCTCGAAGCTGCGGCGGCGGAGCTGTAGCCGGAGGCTGAGGCCCCAATGGTATTGAGGTCATGTGCTTTTCACAGCTCTTCTCTCTCTCTCTAACTTTCTCTCTCTATCTACCTCCAGTGAAGAGTAAAGACTATTTTTCCTCTCTCCTCTTTGTGTCTAAAAAACTTTGAGAAATCGTTCAAAGATAAAAGGAGGCCTACTCGCAGATAAAGCGCGTAACCAGAACGCTCCAATGAGAACGCTAAGCTATTATATTCGTTTAATTAAGTACTCTCATCAGTTTCTTAAGCAGTGAAGAGTAAACTGGAAAGTCTGATAACAACCTCGCAAATATAGTTAGTACAATTAATTGTGGGACTTAATATTCTTACAGAATCAGAAAAGTATAAAATATATTACCTAATGGTAACACTTTTTTCATATTTGGGTAACAACTGATAAGTGATAACAGTTGCATATTTTAATATTCTATAAATCCATCTTTTTCCTGAATGTGAAAATCAATCTGTTTGTATTTCCACTTTTTGACCTATATATGTCAAATTATCTGTATGGTCATATTACATACATTTTAGTTGTCTAGACGATTCTTTAAAACGAACTTACTTGTGATAGTAGCAAAAAAAATATATTATACCATCGACCATGTTTTTTTAAAGAGATTGTCCAATAAGTTATATATTGCAAAAGATCAACTTTACGTTATAAAAATTAGAAAAACAAAAAAAAAGTGGTTAGATACAATGCATTCGAAATAATTTAGACATGAGTGGTAAGAGGCTTTGGGTTAGCCTTTTTGTCGAACGTCTTTTAGTAAATTCGTTTTTTGTTAGACGTTACTTTCATACATAGTCCTACATTTGTTTCCAAGTGTCCATTTTGAGATTATCATTATCTTATTTTAAAATTTGATTCAACCATTAAACTATAGTTCATGCTTTCATGCAATATCAACCGTTAATTCTAAAAAAAATCAAGATGAGACATTTTTTTTGCCAACAATCTAGACGGGACATACAACAGATGGATTTAAAGGTTTAAAAACTTGTCTATCCCCCTCAAAGTTTATTGAAAAATGTTTATTTTAAAACACAATATATATAGTTGGTGTTCAATTAAGAAGGTTCCTCCATGGGAGATGTAACTTGCATTGAAGTTCTTCTGTGATCGATGCAAACAAAAACGGTCATGGCTATTACAGAGAAGGTGGCTGCAACCACCAACATCCCCCAAACTAAACCGGAGCCACCGATTCCACCGTTGCACAAAAGGCTTCTCGCCATAACTTCTTGTGTATATTGATTGCCTAAGTTTGAGATTTTAGATTCGGTTTTGGATGAGAACTGCGAATTTATATGCTTTTAGATGTGAGGAGTTAGTGGAAAAAAACGTTTCTAGATAATTCTATGATGGACAATATTGGCTTACATGACGAGTGTGGTTACGTACGAATACGATCTAAAATCTAGAAGTTCCTTTGATGTCATGTCGTCTAAGATTTTTTTGATTAATAGAGCCAAGATGGCTACTTTTCAATGTTTTATAACATTTGGTTCAGTTTGAGGGATGTTTAAGTCTTTGGATAAGGTCTTTAGACTTAGCACATGGACGATCGTATTACATTAAAGTGTTTTGGGATTCAACGTGCATGAAAAATGGAACTAACAATTTTACAAACAAAAAATACAGATTTTGGGTTCTTAATTTCACATGATGATTTTATAAATATATAGATATATTGCATAGAAAATCTATTTACTGTGGATGATTGATTTATTTGCTAGATATAGCAGCAAGTTCTATACGTAACTATATATAGTTTGGTTGCTAATTAAACCAATCACAATCAGTGAAGACCAAAGGTAGATTCAGTTTCCTAAGCCAAACCCATTTATTGTGATAGATATTTCATAGTTGATAAGTTACAAACAAAAGAAATGAAAATTGCCCAAGAAAAAAAAACTACAAGAGTTATTTTCGTTTGAGCCCAAAAAAAACACCTCGAGCATACGTTATGCCGCATAAGTTGATAATGAATGTGTAAACTATTTAATCAAACTATCTTTTCTAAGAATTTGCTCTTTTCATTTTATTTAGATTGTCTGGCATCAACCAAATGTTTTATATGTATGTTTGATAGAAAGACCGAGTCTCTTCCAAAACTTCATCGCTACATTTCGAATTTTTTTTTATCACACAAGTTCACGATTTTTTTATTTTGTATCCAAAACTAATTTCTAGGATGAGCTCAGAATTTCTCAGAAAAAGAATTGTTTTAAACTGGCATTATGAAGGCAGAGGCATGTTTGGATAATCGTGGCTATGAAGATGTAGTTTTCGAGAGTGATTCAAAGATCTTTGTGAAATTGGTAGCTGAACCTCGAGAACGTTCAAGGCGTGAAGTTTAGCCAAGAAAATAAAAGAGACAAGAAGAAGATTCATTAGGCCAACCATCACTTTCAAAGGGAGACAAGCCAACCAATGTGAGTATCTTATATATATGTATATAGCCAAGAAGACCTCTTTATATGAAGTGTCTTGATTTGAATACTCTTCATTGGATGATTTTGATGGTTACTAAGGAGAAAATAACGAATTGTACTCGGTTATAATTTATATGAAATATTTTTGATGTGAAAAACCAAGAAAAATCGGCATTATGTTGATGTTAAGTACTCCTAAATTAACAGAAAAAAAGTTGATGACAACTCCTCGATTACTGGTTTTGATTTTATACTATTACATTTCGGTTATAATCTCATTTTCAACCAACTTTTTTATTATAAACCCATTATATTATAACATGATATAGAGAAAATAATGAAATACAAACGATAGAACTATTAAATTAGTATAATACTGATAATAAGATGATGCAAGAATCCGATCCGATACTACATCAACAAAAAAAAGACCATATTTTATTGTGTATATTGTCGTTAAGTTTGAGTTTTTGGATTCTGTTTTGGTGAGGATTTATATGCTTTTAGATGTGAAATTGAAAAAAAATATATTTCTACGTAATCTTTTTGATGGACAACGTTGGCTTACGTGACGTATGTATTTACGTAATGGTATGATGTAAATCTACAAGTTTATATATGAGCAAGATGGTTACTTTTCAACGTATTTTAACATTTGGTTCAATATGACTATATTTAAAGTCTTAGGATAAGGTCCCTGAACTTAGGACATGGACCGTCGTAATCCATTTCTTGGAGAAAACTTTGTTTGATTAATAACTCATTATTTGAAATTTTTGAAGAGTTGAACTAATAACTTAGAAATAAAAAAATCGAAAATGTATATTAAGATTCTGAATTTCACTTGATATTTTTCATGTATAGATTTTGGTGGAACCAATCAATTTATTGTGTGAGATTGATACAATTGTTAGGCTATCGCTAGCTAATATCATGTTCTGTATGTAACTATATATATAAGGTAAGAATCATCCCCAGAGAAAAACAAATGGTAGAAGTCCAGATACGTTACGATTAGTTGTTAAAACCAGAAAAAAAACTCACCAAAGAACCATGAGATATCTCATTTGTGTAATACTAGCAACCTCCACCATCACCACAACCGCAGCCACCAATTCAACCGCCATCACAACCGCCACAAACCGCCATGGATACAAGTGATAAAGACATAAGAATCATGAAGATTAACAAAACATCTTCTAAAGCAGCAGCTTCTTTCATGTCTATATACCTGATGAAGAAACCACTCATTATGATTCTTTCTTTCTTTCTTTCTTTTAACTCTCTTGAAAGATATTTGATCCTTACATGAAATTATAAAGAGGATGAAATTTGAATTTCTCACACCAAACCTTGTTTCAATAACTTTCAAGTAACTATTAAGTCAATGTAATCAATTCAGTTCTGAAGTTTTCATCCAAATTCTAGTGCTCTGCATTTCAATAGTCTATAAGGAAAGAATATATAAACAAGGGCAAAAGAACAGTGTCCCGTGGAATTATGGAGTATTATTGCCACAAAATCTCTGTTAACATGAGCTGTACAGCACTTCAATAAGAAACCCCCCCACAAGTGACAGACAATATGTTGAGACATTTATCTCCATAGCTTTTCTCTTTTTATTAGGAACCTTTTTTATTTAAGATTTATACATATAAATGAAGAGAAAACTCCGAAGATGAACAAAAAAAAGTTTAAAACTTTATTGGCTCATCCCTTCTTTATTGTTGAAATTTACAAGTAATTTGGTGTGGAAAATTTACAGTTTCTGCATTACCTCCGGTGAGAATTTTTTTGGTCTTGCTATGCCTCTGGTATAGGGTTGAGTGTCTCCTGAAAGACCAAAACATATTCAACAAGTAACGTAATCAATTTGCAAAAACAAAAAAAAAGCACATTTGGCCAAGCATTGACTTTGAAAATTAAGACATTACCTTGGAGAAGGACACAAAGCCTTGCTGTGTATTGGAGGTTTTGACCATAGTTTCCCACTTGGGATTTTCTTGAATCTTGGTGAAGTGATTATTATCGTCAGTGCCAAGAGACTGTAACCATGTGAATGTGTTGTTCTTTGGTGGGATTGTTGGCAATGTACGCTTTAACCAAGAATCTGAAGGAGCTTTTGGTAATGGTGGTGGAGGAACGATGTGATAAGTTGAACGACGATGAAGCCTAGAACTTTCAAGATTTGTTGTGTTTCTCTGCAATTTGACTTCAAGATCAATCTTCTCCTTTGTCATCTCTATTACCGCATTAGATTCTGGCAGTGCAACAATAGCTTGATCAGGACAGTCTTCGACTTTTCGACTTAAGAATTCGATGAAACCCTCATCTCTTTTAACATTTGTTTGCTCGGTGCTTTTAGCCTGTGAGATATCTTCTTCACCGGGTCCAATCAAGTTCTGAACTTCTTTAACTGGAACATCTAATGAGTGATACTCTTTTAGTAAAGATTGCTCCTTGGACTCTTCTTGTACCTTCTTGTCTACTGAATGCACGGTGTCTACATACAGAGTTTTCTCGGCAACAGGAGCCTCGGACGAAGGTTCTGTACTATCATCACTAGCCAAGAGCTCGCCAAAGTTTTTGCTGATTTTAGCGCGTGAAGCGGCGCTGAAGTTGTCGAGTTTCTCTTTTCCTTCTGGGATAGAAAATACTGATGGTGACTCACTTTGAGAAGACCCTTGTGCAACTGATCCATTTAGTTTCAACTTCCTCTTACCTTCATTCACAGTCTCATTGGTTTGCTAGGGAGAAAAAAGAAAGAAACTTGATCAGAATAAAAGCTCCCCATGGGATGATGAACAAGACTGTGAGAAGGAGAGGTAAACAAATTACCTTGTTCTGGTTCTCATTACAAGGTGTATTAGAATCTTGATACTTAGAACGCATACGACGAACAGAAACAGCTCTCTGTGCCTGCATTCTCACAGATGGAACCGGGTTCAATACTCCAAAAGAGCTTCTCAAGCAAATCTGAGGGACTAATCCACAAACACCAGAAGCCATCACGCTGCTCGTGTTTCCATCTTCCTCTTGTTGATCAGACGAATGATGAAACCGATATGGGTTTTGCTCAGCTTTGTTCTGTTTCTCCTTAACCACCACTACATTCTTCGTCATCTGCCTTGCCGGTTCCTCTGGTTTAGGCGGTTTCCTAGCAAGATGTGGAGATGTTTCTGAAGTCAAGGCTTTAGCAGCAGGCAAGAATCTCCCCATCATCAGATCCTGAGTTTGTCGATCACACGATAAGGTTCCAAACGGCTCTACTAGTATCCCCTGACCATCCAAGCCGCTCATACCACTAACATTACTACAGTTGAAGAAAAATGACTCAGATCTCGAAAGCGTATCAGTTGCATCAAGATACGTATCATCACTATCATCATCATACCGAGAACAAGAACTTTTTGCATCCTCCACATGATTAGCTCTACTTTCAGGTTTCCTCACTAATTCTTCTCGCTCTCTACCGTTCTTAACTCTCCCAGGAGGAAGCTTTGGCACGAAATGTGGCTCAACAAAACTTTGTGAATCCGGTTTCCTTTCGTCTTTCGGCTTTCCCGGCTTATGTTCCCATTGGAAAGGGACTGTTCCTGGATTCCTCACAGGACCTGACTTAATATCAGACTTGTAAACCGGTGGAGAAGGAGGAATCTTGTTGGTTACTGAATTAGAAGATCTTGTTTTGCTCTCGGATTCTGAAGTTTGTGTTGGCCGTCTAACGGATATAAGCGGGCGGTTGAAATCCAATTGCTTCTCTTCCATCACTAAGCTCCCCATTACTATGAAATCAGTTGTTTCTGCAATAACTGAATCATCAGTAGAAGACTTGTAATAACTTCAAACATCAGGTAAACTACAGAAACCTCTTAATCTAGCAGCTTTGTTCTTTCTTGTCAAGAATCTAAGCTAAGACTATCACTAATGTCACAGAACCTTCAAATTCAAAACCCAAAATCAAAACTCGATAGTCAGAGAGAGAGAGAGAGACAGAGAATGTCTTTAGTTGGTTTGATGGTCGTTATACCAAGAAACTAGATGATGATGATACATAAGTTTTCTTCTCGGCTTCTTAAAAACTTATCTAGATTTTCTTTCTATGTCCGGATTTAATATTATAAAAACCCACAAGAATATAAACACCACGAAACAGAGATTCAAATGTATACGCGTGAGCCCATCATTTATGAATTCAAAATCAATTAGGGGAAACGAAGAAAAAAAATTAAATCTTTTTTGTTCTTTCTAATCGAAATCTGCCATTAATATGCATATACGTACTTGTACTCACTGTGTATAAAGCAGATGAACTGAGAAGGGAAAAAAATTAAGCTAAAGACTTAATTTTTTTATTTGAAAAATCAGAGTAAGAAAAGCAACTTCAAAGAAAACTGAAAACTTGTATTTGGTGACAGCGAAATGGGTTTCAAATAACACTGCTGAAAGAAGAAGAAGAAGAAGAAGAAGAAGAAGACACAGAGAAGAAAGATGGGAAGTGAGAAAACGCGGGATTGAAGAGAGAAAGAGAGATTAGAGAAGAAGAAGATTGATTTAGGAGAGAAGAGAAACAATAATGAAGAGAGGTGGTGAAAAAAGGAATATAAATGAGGTTGTCATATTCGTAATTCGTCTTTTCTCTTTAGGCTGCGTCAGTTTCCCCATTTTTTTAAATTCTAAAATGATTTGTTATTATAATGCATGTTGTTGATTAATTTAGTAATAATATTATTTTTCTTCTTTCTTTGGTTTGTTCACACTAGTTAGCTTGCACTTATGTCTCTATCATGTGCTTCTTATTATAGGGGGAATTTAGTAGGCATGCATATAGGTATGTTATGTTCAACGATTTAATTGTACGACTCGAATAATTACTATAATGATTAATTTGACATTTCGAAGATTTTTTTATAGAATTAATTATGAATGGTTGGGAAAAACAAATGAATAAAATAGATAACGACCACATGGTGTTCTTTAGCTTTATATTTGATACAAGATGGGACGATAAGTATATACTAATCTCTTAGGGGTAAGGTATTAGCAACAAGAACTATACATTTATGATAATAGTTAGTTGTTATAATAAAATATTAATATTAAAGTATATTGTTGTACCAATAAATCCAACTTTGATAAAACAAATTTTGTGAATAAGTTAAGGGAATAGATCCAACTTACGAGAAAAAGATAAAAACAAATAACAAAAGTGCAAAATAGTTTTATTAAATAATGCACTGGAGAATATATATATTGGGGGGAAAAAAGAATATAGCAGCTGCTAGGTTGTCAAAAATATATTATTTAAAGAAATGAACACTAGTGACCCAAACAAGAAAGAAAGGAACCTTTTTTTTTCTAACATTGGGTGTGTAGATAAATGATACGTTACTTTTGTTTTTCATACTAATGATACGTTACTTTACATTCTTGATTTCAGAAAATTGATTTTATTTGATATATTACTATGAGTTCGAAATCTAGGTTTGTAACACACAGGGGCGGTCCCAAAATCTAGGTCTGTTTATTTATAAACAAAAGATAATTAAGATCTATATTCTATCTTTTCTTCAAACAAAAAAGAAAAAAATATCAAAGATCAATAATATAACTTCTAAAAATCAAAATAAGATTTAAGATATGTTGGACCAAATGTTTTACCCATTAATTATACTATTTAAAGGCGGATAGACAATTAAAAATGAATATCTATTCTATTTTTTTAACATTTCATTTAAATATATTGTAAAAACTTTTAAAAATTATGTATACAGAAATTTTTTTTCTAAAACGAAACCCATAAAATGGAAATCCAAAATTTTAGTTTTTATCTTGCTCTATCAAAAACAGTTCCTGATCACTTAGATAAAGTTTATTTACATCTATAATTTTTTTGAGTAGATAGTTAATATCTAAACTATTCTTTTTTATCAACAATTAAATAATACATATTAAGCTGAGTTCGAATCCAAACGGTAATATTGTATGATATTAGCACAAACCGTTAAGTTACAAATCTTGATCAATCTAAACTAGTCATATATTCTTCTTTTATAAATTTTTGGTAAAAAGTTAAAAAGAAAAAATCTATAAAGACAAAGTCTCTATTTCTATCATTATTTTATAACATTGCAAGGACATGGGGTTCAGATTAATGCAGTCACCAGAGATCCATTCTTTCGTCATTAAATCATGTGAGGGAGGTTGGGTGGTCATCGGTTACTCAAGTCTTTTGTAGTTATTTGGTATTTATTGACGTGCGGAATCCGTGACGGGAATTTGCTCAATTAAATTTTTCTAAAAACACACATTTAATTAATCATCAAATTCGAATATATAACCGACGTAACTGGTCTAGTGGCCCATTTTATTAGAGCAAAATTTATGAGCCTATATAAATAACATATACCTGGAATGTTTTTTTTTTACTTTCAAACGTAGAACTATTTTTTTAATAGTAAATTGAATTTTCTGAATCTTAGGTTTAAAATAATCATAAGAAGTTTAAAAATCTCAGGTGAGTATCAAACTATCGGCCAAAGTGATACGCGCGCCATATAAGTTTTATTAAGAAGACAACTTTCTAAAGCAAAATCATTGATCTATTTATCAAATAGTTATATGTGAGAACATTATGACATTTACCAATTTTTATTAAAACGAAAAAATTATTTTTTTTAAATCGAACTATTTTAAAATTAATTTTAATTACTGAATAGGCTACAGACTGAAAATTCTAAATTTTTATATTATTTTTATTATTATTGAATAGTCTTATTTTTTTATTGGTACGATTCAACTTGTAATATATTCTACTATTCAGTTCTTATAATATATGTTATTGGAATTATTGTAGGTAATAACAAAATAACTAATTATCGTCCAATTACTAAGAGATTTAAATCCATGGCTTTATAACTTTTTTTTTAATTAACGTCAAGTCTTCTGATATATTGCTTTTTTTGCAATCATTTTATCTTTCAAGTAGACAATTAAATTATTGTATTGTACTACTGTAGTCAAAATAAATAAATATCCAGCAATGCGCCGAGATCTTATAAAAATATCAAATGGTCAAATCATCTACGGATAAGTAATCAATACACATACAAAATCAATGAGATGAAGACAAATAATATACGTCACATTCGTTTGCTTCTCTCTTACCTATAAATCTTCCTCTTATTTCATTTTGTATTTTATTTCTCTCTAAATAAATTTCACTGATTGATAAAATAACATTTTCTTCTACGTCTCTTTTGAATATAGTAACTGTCGGTAAATAAGATAAAGTTATATTCCTCTCCTTTTGAGACCTTAAGTAGGTGAATTCGAAAACAATGAAATAGTTAACAGATCTTTAAACAGATCACGATAATTAAAAGATTACCATATCATAGTACACCGACATTCAAATAATATGTTTTCAAATAAATAAAGTTTGTGGAGTCTCAAAAAAAAAAAGTTTCTTGTTTTTGGGTTTGAGAAAAGCTTAGCGAATGGGCCACAAGAACTGAGGTTTTTTGGCCCAAGCTAAACTATATTTAGCTTATTTCTCCTGCGCGATACAGTTATTTAACTATATGACCATGTATTCGATAACTATATTGCAAACAAAAGATATTCAACTAATGTTTAAGTCTTTTCGATTATAACATTCTCATATGGTTAGCTCGTGACAAAAAGTATTGTCTTTAACTCTTTTCCGCAAACTACTTTGAAAAATAGGAAATTTAGAGTAAATGGCCTCTTTTGATTGTTTGATTTGTTGAAATACCTTTAACTATTCCATTGACAGAATATATTTCTTGTTTGGACAAAAAAAGATCTTACCTGCTCATTATGCTTTGGTGAAGAAAAACTGCCGATGACCTTCCAGTTCAGGGTACCACGTATATACTATATGAATATTTACAAATATTTGAGAACTTTATTAAACTTAGTTTGTGAAATCTTTAAACGTTTCCGAAACTGAACATAAATTTGCAATAAGTTTTCTGAAAATATTTGTAAGTTTTCCAAAACATTTAGTGAATTTTAAAACAAAATCGTTTTAAATGCTTTCAAAATTTGGTGAATAACGATATGAGAATCTAATTTTTGTCAACAAATTAAGAAACAACAACAACAACAACAACAAAAATTTATGAAAAAACTGCCTCTTACAATATAGTATTCGTTGTTCAACTGAGATTGTGACCAATTCATTATTGCAAAATTGGTATTGAAAGTGTCCATAATAAAAAAAAGATACAGAAAAGTATACTAATGGACGACTTAGTAAGATTCGTGTGGTCTCATCTCGCACGTGCGTTATTTTGTTTTATGTCCTTTGCCGACAGTTTCTCACTGTGGTCCGTCTTATTCGTACAACTCGTACCTTTCATTTTTTTTTAACATTCTCTCAAACTCATATAGCTTTTAGAATATTATGCATTTCCTTTCAACATTTATTTTCGATATTCATGAATCATGAGTGCTTTTCCCATAATTGCAATAGTTTTTTCGTTTTCATTTTTATTTTTTTATCAACAATACTACAATTTTTTTGTACATAAAAGAGTTAGAGACGACAACAATAGATGACAGCTTATGGAAGAGTTAATGAAAACCACCTTTTGGTGCATGGATCAAATGTAATTTTGATAATAGTTTTGTATCACCTAAAAAATCAGTAAGGAATGGATGGATATTTAAAAATGAAATGGTTTCTCATCAATGTTTTGAATTTAATCGTTTAACCTCATTTTAAACGGAAGTTAAAAGGTTTTTACATATATTGCATGTAATTTGGTAAACTAAAATATAGGAACGCACGGTTTGAAAGAGATAATTTAGAATTAACTAATGTTATTAACAAAAGAGAGGAAAACACCGAGATTAGTAATATCTTAATTGATATTCGTAATTGGATAACAAAATTTCTGAAATATTCTTTAGATCATATTAGTCGAGAGAAAAATCAAACAACAAATAAATTAATAGAAAATGTTCATAAAAATGATGATTTGTACATATGTTTTAATTTGCCATACTAGATCTTCATCCGCGCACCCGCGCGGGTAAATGTTTTGCAGAATTTTTAAAAATAATAAAATTTTATATAAGATGTAAAATATGATTTGTTATGATTCTATATATGAGACTCAGATGTTTTTAAAATATTATGGAAATATATATTAAATAATATAACTAAAGTTTTAGATTATAGAGATTGTATATTGTTGATTGCAACAAAATAATTTGATTTATGGAGATAGATTTGATTTATTTTTGTTTATGAGAATATAAACCATAAAACATGTATTAGTTATGTTTATGGAATATAACAACGTTCAAATATAATTGTAACAAAAAATATAAGAAATGTCATGTAAATACAAAAAGTTTACAAAAAAAAAATTCAAGATTTTTCTGCAATAAGATTAGTGAAAATCTATTTGAAAACCACATCCATGGTTTTTTCTATGGCTTACCTTCTTTGTCTACAATTAAGATTTTCAAACATTTCTTAGATGTAACTCTTGAGAATACCACACAGAGTTGTTCATGTGAAAACACATGCCTAGATAAAAAGAGACCAATCTGAGATAGTGATTGCCCTTGATTCTTATTGATTGTTATCGCAAATACAACACAAAAATGACAATTGTCTTCTACGCATCTTAAATGGTAGTCTTAGATCTTATGGTGTTATCAACAATCTTGGAATTAGAACTTCAACACCAACTTTATCCCCAGTTATAACTCTAGCTTCAACCATAAAATCTGACATATGTGTAACCAGAAGTCGAGTACCATTCATTAACCCTCCCCATAGGATCAATGTTCCTTAACAGCATCACCGGACAACCAATCTTGATTCTTAAATTATGGTTAGATAATCCAGATGTCTTGATTTAGTTTAGAAATTCAGGACCTAAAGCGTCATTATTCAAAGATATTGTATCAGACGGATCAATAGAATCATAACTGAGGTAGATTCGTTCAGCACCTGTTAAATTGAACAAATTTATCAGAATCTGATATGCATCTATATCAAGTCAACTTCGCTATTAACCGACATTAAAAAAGTTAGGAAACAAACCTGATAATTTATCCAGCATATGATCATTAATCCTATTAACATCATCGTTTATAGGACATAGAATAGCTCTTTCCTAAAAAAATTTAGGATCATTATACTCTTTTATGAACTATAGGTTAAACCGAGTTATGCAACCGAGTCAACTCAGTCGAGTTGGTCAAAAATACAAAAACTGTTTGGCAATAGAGATAACAGACTTATTTTATTCTTAAAATACCCTTAATGAAATAAAATTTCAAATGAAAACTCAATGGCATTTTTTGTAATATAATACGTAAGGAAATGTTTTAATTGTGACTCTATTTTAATAGAATAGATGTGTGGATTCTTGATTTGTTATACTATTTCTTTACGATTAGATGATTTATAAAAGAAATTAGAAAGAAAAAATTCATATCGTCCATCCAAAACCCAAACACGAATTAACTAAAAAAATTATAATTAAAATACGTTTTTTTGAAATAACTTCAGTTATGTGACACCATCAATCAACTCATGCAAACGAAACGACTAAACGACGAAACAACGTTGCTGAAGTTTTTATTGTCAATTCGATGCTGGTAAAGCATGCCACTACCTCGAAGGAACGAACCACGAAACCTTATATTGCTAGCCTACATCATTATCAGAATCTCCAATTTAATTAGCTCTGCTCAAGTTTTAGCTGTTTGTCGACGAACCTGTCTTAAAACGCCTCCTCCTACTTGGCAAAAATCGATGCTTATCAATGCGACACATCTCCTCATTTTCACTTAAAGAGACAGATATTCAAAAAAAAAAAAATTCATCAAAAAGATAGTATATATTAAGAGAGAGTAACGTACGAATAAATAAAGTAGGGTCCAATAGGAACAGCCATTGACTTGGAAGCATATGAAAGCTGAGAGACAGTTTGAGAGGCCCAACAGCCCATCGCCAGCTGGATTTCTATAAAGTGGGTCCCATTTCTTCCGATCCGTACTCCCAAAAGTCACGTGACCTCTCCTTCATCTCCCTCCTTCCCCACGTGACCTCTCTCTCGCCTCTTCTCTGTCTTCGTCTTCTTCTCTCCGATATGCTCTGTGTCCTCATTGTTATCGTCGGTATAAATCGATTCTCTTCGATCTTTCCTTCTTCGACGTTAAATTTTTTTTTTTTTTATCTTTTGGTTCTTGATGTCTGTACAATTTATCTCCTCGATTCGATTGCATTTGATTGATCGTCTTTCGTTTTGAATTAGGTTGGTGTTCGATTTCTTTAAACAAGTTACTGATATGGATCTGAAGAAATAAGCTTAGTATAGATAAATGCGTTTCTCTTCGTTATTGAATCTGGTATCTGCAATGTGGGTTTTATTGGTTGAGGAGATTACGATGTTTCCGTTATTGGCTCTTATTAGAGTGGTCGCAGGTGTTCTGTAATTGTATTCTGTGTTGGCTTATTGAGCTAACATTAGGATGATGAAGCTTTTTTCATGACTCATCGTCATTGCGTGATGATTTGATTCTTCACTCTCTTCAGTTTTGTGTTTGTTTTCTGTTTCTTACTTTTTTTGGACGATGAATAGTACATTTTGTGCGGATTCTTTTGAGGTTATTTCTCGAATCATTCATGATATTAATTCTTGTGGGCCAATGGGGGTGTAATACCGAATTGATGACATAAAGTTGCTTTACTATATAGAGTCTTCTTGGTTTGTTCATTTTAACCAATCCAGTGGGCAAACAAACCTAGTCTTTAGCTCATGTTCTTTCCTGTCTGCTGGATTTTTTTATTTTTTTACTTTCAGTTTCACGCTTTTCAGCTAATTTCTCTGTCTTACAAGGTTACATGTCTCTTTCTCATTTAGTGCAGATGGGTCAAATTCTACACCAATCAGAGCATTGTTCTCGGTTTAGAAACCCTCTTATGGGGTAAGAGATGGTGAAATTAGTGATACATACCAAATATCTGAAAGATGGAAGAGAGACGAGATGATACAATCCCATCACAGCAGGGATCTTCAGAGCTTGCGGAAAGGGTTAAGTCGCTCTCTTTTGAATCTCAAGGTGAAGGTTCGACTAGGGAGTCCCCTAGAAGTGTTGAGCAGGATGTCTCTCCAGGTCAAAGAGCATCACAACATCTTTGGGATACCGGAATGCTTTGTGAACCAATTCCTAATGGTTTCTACTCAGTTGTTCCGGTGAGCGAGATCTCCACTTCCAGATTTTCTTATTTCTTTGCTGGTGTTCTTGTCATTTGTAACGCTGGCTTTCCTGGCTTCTGATGTGAAATGTTCCTGCAGGACAAGAGAGTAAAGGAACTATATAATAGACTTCCTACTCCGAGTGAGCTTCATGCTTTGGGAGAAGAAGGTGTCAGAATTGAAGTTATTCTTGTTGATTTTCAAAAGGATAAGAAGCTTGCAATGCTAAAACAGTTGATCACTACACTTGTCAGCGGCTCAAATCCTGCTTTGGTGATCAAGAAAATAGCTGGAACGGTAGAAATTCCGTAACGACTTTTCTCTCTTTGTCACAGTTCTGCATTGCATGTTCTCGTAGTTGGGCATTTATTCATTTATAAAATTTATTCTCCTCAAACAGGTATCTGACTTTTACAAACGTCCGACATTGGAAAGCCCTTCAAAACTTGCTCTAGAGGAAAACGCCTTCTTATTTGAAAACCATGGTGCTCAGTTGCTTGGCCAAATAAAGCGTGGGTGCTGTCGAGCTCGGGCAATTTTGTTCAAAGTTTTAGCCGATACTGTAGGCCTTGAAAGTCGGCTGGTGGTGGTGAGCCTCAGTTTTTTTTGTTTTCTCTAATTTTTTGCTATTTGTCTCATACAAATTCGCTGGTCTTCTCTTTTGATTCATATGAGCAGGGTCTGCCTAATGATGGGACTGTAGATTGCATGGACTCTAACAAACACATGTCTGTTATAGTTGTGCTGAATTCCGTTGAACTGCTAGTTGATCTAATTCGGTTTCCTGGCCAGCTGGTTCCTCGATCAGCCAAGGCAATTTTCATGTCACACATCTCACCTGCTGGAGAGAGCGATTCTGCAGAAAACGACTCTTGTGACTCACCTTTGGAGCCAAATAGTCCTTTATATGAGAGAAGAGATCCTGAGAGGTCGGCTTCCATTGAGTGGTTTTCATTCTAAACCATATTACAGTCAGATCATCTAGAACATCTCTTGTGCCATGCTTTCCCTCAAGTGATAAAATCGTTTACTATCTTACAGTACAGAAAAAGATGAAAATCTTCAATTTCATCGGAAGGTAGAAGGATATCCAAATGCATCCGGTCCATCATTGCATCATTTGATGCTCAGACCTGCCACAGCTCTTGAAAGAAAACTGAGGTAACTTTCACGTACATTTCTGACAAGCTGTATAATGGAATCAGTACACTGATGGTTAATAATAGAGATGTGCTTTTCTTCCTTCAGCAACACCTCACATAGTGAACCAAACATTGCCACTGTATTTTGGAGACGCAGCCGCAGAAAAGTGATTGCTGAACAGAGAACAGCTAGCTCGAGGTTATTCCATGCTCTTTATGGCTTGGACTATAGTTAATAGTAAATAAAAGTAACAAATTATTACATCGATACGACTTCATGCTGTCTCTAGGTATAGTAATGAGTTGGACAATGTAAAGTTACTGTTTCTCTCCCTTTTGCTGATTCTATAATTAAACCTCTTGATAAAAATGTATGTGGGCAAATTTGATTAGTGATTCTGTACGAGTTATTTGAAATGTGCCTTTCAAGAGTTTCCCTTACTTTCTTTATACTCAACTGATAAAAGTCGGCAATCTGTTACATTTGCAGCCCAGAACACCCATCTATGCGATCACGTGGACGATCAATGTTGAGTACTGGTCGGAATTCATGTAGGGATTACGCTGGTGACTCATCTCCTTCAAGGTAGCTCATTTTTACATTAGTACATGCCAAAATCTTCTGCCTTTCCTAGACACCTAGTCAGCATGTTTGTCTGGACATTTCAGTATTAGTTAAGTTGCTTATACAGTCGTCGCTAGATTTTGCATATTTGCTCTCCTAAGGAACCAATGAAAAGCTAAGGGTCTGCAACCATTGCCTCATACGTTGCTTCAGGGGTAATGAAAATATCGTTCAAATAGATCTCAAGAAAAAATCTTTGCTAGATTTTGCATATTTGCTCTTATATGTTAATCACGGCAGATCAAGTATCAGTTTTTGTCTTTGTTGTTTCACTCCAACGCAATGATGTTATATGTTACTAATCTTGCATTGTTTGCCAGAATTCTGATCTGA
The DNA here is from genome assembly GCA_000218505.1 of Schrenkiella parvula. Classification (NCBI taxonomy): domain Eukaryota; kingdom Viridiplantae; phylum Streptophyta; class Magnoliopsida; order Brassicales; family Brassicaceae; genus Schrenkiella; species Schrenkiella parvula. The sequence continues at coordinate 12,417,168 of CM001190.1, read as the reverse complement.
CTATTACTAGATGCCCAGAGCAAAATATATATTTGATTGGCCGTGCAAGCAATTTTTAATATTTTTAGCTTTCAAACAGTTCATCCACATCAGAAATTCGTAAAACTAGACGGCGAAGTTTCAGGATCACACCAGAGATTGGGGATGACATTGCAAGGTTGGTATTCTCACTCGTGTGCATTCTTTCATCATTTAGCAGCATTTGTGTAATTATATTGAAGGCCCTATATTCGAATTTATTCTGTCAATCTGAGTTGTAAGGTAATTTTGAAAATCTAGAATCATCATAAAAGCTGGCATATCATATGAAATTACGACATGTGTCATCTAAAATGCAAAAAAACTGTTATCTCCAAACTCTAAGATACTTAGGTGTTAAGATGGTGATATACTGATATGATTAACATGGAACTATTTCCTCACTCTAGTCACAAAAGCTTTAAGCCATTTAATGGCACTCCTAGCTTTGCGATAACGGTACTGAGAATCGTGACAAATTTACGCATGAAGTGTAGCTGTTTTATGATTTGCTTGTGTAATGACTCTGGTGTTCCGAATTTTTCAAGCGCTGTACGAGAAATGTATGAGAAATCAAAGCAAAATCGTCTCTTGCATGGCCGAGAGGATGGAAACAGCTCAGGTATCGATAACAATGTAAGTTGCGGGTCTTTGTTAATAAGAGTGGCTATTGTGTTGTATTAGTTCTCTTCCCATTGTTTAATCAGTCTAGACGTTCTGAGTTTCTCCAGAAGGTCATTGCACTAAGACGTTGAATCTATTGGTTCGTTCCTCTATAAATTCTTGTGCTTTTGGTTGTGCTTTCCCAGGTGTCTGGTCTCCATCTTGATGATGAGTTAAATTCTAAGAAGACAATGTCATTGCCATCATCTCCTCATGCTTACAGGAGTCAAGGATTTGGACGAAGAGGGCCTTCAGATTTTGCCGTGAAGGATACGTGGAATAAAGTGGTTGAGTCTTCCACATTACAGAATCAGCCTTTGTTACCCTATCAAGAATGGGACATTGACTTCGCAGAGCTGACTGTTGGAACTCGGGTGGGGATTGGTAAGCTGCTCTAAATTTACTACTTCCTTTGGTATAGACAATGCAGTTTTGAGTTAATTTTTAATTAATTAAACTTGTAGTGTAAAGAATCATTGTGTATGTTTTGCATCTAGGTTTTTTTGGTGAAGTTTTTCGTGGAGTGTGGAATGGGACAGATGTTGCAATCAAATTGTTTCTGGAGCAAGATCTTACTGCCGAAAACATGGAAGATTTCTGCAACGAGATATCAATTCTCAGGTATCTTGTTACCAAACTTTTTTTTTTCTTGGATCAATCCCTGCGTACATCTGCTAATGGTTTTGCATGTTTGCTCGGGCATCTGCGGTTTTCTCTTCAGCCGTGTTCGCCACCCAAATGGTGAATTTTTTTTTCCCTCACAACCTCTCACTTTCTCTCGTATCATGTTTATTTAGTAACTTGTGGAGAGATGTCTGAGATTATTTTCTTCACTTACCTTTCTCAGACAAGTTGCGATCTATGATTTTGCAGTTGTTCTATTTCTGGGTGCATGCACAAAACCTCCACGCTTATCCATGATCACGGAATACATGGAGCTCGGATCTTTGTATTATTTGATCCATATGAGTGGCCAGAAGAAGAAACTTAGTTGGCACAGAAGGCTCAGGATGCTAAGAGACATCTGCAGGTAAATAGCTTGCTTATAACTTTACCAATTTATTTTGTTCCTTTTCTGCCGTTGATTCTCAAAGTGTGGATAATGGTTGGTGAATCTCTGAGCATTAGCGGAATGGCATGAGGAAAGCATGAACACTGGTGTACATTAGGGTGCACCATTGACTATACTTGTGGCTTATTATGTCATCTTTCTTTTAATTATTAGTTCCTTATTTAGTATTACATATCAGTGGAGAGATCAAACTTGAATGACATCCATTAACTAAAGATAAGCTCACTTACACTCTTCTACATAAGAAAAAGGGATCAAGTCATACAATTTGTTATTTATTCTAGGGATTATTTACATTTTTCCCTAAATGATTTTTTCAAGCTACATATGCGTATTTCATGCTGTTTTGTTCTTTTATTTGGATGCTTAAGGGGCTTGATGTGCATACACCGGATGAAGATAGTTCACCGTGACCTAAAAAGTGCCAACTGTCTCGTGGACAAACATTGGACAGTCAAGATCTGTGATTTTGGGCTCTCGAGAATAATGACTGATGAAAACATGAAGAACACTTCATCTGCTGGTACACCAGAGTGGATGGCTCCAGAACTCATTCGCAATGAACCTTTTACAGAGAAATGTGATATCTTTAGTCTTGGGGTCATAATGTGGGAGCTTTCTACTTTACGTAAACCATGGGAAGGTGTTCCACCTGAGAAGGTACAATATGCTGTGCCATGATTCTTTTAGCGATGTTCATTCTCTCACATAAAAATTCATGTGAATTTGATCGACTGATGAAATTTTGCTTCTTAGGTTATCTTTGCTGTTGCTCATGAAAGGTCACGTCTTGAGATTCCTGATGGTCCACTCAGCAAACTAATTGCAGGTTCAAATTTGTTAAACACCTAGTTTCTTGAACATTTAATTGATTTTTCGTGTATTCTCTCATATTATTCAACTGCTACGGTGTGAGTAAATGTTGCCATATTTTCTCTGCAGATTGTTGGGGAGAGCCTCAAGAACGCCCAACTTGTGAAGAGATACTTAGAGGCTTGCTCGATTGTGAGTACACACTGTGTTAGTAGCATCACTTCGCTATGGGGATATGAGCCGAAAATGTTTGCCCAGCTTCCTAAGATCTCTGCTCGAAAATTAACCTGAGTGGCATAACTTTTAAGATCATGAGAGCTTCAAGGCTCTAATGAGAGAAATTCTTCGTTCAGTTTTGATAGAGGCACCAAATGTAGACAATAACAACCAGTGTCTATGGTGTGATTCAGGGTCTCACAGGCAGTGTTTTTTTGTTGGTTATTGAAGAGCATTTTGGTCTATTTTAAGAAAATATAGATATATATTATACACATATACATATGTATAGTTTTATTCTTATTTGGGAAGAATAAAGAGGTCTTTGATCTGTAGTTTCTTCATTCATCAATCCATCACTCTTACTCTCTATCTTGTTCCTATGCGAAAACAGAGTAATAGACCCAAGAGATTTACTTTAACATCATTGGAGATGCTGGATACTTTAGACGATCGAGAACTCGTCAAAGAACCTGGAGACCACAAATGTGAGCTTTATGTTCCAAGTTTATTGCAAAGCGAGCAACCTGCAGGAGGAGGCGAAAGGAAACAACAAAGCGAGCTAGATAACCGTTGATGTGATGAAAACATGCCAAAACACCAATAACAGAGTAAGCTAAGAGAAAGTTAAGTAAATCAAAGCGATAGAATTAGACCTTCAAAAGAATGAGACAATGAAATTTAAAATGCCATAGCTTAGACTAGTTCTTTTAGTTAACAAGTGACACAAATAGGAAGAAAGCAAAATGGAACTATATAGTCATATGGTTCAGAGAGTGATGATGCAAAGAAAGGTTACATAAACTGATTAAAACAATCATTTGAAGAAACTAGTCTAAACAGTCTATTTTTATTTTATTTTTAATATAATTCGGATATTATTCAGCTGCTACAGTCTAAGTAAATGCTAACATATTTTCTCTGCAGATTCATTTGCATCATCTTCTCTTTCTGAATCTGGTTTCCTGATTTCTTGGTTAATTCGAATAGATAGGGACCATATGGTTTAGTTAGTTTATTGTGGCATTATAATCTTTCTATAGACAACAAGTGGAAAACATGGAGTCATGCAAAATGAAGCACTTTCTTGTTCATACAAAAATAAAATGTGGTGGTCCGTTTGTTTTTACTTTTTACATGCATGTATGTTTCATGATTCCACCATTAACATTTACATGATTGTTCTCTATATAAATCATCCATCACTCTTCTACTATTTCTTGTTCCTATGCAAAAGCAGAGTGTAAAAGTTAACCCAAAGAAAAAAGAGGAGAGATGGAAGCGAGAGTACTTTCTTGCACTACTTTTGGAGACGATAAGGTCGTCAAGATTTCTGTTCCGAATCATCGAGCAATCGCCAAATACAAAGCCGGAGAAAACGAAACGACAATTGTTGTTTCTGATGATACTTGCTCGAAGAAAGATGTCGAAGAGATTAAGAAGTTTTGTGATAAGCTCGGTTATGTTTTCGAAGGAAGACTTGACGAAGATTACGCTCAAACCGACACTGGACCCTGTTTGGTCTGAGAACTACTTTTACTAGTCTCGTTTCTTTTCTGCATTTTGCTTTCTATGTTCTTATGTTATCTCTTGGTTAATTGCTGCTATGAAATGAGTTTATTAGTGCTTTTCAGATTAAATACTTTTGTGTATAAATACATTTTCTTACAACACTGACTTTGACATAATCACTGGCCTTTTACTGGGGATGATGAACACAGAACAATCTAACTTGTTATATAGACTCGACTTGGTGCTTTTAGACATCGGTCTTTTGAGTAGAAATGGAGATGGCTTCTTCTATAGCTTGAAAGAATGTAGCAATTTTGTAAGTAAAGAACCCAACCAACATTGGTATCAACTCCAAGTGCATGAGTCCATACTCAGGAACAAGTATTCTGCAAAATATGAAGTCACAAATAAATATGATTGATGACACCAAGCTAATTTTTTAGTGAAAGATAATATGATGCACAAGAGAGAGGCGCTTACGCGTTCCATCTATTGAAGATCATAACCAACACAACGGGGACAAGTAAACGTGGCTGTCCAGCTGCACCTCTGTCAAATCAATCCAGTGAAACCAAAGGAGAAAAGACATAAGTGAGTGAGTCGTCTCGATATAGGTAACTGAAATGAATTTGAATAGATACACGTAACACGTACTTCATAACTCCTCTGGCTCCATCAGCCATGGCATCTACAGTGTTACCAAGCATTCTCATATATGCTAATGAACCCATCAAGCCAGCACCAAAACTGCCAACGGAATTTTCAACACAGATGTAATAAATTGCAATCAGATGATTTGCAGTTCTTTGAGAGGTTTTGATGTTCTTTGCAGGAGAAAGACAAACCTAAGTGTTATCTCTGGTGTGTATGAAATATAAGCTGAGACTAAACCTACACCACCAATACCTACTGTGAGAAGCTGAAGCTTATCTTTTAGCTGCAGAAAAATAATCCAAAAGTCAAGAGAGCCCATGAAGATTAAAGAGTTAAATGCATATCCAATATGCCTTTCATGAGAGCCCAAACCGTAAAGAAATTAGCCATACCGTGAAGAGATTAGCTAACAAAAAAGAGGTACCTTGAAATATTGTTCCCTGGACTCAGCAGCCAATACTTCTGGGTCACCACGTGGCCGCCTCAGCTCCCTAAACATCACATCCTGCATCACAGATTATAAGAAAAAAGAAAGAAATCACGAACCAAGATGGTCTATGTTTTTCAATTATGATCAGTGTTTTCAATAAGAAATGATACTTCAGTTGACGTGGAACTAATCAATTGCTGAACAAGCGATCATCTGCAAAATAAAACTTACACTGCCACCAGTTGCAGCCTTAGTTGCTCTATCCCATTTGTCTTGCTCACGACGTGTTGGTGCCAGCTTCCATTTTGGAGACACTCTGGCTTTGATCTAGTGATATTAAAGAGCATACTTGAGACATAATAACAATAAGCAATGTTGCTAGTCTTATCGGGAAATGACGATAGCTAAACGTACCATCTGATTTTTGGCTTCGGATTTGGAGGCTTCAAGATCTTTAAAGACGGATTTGGGAGACGATGCAAGCTCTTTACTTAAATCAACATCCATACTAGTTTCATAGATAAACAACAAAGCAACCAATTTAATCAAATGCAAGGAACAATTTTGAACAATTTTAAGGAGAAAGAAAGAAGTAAGAAGTAAACCTGTCAAGGCTCATAACTCTGCTAAAGCTCAGAAACCCAGATGACTCTTCCTGTTTATCACCGGTTAAACACACGATTAATCTCAGAGATGGTTTATTATAGAATTCGATTTACATTGTGAGGACTTTGGAGCTCTTAAGAGATTCTGTTAAAAAAACCTAACTTTGGGCACCAATTGCTATCTAATTTGCGAGAAAAAACTGAGAAATGGAGAAGAAATCGACCTTAGAGGGAGATGGGTCGAGAGAAGAATCTTCAGGGGAATCGAACAATTTCTTCATTTGATCCATGAATTCTCTGTTCCAGATTAAGTCTTTGGAGGTAATGGGATCTTCCTTTTCTCCTCCCCAGTACTTCCGAAGCTTCGTGGTAGTCGGAGGACCACCGTACTCTCCGGGAGCAACGCCGGTGGACCATTTCTCCGGTTTCTTATTCGGTAGAATGATTTTGGTTGGGCGAGGATTGGGTAACTGATCCTGAGGAATCGGCGGCGTAGTAGATGTTGCTGAGATGTAGCTAAGGATCGCCATGGATGAGTTTCTTGTGGAGGTTATGAAAAGCTTCACCTTGATGGTGACGAAGACTAGTAATTACGAGTTTTCAAAGTTATGAGTTTTAACTAAAGAAATATATATGAGGAGTTGGAATAAAAAAGCAAAAAAATATTATAATTTTTTTTTGTTAATAATTAAATAATATATATTAATTTAGGTTTGAATCTGTTTTAACACAAAACGCATAATACAAATCATGGTCGGTGTAAATTTAGATTAATAACAGTTTTACAGAGAAAATCAGAAATGTACATCTTCACCAGAAAAAAGTAAGGATAAATAGATTGTACTCTTCTAGTGTATATATGTAAATCTGAACCCTAAATCATTAATTAGTGTAGGTTCATAGAGAAAAAAATATTACAACTGATTTCGTCCACAAATAGTGGGCTCAAATCACAATATGATCAATGTAACTTGATAATTTGCTTGTAAGAATATTGTTGCTTATCCCTACAAGATATTCAGTGTCTATCGTGATTTTTGTCGAAACTATGACAGTCTATTTGGGCGATACTACCACGACTAATATATATGGATAATAACTATTTTCAAAAACTGATCTAAAAATAAAAAGAAAAAAAACATTTGATGGATTTTTGACAAGGCATTGAAACTTCATAAGGCTCCTCTACTAGAAGATTTGGTTGTATGATGTCGGAAAATGTGTTGCAAATGCACTCAGGATGCACAAAGAAACTCAAAGTAGATAAGGTCTCTTGTATTATCGTATCTCTCTCATATATGGAAATCGGGAAAAGAGACCTAAACAAATCATCACTAGGACTTGGAAACGGAGGAGACATAACTCCTAATTAAATCACTAATTTTAGTTATGTCTTCTTTCGAATATATTAGATAAAACTAAACAGATGTTACAGTAAATACCAATCGGAAATGTTTTTGAAAATAGAATGATTCACTAGGTTGCTAATTCAATAACTTAACCGTATTTCGGACTGTAACCGTATCATATTAAACCGTAACCAGATCGTAACCGTATATAAAAATTAAAAATTGTAACCACTAACTGTAAAAATATATTAGTTATGGTTAAGAAAAATTACTTACCATAATCGTTTCTTAACCATAACCATATCAAAACCGTTGGATAACCGCAAAGTTACGATTTTAATCTCATTTAAAATAAAATTAATATCTAAATAATTAATTTTACATATAACTAAAATGATATACATAAATTATATTTAATCAATTTACCAAGTTTAAGTTTAGAAATATGTAGTAATCAAAATATTTTTGTTTAAATAATTGAAATGATAGTAAACTAAATTGTGAATGTACTATTGATATCCTTCCTTTAAAAAATATAATTAATTTTTAAACACAAACAGTTTTAATAAAATAATTGAGATTTAGCAAAAAAATAGAAAACGTGTCATCATTATCGTGGAATGTGAATGCAACTAAATCTCTAACTAACTAGTGATACGATCATAACTGTTAAATAATGAGATTAACCAATATGATGGCAAATAAGTATTTTGAATATCAAGTTTTTAAATATACAAAAAATAGAACTAAATTCCATAATTGAGTCAAATATATGCTAAGCAAATTTTTTGACATATTTTATCACAAAACATAAATATTTAATTATAAGCATCATCATCAAAATATCTAATTTTTATTTTTATTATTATTTTTATCGAAGTATATAATTACTTAATTATAAAATGATGATATTAACCATTTTATAATCATTAAGTAATTGTAACTGTATTTAACCATAACCGTACTAACTGGACTTATATTTAACTGTCACCGTTTTAACCGTATAGTAAATGGTTATGGTTAAAGTTAAAAAAATTTATAATTATAACCAGCGGTTAAATTTTTAACCGCATTAACTGTAAATGTGATCATGTCTACTCCTCATCTTTCTCACGCAAGAGAAGAAAGAAAGATTTGAGAATATTCAGTTGAAAGATTTAACCTTCTCCTAGATTTACTCATGTTTTTGCAACGCGTTACACAGAATATACATTCTAAAGCCGATAAAATAATGAGAAAAATTTGGAATATTAATTCTAACCTATATAGAACATATTAATAAAGTTAGAACAATGTAGAATGTGTATTCTTAAATAGGTAGATGGAAGAGCAAAAGTTAGGATATAAAACAAAAATATTTTATTGTTAGAGAAAGCATAGAACAAATTTTATAAGATGTACTCTAAATTAGTTAGGAAGATCATAGACCAAATAATGGAAATATGAATTATAACAGACAACAAAGAAAATATTTTTTCAAGATTTTTGTTTTCAAAAACATTATCCTAAGTATGTTTATCTTTTTGTTTAATTTTCGGATTTATCCAAATATCCAAATATATTTTTATCCTATCAGTTGAGAAAAAATAAAATAAAAAATCCAATTCCTTAACGGAAAAGTAATTAGCTTAAACGATACCTCGGGCTCTATATAAACATCTTCACGCCCTCTCAACTTCTCACTAAAAAAACCCAAAACCTCATAATCTCTTCCAAACTTGTTTGCTTTGTTAATTCTCTTATTCCAAAACAAAAAAGAAGAAGAAGAAGACATCGATCATGGCTTTCATCAACAGCAAATCCTTGTTCACTTCTTTGATGATTCTTGTGGCACTCTTCGGAGTTACCCTTGGAAGCACCGTTCACAACGTCGGGGATTCAAAAGGATGGACCATGATGGGCGCTGATTACGAGGCTTGGGCTTCTTCAAGAACGTTTCAAGTCGGAGACTCTTTGGTCTTCCAATACAACAAAGACGACCACGACGTCACTGTAGTCACTCCCAACGATTTCGAGCTGTGTGATCCATCTAACCCGCTTGCAAGATACGAAACTGGGTCCGACACGGTCACTCTAACCAAACCGGGAGTCCACAACTTTATATGCGGAGTTCCTGGTCACTGCGACATAGGACAAAAGCTTCAAATCGTTGTCTTGCCGGCCTCGTTGGGTCCCGTTGCAGCTCCCGTTCCTAGACCAGTCCGATCACCAAGCTCATCCTCGTCTCTTTCACCGTCTCCGGTTGCTTACTCACCGGTTAATAATGGTCCACAGTATCAGATGGGACCATCACCAGCTCCTCATAGCGCAGCTTCAAACTGTAGTGTTTGGATCGGATTCTACTTCCTAATTTCTTTACTTTCCGTATTCATCTTAGTTTGATAGATTCGTTTTGTTACCTTTTGGTTCTAGGCCTTATCCTTTTTCATATGTACGTTTGAGACTTTGAGTTATAGCTTTTCTTTTTTCCTTTAGTGGTGTTGTATAATGGAGGCAATTTCTTTAAGGGTTAATTAGCAATATAACCATAATAGACCAAATTTTGAAGAAATTAACTATGTAATATTGAAGAGGAGGAAATTAACAATTTATGTACAAAGCAAACGAAATTGATCCTCTAAACATGTGATATAAAATATACACCGTACATGCGATGGACAAACGTCACAGTACTAACCTAATATGTTAAATTATATACTAACAATTATCATTTGTAATTAATGAACCTTTCAATACAATAAGTATATCCACACCGTAATGGAACTGAGCTTCAAAGATTCTAACCCTAAACCTCAACCTAATCCTAATCCTAATCATAATCCTAAATCTCAACCTAATCCTTCTCCTTTGCCACCTTTAGAGGATCTCTTGTGGTTCTTCCAGTAGATGATGCAACGATTGCAACACTTCCTTACAATGTGGCCTCAAACACTTGTGTGTGGAGTAGCTTAAGCATACTCTTCTTCATTCTTCTACAACCCCTAGTTTTTCTCTGAAGGTTTTTTTTCCTTTAAGATTACGTTTGCTATTTTAAAGTTTATTTTGAGATATATATAAGTTGGCTTTTTATGATTATTGCTTATACTTAAATGTTTAATGGTGCTTAGTTTTCTCTTCCGTTCATGGATTATTTTCTCCTTATAGTCTCAATTCTTTTTTTCTTGTTTCTTTAAAAACTTTAATGATCTACTCTTCTTCTTCCTAAGAGTAAATTAAAGATAAAGAAAAAACAACTCGTGAATAGACATAATTATCTTTTGGAATGCCTTATGGAAAAAATATATATTTTAGATACAAAGTATAAGTGAAGAACACTTGCAAATTGAAAACATAACTTAAGACCTGAGGCTACCCACAAAACTCTTTATAACGATGAATCCGCTGGTTCACAATGGCAATACAACATTGTGCTGGATCTAATCTTCTTTTTGTTATTCAATAGAAGAATGCATCTTCTTGCGTATAAGTTATGAATCTATATAATCTGAATGTACCTCGTACATATTCAATACTTTTCTTTTTGTAAGATTGTGACAAGATAAGGGAGCGAGAACCAAACCAACTTTTACTCAAAATTGAACCGGAAAATCAAGTGTGGAGGGTTAATCTTTGGCTCGTTTGCTCTGGGATTTACGCTTGGTAACGTCTAGACATCTCTTCCTCAACCGTATCGTCTTTGGAGTAACCTGAACACATTAAACCAATAACAATACATGCATAAGAAGCCAAAAACAAAATGTTCCTCAAGGTTCATGATTGCCTGGTTAAGGATTGGTGATAAACAATGTTACCTCAATAAGTTCATCTGAGGCAACGTATCCTATAGCTTCCTCAAGTGTCATCTGCATCGAAAAGAATTCAAAATATCTCAATACAAGTAAAGTCGCAACACAAAGGTAAGAAATTTTAGTCATCAAGAAAACCGTTGTCTTGGCTCTATAGATGTGAAAAAGGCGGGCTAGAAAAAAGGGTACATACGAGGCGAGGTGGAGATAGCTTCACATTTTCGTCTTTGTTAGCAGAGCGAATGTTGGTAAGCTCTTTGGCCTTAACCGGATTAACCTGTAGTGTCCAAAGCAAGTGAGCCCATGCTATTTAAGTCACTTTTATTGTGATTTTAAGTATGAAGAGGGGTGATCGAACCAACTTACATCAAGATCTGTATCTCGTGAGTGCTCACCGATAATCATGCCATCGTATGACTGTTAAAAGACAGAAAAACAGAAGAAGATGCAGCTTTAGCAACGATCAAACGCACAGGTACCACATAAATGTTCTAACTGCAGATAACTAAACCAATAAAGAAACAGAAAATATATATATTATCATATTTTAGGAGGTTTCTCACGTCCAGCCCTGGAGACACAAAAAGAATTCCACGAGGTTCCAAACCCATCAGTGAATGAGCTGTGATAGTTCCATATCCCATCGAAACCTGTTTCATCAAGAAATATAAATTTCAATTATAACTTCAGAGTGCAGACACAACTTTTAGGAAAGAAAGACGTCATGTGAAATGGGATCTCTCCTATTCAACAATCAGCCATAAGACAACATGCCTCATAGCTATGCATCAAACGGTTAGTTATTGAGATACAGAAAGAGTATGACTCCTTAACCCATAACTTACCAATACTCCTTTCCTAACATTGCCAAGTGGACCTCGGTACTTTTCATAAGCTGCAGAAACGAAATACACAACCGTTATCAATTGGATATGAAAGTAACAAATAATTGGATATATTAGACACTTCTAATAACTCAGTTATTGTTGTGGAAAAAGCCGCATTATGTTTTCATCTGTGATGAAACATCCCTCGAAATGAAAACTAATGATATCATAAGCTGAAACCGTTTATGAAAATGCAAGAAATATACCACTACTTCGGTTGGTGATATCAAAGATGACTCAAGTGAATTGATGCTAAGGAAACAGTGAGAAAAGACATGGAAACAAGGGGCCAGAAATGCGAGTAGAAAAGCTGCATACTTAGGAAAGCGCGATGCATGAATCCAGTTCCACGGGTGTCGCTGCTAAACACACATCTGTACCCAACCAAACCTCTGTAGAACACAAGTATCCTTTGGTTAAATTTCTTCAAGCGGTATGACTGAATGAGTATAAATTTTATGAAAGTAGTTAAAGTAACTGTAGTTGCTAAACTGACCTTGAAGGACAAGTTAATGACAGTCTCGTCCTACCATCATTTCCAGGGACAGGACACATGTCAATAACTTCAGCCCGCCTATGGGATAGAGCTTCCATCACTAATCCTACGTGCTCTTCATTAATCTCAATAGTCACCTCTTCAATTGGTTCAAGCTTTTGTTTATTTTCAGTTTTGTACCTAAATCAGATAGTAGAAACGCTCAGAAATAATCAGAAGACCGATAAAAAATTTGAAGGAACAAAGAGTGCTTTTCTAGGCTCAAAAAGTAATCCCTAGTAGATTAACAATAAACTAACTAACATAGTGTAGTCGTATCTGCACAGACTCGCAAATTCTTCTACTGCTTTATGAAACAAACTCGCAAGACACTTTTCTTCAAAAACCCACCGAAGAAACATATAGCATTAGCTTGACGTCAGAGTACCATGACAGAAACAAGTTGACCTTTCCGCACTACCAACTATGACTGTATCCAACTCTAACTATATAGCTGATATCGTCACAAAAAAAATTGAAACTCACATGACTTTAGGTGGTGAGACTGAGAGCTCAAAACCTTCCCGTCTCATATTCTCAATCAAGATACCTGTTCGACACGACAGAGATTAATTAACTAGTTTTTTGAAATATTTCATGTTTATTTCCATCTTTACAGGTGAAGAAACATTGAACACAAATTGAAAAGCACAAACCAAGTTGAAGTTCTCCTCTCCCTTGGACTTCAAATGACTCAGACAAGCCAGGAATAACGTTTATGGCAAGATTTGTTTCAGCTTCTGCCATTAGCCGGTCCCCAATTTTCCCTCCAGTTAACTGCATGCATATTAGCAAAAGGGTATCTTAATGTGCGAGATTGGGTGGTCTAAAACCGAACACACAACATTTCTTCATATTTTGCTGAGGTGGGACGAATCATCTCAGAATGCTCGCAACATATAGGTAAATACAGATGTAAAGATGCAGCAACACAAAGGTATATCCGAGGCTGCTTCAAGTTTAGAGCACAGTACAATGGCTAGAGCTACATCTTGTTGCTATTATTAAAACATACTTGGGTACCATCCCGACCAGCCAGAGGAGAGTCATTGACACCAAAAGTCATAGAAATTGTTGGTGGATCCAGCTCAACAGCAGGGAGCGCATCTGTGACCTGTAAGACCAAATAGATGAGGTACACATTCTAGCTGACTGAATTTCCAAGTAGGGATCAATGGGATTTGAGAAGTTATGTCAAATTCAGAATTCACTTATACAATTTCTAAAAGTAAATGGGGAAGTAGTCTATTCGGATATTACCTCTACACTAGCCACCGTGTGACCTATTGATGGAGCTGTCAAACCAGCCATACAGATTATATCACCAGCTCCAGCGGCGTCAATTGAAACTATGGTCGTACCTTTCTTTTTCATTAGCTTCACAACCTATGAGAAGATGTTTGTAACTGCTTAGATGAGACATCACTGATTACAAACACGGCTGACCAAGCATAAAGCAATATACAGACAAACCTTTGCTTCTTCTATTTTCTCCGAGCCGGAATCAGTTTTGCGTAGTCCATTAATTTTGTCGCCAACACGGACAACTCCAGAAGATACTCTTCCAGTTAATATACGTCCGAGATAGAAGTCCTTTTCCATCATTGAAACCTGCAACCCATAAGTGAAAAGATAGTAAAATTCCATTGCCAAAGGCTTAAGCAGTTCAGACATTTTTTCCCCTCAAGACAACAGTCACAAACATATGAATATCTTCCAATCTCGGCATATAATCTACATAGCAACAATACATTCAGAATAGGAAAGCTGAAGATCACAAAACTCAGAATATTATCTCATATAAAATCCAACCAAAGTCTTTATTTTCAAGGGATTCATTTGACAATCCTTCTAGCTTTCTTGAGATTTGAAAATCCTTCTCGCTTTCTTGAGATTTAGCGAAGGATATAGCTACATAAGATGCAGTATACTTAACAAACATTCAAAGTTAACCAGGTATTTAACTGAAGCTTTACTTTAGGATGCGTAAAACCATGTGAACTGCGTTAGTCTATCTCAGCCATAGTTAGGAAACAGAATTTAATGATCAGCTACTTGATAGGACAATAAAAAGTGAAAGAAGTTCAAAATTCATCAGCCGGAGATTTAAATTACCAGCATCAGAAACGGGTCATCAAGGTTTGCTTTTGGTGGGGGAACATATTTTACTACAGCATCAAGCAACTGTGACATATTCCTCGCATCAGTGGGAGGTTCTTTGGTGAAGGTAGAAGATGCCCACCCTTCTTTTGCGGAGGCATAAAGCACCGGAAAATCTAGTTGTTCCTCTAATAAAGAAGAGAAGACAGAAATATTGATTTAGCAAAAAGTGTTAGTAATAATTTGTAAATAAATTACACATTTTCCACTGATATATTTATTACCTGTGGCACCAAGATTTGCAAAAAGATCAAACACCAAACTCTCCACTTCATCACACCTCTCTTCTGAAACTGACAGCGGAAAAAGGCGTAGGAAGCATTCCCAGAAACAAAAAAAGAGATGTAAATACTTTACAAAATAACATAGACAAATTTCACAAAAGAGGAAGTGAATGCAATTCATACCTGAAGGTCGATCTACCTTGTTTAAGAGAAGAATAGGGCGTAGCCCATACTTCAAGGCCTTCGCAAGAACAAACTTTGTCTGTGCAAGAGGGCCTTCCCCAGCATCGACAACTAATATAGCTCCTTCAACCATACCAACAACTCGTTCCACCTACATTTCAAATACAGCATAGTCACAAGGGTATCGCCTATATTCTACTCCACGGAATGTGCTAGTGCTGGAGGACAACTCATGCTTAATTTTCAAGATAACAAAACTATCACCACGGCTATGAGTAGGTATTGAAAATTTTGTATTCCATATATCTCGTGTCTACTTAGCAAAAAGTGAGATCATATGCCAGCTAGTAACTTAATCCCAGGGATATATAAAGGAAGCTAAACATTTCAACAATTATCAATTTCTATTGTATTTGCCAATGAAGAAGCATGAACTAAAATCTATTTCAGCTCATAGAATATATATTACAGATTTGATATGCAACTCTGCTGAATCTGAGCATGAGAATCAATAACATGCTAAAAGTAACTATTTATCAGGGATCAGTCACATACCTCCCCACCAAAATCTGCGTGACCAGGTGTGTCTACCATGTTAAGTTCGTTGTCATTCCAAAATACGGAGGTCACCTGTCAGAATGTTCACATAAACTTTGACTGTTATGTTACACGGCAATAATAAACAGGAATCAATAAAAGATCACACCAATATACAATACAAAATGACTCAAAGCCTTCACAGACAAAAGAACAGAACGAAAAAATAGTTAGGCAATCGAATTGGGTAAAAAGATAGAAATGTTTCGTCTTTGTTAGTATCTCACTGAGGATTTTCAAATTATCACTCTGTAACGAACCATTTGTCAAAGTGTGAAGTAACAATTAGTTCTAATGTCAATCCAAACAGACTGGTATTTGACAAAATCAGCTCTAATAGAAAATGACTCAAATCCTTCACAGAGAAAAGAACAGAACGAACAAAAAAAAAGTCTTCGGCTTTGTTGGAGTCGAACAGAGATCACTAATTATCACTTTGTAAACGAACCATTTCCAAAGTGTGAAGTAACAATTAGCTCTACTTTCGATCGAAACAGACTGATATTCGACGAAAGTCGATACCTTTGAAGATATAGTGATCCCTCGCTCGCGCTCGAGGTTGATTGAATCCATGGCACGCTCGTGTGGGATATCGGCTCCACACTGACGGAGAAGCCGGTCCATGAGTGTGGTCTTACCGTGATCGACATGAGCTATCACGGCCACGTTCCGGAGACGATTAGGATCTAGCGAGGTACTGGGAGCTCCGGCGGCAGCCTTAGAAGCTGTGGCGGCAGAGAAGGCGCGTAAGGACGAGAGCGAGTTCCCGAATTTGAGATAGGAAGATTTGAGCGGTGATGATTGAGAAGAGAAGGAGCCTCTTCGAGTGGTGTTTGACCAGAGAGATCGAAGCAGAGGCCCCGCCATCTCCTTAACGCGAAATGGGTGTGTGATAGGGTTTTACGAGATCTAACTAAAATCTCAGACCAAGAAGACAAAGGGGTTTTGTTTTATCGTTATTTTCAAAGTAAGATATAAACTCTTTCAAAACTTCATGATCGTCCCTATATTTTCAATTGGCTATAATACTCCTCATCCGATTATATTAAGTAGGCCTTTTCTGTAAAAATTAGGACCTCTCATCATTGAACCAAGATAATAGAAGTGATTCCGATGAACTGGTATATAGCCAAGATGGATTAGAAAAATAATTCAAGAAAGGTAGATTCTGCAAACTTCATAAATCAGTTTATGGGCTCAATCAAGCCTCTCAACAATGATTCTTAAAAATTGTAAACTACTGTTTATGGAATGGGATGTGAGAATCTTATAGTGATTATACATTGTTTACACGATATATGATGAAGTTTTTGTTTATTGATAACTTAGCAAATAAATCACTTCAAACTTAAGGATTGTGGTTTTCTTGGTTTGGAAATTACTAGATCGTAAAGCATTTTTGTTTAGAGCGGTTTGTCTGATAAAAATGTCATTAAAGAAAACCTTCTTCAATACCTATGGAATCTAATCTGAAATTTCATAAAGATAATGATCACTTGGTTACAGATGCAGAACTTCATAGGAGGTTGATTGAAAATTTACCTATCACAGAGTTATACCTCAACTTTTGATGCTACAGAATATGCCTATTTTAATTTGTTCACAAGACTCTTCATTCACTTAAAGGCAACAATATACAAGATTCGTTTTACTCTACTGATTCAAACGCATCCTTCATTAACTTAAAGGAGGCGTTTATGGTGTTGATTCTAAAACACTAGAACCACACTATCTGTACCGTTGTTTTAGTGTTGATTCTAAATCTGTTTTACACAAGATTTGTTTCTTTAGATTTTGATTCTACCGTTGTTCTAGTGTTTATCTATTGGTTTAGTTTATTTGGTTTACATTTTATATATAAACCACTTGTATAGATATTTTGTGAATGAATGAACATAAGATTATTATTTAATTACAGTTTCCTAAAAGGATTGTAAAATTAATATATAGTTCAATTTTACTGCTTTAGAAATTTATATCATCTATTTATTTCATGTATGGAGAAAAATAAGTATTTAATT
Organism: Schrenkiella parvula; assembly: GCA_000218505.1. Lineage (NCBI taxonomy): Eukaryota > Viridiplantae > Streptophyta > Magnoliopsida > Brassicales > Brassicaceae > Schrenkiella > Schrenkiella parvula. The sequence goes on along the minus strand of CM001190.1, from coordinate 12,399,444 downwards.
TTCCAACTATTTGCAATCAGCAAAATTATTCGTGAGTTATTTTTTATGCAGAATAATATCTCAAATTGTAGTTGACTGTACAAAATTAAAATTAAAAAGTCAACCGTTAAATTGTAAACAGTAAACGTTAGTATTAATTAAATGACTATTTTCTCTAATTTATTCCTCGATTTTCATGTCTTAATTTTAAATAGTGAAAGAATTAAATGACTATTTTCTCTAAGTTAATCATTATTTTGCACAGTCAACTCTAAATTGAGATATTATTTTGCACGGACAATAGTTAGAAAATGAATTTGCCGATTGTAAAGAGTTGGAGAATTAAATATATATATTTTTTATTTCTGGATTTGAAATAAAAATCACGACCACGTTCTAATTAATGCTAACGATTACTATTTATAGTTTAACGGTTGACTTTTTTTAATTATGATTTTGCACACAACCATAACTTTAGACATTATTCTGCATAAATAATAATTGAAGAATAAATTTGCCTACTGAAAATAGTTGAAAAATTAAATACTTCTTTTTCATCATCTATTGCTGATATAAAAACATGGGACAAGTTGGCTAAGAAATTATTTAACTATGTGGAGATTCCAAAATTATATTGATTTTGACCCCTCCAAATTTGTTTAAGTCTTGCAAATTTTTATCATGTGGGGGCTTTAGTTTTTCTTCCAAAAAACCAAAATGTTATCCATCACATTCACAAAATTGTATATTCTAAGTTGTAATCCTTTTGTTGACCTCTTTCAATAACAAACCACAATCCTTGATCAAAAGGCCGAAGTAGTCATTCTCATATTAGTTAACTAATAAAAAATTATATCCAAACTTTCTCGTAAGTACGAACATTCTTTGCTTTTAACGTCTCGTATGAAAATGATGATCATCGGTGGGGAAAAAAAATATGATGGTCACCATGTGACTACAAAGTACAAAACACTTTCACCTATATTATCATTTATTTCATCAAACCAATCGTACAAATTATGTACCAGTGCCAAAACAGTGATAAATGTCGTTCTCTATAGACCCTGTCTATATGACTGAGTACACAATTATTTCCTTCACTTTTGGAAATGTATCTTCTTTCAAAATCGATAAAATTAACTAAAGCAGGCTGAAATATCGAGATCATTTAGTATCTCTGTCACAAAGGCGTTGAATACTCAATTGCAACTTTTGCATAAAAATCTTAAATTCGTAATTGTGTTGACTTGTCTATTATATAGTCGCAACTTTTTGGCAGCTAAGCTAAAAGTCATCAGAACTCAGAAGCTATGTTAAAGAAAAAAAAGAGTTTGGTATCTGCAAAGATGATAACTCAACTTTATAATAAGTTGGAGAACATTACTTAGCAGAAAACATAAAAAAAAAACCACAATCAAAATCAGAAAAATATAACTCACTCGTAGAACAAAAATGAGATTACAATATCGCAACATAAGGCCATATTAAAGAGAAAACACACATAGAACCTACTCTTGATGATCAATGCAAAATCATAAAACAGATAAGCAAAACTGAATAATAAAAAAATAAAAAGAGAGTAATAGTAGTCTAGAATCATAAGTAACTAAAGACACATATCTATAACTATATTGATAGATGGTATAATAATTAATATATCGCGTACTCTCCTTCCATCTCCTTTTTGCTCAATGTAGAAATCAGAAACCTCCATTCTTGTTACTCTTTTCTTCTACAATTAGAAGATTTAGTTAAGAAAGATTTAAATAGTGATTCATTAACCTTATCTAAAATGTATGGATACTTCAAAAAAGGAAGAAGCAAACCTGTGTTTTATAGGTGTGAGTTTGGAGGAGATGAAGAAGAGTTTGGTTGAGTAGCTTCTTCTCCATGGATGGGGAAACTAAGGCCTTGCATCATCATCATCCCATGAGAACCGAACTGTGATGAAGAAGCAAACATCACAGGAGAAGCTTGATTGTGATGATGATGATTATCCGATGTCGTTTGATGATGATGATGATCCCAAGAACGAAACGAATGAGGAAATAAACTGGACTGAAGGGTACCCCTTTGTTGCTGTTGTTGGCCACCAAGAAACACTTGTTGTTGCTGCTGACTATTAAGCAATGTCATCATCGATGGTTGTTGATGATGATGATGATTCACCATGAAACCACCATTACTCCTTTCTTGTTCTTGCTGTTGTTGCTCTGATGGTGACGACGATGACGTCATCGTTAAGTCGTGATGATTCCATCCAGAGATTCTCCCGAATGTCTCGAAATGATTTGTGGCGAAATTGTTGGTCTCGGGGACTACCGTGTTGTTGTTGTTGTTCCCTTGGAATGGGTGAAGAGAGAGTCCAAGATCTTGGCTAAGGTTCGGTGTTGTTCTTGTTCTTGAGACTATATTGTCATCATCATGATGATGAGGGTAGTTTTGGAAATTCATGTTCGTACCACCGCCGCTTGTTGTGGCCGTCGTCGCCGGGAAAAACGTTTTCATTGCGTCTTCAGGATCAAGATTGGCCACAAACTGCGTTTGAGTATTAACCAAGTTGGGCTCGGAAGGAGAAGATCCCGGTTTAGTAGTAATATTCTCCGGTTCTTGACTGATTTCGAGCTTATCGATTGCGGATTTAGCTTTCTTGATGAGCCAATCCACGGCTTTGCTTGGCCGGTCGTACCCTAACCGGTCTTGCACATCGTAGAACTGAATCGCCGTGTGAGCTGAGAGTCTCACGCGCCGGTCACGTGGACCTTTCGATGTGAAAACTTTACTATGACGGTCTTTTCGTCCGGTGGCTCGGATTATGTGACCGCCTTGAACCTCAACTATCTCTCCTACTCCATCTCCTCCGACGCTATAACCTTTAAGTCCCATTTTTGTTCTGACCTCTCAAAATGACATTCTTCTCTCAGTGGCTTTCTTTTTAGTTTAAACCAGCTTGGGAAGAAAACTTGCGTGCCGTCTTTTGTTTAGCTCTTCAAAGTGGTTGCCGTTTGTTTTTTCTTGTTGTAGTTGTGTGTGGTGTGTAGTGAATGAGTTAATAACATCTGATAGCAGGCTGGAGACAGCTACCTGAAAGCTGATACAAGAAGCAGCCTATCTATGCAGATCCCCAAAAGTTCTGCCATGGCAGTCACAAGATTCAATGACCCCAAAACACCCAAATCAAAAACAACAAATAAAACAAGAGAAGAAGCCTCACAACAAAAGAATTGGAATCTTTGGTCTAGCTAGAAGTTTTTTTCCCAAAGAGTTGAACTTGGACAATAGAATTGATAGAAGAACAAAACTTGTGTTGATATATTTAGTTGGTCAAAAATTAAAGGGCAAGAAGAAGAAAGAAAGAGAGAGAGAGTGTGTACTGTTGGTGGAAAGGATAGCAGAAGTTAAGGGTTCAGATAGGAAAGTAAACTACATAAATACCCTTTTGCTTTCAACCTTTTGCTCCTTATTATAAGATTCCCATTTTTCACATATCAACATGTGTCCTTCCTTAAGTTCTTAGCCACATATATTTATTGCAAATTTTATTTGTTACAGAAAAAATTCCTCAATCATTATTCTTCAATCATGCGTGCATGCCTTATCAAATTCTTGGAACATATATAACAATGTGAAAGAACCACACACACACATATGTTGGTCGGTAGAAAATTACATGTTAAACAGAATGGGCAGTGGAATAGTTTGACGTACGAGTAGTATTATTGATGTTGCGTCCCCCATTTTTGTATCTATACATATTATATTATATAGAGGCAGAGAGAGAAGATTGTATGTGTTTCATGTGGATAACTATGATTAAAGCCTAATGTTGAATGAGATTCGAATTTCAAGGAGAAAAAAGTGATAGGAACTTATGATTAAGGTCATCGTCTGAGAAACTTGCTTTCTTTGTAATTACAACTCTACAGTTTATGTAATTTTTTTTTCCTTTTATGATTGATTATCTTTTAACATATTATTCCTATTATTCAAGGCGTTGATAATGATATATAACAGCTTTTCCTCGTTCCACTAAAAAAAGAGAGGAGCAATGAAATAGACTTACGTTTCACTCTTTTTTTCTTCTTACCACAACCATACGTTATACATTTGAATTTTAGTTTAGAGTTTTGGAAGAGTGTCTAGATATTTTTGTACACATCCGTTGGTTTTAATTATATAAAAGTATAATCTTTTTCTCACAAATTTATATAGGAAAAATAAATCCTTTTTTGCGTAGTTAATGTTGTCAACTTAATCATGTTTTTTATATACCAACGGTTTATGTTACAATTTTTTTTTGTTAATGTTACAATTTCATTTCTTCAATTTAGTTATTCATATTTTTATTTTGCGAACAACTAAATTTCGATTGATAAAATTATACAATCTAATAGTTTGTATTAATATCATCGCTCATTCAAATCAGGTGGAAAAACATATTGTTATAAATAAGTATCTAAAGCTCAATTAAAAAAATATGTTCAAAACTTTTCCCACAGTTCGTTATAAATTATCAATTTAACATTGTCCCTGTGTATGGAAACAATCAAACAAATAGTTCACTCGATCTAGATTTGGGTATGTTTGTTTGTGATTATTATAGACCACAATTAAAATGTTATTAAAAAAAAAGTGGGAAATTTGTCGTCAACTTGAAGACTCCATAAAGTTGAAAAAGAAAAAAAAAAGAATTGCAGGATTTTTAGTTTAATGTCTTTAGAAAAAGCATACGCGCATGCAAAATCTGCCTTCATCCCAAAAGATTCCACATTATACTTGCAAGTCGTGAATCTTAAGTTAACTCTCTATATCTAATCATCATATCCAGTTTTAAAAAGAGAAACTCATTTTCATTTTTTACTTAAAATGTATACTTATATAATTGACAACTGAATTGGTCTTTGAATAATGTTTTTTTTTAGGTTATACTGGTCTATGAATAAATTTTGACGAATTAGTTCTAATTGAAGAGAACCTTCCAGGTTAATTTGCAACCGAACTAGACTGTGTGAGAGAGAGAGACCGTAACTCTAAGTCACATGTTCTCATAAAGCTCATTCGCATCATTGTAACATGATGCACCGTTGGCTTAGACCGTGATTTTTATTGTTTTGTAATATCTCGACTGTCTCCGTATGTGGATCTCTAAGTCTTATGTTTCACTGTCTATGGATTCTACTTTTATCATTCCCACGATTGGTTTGATATTTTACAAACTTTTAAATAAAATTCATTTATTGATCATGCAAATCATAGTTTTAATTTTCTTCATTCGTTGATAGTAAATCGTTTACTATCTGAACGATTAAACCCACCAGATTTATATAAAATTATCTTGTTTTAGTAAGAGTTTAGTTCACTAATTATACTTAATATATATAACCGTATGTATAAATAATGATCAAACCTACGACATTAAACCAATTTTGGTCTTGAAAGAGAGACCCTTGCGATATATTATCGTTTATTTATAGTACCAAAGACCCATGTCAATAAATTATGACCCCAAAAAGAAACAAAAGACTATGTTAATAACTGGTTCTTAATTGCATAAATATTTAACCAAAAGCATTAACTGAAAATTGATAATTGGAGTCCTTTTTTCTCCACTGGAAAGTAGGCTATATATCTAGATAAGAAGAGCTAGGAGGCGTTGAGAATAATGGAATGCGAATGTATAATAATTAACGTGTTGGTCGTCAGGGAACCTAACTGAATAATTGATACTTAGGTACGTTTGCTTTTTCATGTGACATATTATAAACCTTTTTCGTAGACTTAGCTTATTAGATGATATTACACAATCATCTTTCTATAATTAATTTTGTAAGTACAATAAGTTGTATGGTAAATAAACTATTATATATATTCATATAAAAGAAACAAAAGAAATACGATTTTTAAAGATATAATCTTATTAGTTTAAGATTTAATTTCTTAATTAACTGTTAAATAACTTATAATATTGCTTTGATATCTTTATCGTAAACACTTCTAATATACAACTGAAACTTTATTAACTTTTATTTGGTCATCAATTTTCATATATATTATAATATTATTATTAAATCTTTATCAAAGCTTTTTTGGGTATAAAACGTTCAATTATGTTTATAAGGTTTTTAAAAACACAGTTTCTTGATAAAAAAATTTGTATGCAGTGGCACACTTATCAAATTTTTATTTTGCTACTATTTACATAATACTAAATATCAATTCATATACAGGGTAATTTCGAATTGTTGTTTAGACTTAAAAGTCTCATACATGTTGCAACTTTTCACCACCACCATATATGTAAATTTTCGTGTTAGAAAGCTCAAAACTTAAGTCTCATAGACCAACACTATTTAAAATACTAGATTATATGTATTACAATGGCAAGTTTTATGTTGGTTTGTGCTAATATATCATTCTTATGTTATCTGGACTCAAATATATAAAATATAAAATGTTAAGCGTGAACAGAAAATCAAATAAAATTCTTCAATGCGAAATATAATCAAATTCTATACTAACCTGAATATATGTTATATAATTTTTTATATCAAATTCAAAAATTATGCCGCTGAACCGAGAAAATGACATATCAAAAATTATTAAAACTAAAATTCTAATCAAATATGTATTATAAATTTTTTATCGATCTGAAACGAACCAACAACCGATCATTCATATTTTGTTTTAAGTTTAAACTACATTGTTATTTTTATTTTTTTCAAAATATATATCCACGAATCGGTCTATTACTATTAGACACTATAAAAATAAGACCGTACAAGAGATAACTCTCATGTCAAAGATTGCCACCAGAACTTGCCAAACAATAAAATATTTTGTAGTTGCACGGATTAAATAAGCGTGGATTGACTCGGATTGATAGCCCAAATAACTTGCTATATTATTCGTCAATTTGTATGGAGATGATGAACATGCTTTGTTTGTAACGTGAATTGCTACCTAACCTACGTACATGTAACATATCTGCAACAACGTCATATAAAAAAATTAGAATGTGCAGAAAATCTTCTATAATGTTGGAATTTCAGGACCGTAAGGAAAAAAATATATGTGATTTTACCCAACGATGGTCGTGGGTGCAGTCTGCGGATGACCTCAATTTCCCCAACGATGAAGATTTTTATGACACCATAATTTGCAAAAATGTAAGTTATTGAAAATTAGTGGTTTTTTCAAATAATTTAGTCAAATAAATCTTGAGGTTTAAGTTTTTTTTGGGTAAAAGTTTAATAATCAGGTTTTATATAGCAACAAGTAAAAAGCTTAGTTACTTGTAACAATTTGCACCATCAAATTCGTAGTCAGAAATTTAACTTTGTTAGATAAATTTACTCTCTTTTTAAAATGGATACCTCTGCAAACAACATTTGTTCTTTAGCCACAGAGTTCAACTGTCAGTATCAGGACAGAGAGATAGTAATCAATGTGATTTTTTTTTGTAAATTATATGCAAAAAGGTATAACATATTGTGAATCCATAGATTAAAAAAAGAAAGAATAATAGTATATAGTAAAATTATATGCAAAAAAAGGTGTAGGGCTAAGGCATGTACTGTATTCGCAGACCTTGAAGATGAGAGGACGGTGGCAGAAATGGACCCCTCTTCCATCTTTTTTCTTTTTAGATTTTTATTATTTTCTTCAATCAAATTATAAATTTAGTCGATAATTAGTATGACAAAAAATAAAAGTAATCAAACACTCACGCTAACACAAATATCTACCAAGCTCTAGCTCTCGTTCAAGAACATTGATGACTGATTCAATCTTCTTATTATTGCTATTTCATGTGAAAAAAATTCAGATAGTATGGGTGATCCAACAATGTTCGTTCACTAATCATTAATGAAAGAAGTATACGATTGAGTATTTACAACAATATATATACGCATGTCAATGGATTGTTTTCATTTTCTCTTGACGATTACATTGGCTGCTTTTCTCAGTCTTGTAGCCCAAGACATATCTACTTGGGAACAACCCCAAGAGTAGAATAGAGAAATGAATGACCATACAAAATGTATTAACATATTTTGAACAAAACAACTTTTTTTTTGGTGAAGTTTTAAAAGAAAGGACTTTGGATGATTATTAAGGAACTTGTTGTATAGTTACTTAGTAGTTAATACAACACAATTTACCTCTTATCAATATGAATTTTTTGTATCGGTTGTCCCCGAAGGGACCCTTATCAATATAGATTATATTTTGATTTTTGATAATTTAGGTTGTCATTATCTTTTCTAAATGCTAATTTTGAAAATAATTTTTTCAGTCTCTGTCATTGAATAGTCGATATAGAATGAAAAATACTGTTTGGAGAAGAAGAAGAATAAAAAATCCTAAAACATGGGATTAAAAAAACAAAAATCAATGAAATTGATGAAAGTAAAGTAAACAACAAGGCATCACGAAGATACGGATTGGAAGAAGTGAAAGGAACCAATGAGAGATCTCGTGATCCAAGATGATGACTTAATGTCATTTTTTCTGACTTTATTAGCTTTTGCTTTTATTTTTGCATTAAATATACGACGCACCTAACAGCCTAACATTTTTGTTTTTATTTTCTTTCACATTAGTATATATAAGACAAAGATTTCATCTCTAAATTACAATTTTGAGCAACGAAGCATATCAAATATTTTAAAAATGACATTTTTTCCTTGGCATCCTCAAAAATTCTATCAATTATTAAGTATGAGAAGAGGAAAAAAAGAGATATATAATTTATTATATATATAAAAATATGAGCTCAAAACCAACTAATTTTTTAAAGGAATATTCATACACGTTTACAATTTCAAGAAAAAATTAGATCCTCCCAAGAATTTATATTCAATGGTCTGATCAAAAGAAGAATAGTAGGAAAAGAAAGAAAATCAAAAGAAGGAAAAAAACGAAAATCTAAAAAATAAGAAAGCTTTGTTGCGTCGACAAGTCCCGATCGTGAATTAATAGATAGAGAGGCATTTACGGCGCGTGGATATTACGTTTCAATCAGCCGATCTTACTTTTTTATGTCAAACAATACGAATTATTGAACTTATTTCTTTTCTTTCCTTTTTCATTATTATTAGTGTTGATAATTTGGGTGATTCATACGACTAAGTTTTTTATGTCAAACATACAATGTGTCATGTTCAAACGAAACAATAACATACATTGTGAAACGTCTGAACCGAAACCTATAATCAACTGGTCCAACATGAATGTGTGTGCGTGTATTTGTTTTTAACGATCTTATCAAACTATAAATCTTATTACGATCTTACGATTACCTCATCTTTTGATTTTCATTTATTTTCCATGTATATGTAAAAGAATAAATAACGACTTTATAAAGTAATCTTATTATCAAACTTCATTTTAAGAAATCTCATATTCGGATTAGAGTATATAGTTACCAGAATTGCCAGTAAACTTAGAATTTAAGCGGTATTTGATAGAGTGACAGTCTCTGAAAGCATATGTAAATTCCAAGAATGACAACTGCATATGAAAGGGATATTCGTGTAATATTATATTGAATGAAAAGTATATAATAATCGATGTAAATTTTATTATACTTTTAACATATTGGATATAATCGTTGTCACTATCACATCGTTACACGAATCGCTATAACGACCTCTATGAGACGAAACTTTGATAGCCCAAAGTCATGAGGGTCCAGTAGATAAGCCCAGGATCCAAAAAATACTTGCGTTGGTTTAGATAATGTTAACCGGGCTTTTGGATGTTTTTAATAATAACCGGATGGTTCTGATATCATGTTAAATATGAGCTTATCACGAGGACTCCATAGAAAATAGGTCGATTCATATATTATCAGCAATCTTCTTATTTAAGAAAGTATGTTTATCTACATGTATTGTATCTTTTCAGCAATCTTCTTAATTTAGAATAGTATATATGTTTACTTTGATATATATATATATATTGACGTACATTATGTAAAGCAATACAAAAGACCAATTTACAATCCTGCACCTCCTCCTTCTAATCCAAGAAGGAGCACGCGAGACGTGAAACTCGATCGTATTGTGTGTGGATTGTGTCTCATCAAGCCCATATAAAAACTGTTGAACCATGTCATCTTGTCTGTTTTTCTCTTGTTGTGTGCCGAGATTGCACAAGCAACATCCACACTTATACGTATGAAAAGATCGATAAGTGTTGGCATTATTCCAATCTTGTTAAGTTTCCCATAATCATGCTTCCACCATTAGACCTTTCTGTTTCCAACAAGCAAGATATGCTTTCATCTTCTGATTCCGTGTCCCATTTGAGACAAAGAATCATTTTCTGACATGTTCCCACAAATCTGTTTCCACATCACAGTGGGCGATATTTATCAATAGCTCTGGATCAATTGTCATCTTCATTCAAGAAAACATTAATTAAAAGATCAAATATTAATTTGCATAAAATAACTAGAGAATTTGGGTGAAATATATATAATTAGCCCAAAGTGAAACAAGATAGTAATAAATATATGTTTTTAATTTGGAACAAAGAAAGTGGAGAAAATAAAATAAAAGTATTTAGTGTAAGTTATCGGAATTAGATTCTGTTACATTTCTTGCTAACTTGATTTGATTTACTATTGAGTTTGATTCTTCTTTAAATCTTTTTAATTCACCCGTTTTTATTCGTTTCTGTGACTTCTTCTTTTATGACTTCGTCCTAACTAAAAAATTAATCTTATTCTTGACTTAGTCGAAGATTTCATTTGCTAATGCGTATTATTTATTAACTAGTTCAGACCTGACATCAATATCTGTAACCCATTGTATTTTCATTGTTTTTATTAGCAGTTAGTGTTTAACCGTCACTGAAAATTCACCTAGACATCTAACTACCAATCTTGCTCTCTAATTTTTTATAACTTTGTTTTTTGCCGTTTTTTTGTTCACAAAAAGATAAATATATAAATTTTTGTTTCTTTTTTTATACTGATTGAATTGCAAAAACAACATTCTTTAAACAAAAAATCGTAAATTACAATATCTTTATTCAAAAAACAAATATTAGCATATTTGTATTGGCAGTGTGACTCCCTTTTCTTTTAGTAGGGACTCTTTTTTTTTCCCCTATCCCAAAAGCTTATAAACTATCCAGAAAATTTTTCAAACAACGTTGTACTATAATGGTTGATTATGTCATATATAATACACAGTGACAATTAAATCACCAATTGATATGAAATTCTAAAGGCCCCCCTTAAAAGTGGAATAGAGTCGATAATAATAAAACTGCAAGTATAGTGCTTTTTTTTGTTTGAGATCACTAGAAGTATAGTGCTTAAGATAGTAATTCGTCGACCATTAGTAGACAAAGGTCCCTATATATTTTTGGATAAAATGCCGAAAGTTTTTTTTTTATTTTATTTTAGATGTAATACTCTATCAGATGTTGACAAAGAAATCAACTTTACTTTACTCTACCCTCTGGTATAAGATTCTTCTATTCGGCTGCGCCTCAGTTTGACCTTTAAGTTTACATTATAGTTTTTTTAATATTCCGAAGATATAATCGAATTTACAACGGAACTTCCATGAAAGTGACGTCTTTTTTTAATGACAGCCAGAACTCATACTTATATTTTGAAATAATTTTATATTAATCCAATAGAATTTAGAATTTATGCACCACTAGAACACAAATTAACCGCGAACAACTTTTCTTTTAAATTACGAAAAATTTAATAAGACATCGATCGGTATTCTTTTGTTTTTGTTAATAAGACATCATTATGTTCCGCTAGATAGAACGGTAGTTCGATAAGAAATGTGTTCGTCAGTGAGAAATGTCGGAAACATCTTTGTAAGTTGGTGTAATAAAATCAAGAGGACTATATTTAGGGTCGGGGGACTCGAAATTTTGTTTTTTTTAGTTCATAGATGTTCTCTCTAAAATAAAATAGAAATTAGATTCTCAAATAGGGATTATACGATCTTGCTCATATAATCATATATAACTTCATTTTTTTGTGATTCGTCGTTAGGTTATCATGTCCGCAAATAAACACAATTAATAAAAGTTACTGATACATTACTAGCTCTCTCATAAAGTAATTCACCAATGTAAGTTAGCCCTCTTATACATTACTAGCTCTCTCACTTTCAATATGGCATTGCTGTTTCAGTTTTATGATAATCGTTTTATGTATTTCCTTGTTGGTAGATTCTTGTTTCGTACTTCAAAATTCGAAGTGGACGCGGCAACCACTTAATCATTTAAGGGCTATAGTTCACTGCCTTCTGTAAATCGTTTAAGGTTGTTATAGTTGAGCTCGAATTTAGGTTTTGCTTTACCAAAAACCCTAATCGAAGAAGGAAAGTTAACATATACAGCATAAGAACATTCACACCTTTATTTAACTTTGACTTGAACTAGAAACGAATAATACGTTTTCCCTACAACCAGAAACTATATATAAGTAGTATGCTAAACTTATTCTATAACTTCTTCCTTAATACTGAAACCATACTGCGTCATTCTTTAATGTAGAAGATTAAGAAAAACAATTACATGGAAGATTTTACTTTATAAGAAAATATTGGTGTAGGGGCCTTTCAAGCAAAGAACGGCCTTTCAAGAGTTCGTAGGGAAAAGGGAAATGACATCTTGGGATCGATTTGTAGGCAATACATGACAAGCCAAACTAGATCTGACTAGATTCCAACTTAGTGCATACATGACCATGGCAACTCACACTTCAATAAAAAAAAACTTTAATTTACTCACAATGTCGATAACCACTGCCTCTAATATAGTTTTCTTAAGTTCTTTACACATTTGGATTAGTTAGACAGGTCAACATTCATTAAGCTGGCTTAACTATATAAACCTATAGTTGGAAGCATCTAAGATATCACATTTTACTAGCTCTTATAGGGACTAGTTAAGCAGGACTAATCACAAATTAATTCAATATGGCAAGTTTCAAGTTATGGATTTGCCTCATCTTGCTTCTACTCGAGTTCTCAGTGCATCAATGCCGACCACTGGTTGCGGAAGAGAGGCCTTCAGATTCGGGGAACATAAGAAAGATTATGAGAGAACTTCTCAAGAGATCAGAAGAGCTAAAGGTGAGATCTAGAGGAGACAAAACGGTCGTAGGCAATACCCTTGATTCAAAGCGACTCAGCCCCGGTGGACCGGACCCTAAACATCACTAAAATAAATGTGTAATTTTGTATCCTTCGGTGAGGTTTTCAAACTTGTAACGTCAATAGAGGCTTTGCATAAGGGTTCTTTGGTGTAACTCTAAGGTTACCATCTTATTAACATTAAGATCAAATTAAATTATGAAATAGAATGTATGTATGTTTATCTAAATCGAGCCTATTTTATAATGTTCTTCTTTTAATATTAATCGAGTTCCTTTTGTTCTTACCAAAAAATATGATGAATGGCATATCTCCATTTACGGATGGCTAATGAAATGACCACCATAAGTGCAAGGATTTACACCATTTCAGAATCTAATTTCTTTTAACTTATTCACAATTCAAATATAGTATCAAATTAACAAGTATTGATTTCTACTGAACGCATTTTAAAATTTAAACCATTGCAATTTTTGAATTTTGGACAGTAAATGCTATACTTCTAGTCCAATTTTCTGCTGTTCTACTTAGGAAATGCTGAAGATATTTTTAAGAACGAGGCTTTGCTCATCAGAGAAAGTAAAGTAAAGGAAGACCATATTAAATCATTTTTAGTGACGAGTACGTACTCTATTCGAATAATGCCACTATTATCTTTGTCGAATGTGGATGCTAACATATATAATTATCTCAGTAAGTACACATGCACGACGTGTGCATTAGACAACGATATTTTTAATATCAAATAAAATTCTCGTACCAACTTGGCGCAATTTAGAACCAGCCGCTATTTAGAACCAGATGCTTTTTAATGGGGTCTAAAAACATAAAAATTATTCTTTTACATGTACACAGTAAATTCGAAATATTTATTTAGGATATAGAATGTATGATTGCATATCAGAAAAATAAAACTAATTTTAATAACAAACTGTTTGGAATTCGTGAATATAGTGTATGAACTACTTGACTGGCATATCTAAAGAAGTTTCAGCGATGTAAAATAATTTTCAGTACTTTCACTATCTCAATTATTCTACATGTAATAACACAAAAACGGATAAAATAGCACTATTACATAATGCTCGTATTCAACTAAAAAATTAGTTTGATTTAATAAAATTAGGTTCAGTTTTAATAAATATAATTAAGAAAATTCAAATATTTTAATTACTTCAAATATTTTTGTTATTTCAAATCTAAACATATATTCAAATTTAAAATTTTATTTTGGATATTCAGTTATTTTAATTCTAAATACAAATAATATTTTTGGGTATATAGCTGTATTTTAGGTAGTTTGGATATTCATTTGATTTTTTGTTCGGTTCAAATTGGTTTTAGGTATCTGAAATGTTTTAATCAAAGAACCATTTGAATATTCTGTTTGTTTTGGTTCTTTGACTTCTGTAATTTGCCCATGCCTACGAAGATTTGTATTCGAATTTGTTTCGATATAACTGATATAGTTTTTAAGCAGCTAAAGTATTTGTCTTTGGACTATTAACTTTTTTTGGTCAAACATGGATTGTTAAACAAAGATCTATTTGAAAAAAAAAATGACAAAAATTTCCGTAAAAAAAGATTAACTAATATTCCTTTTTTTAGAAAATTCTCATTGGCAAAAGGAAAAGCGTTTGCTATTCTTTTCTTTTTTTTTGCATTACATCATCTACTTCAACTTGGCCGAACCGAGAGAAGAAGAAATCACAACAGGATAAAATAGAAAAAGCGCACAACCTTTATGCGTAGTAATGCTTACCAACTCGAATGGCATTAGCATTATCGTGTTTCATTAATTTTATATCTCTTATATGGCATTTAATATTTGGTAAATAAAACTATAGGTTACCAAGGTGGTATTTGTGTAGTGGTTGTTTGAGTGGTAAAGGACTCGTCATGTGGATCAAGCTAAAAAATCATTATGAGGAAACAGTCATTGGAAACAGTTGTTTTGTAACAGATACTCTTCGTCGAAATTCGTTTACAGACAGAAGCGGCTGGATGCACCATCTCTAAATTTGAGATCAGATACCTAATCATTCGTGGCTAATGCACTATATCTTTTAAGTGCATAACAGATTAGATATTATCAAAAAAAAGAGAAAAAAAATTAGATATCATCTTGACACTAATCAACGCACAAAAATATATACGCTTCAGTGACATATTTTCAATCAAGAAATGTATTTATGTATTTCCTAAGACGGGTTTTTTTTAATCAAAACGGTGGTGAAATAAATCAAAAATAACATATCTTAGTTTTCATGTTTTATCACTCCGTACTTTCTACCTGTTAATATTTTACTTGTTAATATTGAAGTCTTCTATGTTTCCGTGTATAGATTCTTGTGATTTTTGGGTTTTTCGATCAGTTAACGATGGAATTGCGATTGATTTTTTTTTATTGTAAAGCGTTTCTTGATATATATTACAATCTGGACAGAATATTTTGAAACCTTTCATTTAGATACCGGGGGGATAGAAACATCGATTTCTACTTCTAAAAGTTAAAAAGAATTTTTACAAAGCCCTACAAGAATACAGAAGTCTAGACTAAATTATCTTGTCCAACACCTCTAAAGGTTTATAAGTATATATTTAGATACAACTTACAGTTGTACAAAAGCTCTTAGTTATTACCAACTTCAAACATTTTTTTATAGATTTTTAGTGGTTGTAAACACCAATTTGCATCATATTTTTCAACGTTTAGTTACTTACGAGTATTAATGTAAACGTTTATAATTCTTACGAGCGTTGCACAAAGAAGAAGATTATCGTATAGACAGCAACTGGCATCTTTATCCAAAAAGAAAAAGAAAAAAAAGAGATATCCACTGAAAGATGAGCGGTGTATAAGAATATGAACTTGGACACTTGGTTCAAGATTATGACTATAAAGAGGAAACTTGAGTGATTCTATATATAGAAAAAATAGAAGAGTAAGATAAGATACATGCATAGTGACTAATTAAGGTAAGTCCAAATTAGATGCATCATATATGCAACTCCACTTATTGTTTAGCTATTGACATGGCCACTACCGCAAGTAAAGGGCTTCAATGAAAACCCCACGGCTAAAGGAGCTATTTAATTACATTAATCAGTGGAGCTACATATATTATGATATAATTCGTAGGTATCTTAAAGAATAGTGGCCACTATGATAATACTGTATCTTATTTATCCTCCTTTTTATCTATATATAGACTCTTAAGCTTCCTCTTTAGTCATATCTTCCACAATCGAGCTAGGTCACTCCCCCACCCTCCAATTCTAATCTTTCTTAATTTCATTTGATCCAAAACCACCCAATATGGCTAATAAGGCGTTATTATTTACTTTTATACTGACATTTCTGTTGGTAACTGGAATAGAAGGGAGGATAGTTCGGGTTTCGAACAGTAAAGATGGTGAAAGCAACGATCTTTTGCAACGGTTAGGATACAATGTTTCAGAGCTAAAGCGCCTTGGAAAGCTTTCGTTGCGAAACGAAGTAGATAGGTTTTCTCCAGGAGGGCCAGACCCTCAACATCACTCTTATCTGTTGTCTTCAAAGCCATAATTTGATCAGAGTTTTTGCACCCTTGTCATCATGTCATGCGTGTCAAATATTGTAAAACTCCCAAGTCATTGTGATGTTTGAAATCGTATATATAAGATGTATCAAGGGTGTTCTGAAGTGTACTTGTAATTATGCTTAAAGAATGGTGCTCATATTTCTCTTGTCATGCGAACGACCAACTCCAGTATATAGGCATGCATGCTATTAGATATTTTTAAGTTCTTATCGCCAACTCTTATCCTTATCATCATATTACTAAATTATAGTAATATGAAATAGAAATTAATATAATGTTTTTAATTAAATTAGCCACTACTAAAACATTAAATACCAATATATCAGTCATTATTTTTCAAATGAAAGGCAGAAAAAGTTATAAGACATTATCATCTTTTAACAGATTTCATAAAAAAATACATGAAATTTGGAACATTTGCAATATTATACTTTTTTAAATAGTATACATAAATTTCTATTATTTCGAGTTTCACACTTACATTAAGAATGGTCCACTATAACCATTAAATTTAATTATTTCTGATAAAGAAATACTTAATATTATAATAAAAATATGATTTCTTCACATATAAAAATTGCTGGAAACTAAAAAATATAATAAGTTAGAATGTATTTTGCTCGACAATAAGACGTTCAAGTCGGACATATAAATCTTTAGGTACTCAATGACGTTTTTGTAGTCATTGGTCCGATATATATAAAATAATTTATTTTTGATAATTAGGAATTGATTCGAATTTTTACCATTTAACTAAATATTTGGAGTGAATAATACATTTACTATCTATTAAATATTATCATAATTGATCATAGCTATAAACAATGTTTAGATAAATTTACGCTAAATCCAATAATTTTGCTTCTCAATTACCTCTTGTAAAGATTTTCAGAAGAACCTTCATCCACGAGCAGACTAACTTACATATATGTCAGTATTTCAAATAAATATAATAAATTGGCAATAAAGAGTAGTTAATTAATAAATAAAATTTTAAATCAAAATAAGTAAACTTTCATGTCTTTACAAATAGCATAATAAAATATATATGACGATTTATTTATTTTCGCTATATATATGACGAAATTGTGATGAGTTTGGATCAAAAATTATTTATTTATAGTTTTTCTTTAGTATTGTTGTTAAGGTGTAAATGTCGATCCAAAATACATTATAATAAGTCACAAGTTACAGATCCAGAAACGGAGTAAAAGACATTATCAAAGTGGAAAGGAACAGAACAAAATGGAATAGTGAACTCAGATTCACACAGAGTTAATTACACCGTTGAACCTATATGATCAAACACAATGTCAATTAAGTGGATTGAATTTATTCAAAAAAATAATAAAACGTTGAAGCCTAACAGCCGAATTCATTGAAGTAAATGCCAACAAGTATAAAATCAAACGGAATAAATAAAAACGTTAAATATAATTTCGAGATATAAAAAAAAGGATGAAAGATAAAAGACATTGGATCAGATTCTCGACATACACACTCAATTCATTTCTTAACTAAATTACACTTGTTCTTTTATCTTGACTTTTTTTAAAAAAAAGTTAAGAAACCATGAATACTAAATTTTTCTAATTACTCCCATATTCTTCTCGCCTTTCACTTCATTCTACTTAATTAATTCTTTGGCTGAAACTCTTGAGTGTATGTTCAAGATGTCATTGTACTTTTTTATATACCCAAACTATCCTGACCTTCAAATTATTCATATTACAAATTTTGAAAAGTTTAGTTTCTGGTATAACAGTTGTAGTTTATGCAACAATAGTTGTTCCAAATATGTGTTGTACAAATATATTTATAATTTGCAATATTCAATGATGGGCATGATTTTTAACAACTAAGCATCTTATTTTCCATGGAACGTGTTAATAATAATAGGGGCGGAATAACCACTCTTATTTGAACAGTCAAAAAAAGATCGCACATATGATCCGTTAGAAAACCCGGTTAATGGAATATTCGACGACTACATTCACCCTGTAAAGATTAGTTAGGTGTTAAAAACTTGAATCATCCATTGTTTATCAAAAAAAAAATTTACAACAAATTGATCAATCCTAAAATTGCGTCGCATAATATCATGATTCTTCTAGTGAAAATTTTTTAAATACGACTTATATAGGTGTATAGACAGTACACTTATATAGTGATATGTTATATGGTGAGAAACAGTAAAGTTATTAATCTAAATAATATAAATCAAATATCTACCTACTCACACATGCGAAACAAAGCAAAACAAAGACAAGAAACAAGATACAATAGAGGATTAAGATAAATATTAAGAAACTTCACTAAATGATGATCAAAGATCAAAAAATCCAAGAACAGTCATAAAAGGATGAGTTTTGATCAAAGGAGGCAAAAGAAAAACCAAACTTAGGTTTCTCTTGTTTAAAAAACTATTTATAACAAAATTCGGACCGAGTCCACCAGTGACAAATCAGGTCGAATCCAAAACCTTGTAGAAAATTGGTCTGCGTTGGGGGTATTGAAGGTCTATGCATGAGGCCAATGTAACTTATGGTCATTGCTTTTAGAAATCCTACATTGACCACCCTCTGCCCAATGCCTCTTTGTCAATGTAATATTTCTTGAGATTTTGGAGTTTTTGCATTGGTCTACTTCTGTCCTATGCACTTGCCCGATGTGAATCATCCGAATCTTCAAGACTTGTTTTCTTCACTCCAGTGTCTTTCCAAATCACCAACTTGGTTTCTTCTTATTCTTCCTCCAGATCTTGGCCCTCCAAATTTTTCCAAGATTTTATTCACCTAATAACAACTGAATATACCTTGCAACAAAAACCATATGTACAACTTATAACTCTAATTGGGAGATTATACAAAAGATTTACTCAAACGCATATGTATAACTCTTAAATAATGGTTATGATATAAAAAACCAAGATAACAAAAGTTAAAACCATGTAAAAACCACAAATATAAATTAACTCTATACGTTTCAAGACATCGACTAAAAAAAAGTTGTAATTTTCTTCGAACTCTAGGGAATTCGGACGGTACTCTAGCCAGGACTCGCCATCCAAGTTAGCCTATACTATAACTGCGGGCAAAGAAGCTCGTCATCTCAAAGCCTTTCGAACTACCGATAAAATCATTCTCATTGATCGTGGCTCACACTATTTTCCGGTTTGACTCAAGAGTTATAATTCATTTTTTTTTATTTTCTAAACCTTTTGTACATAACTCAATTTTCTTATTGATAAATGTATATACATTTAATTTTTCGCATTAAAGGAGACCGAATTAATGCACAACACAACAAATAAAGGTTGCATCATCGAATGTTTTCTTTTCTTAAAGTAATACCAACTCATAAATTAGTTTACCTTTTAAGAATAGCATTTTAAATATTTAAAAGCCTCAGATAAAGAAAGGAATATTTGATAAAGAAATTGAAAAATGACGGTAGAGAAAGCATGTGAATGGGACGGTGACATCCGAAACCCTAAATACATGAATCGTTGCGAATTGTTGCGAACTAAAGTGGGTTATGCTACAAAAGAATCCATTTTTTATGGTTAGCTTTATTGCTCTTTATCTCTAATACTATATTCCATCTTTTTTTTTACGTGTAATGAAATAAATAGTATAATAAAATTGTACTTATTTCACATATTACTTAATCATAGTGTTTCATCCATGATATGTCTCTGTAAAATGGTCGTCGGCACACAACAAAAAAAAAAAATAAATATATATATACGTTTGGATTCCTGAAAAATAGCGGGGATGAAACATAACAAAAAGAATTATTTGACTATATACATGATCAAGATGCATCTCATTAATACATAGTCAAATCAGTTGCTTGAACTTAAGTCTCACATTCTTTTTGTAACTGCATATGTACAAAACCAAAACCTGTCTTTGTAAAAAGTTATGTTTATGCTGCCAAAACAAATAATTTACTATAAAGACGGCGGCCTAGGAATAGTATAAGAGGGGTTATTGTTTTGTATTTTGGGTTCAAATTTCGTTTAAGATGAAAGATTATTTTCTAAATCAGAGTATTTAAAAATTGATTTTAGGTACTAGAAAAAATTATGGACCAAAATGTTTTTTGGGGAAGTCAAATCTAGAATTACTAGCATGTTTGGTCTAGAATAATTCTATACAGAATATTTTACTAGAAAGTAATTACAGGTACCCGGAGAACATAAACGAACTACCTAGCAATGATCTGTTTTAACTTCAGAACTGTTAAGTTTTTTTTGCTTACCAAATCGACCCTTGGATAAAGATAAGACTTACAAACTACAAATCTACATGTAGATTGAAAGACATGAGGAAGGATTACATAGATGAGTAAAATATTATTTTACTTTTAGTTAAAAAGATTATCTTATCCTCCATAAATATGACTATTTTTTTCTCTTGTTATCAACGTATTCTCAAAATCAGAAGATGTATAAGAGGCCAGCATGTTCATAAGATTTATAAGAGGCCAGCATGTTCAGAATGTCTTTGTTCATGGGTTTTTTGCATCCCGTCTAAATTTGAATTTGCCTGGAGCAAGTTGATTCATGTTTGAGTGTGAGTCAAAATGCTCGGATGTAGCCTTTCCACAATTTTGGAACACTTCTAAATAAACCACAAAGCTATACAAAATCCCAAGACGAGTAATTACTCATGACGAAAAGACGACTCGTGGACCTATATGTACCATAGAAACTTCATATTATAATAGAACTATCCGAATGTAGGTCGTGTGTGTGTTACACGGTGGAGACGAGGGGTTACCAATCTAAGCACAATAGAAATACTTCCAGTCTTGAATCTTTTTTTCACTCACGAAACTAAGCAATATTGTTTATGTTTCTATTGTTGACAAAAAAATAAAAAAATAAACTAATTAATATTGTTTTGTTTCCGGCACTAAGCAATATTGTTTATGGTGACAAAATAGTAAGTACTATTTGAGCGGGTAAAAAAGTTTAACGGATCCCTATCAAAATAAAAATTTCGTATCAAAATAATAGTGAGTATGTTATAGGGTCTTATTTAAACAAGTAGAGGAAAAAACATCTAAGTTAAAGCATAATTTGGATTTGCTCAATTTTTCAAATGCTAGAGGAAGAAACAGAAGCTCTCTGGAAATGATTAAGAGTCTGAAAATAACTTCTAAGGATTTTTTTTGTCAAGGTGGCGAAATTCATTTTGAGGTGACAAAATAATAATAAATATGCTATGAATCCTCAAAAAAAAATTATGATTAGGAATTAGATTTTTGAAAATTTATAAATACAAGGTTTTAAGGTTTGTAATTATTTATAAGCATAATTTATGACAGATAACTTTGAATAAATATTCGTTTCAATTTTTTTCTTCATAACACTTTCAAACTTTCAAACTTTCTAAAGATTTAACTTAACTGGTCCCTTTTTACATCGCTGGTGTTGCAATATGCGGATTATTGTTAATAGACGGTTCTTACTAGTTTCTTAATTGATTTAATGAACAAGGTTGGTAGTAGAGGCTTCTCGTCATAACACTTTCAAACTTTCTAAAGATTTAACTTAACTCTTTTAATGTCTTTGTATACATATATATATGCATGTATAATGTAGATGATAATCAATATTTTTTTTATGTAGATACTAACAAATGTGCACAAGAAACAAAGTATTCCAAATAAATACATGATGACTGGATACTTTTTCTAAAGTAGGTTTTCTTTGTTATGTTTTACGTTTTAAATTCAATAAGTTTTAGCTTTAACTATAGCTAGGTAGAGTTTGTCGACTAGTGAGATATCTATACGAACTTGACTTTAATAAGAAAAAAAATTGTTTTATCGATATGTCCTACCTAGATTCTTAATAATGCGTCTATTATATATTGAGTTTTATGATATATAAGCATCAACTCTTGTCACTGACGGTACTAACTATGGTATCAAAATGGTTGTCCCATGTAGGCTCAAAGGGTCGATATATATAGGAATATATAGGATATACACTTGCATGTGCCAATTCAATGATTAATATTAACTATATTTCTTCTTGTCAAAGCGAATTACACTTATTATTCTTTTCGAGTGTATCACGCCTATGCATATATTCCTCTACTCTTTGAAACTCGATACATTTTCGATTGTGAATATATGTAATCTTTTAACAGGAATTTCAGGTGATCAGTGCCTGATAATAAGCACATTTATATCATACAGTTAAGCTGAATGTAAGAGATCTTTTCTGGTTACTATTCTTATAACCACAACTTTTTGGATTTTCTGGTGAATATATTATCGAGTCGTATATATAATTAACCATTGTCTAAGAATCTGATAGATATAAGTATTTGTTATATATTATATGTTTTATAATAATCTTGTAAAATATATATAAAATTGTTAAATACTAGATAAACTAAACATTTTTATATTACCAATGTTTTCTCTCTCTAAATATATCAACAATGAGCATTATAAAATCTGATGTGATATCTAGAGGTCTATAAGACCAAGATATTTTTGTAAGATTTTGAGTTTTGATAGATATAGATATTTGTTATATATTATATGTTTTATGTAAATTTATAAAATCGTTAAATACTATATAAATTAAACATTTTACAAAAAACATATTGGTAGGACAAAAAATATTTAATTTTTGTTAGAATAAAACAAAAGCGTACAACCAGATGCCAACAATAATTCTTACATGAGAGGATATGATTACCATTCGGTTGCAGTCTTGCAGAATACATGCCCGTCTCCGATAGATGAGAAGCACTATAGATGTTACTTGACACCATCAAAGTTTCAAACGTTTAATCACATCCATCAAGAAAACCATGTAACTGGCCACCACTGAATGCTCACAACTAAACATGGCCCAAGCCAATCTAGATCAGTCAACTCTTATCAAAATTCTGAGTTTAGTATAATAGATGTGAGAGAATTCTCAAAAGATTTAAAAAGAATGTTAGAAAATAATTAATACTTATACTTCTCTTTTTTGAAAAACATGAATTGGATATCCATTCATTTGATATTAATATATATCTTTCAATAAACCTGATCTATTTTCAAGATATACTCATTCTCTTTTTTCTCTCTCGTCAATATGATAAATTACATGTTTGACATATTTTAAATCCATAATGCACTTTCTTCCTCCCATTTCTTGTTTTTCAACCAGCTTTGTGGTCGTAGTCTGAGCATTGAAGTTTTTTTGGAATAATTATTCTATTGGTCAGTTCAAAGATTGAATGAACATTTTTTTTTGAATACGAAAATCCATCTCTCATATGCTTGGATATCCATAAAAGTTTTGGAGTGGGCAACCGAATTTTTGGGCTTTTGCAAATATTCCTTCTACTAATGAATTCTTGTACAGCATGTCTTGGATATCAATTTTTTTTTTAGTGAAATTTTGATCTGAGAAACTATTTTTTCGTTTCTAGCAATACAGGATTTCAAATATTTTGAAAATTTAAAATATATGATATGTGCCCATTTAATTCTATATATCATTTAACCAAAAATTATTTCGATAGACCGAAAACAAAACCGCGATCCAATCCAAACAAAATTGATCGAAATATAAGTCATTTGTTTAGAAATAAATAACATTAGGAGTATGTCAATAAATTTTTCATCTTATAAATAAATAAAAAAACAAAAAAAATTGAAAAAATAGGACTCGGATTTTATTTGAGAAATTTTACAGATCCCATACAAAAACTTTTGTGACCCATTTCTCCCAATGAATGGTTTTAAATTTTTATAACGTAAAATTAATGACAAAGTTGAACTAAAATTAAAATATTAATATAATAATCCAATTCATCAATTTTAAATTCATGGTTATCGGCATTTTTCAATTATATTACATCTGATAATAGAGTACATCGTATTGAATGTTGAATGTTGAATGTTGTGGATATTTTTCGAAGTCCTATCCATCAATTGCATATTTTGTTCGTCTAAGTACTTCATAATTATGCCGTGAATACTAAAACAACTTCAACATTTGCTACTTGGCATCCAAAATTTTGTAGGGATATATGGATTCTTAAAATGGAAAGTGCACTTGTGATATGTACTAAATGAACAAGAATAACTATAGTAATTGTATTGGATGTTACCTGTGAATTATGAATTATGAATTAAGCATCATTTTAAAGGTCTGCCAATTTGAGCCCATACGCCTACGGTAACTTGGCCAATGCATTTTTTTGTTAACATCGCCCATGCACTCTTTGATTTATTGCAAAATGTTTTTTTTTTTCAGAATCAAATATACTGCTCCCACAAATATTCTTTTTAAAAAAATAAAAAAAAACTGTGTATTTTTTTTATATACAACTGAATTTTTCTTTCCAAACCGCCCTTTATATTGCTTGCAAAAAAAAAGGATGGCTAATATATTATGGATTTGTGATGTACATATGCAAATATTAAACCTTAAAACTATCTATATAACAAAAAATCGAAACTTTTCCAGATAAAAAGCTCTGTATTTTCTTTTCCTGGTGTAAATTAACAAAAGAATAAAGTTTGTGAGTTACAACAGATAATAGTGCCATTGTCTGTTGTCGGAAATAAAGGAAAACGTTATATAATGATTCTTCGCCACCCGTGTCATCAAATGACTTGTCCCAACAAGAGCTGCAAACAATTACGACATTGAGGAACAGCCTGGTTGCATTGATGTTTGTTGCGCAATGTCACCATCAACATAAAAATCAAAACCTTCATCGAGTTACATATATTTTAGAAAGTCTCTCTTTTGTCGGCTCAAAGTCGTGAAAATGAATAAGAAGAGACCAAAAGTGGCTCCATAAGTGTTCAGGTTCAATAATTTTTCCCACAAGAACGAATTTGCATAGTGGATTGGCCAGGTCGCTTGGGTTTAATTTGTAGGGGCCAAAACTAAAGAACGCTTGAGATGTTGACACTTCGATTTTGAATATATGTCCAACGACTTATATTTTAAGCTAACTATACAATTTTCTGAACATTTCAACCCTGACAGGGTCACACTATACCTTGACCGAGAAAGAAAAAGCTTCCACAATACAAATAGCAAAAGTCGAATTAAGATAATTGACTTTTGAGTTATATATTTATGTCGATTAATTGTACGTATGCATACCATGTTTTACAAGTTTACATGCTCTTGTTTTGTTAACTATAATATCAAATTCCAGATTTTTGGTTAGTAGATGTATAAAATCCACCAGTTTAATGCTTATGAAGATATGTAATACATTCTCTTTAAACCTAGCACTAAAATTAAGAGTTATATATAGCCAAGAAATTCGAGATCAAAATCCACACTAATTCAAATAGTGATCTATGAAGACCTGAAGATTCTTGATATTAAAAATATTTGCAGGTGAAATCTTTTTAGTCTAGTTGTTTGATTAAAGGTTTAGTAATACTTTTATATTAGAAAATATAGAGTTCAAATCTCAGAAAATAAGATTTATTGATGTGGATTATTATAAAAAAAACGTTCATTAATAATAATTTATGAACATAATTGTAATTAAAGTACAAATACTCAACTTTGGATCTCTAACTTCGAGATAAATCTTTCAACTATTAGTGAAAATATAACATAATTGTCAAAATATATAAAAAATACAGAAACGGTCTAATCAGTCGTGCAACCTTATCTACTACAATTGACCATATCAAATAACAATGTTTTAACAATCTTCGAATTACCTAATAACCCTAGACCTCAATGTATCCGGCGGAGACACATCGCCGTTATGGGACCCTTTTACTCGTCACTGCCGAAAAGACAAGATTTTTGCTTTTTGTTTTTTGGGGTCAGATTTAAGATAAAACATTTTAGAAAAGAAAAAGAAAGACGTGAATTGCGCACGTGGCCACTAGAGTTTGCCGCCTGAATCATGATTCTTCGAGTCACATGAACATCACCTTAAAGAGAGTTTAACCGTTAGTTTTAACGCCATATGAATTGCCTTTACGTATACCCACCCAACAATAACAAACTCCAACATATGATCCATCAATAAAACTACGTACCTTTGCTAGCTTTCCTAGTCATAAAGTATTTATGTTAGTTGGACTCATAGAGAGAGAGATGTGAGTATATTTGGCGCCGTCATTGCACGATGTAACGTATCTTCTTACTTTATTGTTTATTTATTCTCTTATCATTTAATAAACTATTCAGTAGTGATATAACTGCGGTTTGTCACCATCTTAAATAAAAAACAGAAAGCTGTTGTAAACAAGTCCAGTCCTGATTGATTTATCTCATAAAATATGAGTTTTCAAAGATCAACTCTAATGATCACATGCTTAACAAATAGAATCAGTTGTTGGTTAGCAATAATTTTTAGAAGACAGTTATGTATGTTTTAAGTATGTTGTTTTAGTTTTTTTTTTGACAAAATATGTTTTGCTTTCTGTTCTCTGCGGCTTTTGTAAAAAATATTGGTTTCGTGCGGACAGATTTCACGGTCTTGACAACCAGGTCACAGAATAAAAATGTAGTTCTGTTTTTATTGACTTCAAAGATAATTCTGTACTACTAAGTCTTTACTCAAGTGTACTAAAATTATAAAGTAATTAGCTAAAGGAAACCCTAAACCAAATACAATTTGCTTCATTTCTCTGTCTTTTTACTCTTCAAAAGTTCATCTAATTTTTCACCTCAATCCATAACAAGTTGTAGTTTCGGTGCCCGAACCATAAAACAAACCAAAACGAACTGGTAAGTAAAATTTATTTATTTTAGAACAAAAAATAGCATTTAAATAACTTTTTAATTACAAATATCTATATATATATATGTAAATTTTAATTATTTTATGAGAAAATAGCTAACTAAAACTGAATCATTGGAATCTAGTACTTAGGTGCCTTCTTAGGTTTTGGAAGGGATAGATAAGGTTTTTGAAGGGGCATTGTCACTTTCATGCATATGCTTTACTTTTCTTAATCGCTAAAAGTTATTCTTATCACAATAAACTATACATATACTACTAATGAAAATAATAGAAAGAAACATCTTCCGGAAAATGTAGCACTTTTTTTCATCAGCAGACATAACTCAAAAGAGAGATGGGAACCTCAGATGTCATATGTGGATTGGATGGACCTAAATTAAAAATTTGACTCACACAAATATCAATTTCTTTCACCAGTGGAACTAGTTCTCACTTTAATTTTAGCTCAAAATTTCGTCCAAGTCAGTGATATTATAACCTTATATAATATAAAAGATCTATCATTCAGTTTCCTCTTGTAGCTAGGAGGAGCCTACAACTGGTCATACATACCACAACGAATATATCTGTCCACAAGTTCCTTACATTTTCTCGTTTTATTAAAAAAATACATATGGAAGATATGTATTATACATACTTCTAACTAACGAAAGCAGAGACTTACTTTCAGTGTTATGTTAACGTACGAAGTTTGTGAAGGGTTTTCATACAAAAGTAATCTTTAGAGCAAGGATGGATTATGCAATCACTAGATTCACTACGTGACATTGTGTTGATATTGAGCTGGTAAAAGTCGAATCCGATATGTATTATGCATTTTGCGATTGAGTAATATCACGGGTTAAACAACAAATCCAATCCACGAGTGAACAAGTCAATGTGAACGTGACAGCAACTCAAGATATCTAGACAGGAATAAATATGCCAAAAGCTTAGCCTATTTCTGGCTATCAAACGGTTTGTAAATTGTAACGTTTCAAGAAAATCACTCTTCAATCAATCAAACGTTTTGATCTTTGGGCAAACACCTTTTGATTTAGTTTTACTATTACTCTATTAGGTCCAAATGTACAACTATAATTACCTTGAACTTTTTCAAAAATAATGAATTTTTTAATGTATTGTTTCATAAATATAACATTTTATATCTTTCTAATTATTCATGGCATGAACTTCATTTGAGGCAAATACAAATTCGAAAAAGATATCCTAATATTTTTTCTGAAACAAGTTTTCGGTTTTTGTTTCTTTCTGTATTGAATTAGTTACCACATTATAGATAACTGAATTTTAAGAAATATCAACGGCGACCTATACAGAAAAATGCACGTATGTATACAAAGATAAAATAAAAAGATAGTCGATGGATATTATCATCTAAGAGCCTTTTAATCTCTACCTCTAGTAGTACCTAAGAGAATAGTCAAACCGAATCTAAGAATATTAAATTTGCTGACTTGTGATCTAGTCACGCAGCTATATAGGTGGCATTTCTCTAGCCACCATCTTAAACTATCTTATGATTATTGACATAATTCTTCTCGGATTATTCTATTATGTCACATTACCCTTAAAAATTAAAATAATCCACACATACTTTTGTCGCCGTTGGTTACTTTAGCTTTGTCAGTTATATAATGTTTATAACCGAAAAAGTGACAATGGATATAAACTTTGTTGGGACCTACTGAACATGTGGATATAACTCGGTCCGACATAATATCGCATGTGGGCAATACCTATATTTGTCGACCTTAATTAATAACCTTCAATTATTATATACTATATAACATTATTAATCAAAGAACGTAATTTAGTGGCATCTCTCGAATAGCGATAATAGTTTCTGTAGATTTAAGTGAGGGAAGGAATCTTCTATATATATATATATGTATATATGCTCAATTTTCTTATATACGAATCTTTACTACTATTATTTTTTCATTGATTTGGTGTAAACGTTGTAACTGACAAAGACTACGGTGTTCTACAGATGTCGACGAATGATTATATTGAGCTTCGAATAAGAAATTATCAGTTTGTCACTTTATTAAATATCGTGCTATTTGACTTAGAAATAGTTTGTTTAACTCTATACTTTTCTAATGTTATTCTTTTTTGTAGTGATGAGTGAGTTATAAATAAAAATGCCCGATACATTGATGGAAAATGAATTCAAAGACACCATATACATGTGTTGGACACGAACAGAGATCAAATGAGTTTTGGATCATTTGTCGGCGATTTTAACTAAAAGAAAAACAAACACCGCCCCATTTTGTCACTTGTATTCTTTCTCGACGTGGTCCGACAGAACAAATGTTTCTTAAAGTTTAAAAAAAAATGTTTCTTCGTCTCCCTTTTTTCGACGTATAGTCTCTATTATGAGAACTTATCAACAATTTCAAATGTTCATATACATACATCAGGGATCATATATAGTAAAAATCCAAGAGCAACCTATATGTAGAAACTATATACCCATTTTTCTAACGTTCGGGAGAAGCCATGAACGCACTTCAAGAATAATTAATTTAGTTTCAATATTTTAGGTAATTAAACAAACAAAAAAATAGTTTAGAGAAATAACCTAAGAAGTAAGAACTGAAAAACTGAAAAGATGGGCCTCGGATAGATTGCAATCATGCATAATTTATAAAACCTGCAAGTTAAGAATTGAAGATATTAGTTAAAAAATTATTGACTTTTAAAAAAATAACCTTCAAATATTTATAGTTTTTTCTTTGCCAGCATATATGACCCATCTCAAACTATTTGTATAAGTTTTCAAAGTATAATGTGAAATAACTTATTCGCCTATATACTTTACTTGCGCACCTGTAAAGCCGATTCTTCTGTAATGATATATACATTAACATACTATAAATGCGAAAATAATGGATATCATACAATACACCATTTGTTTTTATTTCCTTTTTTTGGTAATTAAATAGGTTTCTTTTTTGTTAAACTATTTTGAAACAAAATAGATTTTTTTGTGGAACCCCTTTGGCCTAGTAGTAAACTAAAATGTTCATTAATGTTTTATATTAGTAGGTCTGAGATTCGATAGCTAGAAAATACAATTTTTCGGGATTAAAAATAAGACAAGTTTATAAATAAATTTAACATGGTGTAAGAACAACTGTTCGCCATGGTCCATATTGTGGATTTTTGTAAAACAGGTAGAAATATCTGTTATAAAATTAATTATATAGTTCCTCTTATAATTTGAAATATTAAACAACAATTAAAAAAGTTTCTTTTGTCATATACAATTGATTGATGTAAAAATGAAAATAATAAACAAATGAACTTAAAATAAATATACATATACACACACAAGCCTATAAGGCTATAACCATGGAGTAGTCTCGCATGAGAATCAGCATTAGTTGACATTTTTATATTATCCTAGTAAACCTTATGTCGAACTTTTTTTAATCTTTAATCAAACATACATGTAAAGTAAATTCCAAATGGTCCCTGAAATATAGATCACAACCTGAGAATTTCGATCGTTGGATCAGTTGAATAACCCATATATCGTAATTAGTGCCTTTGTGTGTGCGTGCGTGAGTTTTATAATCCAAAAAATGAGTCGGACTAGGCTTTCATCTTTGTTGGGGATCCCATCATCTTCTCTCCACTCACCCTTGGTTCTATAAATTGAAATCAATTACAGATATATAAGTTATTAAAAATTTTAAAATTTGTCTCAGTTTGTTTAAAAAGTCAACATAATATCAGTTGATTTCTACGCTAAAATTAAACTCAATAACTAATAATTATTATTACCATAAGAAATTTATAGTTTTTTTCCAAACTTCTATATTCTTTGTATGATTTCTAGATTTGTGTGTTTTTCACCTAATCTAAAATTATCAAAAATTTAATTATTAAAAAATATTCTAGGAGGATACCAAATTGAAACATAATTCAAAATTTTATAAAAAAATTATAATATATAAAAAAAACCTAAAGTACCTAAAAATATGGATGTAATATGACAAAACAAAACAAAAATGAAAGAAAAATAACAACCTAAAACCATATAAAACCCACATTCATTATATTGGTTTGAATTCATTCTAATTTTTTTCACGGACATGCTAACAAAAACGTCTTATATACCCAAAAGATAAATTTTGGTAAGTATTTTATAACGAATACGTTGCTCCACAATGTTACACATGAAACAGATGGTCGATGAGTATTAAAAAAAAAAAAATTGAATCCTCTCGTCTGATAAGTAATCACATAAAAAGAAAAAGCTCTAAAAATTGAATCTAGAATCAGATCAAACAAAGATTGGCACCTAGCGAACATAACAGAAAGAGAGGACACATCTTTAAGAGGCCGAGTGCAAGCGCCCTATGCCCCACCAGTGGCAAATACTTCTGGGCCGTTTTGCCAGATAGATGCATCATGGTCAGAGATAGGACCGATAACTGGTCTAGGATGGCTTTTCCGGGATGAGCTGGGGCGAAACTTCACTGGCAGTAGGACATGTACATGGATCCTATCCCCACTGCATGCTGAGATGGAGGATCTACTTTGGGCCATGGAATGCTTACGAGATAGACACATTACTTTGATACTGATAAAGACGGACTGTGCAGACATGATACGGATGATCGAAGACCCGATAGATTGGCCCGCCTTCTCATCAGAACTCGGGAGATACCATAGCTTAGGCAATAGTTTTACAAATTGTCATGTTTACCTTATTACACGTTTAATCAATGTACGTGCAGACGCATTAGCAAAAAACGCTCAATCACGTCATATTGGTTGGTCTCATGTAAGTCACACCGGGGCGATAGAAATTGTCTCTATGGGAGCGCAACCTATCGTCCAAACTTGATTTAAGAAATGAAGGAAATTGAAAAAAATTAAGAAATGAAGGAAATTGAAAAAAAAAGAATCAGATCAAACAACGACGGAACGAAGTAAATTAAAAAAATATGGTGAAAGTAAAATTGTTTGGTCAAAGAAGAAAAAAATAGCTTTACCCCCTAAAAAAATTCTGTATTTGACTTGTGGCTTTTTTGGTCAAAAATGATGGTGAAAATTGTTAATTTATTATTCATCAGAATTGAAAAAAAAAATCTATTAAACTTAAATAACACAAGATTTAAGTTGTTGTATCAAATCTTTAATTGAATAACAGTGAATTTCAAAATATTTTAATGAAGAGATTATAAATACAATAACTAATAACACTAAATTTTAAAGTCTTTTAATAGAGATATTTTAAATAAAATAATCAATAACACTTTAATAAAAAATTACAATCAATTATTAAATAACAAAAAATTATAACACCACCTAACTCAATCCTTAAAATGTTCTTCATATCTTGTGTCCCTAATTATCTATAAATAGAAAATCACATTGCAAACAAGTCATCATCATACTCTCTCTCAACTTCATCCCATTTTGCATATCTCTTTCTATTTCTCAGTCACAACCCCTCCCCTCCCCACAGGAGTTACCTTTCTTCTCCTTAATCACCTGTTATGGCGAATTCAATCCTTAAGCAAACTCTTATCATGCTCCTAATCATATTCTCATCACCAGTCTTGAGTGCTCAGGCTCGAATTCTCCATGCAGATCAAGTGGCAAACATGGGAAATATGGATAGTCAAGCTCTCCTACGTGAGCTCGGGTTCGATCTCTCCAAATTCAAAGGTTATAACGAGAGGAGGTTTTTAGTGGATTCGGAAAGGGTTTCACCGGGAGGACCTGACCCGCAACATCATTGAATGGTCGTAACCTATATATATATTTTCCCGGAGATTCAAGCACAATCGTTGTGACTGATCCATGCAAGTCATTGAATATCACTATTCATATGCTTTTCTTTTCTCTTTTGTTTTTCGTTTCCTTTCATAACTCTTATGTAGAATTTTGTTGTATCAAGGTTTTGGTATTCTTGTACCTCCTTTATCTTTATACATCAAGCTTTTTCTCTGTATGTTTCCGTGTGTCTCCAATGAGTTACCTTTTATGTAACAGCAATTGGCTTATAAATAATGTTCCCCTGTCTTTTACGTTTGAGTTTTACTTTTTCATTTATAGGAAAAAAAAAGTAAAGGTTGAGGATTTTTAGAATATAATGATTGAAATTAGCACTTCCAAATACATATGACCAAAACTATTACTTTTCGTGATTTGATGGCCAACCTGATCATTTAAAATTTATGTAGAAAATTGTAAGAACCGGTGAGCTCGAATATTTTTGTAAGTTTACTTAATTATATGTGATATTCATGATTCATTTATATACTCTAGAAAATCATATCTATCTTATTCATTTTATTTATGTCACTTTAGAAGAGAATAATAGCATGTAACCAACTGTTTGTGTTCTATTGGTTTCATCTTAAATCTGTCGAGATTCGAGTTGAACGTACTGGATGCATTCATTTAGCTAACATGAAACTTATTTGGTGACTACATATTTTAAGGTTTCGGCGAATAAATGTTTGCTTAAGAAGTGTTTTTTATCAACTACAGAATTTAATTACATGTAAAGTGACTGATAATAACAAGACAATGAAATTGTATAAACAGTTTGTTGCACTCTTACAAAAATAGAGTTTCGCCGACATCAACTACAGTTTTGGAAATTGTGAGAGGTTCAAATTGTAAAACATGAACTTGAGAAAAAAAGATTCTTCTCCACGCTCGCACATATGTTACATAATATGTATTCTGTTCACTTCAAATAGTAAAATATGAATTATTTATCAATTAGTAATATTCTAGAGTTGACATTCTCATATTAGTCTAGGAACCATATAATATTTATGTTTCATGACCTATATATGACGACAAGAGTGGTAATCAGTCTATATATACCTTTGTAGAGTGAGTCTCTTGACTAGATTCAATAAACTTGATTTAATTAGGACTTATAAACTTTCAGTATGCATAACAGATACAATGCATGTTATGGACAAAAGAAACTATTAGTATTAGTAGATACATATATATTTATGTATTCCCTTTATAATGACAGCAGGATTAAACCCTTTTTGGATATGGATATAAACGTGAATGGTTGTTTAAAATCTTTATATTTTATGACATACTTACTAGAATATATGATTCACCCATGAGAAAGCATACTGGAAATTATCATTCATTCAGAAAATGGGC
This sequence comes from Schrenkiella parvula, assembly GCA_000218505.1. Lineage (NCBI taxonomy): Eukaryota > Viridiplantae > Streptophyta > Magnoliopsida > Brassicales > Brassicaceae > Schrenkiella > Schrenkiella parvula. Next base: position 12,364,812 of record CM001190.1, on the reverse strand, counting down.
CTGATACTTATGATTCTTGAACTTGAATGCATTCAAAAGATAAATGGGCTTTGTTCACTTTTCTTCTAGGGCAACATGATTGTTTATCCAATTAGTAAACCTACTTCAATAATAGCCCACAACAACAATACTCACTACTTTTGGTCACTGGATTAACACAAGCTTGTTTATTGTTAGAATCAACGGTTCGAACTCAGGCTGTGTAGAGATCATTTCCAATAATAACCTTCCATCTTGCGACGTTAGAGACTTTCCATAGTCTTAGGATAAAAGGTAACCAACGTTAATAAATAGTTTATTAAAGTACTTTGTGGGTTGTAACTTTTATGAGTATCTATTCTTAAACTAGGAAACTGCTCCCTTTATTTCTTTTTATGGTATAAGCGTCAGGACAAAGCAAACTTTTGCCTAAGATTAGGTAATACTATTACATTTAATATTGTCTACATTGTTCTAAATTAATTAATCAATATAATAATAACATAAACTGAAATATTATTTCTTGAACTGAAATAAAGTTTCCATTGAATTACATACAGTATATCCTATATATTGATTATACAGAGAATTATATTTATATTACTAAAATGTTTTAGATACTCATAATGTAAAGATATAAAAGCCATTAATAAAACAATATAATTTTTAATATGATATATTATTATGTCCTTTATTAAATCATTAAAAATAATTTTTCATAATTAATTTGATTTTAATTTTCTTACTAAATATTAAAAAAATTGTGTGTTTTTTATTTCGTGAAAGACTGAAGATCTTGTATCTATTAAAAATTAACACTGTCACAAACATATAACAACGTAAACAAATCTATAAATTTGTCAAGAAAAAGTTTTTAGAAAAAAAAAGAAACGTCGTAATTTTCTAGCTACTATTGTTTTTGGAATGTTCTTAAATAAGTATTTTAAAAATTTGGGACTATCAAATAAAAAAATACAGCGTTAGCTGCACCAAACACCGCGTCTCTGTCAAAGACCTCTTTAGTTCCTTCTTCTACCTCTGCACGAGAAATTTCAGAAAGACGACTCATCACGACTGTAGCAGAAAACTCGCCGGACAGCCACCATGTGCTCCGATGACTGCCGTCCTCTCGGTTTCCTCTTAGGCCTCCCTTTTGCCTTCGTATCCCTCATTCTCTCCATCGTCGGCGTCGTGATCTGGATCGTCGGGTCAGTGATCTCTCCTCTCGATATTTTTTTCCCCGCTCTTACTTTCGATTTCTCCTCCTAGTGCTAATTTCTTCATGATTCTTAACTAAGTAATGCTCTAAATACCGAGATTCGCGTTTCGGAATCTCTGTCTCGCTGATTTCTTCACATATTGGTGCTACGCTTCGATTTCACGTTCATATTGAAATTCGAAAAATTCGATCTTTTTTTTAGTGGATAGTTCCATGTAACGTGTCTTAGGATTATCATCATACTCATTTGATCACTTAGCTTCTGATTCTGGTGATTTGTTTCCGCAGATTGTTGTTATCATGCATATGTCCTTGTTGCTTATGCGTGACTATACTAGTGGAGATGGCATTAGGATTGATCAAAGCCCCATTTCATGTTATGGAGTGGTTCACATCCACGATACCTTGTTGATCTTCTTCTTCTAGATTACTTCTTTTTCTTCGTCCATGTACATAAATAATCCATTTCTCTAGTCACAAAACTCTATCTTGTTATTGCATTTGCTTCCATGTACTGGTGAAAAAATCCGAGATTTGGCGCCTCAGATTTTATTGTTCTTGTTTGAAATTAATAACATTTTTTTTTCTTTCTTCTCTTACTGCTTCAGAAAGATTTTGTGAATGTTAACAAGTCTAACATGTATTCTAGCTATATTCATGGTAATACGTATTCTTCTTCGCCATCTTCCTTTGCCCTATTCCCATTGAGAACCCATGTCCCATCATCCGCTTGAACCATCCCTTTGTTCTCAAGAACCCACCAATGCCCTGGCACTAAGTACTTATCCTGAAGAGCATCTAAACCCTTATTGATCAGTGCGATATCCCGGTTAATCTCCAGCTTGAATTCCGATTGATTGTGCTGTGTCCCTGCCACGCCGTGCAAATAAGCCTCGAGGTTATGGAAATGTGCCAGGTTTAGAGACCGTTTCAGATACTCTGATTTCAATGTATTGATCTGGAGCTCCTCCCCCACGTCTGTGAACCTGAATACCGGGTAACGCGGAATGAGATCCGGGACATTTGCTATTCTCAAGATGTTGAGGTTTTTTAGGGACTCGACGAGTCTTTTGAAGTTGAGGTCACCAATGCGGGGACTCCCGAAAGCAAACACCGTAACACAAGAAAGCCTATCTCGAAGACTTTTTGTGGTCTTAGGCCATTCGTTATGGAGAAAGTCTGTGGCTGACAGAATCGACAGAACTGCGCCCAAGCTATGGCCTGTTAAGGTGATGGTAATCTCTTCATCTTTGTACAATTCTAGTAATCTTTTGAGCTCTCCTCGAACCTGAAAACCAAAACAGAGCCAAACCAATGGGAAAACAAATAATAAACCAAAACAGATAGGGATAGTTGTTACATACAGTATATGAATGTTAAGGAAGGCCAAAACTCTGCGGGTCTGCTTGACCCGGCTATGATGGCTCATTTTTTAGTCTGAAAAATAATGGTTCAAGCCTAAGCTAGTGATGAGCCGGGCAAAGCCCCTCAAGCCTATCATTTTTCTTTGTATTGTTTCCAGATTAACCGTGGGACATCCATAGTCCAGAGTCTGAAATCAGTGACTGTTCAAATTTTAAAATCAGAACCAAACCGTTGGGTTTAACGGGACAAAACTCGAACTAGGCGGGCCAACCCGTCACTACAATCAGATGTGACGTTAGTAAGGGAGCATGTGATTTCCAGAGACCTGTTCTTGTGCACTGGTCTTGTCGAAACGCGAGTGTGGATCAGCGGTTGTATAAAGAGACAGCCAACCATTGGCAATGCGAGGCGGGTCATTTGGGTCATTCGGGTCAGGGAACACCGAGATAGCTGATTCAAGTGGGAAATCAAAATCGTTAGCCCACTCGTACAACTGAATGGTCCCCCGCCATGCTACAACAATGTCCCTCCTCCCTAACAACGCCTTGCCTTCGTCTGTAGCCACCGCGATGTAACCCAACCAGTTAGACTCTTTGTTCCATGCTTCTCTTGACAATGAGTTAATTATGAAACATTCCGGTAACCTTATCGACGATGTTCCATATATGTACTTAGTCACTTCGTACCTGGACGATGCCATTTCCTCACATGTTTATATAGTGGGGTGGGCATAGAAACTACCCAAATTTCTCAAACCGAAACTGTATCATACAAATAGATATTTTTGTTACCTGAAAGGGTTGGCTTTGAGGTAGCCGGTACGCGCAAAGAGCTCTTCTTTTGTATAGCAGCTATCTCCTACATATTTGGACCGGCGGTCACTATTAAAGGCAACGTACCCGACCTCAGCCATGTCGCCATAGTGGAGGATGTAACGGCGTAGATCCAAGTCAAGAGGATCAAGCAGGTCTTTCCATTTGCTATTGCCGCTTAGTTCCTTCCATCTCCTAGCGATATCTCCAACCATTTTCACCTTTTTCTGATCCAAACCTCCTCCTCTTTCTTATTGTGGCCTTGTAAAATTTGTTGGAGTTTTCAAAGATTTGGATAATGCGTGAAGTATTGGTCCTTAATACATGCCCTTCACATAAGTTTTGCCTTATGTTAAAGACTTTAAAGTGTCATATACGCACGTTATAATGGGTTGGATATGAAATGAAAATAATATAACAAATACATGGAGATATTAAGCCCATAATGTAACAAGTAATAATGTTAATTACATTGAAAGATTAAATTAAGAAGGGAAGAATCTCAATCACAATCACAAGAATACCACAAATTATTCATAAAATGGTAGAAAAATCAGTATGTATAAAACGAGAACTATGAAGTAAGAGATGCGTATAGAAGTAGGTTCCAAGTGTCAGGGAGACCAGGGAGACACCAATGGCTACAGTCTAGACCCTTTGCGACACCATTGTAGAGACTTGGGTGTGCGTCTTTGCGATACTCCGAGAGAGTTGTGAGATCAAGAAGACGGACCGGTTTCTTGATTCGGCTCAACACTTTGTTAACCACAACCCAACCTAAGGGCAATCCTCCTGGATATCTTTGTCCCATGAACGGCTGAGTTTGGCCCTTGCACGACTTCAGTGGTTCGTTCCACTCTCTTCCGCTGTTTCGAAACGTAGTTAATATTATGAAAATTAAAAAAAACATTTATATTATTTTAGGTCTCATCTTATTTCCAATATAAGATTCCGTTACTTTTAGACGGAAAGAGAGATGAAAGAAAACTTACTCGTAGTGGACAGGAGAAACACCTTGAAAGAAGACTTGAGTGCGTGAAGGGTCAATGTTATGGTTAATCCAACGAGCCCATGTGTTTAGTCCTTTGTAAAAAGCAACAAGCCTGTTCATGTCTTTGTACAATTTGTTTCCTTCCCTCATATAATCCCACCTACCAACCATTATTGAACATTTAACTAACAAGTATACGGTATATATAAAACACTTGTAGAAGAAATGTCAAAATATAAAAAGAAAGAGAGAGGGTTTAAAGTTAAAAAAGAAAGAAAGTGTGATCGTACGGCTGGATTCCGTCAGTGTGAGTCCACCAGTGCCATGAGTTGAAGATCAGAACGTCCATACCAAGCCAAGCATCGGCTTGTTTGATGGAGTCAAGCACAAGCACTCGTCCTGCCTTTTCTTGAACCACGTCTACTAGAAACTGTGTTCTGTAAAGAAGTATTGTCACTCCATAGTCCTGCCCATTTTATTTGTCTATATAGTTAGTGGCAATACAAGATTGTTCTATCAAATGAAATTAGTTGATTTATTTATTTTTTATGGAAGTCTTGGACACTTATTTTTCTTCACTTGTTAGAAGAAGCTATCATCATTACGTCATACATTGTGTAAGTAATTAGTTTTAAGCAAATTGACCATTATGTATCCATATGTTATATACCCTTTTTACTCTTATTATACCATCATTTGAATATATATTTGTTAAATAAGGTTGTCACAGAACTTGTACCTAAACAATTCATACTATATTGGTTTTTCTTTTTTATCAAACGGTATATTTTCAAATATTTGAACTTGATAAATGTGTATTCCCAACATTTATACACAAAAATAAAGAAATATACTTCCAAACATATTATGGAAAATCTGAAATATTAGTTTTCAAACATGTGTATTCTTACATTAACTTTTAGTAAGTCAAAAAAAAAAGAGAAAGACATGTAAACCTAATGAAAAAGCTAGAGATCGAAGTCAGCCACCAATGGAGACAGACTTGTCACTGTTTAGCCACTGTGTAGATGTAAATACATGGAGATTCCCAAAAACCAATTAATATTGAGTAAAATTAATTAATTAAATTCGTGAAGGCCCACTTACTAATTTATTATTATACACTGTGGTGATTATAAAACGACAATGAAGAAAGGAGACATTGACCTAAGTGGTTATCAAAATCATTTTGTACATGGTGTCTTAATGATCCAATCCGTCGTTTATGTTTGGTTCTATTGAGAAGTCTCTTACAAAACTTAATTAATAACTACGTACATACGTACGACTTCTGTCAGAATGGCCACAAAATTAATATCCTTACAATTTGCAAAAGTATATTGGATTATCTTAACCAAAGCAAAAAAAAATAAAAGAGAATCATTTTGAGAAGATAAATAATAGACGATGACGTTTCATCAACTCTTTTTCAACATCGATGTAGAATATTTCGCAGTCATATCTCATATATAATATAGTCTTTCTTTATTTTTTCTATCTATTATTATATGACAAGTGTTTGATCTATCGAACCCCAAACTTAAAAAGAAATTAACATAGCTACGTAACTGATCTTCATTTGACATAGCATGATCATGCAGGACTTGATCTCTTTTATTTTTCTTTTACTGACGTAAAAATAAAATGCCCGAAACCTAAAGAGAAAGCCGAAATAACTGAATGTGGAGACAACAACGTTAATATTTGAAAATTTTATATTAAAGTTAAAAGAATAATTTAATTTTCTTCTCTTTATTTTAACAATCACCTAAAATATATTTTTATAAAATAAAAAATATCTCTTCAAAAGGGGCCCTTAGTCTTTTGAGTTTTGATTATCTAAAATCAGATGAGACATCAAAACTCAATACCCTTTTTATCGTTGACTTAAGTCAATAATTTTTAAAGAATTAATTATGTCATTGTTTTCATTAATTCACTTAGAAATGTTCTGATTTCGGTAATTTCTGACTAGATTGAAGACAAATCACTAGCAAATAAAGGCATGGCGAATGACTCTACATACTAACAATTATTCTTTTACAAATTTAATAATTTAAGTAGGTTTCTACTTCCTAGTGGTGTTCGGTGTTCACTTGATAAGCCAAGGATCTTTTGTAAAATCAAGAAACAATGACCAAAAATACCAAAGAATCAAAAGTAGCTATATGAAACTCTTACTTTAGAGTGAAGTTATTGATATGTAAATAGGAAACAAAAGATAGAGAACAAAAAAGAGCAAATAAAATAAGACAATAAGAAAACGGAAAAATAAAAAAATACAAAACCTGGAAACTGAGTGAAGTGAGAGGCTGGCTTCGACGGAGAGAGTACTTAGCATTAGGGAGAGAGGCATGAAGCAAACATGCCAACGATTCGAACATGTTAAGACTCAGTGAGTCACCAACCATCATTATCTTCTTCCCTCTCATTCTCCTCATAAATCTCACCCCATTGAATCTGTAAATTCATTTTCATTCCTAATCTATTTGTTAGTTTCTCATATGAAGAAACAAAAATGTCTTATAACCTTTGATTACGTTTTGTTTCGAATAATAAAAGATAATAGATTCTTCCTTAATATCAGTTTGCACTAACATGTTAACACTTTTTTAGCTACTAATTTAAAATAATGACTTCAAACCAAGATATTAGTTAGATTAATTGTTTGTGTTTACATATAAAATTAGATTACATGTGTATGTGTATTTTTTTTTTTGCTTTCAAATGAACTCATAATCGTTACCATCTTAAACAAACTCTTGTCTTTACATATTGCAAAAAGTATACAAAGACTTTAAAAAAAAGGCTCTATATTTTAAACGCAAACATGAAAACTAGGCGTTGGAAACAATCGAAACCTTTATTTTTTTCTTCTAACTAGTTAAAAATATAGTACTTAATACATGAGCAAGTACCTGGGAAGAGAACATGAGAAAGGTTGCCATCGGAAGTGTTGATAGTTAGTGTCGGGTCGACCAGCTTTCTGGCAATTGAATTCGGGGTTGAGGAAGGGACAAGTAAAAGGACTATAGAGAGGATATGAAGAATCATAGACCCATTTGCCTCTAAACCAATTGCATGATCTCTCCCCACTCAACAAAGTTGTGTTGTTTTGTCCCAAGAAATGTTGTTGAGATTGTGCTAATAGTTCAGGGAGTGAAGAAAAGAGTATGAGAAAGAGAGAGGCTAAGATGTGTTGGAAACAGAGTCCCATTTTCTTTTGTGGTCGCCAAGAAAGAATGATCAACTAATTCTTCAAGCCTCAAGCTTTTTATAGATAAAAAGAAAGTCTATATCTATAGTGAGTTTTCTTGTTTACCTTTCTTGTTTCATTTTGTGTACATATACATATTAGTTTCAGTTGTAGACAATCATTAGGCTTAAGATATATACTTAAAAGCTGATAAAGATGGTTTAATATTAAATCCAACCGAAATATATTTATTGAAATTGAACCAAGCTTTTTTGCAAGCCAGTTAGTTCTGCTCTATATATCTTAAATCAAACCAAAACTGTATTTAGTTCAGCCAAATCATTTTTTATTCTAATAAAACCATACATTCGAAATAAGTTTTTGTAATATTAACTTTTATAATTTTCCCGCACAACCATTGTTAAACTTTAAATAAAATTGGTTTCTTAAAAAACTGAAACAAACCAAATCCAAATAAAATCAAATGGCATTTTTCTCAGTCCATAGTTTTTTTAATACTCAAGTTACTTTTATAATAACTAAAAAAAAGAAGATATATTTAAAAAGAGATTAGTTAAAAATTTGGGAGATTCGTTTTATTTTACATCAATCATGTTTCTCATTTTCATAAACCTTTTATAATCCTTTTTAATGATATATATTTGATCTTCGCAGCCATTGGTTAACATGCATGTTGTAAGAGAATGAAAAGACAAGGATGATGTATATATATAGTTGCAATTTGCACATGTTATGATGGGTTTTAGGGTGGCTTGCTTTTGCCAACTTGACCACCACTTACTCCCTTAAAACTTAAACCAATTTTTTTGTTTCATTTTACTTTCTTCGTAACTTAGTTTTATTAACCTATACCTAACCAAATGCTTTTATGTAACGATTCTCATTTAGGTAACTTCATTGAATCTAATTGCTTCAATTTTGACTACTTTTACACATTAATGTGGTGATAAAGGAACAAGTATAGTACTCCATACTCATTTGGCTAATCTTCTTATTCAAATTGTTAATGATTATACCTTCATTAGCAAGCTGTGATTATAACAAGAATATACCAATAGCAATTATTCATTCATCAACAAATTCAATAATTACTTCAACCGTCGAGTTATATAAATTATCATTAATATTAAAAGTATTGTTTTTGTCTCTTGCCAACCTATAAAAAAACAAGAAACTAAAGATTAAATAAATGATAAATTAGCACGAGGGTGACGATACCTTTTATAGGGGCTTGCCGGATTCTGAATTCTTGGAAAATTATTTGCGAAAATGACTGTAGTTTCTTGTTTGAGGAGATGTACGGTTGAGATTGTCCCAAACTTTTTAGATTAGAAATAAATAAAATAGAAAATCAAAATCAAAATCAAAGGATAAAGAAATGAAGTGGAGTGGTCCTTCATATGGAACAAACTGGAAATGTAAAATAGACGAAACAAGAAAACAATTATTACACAACCACCATGGGAAAGACTTTCTTCCACAAAACACATGTACTCGAAATCACGAAAGAAGTTAACAAAGAGTTGATGAAGATAAGGGCCTTCTTCCTTATTCATTATTTAACCAGAAGAAGCTTTTAAGCTTTCTTCTTATGTTTTGCTTATACATACTTTATTTACAAAGAGAGTGCTTTTATATATATTATATGTAACCATTAACATTTTACAGAAGCTCCCATTCAGATTCTTCTGTTGATGGTTTTTCCTCTAACGGTTTCGGATTGTTGCCACATTCTCTACCGTTTTCGACATCATCCGCATACCACTGACGCGCAAGTCGCTTGTATTCTCTTTCTCTGTTTTGCTTCATTCTTGAAGATATAGCGTCTCTGATCTTCTGTAGAATTAGTTTATTACAAGGCGTTGTTACTTTCCGTGTGATGTTATTATAAATGCAAACGTGAAACAAAGAAAAGAGAAAGAAAGAGACAAGAACCTTGTAAGGTTTGTGTTTGTCATTCTCCTTCCTGTCAGGAAAAACACAATGGAATTCGTCTCTATCCACAATGATACAGCTTTCTTCAACTGATCTTCCATTAAGCTGTTGAGCAATCTCTGACTTTTGCTCTGAGACAGAACTCCAATTAGTTTGCATCGAATCCTCACCGGTTTCCTTTCTGTAATCTGAGAAAAGAAACCATAACCAAGATTTAAGTGATTCAAAGCTTGAGCTATATTCTAATGATACAGAACCTATATATTGTGTGTTACTTGATATGTACCAACATCCAGTTTATGAATAAATAGTCCAAAAGAAACGATTAAGAAAGAAATGAGAAAATATAAGCAGAAGTTTTACCATCAGATTCTGCAGGTAAGCTTATGGCAACAGGTGGTTGAATCACTGAATCTTGACTCCTAACAGAATTAGCCACTGCTAGACCGTGGTCATTTTCGGTTATAGTCTCTGAACCTTGACTTCTAATAGAATTAACTACTGGAAGACCATGGTCATTTTCGGTTCCAAGCTCTGATTCGTGACTTCTAACAGAATTAACCACTGTAAGACCATGTTGATTTTCTCTTCTATCGTCTTTCTGACACTCCTCTTTAGAGATGAGTCTTGCGACTTCACCTGGAGGAGAATCACTTGACATTACAGTTCCAACATCATTTTTGACACGAGTTCTATGAACCATTGATAAATTAGTTGAGTCTTTCTGTGTGTAAGGCCTGGTGACTTGAAAAAGCTCTTCTTTCTTAGAGATTTGTTTGCGACTGGGTCGCGTTCTTCTATATGGGCCTCCATAACTATACTGTGTTGGAGAAGTACAGATATCATAATCATCTGCATCAAGACCACGTAATTTCATTGCACATCCATCCTTCTTCCCCTCAGCTACCTCTTGTTCTTGCTTCACATCTCTGGTTTTCCGGTTCATGCTATCTCTTTTCTTTTTGAAGGAACAAACAGGAGCATATTCATGTAACATTCCAACGGGTAACGGTTTTCCCGAACCTACAGAGTCATCGGGAAGCAAATCTTGAACCACATCCGAGCAGAATTTCTTCACAGAGTTCCCAACCGTCTGAACTTGGTTCTCAACGTATTTGGCTGTGTCCTAAAACCATAACGAAGCAAACCAAGAGTTAAACAAAAGAGATACAATCGACATGGTAAACAGCTCTTAGTGTCTACGCGATAAAGCATGTACCTGCACGATGATTTCTTCAACCTCTAAGCACATTGCTTCAAACTTCTGGTAGACATTTCCAACCCAAGTTATACCTTTAAAATCCATTATTTCTCTCAATCCAATAAAGTTCTTGTATGCCTTCTGTCAACGAAAAGAGTTCCAACGGAAACAAAATTCAGAGAGATAGAAAAAAAAGCAGACACACAACATCAATTCTTTAGTCAGAGAAACAAGTTTGCAAGAAGAAAGAAGCAGCTGCACATCAAATTAAGTTGATGTATATAAGAAAAAAAAAGGACAAGTGCTTTGAGATTATCCAAGAGAACATGGCTAATGCAACTTCTAAGCAAACCCTTGCATAGGTGTTTCCACTAATGATCGATTTTCCCAAATCCTAGGAGCCCTTGAGAAGCTTTCTTCTTAACCAAAATATCTTTGTGACTGCAGCAACAAGCTATCGCTCTGTATCACATCTTTTCAAATGCTCTAAGAATAAATAAAAAAAAAATCTGTTTTTGTCGAACCAGAAACAGAAAGTTCAAAACTTTCAACACTAAAGCTACCATGAAGAAAATCAACGATCATCTGGCAGAAAGCAAAAAAAAAATCTAGGTTTATAGATCATTAAAGTAACAACTGATTGCTTCATAAGATCAACTATGTCTTCAATTAGCGAAAAAGCAACATGTATGCAGAGTTGAAATTTGAAGGATTTTAAAAATTTAAGCTCGGAACAAAAAATCAACGAAGAGAGAAGCATACTTTTGTGAAGTTCGCGACGAGGGAGAAAAAACGTGATCAGAAAGGAGAAGAGGAAGAAGAAGAAAAACCCTAAAACTCGGAAAACCTCTTTTGCAATCAATCAGAAATTGAAAACAAATAACAAAAGAATAAACTTTAGGATAAGATAAGACAGAAGAGAGAAAGACGGATCATTAACCTCAAAGCAACGTACAAGGGATCAATCGAATTCTGGTTTCTCACTCGATTGAGAGATTTTTCGTGAAAGATTAGAGATTGAGTAAGTTATAGCGATGAAGCAAGCAAATTTGCAAAACAAAACTTTTAAAGAAACTCTCTTTACCTTTTTACAGAAAACTCCGGGTTCAGGTTTTACCCACCCGGTTTCGTTTTCTTTTCGGGGCTCAGAGATTGCGTTGACAATTATTTTCGAACACATTAAATAAAGGAAAAGAGTGAAACCATCTGCTTTTTCAATCTCAACACGTGGCACGCAAGTGGGATCTATGTTGATTCTGCATTCATATGCAATCACAAAAACGTTACATAATTATTATAGGAAAACAAAAACATTCAAATTCAATTATACCTTTTGAGTTTTGTTAATGTTCGATTTTTTTTCCTGGAGATTTATAATTTACACAAGATTATACTCAAGAGCAGAATGATTTAGATTTTTTGGAAACTTTGGTAGTTTAAATTAATGTTTTTATAATGCAGAATCGAAGTTACGTTTTCATACAAAAACAAGGAATCTGTATGTTTTAATTGGATCCAATAAAACTGTCTTTATACTATGGTATTTCACTGTTCAAACAAGAAAACAAGAACTCAATAGTGATAGACCAAACTAGAATGCTAAGATCAAAGCCGATAACAAGCTGAAACAATTCCAAGAAGTTAACGTTTTAAAGAGGTGATGGTCCCATCCGATACTGTGGAGCATTGGTCGGTGAATCAGCCAGAGGAGAAGGTGACGGAGACGGAGAGAAGCTTGGTGATCTGACCGTTGTATGAACCGGAGCAGCCACGGGACCCAACGAGGCTGGGAAGACGAGAATGTCAATCTTTTGTCCTATATATGTGACAGTGACCGGGAACTCGAAATCATGAGGAGTAACTTGAGTGACGTCGTGGAACTCGTTGTTGTATATTCGAAGACCAAAGAGTCTCCGACTTGAAAAGTTCTTGAAGAAGCCCAAACTTGGTAAACCATGCCCATCATGGTCCATCCGCTTGTGTATTACAAAACATGAATGGTCCAACCATATTTACAAATTACCTCCTATGTGGAAGCATGTAGTTGCAGAGAAGATCTTATACATTTTTGGAATGAATGATGCAAGTGAAATTCTTTTGGCGCCCAACTCTTCATCCGACGCTTTCTATGTTTACTACTACAGTTTCGAGAGGGACACTGTAAGACGAGTTGAAATCCAAGGAATGAGAGCGTTTGATGTGGTTTATAGAGTTTATACTTTTCTGAAACATGTAGAAGACGTGAAGTTTATGAAGTTGTTGGAGGATTTTATAACAGAGGCTGATTCTTAAGTTCTCGTCTTCAGGATCATGTGAATTTTAATGAAAGCCCTTATCTTTTCCACTGGTTTTGTATTGTTGTAACTTTTTTCGGTTATCGGAATGAATATTCTCATTTGTCTATCCTCTTGTTCAGTGGTTCATGTTCTAAATTGTGTTTTTGAAACTCTTCTCTAGTTCGTACTTTGTAACTTGTAGAGACGAATTAATGAATTAGTAAAATATAGCGAGAATATATGAAAGAGACTATAAAACTGGGGATCATTTTGTAATTATGCTTCCAAAATATTTTGGGTTCCGATTTTGTTTCAACGCATCATGAAGATTTATTTTGAGAAAATGGTACTTGTAGCATAGGGTTGCGTTGTTCTTTCCTATCGACCACGGCGGCGACAAGGCGGAGAAGACTGACGCAACGCAAACTCGCGGCGGAGAAGCCATCTTAGAAAATCATAGCATTTACTTTTGAAAACGTAAGTGTCGGTCATGGCCTCAATCTCGACTTGGTTCAGATACATGGCTCACAAGCTTGAGTATTCCCTCAGCCTCAGTCTCAAGGTTCCTCTCTCTCTCTCACTCGTTCGCTGCCTTTGGCTTTCGATTTTTCTAATCTGGGAATTTGGTTTTAGGAACGATTGAAATGCTCTTAGAACATTTATTTAGTTCTGCATTCGGATCAATTGAATCAATATGTTGATAATTGAAGACATAATTATCTGTTTTCCGATAAAAAAGGTAGACTTTTGATGTTGAAAATTTACAAAAGGGCTTTACTTTATGTTGGGATTTTGCTCTTTTTCGCTCCAATTTTACGTGATAGGTTCTGATTCTTGAATGCTTCTATAGAACTATGTTCATATGGATCGAACTCACAGTTACCAAAGTTCACATCTTTTTTTCTAAAGCAGACAACTTTACTGTCGAGTAAGATTTGATGATCACTCTATCACATGATCAGAAGAAAAAACTATATTCCTTGATTCCAGTTCTCATAAACAATCTTCATACTTTGGTTTTCTATTTTCTCAACTGTTGTAACAACTTTGTTTGTGGAAACTTCTGATTTGTGAGTTTACTCAACTTTTCAGAGTCATAGGAGAGAAAAACTGAGTGACCGAGAGCTTATTCAAATAATCTGCAAGAATCTATTCCAAGGAAGAATAACCTACTTACACTCGGATAAAGGACGAGAAATGTCCCCAACCATGGGAGAACACGACAACACGCTTCTTATCCGTAAGATACCAATCGCTAATAGGAGGTATGTTGATACATACGCGTTACACTTTTTTTTCCTTAGATTTTCAACCTTAGTGTTCCACTGCTGGTATGTTGTTACACCGTAATGATGCCTGTATGGCTGTATACACAGTGTCACTTGTACCAAGGTTTCTTCTTGTCTGTCTACTTAATTTGACAGTGAACTTTTAAGTGTTTGTTAAAACTATAGATCTTTGACCTCTTTACATGATCTAAGCTTACTCATTAGAATTCCGTGCTTAGGTATCTATTCGTTGGAGATGCTATCGTCGTAAAGGACCCAAACAATTCAGACAAGTATCTGGTGAGAAGATTAGCAGCTGTAGAAGGATTCGAAATGGTATCGGGTAATGAAAAAGATGAGCCTTTTGTTCTGGAGAAGGATCAGTGTTGGGTAGTAGCTGAAAACCAGGAACTCAAAGCTAAGGTACATATACATACATCAATCACTTTCTTCTTCTTTTTTCTGAAAATTCTTGGTATGATCTGAAGCGAAACCAAAGCATAGTCTATATAGTGTCTTTCTTGTTGACTTTTATCACGCTGTGTGTGGGTTTTGAACAGGAAGCGTATGATAGTCGAACATTTGGTCCCGTTTCAACAGCGGACATTGTTGGAAGAGCTATATATTGTCTGAGAACAGCCGTGGATCATGGTCCTGTTCGAAACAGGTATAAAACAAAGTCTTTAATCAGCATTTGAATGAGTTATTTTTAGTTGCTTACTCCTAAAATGCTTTGAATCAGTCACACTGCAATGGGACAAGATTCTCCAATCCTGGCAGTCGAATTGGACGTGGACGAGATGGCTAAAAACCACAAAGCACAATAAAGAGACACACTTTCTTGTGTTTGTTTTGTGTCGAAAGCTAAATTGCGATAATTGTTTGAGATATGAGAAAACAAATAAATCAATACGATGATGGTAAAAATCCGAAATTTTACTTTCCAAAATATTAGCTTGAAACCAATTTGTTTGTATTGTTTGTTTTTAAAGACAAGCTTTGTCCCAGTAGAATAAAAAATTATTTATCTCTTGTTTAACTACTGGGAATAAAAAACGTATATTTTTACATGATAACTTTCGAATGAAAATGAAATTGTGCAATTAAAAAAAAATGGTGGTCCAACTGAGAACGAACCAGCAGGCCACAGTGGATCTGGGTGGCGCCGAACCGTGATCCGTCCACTGCTGAGAGCGAGAAGTATTCGCTGCTCTGTGAAACCAGCCTCACGCATTACCCTCCGACTTTAGTAAACGCCTGACTCAAGCCTTCGCTCGAACCAGACGGTTAACCCTCAGCTTGGACTGGGCAGCTCAGAATCATGCCAAACCAGAACCGACCCGTGGACCCGAACCAGTGTTCCACCATCTTATTGTCCCCACTTGGGTCACAAGCTCTCGTTACTTAGCTCGACGTTGTGTGTTTGTTTCTGTGCTCTATATAAACAAGCATAATATATGATGTACTACCGATGTGGGACATATGATTTGATTTATGACCAATGTGCGCTAAATCCTCTCATTTTAATTCCAAAATAAAACTAATTAAAGCCCGATAGTCTTCAGAATCCATTTATCTTTAGCCAACAAATATATATTATTATGTTCCACATGTCTTATCGAATGTTGTACATTTTGACTTTATTATAGATTTTTGTGCTATATCCATAAAAACATATCGTTTGAGTACAGAAACCCATGTGGGATGAAAACAAGACATTTTGATTATAAATTTGGGCCAAAGCCTTCTGTTTCCAGGCCCATTAAACTAAAAGAGCCCGATACTGTTTTTAACGGAAAAAGAACTGTAAGAATTGTGTAGAGAGAGAATTTGAGATAGCACGAAAAAGCTATCAGGAAAAAAAGCTAATGCAAGAGGAAGAAGAAGAACCTAAATCTCTTTCTCCTTCCTTCTGTTTATGGCGCTTTCAGGAACTATGCAGCTTACTTCTGACTACGTTCCTGGTATTTTCATAAATCATAACTTTTGAAAATTGCGTTATTAGTATCTTTTATTCTTCTTCTTCCTCGGAGGTTTTGTTTTTCCGAACGCATACTAATTCCTCAGTGGGTTTATTCTTCTTTCACTGAAATTAGAAGAACTTTTTTGCAGAAAATGTCTATTTTCTGGAAGTAAAGGTTTTTAAAAACTGTCGTCGTGTCGTATTGAGGATTAATTATTTGGATAAGCTTTTTGTTCGCTGTTTCTTTTTCAGCTTTTTTTTTTTATGTCGACCACTCGTTCGATGAAATGACTGTGTGAAGGTGGTAATTGGTAGACGTTGGTTTACTCGTTTTTTTTCTTCATGGTGTGGTTTTTTTAGTCGCATTTATGGAATTCTATAATTGCAAATATCAAAATGGATTCTTTAGCCACCAAGATTATGTTAGTTAGTGATATAGGAAGTACTGTAATATGAAATGTGTAATCTTGTGCATAATTTTCCTGTGTTAGGCACTTAGGTAGGTCACTTGTGTGACGTTTGATCAATATGTCTAAGTCGACATTGGGAATTGCATTGGATGCATATGTGCACTGACCATGATTAGGAAGCGATTTCGGTGTAGGACTTTAGTTGATTGTCTTAACTCACACATAATTGATAAGTTTTTCTCTACCATTGGCTCTCTGATGAATCAATGTGTTGATATATGTTAGAAGTTGGATCTGATGCAAGAACTGCTCTTTGCTTTAAGTTTCATTACATTAATTTGCTAATCAACATGTACCAGATAGTACCCATAACTCCAGATAGGGTTCAGGTTTTCAATTTCCCGTCGTGTCATTACGAAATGGAGAGATTTTGTACCTTCTCTTTTGTTAAAGCCTTTGATTCGATCGTAATTGTATCAAAAAATATTCAAATCTCTTTATCTGGTAAACAATATTGGATTCATATAACTCTCCTTAATTCATATGGTATTGCTTTTGGTAAACACAGGTTGTGGAGTTTCAGATAGCAGGAGCTTCTCTAACTCTGCTGTGTCTAAAAGAGCACTTGCCGTAATACCTTGCTCTTCCCGTCTGGTTCACAAACTTCGCATCGAGAATGGACGATATCTAACATCTGCCCCTAACAAGATTTCATTTGTGTGCCGAGCAAGTTCTTCTGGCCATAGGAGAAATAATCCTGATTTCTCAAGAAACAATAAGCATGGTTTCCGAGGCAGAAACAGGCGAAATGAAGATAGAGACGGTTTAGATGGTGGTGGTCTTGAAGACTCTGAGATGTTGTCTTCAAAAAACGGTCCTGTTTTCTCTCTATCCAATTCCCCGAAATTCCAGGCTACTTCATCACCTGGACCAAAAGAGAAAGAGATAGTGGACCTTTTCAGGAAAGTTCAAGCTCAGCTCCGAGCTCGAGCTGCTGCTAAGAGAGAAGATAAGAAGAATGAAGAAGCTTCTAAAGGACAAGGAGGAAAAGAGACTGAGACAGTGGACTCTCTTCTTAAGTTACTAAGGAAGCACTCAGGAGAGCAGAGCAAGAAGAAAGTTAGCAATTTTAATTCAGAGAAGCAGCTACAAGGAGATGATGATGCTGCAGAAAGACAGGATCACAGTTCCAATCATATCGATTTGCGAAACAGAGATCATAATGCAGCACCCTTTACCAGGCCAGCGTCAAGCTTCAGACGTAATTCACCTGTACCTAGGCATAAATCTCAGTCCAGTTACTCTGGTGAGGCCATTTTTGATGAGGCATCAAGTTACAGTGTGACTTGGACTCAGAAAAAGGATCAAGTAGAGTCACGTGATGAACCGGAATACGAGCCTGAGCCTGAATATGAACCTGAGTCTGAACCAGGACTCGCCCTTCTGGAATCAGAGCCAGAGCTGAAACCAGAGTCATTTTACCAAGAGGAGAATGAAGATCATGATCTCGCTGTAGATGAATTGTCGGATGATGATGATGATGATGATGAGTCTATCACTGCGGAGGAAGAAACTGTTAAAGATGAAGACTTGAGTGCACTGAAGCTGATAGAACTTAGAGCCATAGCAAAATCAAAGGGTCTTAAAGGGATTTCAAAGATGAAGAAAGCTGCGCTGTTGAATTTGCTGTGTAGTAGTAAAGCATGATGATCGGAATGAACATGAACATTGCTTTAGTTACAATTAGTTTCTAGTTACAATTATGTTTATTCATTAATGAGTTTCCCATTTAAGCTTCTAACAGCAAAGTTGAAATGTTGTTGCTTATATTTTTGTGTTATGAAATTGAAGCCAATGTCCAAGTTTGCATAATCAACTCGATTACCGGTAGCTTAAAATCATAATTGAAATAATCATTTTAAGATAATAAAATAAAAAAGAAATGCAAAAAAGGATATAACTTTATAAGAAAAAGACAGAACACGACCGATAAAGAAAGGAGCAAAAATGTGGTAGGCTTTAGTTCCCTGCCCATCTGCCCGAAGTTTCATTTTAAGATTATGCCCTGAATCTTGATTAAGCAATAAGTGACCTTCTTCTAGATTCCACCATTGTTTCTAATACGTATTTTTTTATTGAATTAAAATTTTTGCTACATCGTAATTAAGCAGAATGATTAACAAACGATATGGTGTTTTTTCTACTATTCGAGCGTGTTATTATTATATTTATCAAATGAATCACGTGAGAAGTATAATGGGACAAAAGAGGAGCAAGTATCAAGTCGATTATAAATTGAGAATCCCTAAAATATAGTATTATTCTTAGTTTTTTACAGATTGTTGTTCATACATGATACAGCCAAAAAGAAAAGTATAATATAACATTATATTTATCTTATTAATTGTAGCCCTATTTGGTTTATCAACATATATCACTAATTCGCAAAATTATCAAGTTAGGTTTAAACATATTATGTCTTGCAGTAATATTTTTGTTGGTTGTTTGTGCTTTTTCTAAATAATGTGCGGTAGAAAGGTTATAAACTTGGTATATAAATGTTTTCAAACGTTGAAAAATCAAGGTGACATTAAATTGGGTACATGTTGTCTTTAGAAAAAAAAATGTGACACAAGAGGTCGGTGTAATTATTTGTTTGTGTGTTGTGAAATTGAAGTTACTGTCCTCATGTAGTATATCACACTGACTGATGTCAGGTCCCATCTCTAGTTTTCTGCCTTTTATTATGAGCCTCTTACCACTTTCAGTACATTCAAAGTTTGTTTTCTCAATTATTCTTCTTTTGTCTTTTTAAAACGATAATTACTCATAACCTAAAATATTAGAGTACTATCTGTATTTTATTTTCTTATAAAATGTTTCTGTATCTCACATTATATCTAAACAAATCAGATATTTTTGATACTCATATTCGATCAAATATATTTTTCAAAAACTTACTGATTCATAAAATATTATTTTTTTATAGATTTTTTATCTCTGTTTAGCTGTTGTTTAATGGATTACCCAAAGAATCGATGAAAATTATATATTATAAAAGTATGATAAGAATTATACGAAATACAAATCTTGTGTTTTTTCTGTCAAAAGAAAAAAAAACATTGTATTTTTAAATAGTCTCTAATATTGAAATCTAACATGTATTTTTTATATTAGTATTGGGAGTACAGTATAATCTTTTATAAAAAAACCTATTAGTTCGTTCAAATTTGTAAAGGACTTCATGACCCTGAAAAATCCAAATCATCCTTTTATCATATAGTCAATCCGTAATATAAATTTCATTCATATATAAATACAACATCGGCCCAAGATCTTCAGATGTAACGAAATTGTATATTTTTATTTATTTTATCAATACCAAAAAATTATATCTCTATTTTACTAAAATTTCAGCATAAATGTACTATTCTAATCGACGATTTCACTTGCTTTAAACTGGACCTAAGTATTCATTTTCAAATTTCACTTTGCATATTAATTATATAATATTTATCAATGATTATAGTTGTCATCATGACTGCGTTTAAGTAAAGTTATATTAACCGTAGATTTTTATGCAGTAAATAAAAAATCTGTTAAAAGATTATCTCTCTAGTTATTTTTTATAATATGCGATAAAAATGATATTTGAGACAGAAAAAAAAAATTCAGAGATCTTAAATATTTTCAAACCGGTTTATCAAAAAAAATATATATTTTCAAACTTACGCAGGATAAAATTTTGGTAGTATATTTTCAAACTTACGCAGGATAAAATTTTGAAAAAAAAAAGCAAAGAGCAGAAAAAAAGAAAGACAGAATTGTTGTTAATGGCTGGATTATTCTTTTGTTAAAGAGATGGCTACAACTTACATTTACATGTATATCAATATTTCGTACGCTCTCAACACATGAAAATTGTGCATATGCACGCAAAACATTGACGTCCTCAAATGTGTTGATAATATGCAGTTTCAAGGTGATGGTACTTAATTTAATAATAGTACGGTAACTAATAAGGCAAATGTTGAGAGGACACTGGTTACTTAAATATTCGTTGATATTTACAAAATAAGTACTGCTACGAAGTTCGGGCCACTGCTATTACCTAGCTAAATGCAATATGTGTCGTGTTTAAATGATAAATAGTTGAGGAAAGTTAAGTGTTTTTAAGACCGTTTTAACTTTATTAGTGTTCATTATACAAATTTATAAAGGTTATGTAAACGAGGATTGATTAGTATGATCTAGCCAAAATAGTTTGTCGTTTTGTGAAGAGATTTATGGTGCAACTCGAAGATGTTATTGTTAACCTAATGGTAACTAGTTCAGTTTTGAGCATATAGCTTTTTACGAGGTTGAATATTTGCTCTCGAATCCAAGTGGTCGTTAAAGAAAATTCATTTATATTTCTTTATAGTTTAGATAAAAGATATCAACCAACCCAATCGTCTACATTTTTTATTTTGATTTGCGATGTTAATGTTGAACACCACCATAACTTAGATCATTGGTCCAATATAGTTATTGATATACTATCGTTAGTTTTCTTAGTTTAATATTCAAAACCCAACTAATATAAGCTGATCATTTAAATAGAAGAGTTTTCGATGATTTTAATTTAAGCACTCACGATAAAGGAGATTGAAATATCTATTTAATATGCTATAATCTTTGGGTAGACGCGACTATATGTCAAACCTGAAAAATTTAGTGGCTAAGAAGAAAATAAGACTTAATCTTTGACATTGCATTGAAAGAAAAAACGCGAACGATAAAATATAATTCGGTTATAATTATTTTGTAAATGATTTTCAAGATTAAAAGACAATAAAAGAGATTTTGATAATCAGTTTCCTTTACATTTAGAGGTTAATTAACGTTTAACTGTGTGGGGGCATTTGTCTCATATAGAATAAACAAATATTAGAAATTTGTTAACAAATATTAAGAAAAATAATGGGTCGTTTGGTTAATACCCTTGTTTAATTAATTTATGCCACATGCAACAAAAAAAATCATTCTAGATCCATTAATGCTCTGCAGTGAATTATTTGTTGGTCGAGTTCTTCTATTTATGTTTGTTAATGATGTCAGAAAGTCTTCTATTTATGTTTGTTAATGATGTCAGAAAGAGGTAGACAGAAAACTAAGAGTTTGACAACAACCACAAAGAAGAAGAAGAAGAAGAAAACTGCAAAAACTAGACACAAATTAGAATTAGCACAATACACTCTAGTGATATTCTTGTCATTGCTAAAAGAAAATGTAATTTAATGAAGGAGGATACCAAGCCTGTGGTCTAACTTTCTTCTTAGGTCTATTGTTATTTACCATTTTCAGGCAACCAAACTCTTAAATAAATTTTTCTTTTTCTCCCTGATAAAATAAATATTATTAATAGATATGTTTAGATTTTTTGTACAATGGTCCGAAGAAAAGCCCTTTTCATATGTGTCCAAGGGAGAAGAATTGAAGGTTATTTTGGTAATAACAAGGATCTGTCAATCAATTCTACAGTACAAATAGAAATATATTATTAAAAAAATATTCTTTACAAATATTTTTCCATCTTTTTCAAACTTTTTGGCTGCCTTTGTCGACACCTAAATGCCCCAACTCCTTTTCTGCCTTCTTCTAGCGACAGAAAATTATTTCATTTGAGAAAAAAAAAGAGAAGAAAGAGTTTTATAACGAGACATCCAAGCTCACAAGTCTTTATCAATAATGAAGCCAAGTATATCTATAAATACTATATCGTTATATCATTTTCTCTTAAAGTTTACAATAATTCTCCCTCTACTCTACCAAGCAGTGATGCGAGTATTTATAATAGATGTAGACTAAAACGATTATACTATTTCGATACTCCAAAAGTCCTCTTCAGTTCTAACTAATTTGCTTAATTAGTTTTACGTCGACTTTTCACAAACTTTCAAAATAAGTATTGTTATAGGGGAAACATTGATAAGAGCTAAAACAGAGAGTTCAATTGTAAATCATGCAGAAACTGGTTCGTATCGTTAAGGATTTTTCAGAGAAATCAGAACAAGGAAGAGTTAAAAAGATTTGTCTGAAAAAACAACTTTATAAAGCCCTAAACATGAAGTGCAAAACCTAATTTATATAGGATAACTATTTTTTGTTTGGTCATCATAGTTGTATACCTTAAAGAAGCAGACCAAAGCCTGATACAAAACCAGAACGAGTTCTATATATATAAAAGTACGTATCTGTCTATTTTCCATATTATTAATTTACAAATCATGTTTGTTATTTATATGGAAAACCTTTCGTTTAGTATTTGTCCCAAAACGGCTAATTAGTTCCTCCGACATTAATTTCGAAATATTACATTAAAAACACCAAACCCGGTATATGAAATAAAGACAAAACAAACAATGGATACAAAAGTGTAAAGATCTGAAAACTATAGTCCACTTATCTCAACCAATATAAAAACAAAATAAGGGGAAAACCCCACGAAAAAATTATAATTTTTCTATTATAATATTCTCCAAAAATGTATATAATTAATACACATGATATATATCTTGACAAAGTAACCTTATATTTCCCAACCGCACAAACAAAAATTTTTATCTTCTCCACATCCACCAAAGAAAAGATCTAAGAATCAAGAATCAAGAAAAATCCGTTCAAGAACCTAAACAACATCGATCGATCAGTTAAAAAATGGATATGATTCCTCAATTGATGGAAGGCTCTTCAGCTTACGCAGGTGCCACAAACCTCAGCATCATCTCAAACATCTCGTCCACCGCAACACAACCACCATCTTCTTCCTCCTCCTCCTCTCCATCGGCGAACTCAAGCCGTTACGAGAATCAGAAGAGAAGAGACTGGAACACGTTCGGACAATACTTAAGGAACCACCGTCCACCGCTTTCG
Source organism: Schrenkiella parvula (assembly GCA_000218505.1). Classification (NCBI taxonomy): domain Eukaryota; kingdom Viridiplantae; phylum Streptophyta; class Magnoliopsida; order Brassicales; family Brassicaceae; genus Schrenkiella; species Schrenkiella parvula. The sequence continues at coordinate 12,341,261 of CM001190.1, read as the reverse complement.
CTTTCCCGCTGCAGCGGAGCTCATGTGCTCGAGTTTCTCCGTTACTTGGACCAATTCGGAAAGACAAAAGTCCACACGACCGTTTGTCACTTCTACGGCCATCCTAATCCTCCGGCACCGTGTCCTTGTCCTCTCCGACAAGCTTGGGGAAGTCTCGACGCTCTCATCGGTCGTCTTCGAGCTGCTTTTGAAGAGAATGGAGGCAAGCCTGAGACTAATCCATTTGGAGCTCGTGCCGTTAGGCTTTATCTAAGGGAAGTTAGGGATATGCAGAGCAAAGCTAGAGGTGTTAGCTACGAGAAGAAGAAGCGAAAGCGTCCTCTTCCTCCGTTGTCGGCCTCTTCTTCCTCCGCCGTAGCTAGTCACCAGCAATTTCAAATGTTACCGGGTACTAGTTCTACTACTCAAATGTCAAAGTTTGAGAAGTAACTATATATAGTTAAGAGAAAAAAAATTTGGGTATTTTATGTAATCTGAAATGTGAATTGGTCTCTTTTTTATATGTTGATTTTCGTTTAGTTTTAGAATCTGCTGGAAGAAGAACTAAGGTTCTTTTGTTACTAGTGTATCTTGGGGGAGTTAAGGAAGGTAGGGTTTCAATTTTTATTTTACCTAATAAAAGAGAATTTTCACAAAAATATCACATGTGTATATATATATTATGTATGTGAGTATCTATATATCATCAATTAAATTGGTCTTCTTCTTCATCATCTTTCGGCTTGATGTGGTACTAAAACAGAGAGGTCTTAGGTTTAACTTTAGATCGATTTGTGGAGTAAAATGATATTCTATAATTGTTTTATTGATTTTTCTTCTTTTGATGCAAAACAGTGGTCGTTGTCTATAAGTGACAGTGAACTATAAGTGGTCTTATAGACTTATAATAGTTGACAGTGATTGCACTACTATCTGTTTTAAATTCATGAAATTAGCTAATTAGTTTATCTCAACGCCCAAATTCCCCAAAATATTTACTGAATTCTTACCCAATCACAAACATTCACATGCATACGTGGCATGCTTCAGTAAATATGCTGTCTTATTTTTTGTTTCATCTCCAAACTCATTTTTGTAGTTCATGCATGTGTAATCATAGGTTTAGCTCATGTTGGTTTACTTGTATATTCATATGTTTTATTTCTCACACTTTCAGTTTTTCATAAGAAACATGTAACTTAAATTTTCCACTTTCATATTTTTCTAGTACATACTTTTTACTCACGAACATTGTGCATGTCTAGGCTTTTGCATAAACCCTAAAATTTGGAGATATGGTGATTGATAATGTTATATTTTTATGTTAACTTTATGTTGTATAGATATACCACTTTGTGTATCATTCCAGTAGCCAGATATAGGAATGCAAATTACTTGATCCCCAATAACTAAGGTTATAAGTAACATATGATATGACACCCTTGTTGAAGACAAAAAAAGAGAGGAAAGAACCTAATTTTGTATGTGATGTATGGTCTTCATTACATCTCAAATATTATCGAAGTTTATTTTCTTTTTGAATGACCTGATTGTATTGTTTCACGAATACTATATTAGATTCTATTCAAGTTTGATAATCAGGTGATCATGGAGTTGCGTCCCTAATTAATACAGAAAGATTGTCTCAGTTTGTATTGGACGCTGAAACATGAAGATGAAATCGCTATTAATTGCGGATTGAAGATCATTTTGTTTAATAGCTATATCTGTAAGTCTAATCGCAGGCTGGAGATCTATTTGTTGTATATATGTAGCATGATTTTGGTTACTTATGTAGGATTCAAAATAAAAAGCTGATAAGATAGTTCTATAGATCAATAACATAACTCTAAGAAAGAGAAGTTTAATATTTGATGATGCTATTCGAATGACAATACAGAAATATATCAAATGATATGTTTTTTTTGCATAATGATTTTGTACCGTTTTTCAAATATAGCTGTGTTCAATCATAACCTATTAGATACTGAAGTCCAAAACTCATCTTTAAAGATTTGTGAAATTGTGAAAGAAAAAGAAAATTCCAAACATTTAGGTATAGTTGTTAACTTGTTAAAGTGAAATGGTTTCTTTAAACAATAAATGTACATAGAGATTAGAGAGAAACATCATTTTTGTTTTCGGTAAAAGTTTTTGCTGTTTTAAACAATATTTTCTAGTAATGGATTTCTGATTTTTTGGAGTATTTGTAATAAAAGTAAATGTCTTGTTTAATTTTTTTAAATAAAAAAATTTTAAAATCGACAAATGCAAGATGGAGAAGTATTGATTGGACAGATTTTCAATCTCACTTGTTATAAAATTTAATCAATATTATAGTTTAGATAGCGTCACAATGACAGGTCCGGCAGATCAAACAATCTTTTGACAAATTTGAAAATCAAACAACATATGTTACAGCACTTTTATAGTACCTTAAACCATCTTTCAGACACTTTTGGTATTTTGATATCCTCAATTAGTGTACATAAATGAAATCCTAAAATAAATTTTTAAAAAATTGAAACGAAACAAAAATTGTTTTGGTACATTGTGTAGTTGCATCATTCATGAGTGTGTTAGTAGAGGTAGAGTCAGAGCTCTGCCTCTCACTTGTCTTGTCTCTGTAAGTTGTTCCTCGCAGAACACTCAAAGACCCCAACCCTTCAACTTTTATTGATTCTTGTCCATTTCTGAATTTCCTCATTTTGTAAAATCCATAACAAATATAAAAACAATTCTGTAATTCTACATTTCAATTTGCCTAAAGTTTTGAAACCCACAGTTTTATGATTCATAAATCATAAATTGAAAATGACTTGACTGATTACTTTATGTCTTTTTGTACCTTTCACTTTTCTGTATGAAAATCCTAATATCTCTCTTTTTAAAAGTGTATTATGCGAGTTTAAATTTACTTAGTCACAAATGGACAACACTAATCACACATTGTAATAGATAACTACTCATCATCATATGATCATCAGCATAGTTTAGCTATTCTCAATGTTTTTGGAAGATATTCAACAACTACCATACCAAATTTAAGTTTAATCTTTGTTATTTTATCATATTTAATTTTTTTTTCAGACATTCAGCTATATTTAGTTATGACTTCAAAACCAACGTTCAATATTTACATATAAAACTACTACAAAAATTTATAATTTCTTTTAAATATTGTAACCCCCTTATTCAACGGTTCAAAACACCTAATCATATTTGGTTAGTATCCCCTTTAGACCCGACCGACAATATTATCGAAAATTTGATAGTCTATACAAGGTTTCTACTTTGAGCTATAACAATGTCTTGCACATATTTTTATGCATGACGTCGGAAATAATATAATTTGAGGGCATTAATACTACTTTCTGGTTCCATTTTTATTCATTTTTTCAACTAAAATGAAACTTTGTTCCAATTACATTGCGTAGTTAAATGTCTCTAGTGTGATGGGGAAGAAAAATCATCACTAATAAAAAAAACATAACCTTCATCTCAACTCGTTTTCTGAAATTTTTCACCAAAAGTAATACTCTAATTATGAGAATATATTTTGTAGATTTATTGTGGATTAATGGAAGTGAGCATTATGAGTCTATGACTTGGCCTTTCGACTTTAGATATGGAATCGTGACCTTTCCATATATGGTTAGAACAAAGAGGAAGGACCTTTCAAGAATCAACACACCCATTAATTATTATCACCATTACATAAGTTACATCATAATTATTCACATTTTTTGGATTGATACGAATATATTTCATTTAAAAGAAAAAAATATATATATTTGAGGAGACAATCGACATTGAAACGAGGGTCCCCGAATTTCCACATGATTCTCTTGTTTCATCATTACTCATCCCAAACCTATATTTAGTCAAACCCTTGTGAGACTCCACCACATGCATACTCCCAAATTAACATCTCTTTGATTCTTTATGTTAAATACAAGATTTGATAGGAGAAAAAAATGTCTTGGCACACAATAAATGATTTTTCATTTTCTCTTCTTCTCCAAGTTGAATATATATTGTATCGTGGTTATATATAACATAAACATTTACAATTTACACATATAATCACAAAATTCAAAGTTAAATGCAAAGCAAATATATATATATAATATAATCTATATTAGGATATTCGGTCCTGCATATATGTATGGTATGCATGGTTTGTAACTCTTTTTTTTTGCCAACGCATGGTTTGTAACTTTATTTTCTCGAAATCTAATCAATACATTTGATACCTGTAACGATGCTAGTTACTAATTTTTAAAACCCAACTTTATTTAATAAATTTTTTATATATATTTATTTTATAATAATATAGACAATCAACTTCCTATGATTACCGAGCATAGCCATCGCTGAATTCCCAAAAATAAAAATGAATTAAACAAGAATCCAATGTTACTCTTTAGACTTTACTCGAAATCAATAGAAATGATACAAAAAATACATAGAACACACTAAAAACAAAGAAAAGAGATTAATTTTATAGTACATAAGTTTTAAAACTCAAGTTGTAGATGCAGGTTCTTGAAGCGAAAGAGGAATGGCTGGTCTCCACGTTGTTCCCTCGGGACTATCCATCAAAGCGATCCCGACATTTGCCAACTCTTTCCTAATTGCATCAGATCTCTCGTATTCTTTATTCTTCCGTGCGTCTGTCCTCTCCTTCACTCTCTGCAACACATCTTCCTCTTTTAGTCCAGCGCGCTTTAGTGCCTTTTCTTTTAGCTGGTCAAGAACCTGAAGATAGGAGGAAACAGAACAGTTCAATACAAAACGTAAAGGACGAAGCATAAGGGCTTTGATCACCAAACAAAACGTAGAGGAAGAGCCAGCAATGATGGGGCGTGTGTGCGACTGGGATGTTGGGACGGGTTAAACTGGCTCGGCTCATATAGAGCCTGACCCTGGTTTTATTATTTACGGTTTGACATTGTGTTGGGCTACAGCGCAGAAACAGAGAAAAGAAAAAGCTACGGGGTTGGCAAGTTTGGTGATGGCCAGACTAGCTCGCGTATAGCCCTATATGCCCTATCTGCATTAGTGGAAGCTGTACCTCTGAGTAACTTGTGGGCATAAGCCCTAATATAGTAAGAACGTCTCTGATTGTTGTCTCTAGAGCCTTAAGTGACTCTTCTCTTCTTGCTTGTTTTTTCCCCTGAAAATTAAAATCATCACGTGTTCAACTATACCATTAACTGGTTTCTGAAAGATGTGGAGATTTATGACTCGTAAAAGCAAACTCTTGCAGTAAGTTATATTTTACCTTTCGTGTGTGAATGAGATCGTTAATGATTTTCAATGGTTCTGACATTGCAGCCAGAGTTGCGGGTGTGAGAAGATCATCAGACATCGAGGCAATAAATTCACTACGGAATGTGTTGATGCTTGTCAAAGTGTCTGAAGGAACTGAACCATCGTCAAATGTCAAATCTTTCTCGCTTAAAACGCTTTCACAGTCGTGTAATGTCTGTCAATAAACAAATGAGCATCTTCAAGGGATTGTAGTGAAGAAGAACATAGCATCTAATTACAATGTTGTGCCGACAAAACCTTTTTAAAAGCCACAATAAGCATCTTAGACTTAAGAACATGAGAGGTTTTACAAAAATGCAATCTTTCTACAGATAAAAATAGTATGTAACCAGGGTTTACCTGATAAATATAAAAAACGCGATCCGAAGCACTCTCAAGGAGGAAATCAGAGTAATTGATAGGAGACCGATAATGAGTTCCCATTAAAAAAAGTCTCAGAGCTAGAGGATGATAAAGATGTATAACCTGCAACGTCAAATAATTGTTTCGCAAACACGGACTAACAGACATTAATTTTGGATTTAAAGGGAGTAGGACAAAACTGTAAATGTTTACCTGTCTGATTGTGAAGAAATTCCCCAAGGATTTCGACATCTTCTCAGAGTCAACAGTAACAAAACCATTATGAATCCAATAGCTGATGTTGCTGCTATCACAAGCAGCACAACTCTGAGCAATTTCATTTTCGTGGTGAGGGAACACAAGATCCATTCCTCCACCATGTATGTCAAAACTATAACCTAGATAAGCCGCACTCATTGCACTACATTCTATGTGCCAACCAGGTCTTCCTCTTCCCCACGGGCTCTCCCAAAAGGGTTCACCTTCTTTTGCAGTCTGCCAAAATAATCAAAAGTATTCTAAAGACTCAAATAAGAATGTCTTTAGTAATTGTATGGCTAAAAACGAGAATGAAATGCTTACTTTCCACAGAGCAAAATCTGCGGGATGTCTCTTCCTTGTGTCAACTGCGACTCTCTCACCTGCACGGTTATCTTCTAATTTTCGCCCAGACAATTTACCATATGTTGGAAATTTGTCGACTGAGAAGTATACATCTCCATCAACTTTATAGGCATAGCCATTTTCAAGAATCTGATTAAAAGAACATCGCATATGAATGTAAGCAAAAGTGATCTATTGGTACAACAAGATAAGGGGCTAGAGGAAGTAAATATGGTCGAAACCTGCTTGATCAGGTCGATGATTTGAGGTATATGATCGGAGACGCGTGGTTGGACAGAAGGATCTAAACATTGAAGCTGTTTCATATCTCGATTGAATTCGTCACAGAACCGTCTGCTCAAGCTGATTGGATCTTCCCCTAGTTCATTCGCTCGGGCAATTATCTACAAATTTTGAGCTGTCACGAGTGAGTTGCACATCCAGTAACAAAACCTAGTCAAGTACAGATTCGGAAAGACAGATTGAAATTCTCGCTAACGAAATTGGCCGAGAAGAGAAATAACTTAACGCAGAAAATAAAATCACTGCCTTTAACAGACATCCCCACTTATTGATCTAACGGTAACACAAAACTCGAGCTTAAGATGTTCTCACTGAAACATTCCTGAAGGAACTCAAGAACTTGCTCTAAACTTCTACACAGACTTAAACCAAGAAGAGTTAGCTCTGATTTGCATTGTAGGAACCAGTTTCTTGACATCATTATCTCACCTTATCATCGACATCCGTGAAATTTCGAACATAAGAAACTTCATATCCTAGATGCTTAAGGTACCTGCCTAATCCCAATCAAAATCAAAACAGACAAAAAAATCAAAAATCAAAACTTTCCATAAACTCAGAAATTTTTTGAGCTTTTCTCCTAAGTCGATACCTCAAGAGAACATCGAATGTGACGTAGACGCGTGCGTGTCCAATGTGGCTGAGATCATAAGCAGTGACACCGCAAACGTACATTCCAACTTTACCTTCGACCTTGGGCTTGAACAACTCCTTCTTCCGGCTCATCGTGTTGTGCAGCCAAAGCTCCTTTCCGCCAGAAATGGAATCTCCTCCGTCCGTTGTTGGGTTTGTCGACGGATGGGATGATGTTGAGAGAGCCGCGAAACAGCGACGGGATTGATTTAACTTTCCGGGTCTGAGAGGAAATTGGATTTTGAGAAGGGAAGTGAATTGACACCTGGGATAGGAAGGGAATCGAATTGGATTACAGGGTCTACATGATTTGAAGAGATTGAGAAGAGAAGCCATTGGTGAAAACGATAAGCTCGTCGCGAGGAAGATGAAGAAACCGGATAGCAAAAAGCGGCGAGAGAAAGAGAGCCAAAACCTCTGAAACTAATAACGGTTTTCGTAAACCGCTTTCTTTTCCGGTTCGGTTTAAGCAAGACTTGGAGCGGTTGAAGTGTTCATAAATGGGACTTTTAGTTTCTATCCGAACCGAAAAACCCCTACTTTGTATGTCGTCAAAAAAATTGAAATTTGATAAATCTGTGTCAAACTTTTCTCTATTGAGTTCTTCAAGCCGTCTACTTCTTCTCCAATACTATCACCGTCAGTTCCTGTGTAAACCCTTTGCGCTCGAATCCTCTGTTGTGGCCTCTTCAGCGTAGATATGGTATTTGGACAAATAGTCATCGGCCCTCCTGGATCAGGCAAGACCACTTACTGCAATGGCATGTCTCAGTTCCTCTCTCTCATCGGCAGGTAACATACTTTTTTCTCTTTTTGCTCAATTTATTTACTGATTTCGGACCAAAGAAAGAAGCTTGCTCTTTGTAGCTGTCAATTCTGTTATATACTGGTTGTTTCTCTGTCTCTAGCTTTGTATAATTCACAAAGTTCCAAACTTTAGTCTATGTGATTAAATTTCAAAATTTGAGTTACACGACTTCTGAGTGGTTTCATGGTTACTTGATTGTGAAATGTTTGCTTGTCTTTGTTGTTTTGCAAGAGAGATTTTCCAGATTCATGAGGACTTCTCTAGAACTATATTCTCTTTTTTTGTTTGTTCGCAGGAAGGTTGCTATTGTTAATCTGGATCCTGCGAACGATGCATTACCGTATCCTTTTTTACGCCAAAATTGTTAAATGGTTGAAACTAGTGAATAGCCATTGAAAAATTTCCAGGTGTGAGTTGTTTCTTGACATATTGATCTGTAGGTATGAGTGTGCTGTGAATATAGAAGAATTGATTAAGTTAGAAGATGTTATGTCGGGATGTTCGCTTGGTCCTAATGGAGGTAAATTTTGTTGGCCATCTTGATTTTCGCCTTTTCTTCTTAATATCGGTCCAAAATTAACGAAACTTTCTGTCCAAAACAGGTCTGTTACATTGTATGGAATACTTGGAGAAGAACATTGACTGGCTAGAATCTAAACTAAAGCCTCTTTTAAAGGGTTAGCAACAATTAATCTCTTTCGCCGATCAAGTACCTTTTCTTTTAATTAATGTTTTGAAAACATTTTGCAGACCATTACTTTCTCTTTGATTTTCCTGGCCAAGTGGAACTCTTTTTTAATCATGAAAGTGCCAAGAAGTTTCTCACAAAGCTGATAAAATCGTTGAACCTTAGAGTATGTGCTTTTTCGTTTATTGTTGTTACCGAATGTTCTTAAATGAGCTGTAAGAGTCTTATATATCTGATTAACTCTTTTCTTCTTGTTTTTTCTTGGTTTTTTTGCAGTTAACTGCTGTGCAACTTATTGATTCCATTCTGTGTACTGACCCTGGGAACTATGTAAGCGCGTTGCTTCTCTCTTTATCCACAATGCTTCATATGGAACTCCCTCATGTCAATGTCTTGTCTAAAATTGATCTGATTGGAAACTACGGGAAGCTAGGTATTTAACTGTTTAGATATCTTTTCTGTTCTTCACAACATCGATTTGAAAAGTACAATATTGAACTCACGGACTATCTTCTCTGTGTCGCGTAGCTTTCAATTTAGATTTCTATACCGATGTTCAAGACTTGTCATATTTACAACATGAACTTAATCAAGATCCTCGCTCTGCTAAGTACAGGTTGATATAAACACTGAGCTGAATAGTCAACAAATACCTGCGCAGATGTACTCTCAATAATCTCATGAGTTCGATGATCTTGTTGCAGGAAACTAACGAATGAGCTATGTAGTGTCGTTGAAGATTACGGTCTTGTTAATTTTACAACCTTGGATATTCAGGTCTGTTCTCTCCTCTGCAACTCTCTTTCTCTTCAAGCATCTTTTCTCGACGTTGAGCGTCCTGTTTGCAGGATAAAGACAGTGTTGGGAATCTGGTAAAGCTCATTGATAAGAGTAACGGATACATATTTTCCGGCATTGATGCAAGTGTGGTTGAATACAGCAAGATTGCAATTGGTCAAACTGATTGGGATTATAACAGATATCCTTTATATAGTTTTTATTTTCTAACCATTGTTTCTCTCAATTGCTCTGAGTTTAGTTTTATGTTTGCAACAAAAGAGTTGTTTCTTTAATGAAAGTCTTCACAATTGCGGCTGTGCAAGAGAAGTATATGAAAGACGAGGAAACAGAAGACTGAGGAATAGAGACAGCTTGAAACTTCCAAAGAAGAAGAAGAAGAAGAAGAAGCTACGACGTCTAAAATCTCTCTGAATCAAACCATGTAACGGTTTGCATGAACCGGTTTTTTTTTGGGTTCGGTTTAAGTCCAAACAAAATTGATTACATAACTTAGTTGTTTGGTTCAGGGAAATTAATGTGATTTCGAGACGTCTAATTAATAATAAGAAAAATAATTACATTTCATGGAAAGTGACTATAGTTAACAACACAATAGTTACTCTACTTTCAGTAAAAAAAATTGTTTTAAATCTGTAACAGAATAAAATAAAATTAAGGCCAAAATAATACTAAAAAACAACAAATATTAATTATAATACGTTATCCAAATTTTTTTTAGTTTGTTATAAAATCTATATTTTTAAAAAATTATGTTTAGCTCTTCAAATCACATATACGTAGGGGGATATGACATGTGCATCCACAACTTCCAAAATAAAAATTTATCAAAGATATAAAACGTGAACTAATAGCCACTAACCTTAAATAAAATAGAGAATGTTTTAGTTATGATGATGAGGTTCAAAGAACAATCTCGGTGTGATATTACGTATGCGTAAACGTTAATTATTATCGCTTTGGTTTTTAACTACTCACGTTTTTATCATTCTAATTTGTTAAATCGTATAGTCTCAATCCAATGATGTAAGAACCGAATGGGACCATCTTTAAGATGTTAAGGTCTACAAAATATATTTCTTTTCATCTATTCGTTTAAAAAGTTGTTAACATTTATTTATAAAAATAAGAGTTAATTATGAGAAATTCTTCCAATATATACAGTTAGCATATGAAACTAGTAGTCAAACTACAATAGGTAGACATTAATACATAATCTGTAATATTTTGCATATTTTGTAAACGATTCATATTTACATGCAAACACGAAAGAGATAACTCAAAGACGACTATAGAGGAAACAAGAACGAACTTTTTAAAATTTATTCATTTGGTTTACAATTTTCAAGTCTTAACGACAAAATTAATACAACACAAAATCAAAATCAGAACTCAGGTATGTCGGAGAATTCCTCAATCCTACGATTACTAGTGAAAAGCTCAAACCAAAACTCCATGTCATCATTATACAACTTCGAATTATTATATCTCTTACTATTCCTATCTAGCAATCCCTCCAAATCCTCTATCTTTTTCTCATTACTATTCGAGTTATCTACCGATACAACGTCCGACCAAAAACTCTCATCAACATATGCAGAAATATCCTCGTACGACATCATATCGTCCTTGTTGTTATTTGAAATATCAAACGTTGTAATACTATTAGAAAACTGTTGTGGAGAGGTTATGTCGACGACAGTCACAGGTTCTTTGTCTTCGTGTTTGGTCTCTTTAATTCCGTTAATGCCTTCTTTGGTGTCTCCGCCATTGTTTTGAATTTTGTTGAGTCTTTTCTTCAAATGAGTGTGCCAAACATTTTTTATTTCATTGTCGGTTCGTCCTGGCAATTTTGCAGCAATCGCAGACCATCTAAAAGTAATAACAAACAAACAAAAGTAAACACTGTTATGAAAAAGTGTCACGTATATAATATAAGTGTGGGTTTCATCAATTTATTACTTTAATATTGCTTTTTAGAGCACAAAACATGGAGATAGATAGAAGGAGACAAACAAAAAAACAAAAGCTAATATTGGCATATGTTTTGCATTGATCGAGGTGAACATCTTGTCTAATAGTAATATTGAAGCTTGTTTGTGTGTTTTTTTTCATTTAAAAGAAAAAACAATATGAGAACAAACAAATTAGTTAAAATCTTTGGAGACTTGAGTAAATCACGGGTATGAATGATGAATCTTCTCAGTCCCACAGTGTTAAAAAATTAAAATATTTTGCAAATTTGAGTTAAATGTGAAGTCTAGTCACAGTAATTAAACCGAACAAAATTTGGAAAGTGGAAAAAAGTAAAAGTAAGTGGACGTAAAAGTAAAACAAAATCGTTGAAACACTACATTTTGATTTCTTAATCCTCTCCATGAAGAAATAGTTGAACAGATTGATGATTAGTTCTCTTTAAACAAAAAAAAAAGACAAACCTGTTGCCCAAGACTTCATGTAGATTGATGATAGTTTGTTCTTCTTGAGGAGTGAAATTGCCACGTTTGATGTCTGGTCTCAGATAATTGATCCAACGAAGTCTACAACTTTTCCCACATCTAAGTAAACCTGAACAAAAACATCAATAAGTTATTGCTTGATCAAGCAAGAACTATCGATAGATAATCAATATATAAAAGACAAACATATAGAAAAAGAAAAATGAAAATCACCTGCGTGTTTGGGGAGAGCTCGCCAATTAGAATGACCATAGAGATGAATATAGTTGATCAAGATTTGATCTTCTTCAGGAGTCCAAGGTCCTCTCTTCATCCCCATCTTCTCACAACATGGTGCTCTTCCCATTTTTCTGTTCTTTCGTTGCACTCTCAAGAAAAATAAAACAAAAAAGTTTAGAAGTTTTACTCTTCAATTGAGTAAAATGATTAGAGGGCCAAATGTTGGATGGGTATAGAGCTTTTATGAGAGCTAAAGAAGCCAACTGTTTGAAGGAAGCATGCGATGTAGACGTCTAGTTGTTTATTATATATATAGACACACACAAATATTATATAATTAGAATGCAACCGTGGGACAACTCCAAGTTGAAAATTTTCTCATACTTTTTGATTCACACAGTCCAAAGTTTCCAACTTTTGTTTCTTTTAACTTTTCTTTTTATATGAGGTCGACAAAATGGTAAGAAACTTATTAATAAGGTTTTTATTACGTATGTTATAAAGTTAAAATAGTGAATTACATTTCGTAGCAACAAAACAGAATTTTGCAAAATGTTACTAAAATTTAAGAAGAGAAGGACAAACTTATATGAATTTCAATTACTATTATAATAATCAACAAACATATTATGTTCCATATGTCATCATTGTTATACTTTATTATTTGCTGTGTTGCCAATGCAACCCTTAAAAGTTGCTTTTTTATGTTCATGCAAAAGAAGAAACGATATATCTGTTAATGAGGAGTGATACTAGAAATGGGTAGACAAATTTTCCAAAACTCGTTTTGATATTCGTCTTAATCTATGTTTATATGTTTTTCAATATCCGGAAGTTGAGCTTCATATTCATACATATATATTTTGCAGGGTACATATACAAATGCACGATATAAATTTTGAATTCTACTTTAATGGTTTGTGCATGATTTTTATTTTGATATATTTTTTATGCTATATGTATGATACGTATTTTTTTTTCTAATGGTACTTTTTTCAAAATCCTTAAAGTTGAATGTTTTGTTTTGGGTTAAATACAGTTGATTTTAATTTTACAATGTTTCATAAACAAATAAACAACAATATGATTTTTTGGGGTCTAAACGTTAAACATATTACTGAGACTATTTATTTTATTGAAATATTATATATATTGAAACAAAAAAAAAATGGTTGTTTACAAGCTAGAACGGCTAAAATATGATATGTATAAAGAATAATATTTGCTATCCATTCAGGTATGCTGTTTCACTAAATAGACCTACTTACATTGCTAGATAACAATTGTGTATGTTTTAATTGGTGGGTTATAAAATCTACTTTTAAATTGGATATATCATTTATATATGCATATTCTGTTCACACGTGGAAAAGCTACTTTGTCGAGTCGAATGAGAAAAAAAACTATGACGCAAAGAAGGCTATATGAATAATACTAATGTAAGAGGAAGCAAATGTTCAAATTCTATATACATAAAAATGTCAAAGAAAGAGGCTCGTAATGCTCAATGACAATCAGATCATGGCCCAAAATTAATTAAAGTTTTAATTTCAATCAATCTTGTTGGATGACTTAAAGTCAATAAGAAACATTAAAAGTGTCTTATTTTTTCTATGGGCATATTATATATTTTTTCTAATTGTAAATCATACATTTATGATGAATAAAAAATAGGAAAGTAGAGCCAAAACTATTGTGGTGTCAAGATGTGAGGAAAATCATAGACATCGAAGTAGGTGTATCGTAGAAAGGAGTTTCTCTTTTCTTATATGATTTAAGATAATGCTAACAAAAAAAACAAAATTTTGAAATATTTTAGTAAGATTTGGTGACTCCTCCTTTTTGTTTCTTGTTTTCTCTCATTTCTTATATATTTAATATGACTTCGTATATACATATCGGTCATATGAATTCTTTTTTCTTTTCAAATAAGTATTTATAAATAATTTGTTTCCATAATTTTGTAATTACTTTACATTTTTCGATTTCGATTGTTAATAAAAAAAGTTTAGCTGGCAAAAAAAAATTTTGAATCCATAAAACCAGTGAATTCGTAAAATAATTAGTTTAGCAGTTTAACGAATGCTCTTTTGTATAATTGAACCATATATTTCTTTTGTTATTGATAATTTAGTGATATGGATCCAAAAATTATATGGTTCTTGTAGGTTTTAATTTTACACCTCACTCACCTAGAACGCTTACTTTAAACTATTTATTTGTCTATGTCAAAAGCAACTTTTTGTATAGTGTTTCAAATTAAATGCACTTAGACCAAGATTATAACATTAAAGAAAAAGACTAAAACACAACAAAGATCATCGACTTCGATTCCCATCATTATTAAGATCTTGCCCTTTTTCACAAAATTTTCTTTCTCTCTTTCCGTTTTCCTTTTGTTTTTTAAATAATCTTCTCTTATAACAAAGACTACTCCTAATTGTGGTGTTCCATGTTTTTGATGCAAGTGTTGTTTGATATAATTGATAAATTCAAATCAATGTAACAATGGATCGTGACCTAACGAAAGCTAGATTTTAGTGGGTCCAAATCCAATATATTAAATACGAATTTTGTCGCTTGTTTTTTGGATTTTTCAAGGGTCGGCTAAGTTACATTATTGGTTGATTATACATGAATATTTTTTTTTTAAAAGAAGCCTTAAGATTTACCCTTTTAATAATTTAAAGAGTTAGTAATTATCTTCTTGAAACCGATCCAAGTAGCTATTTTAAGCTTCCTACAATCTAAAAGACTACAATTACAATGTTGATGACGCAGTTGTGACACATATTTTAGACCATTTTTATTTTTTAAAAAGATTAAATCTTCTTTTTCTCAGTTATGCAAAAGAAATTTAATATCCGCACAACATCTTAGAAGGAAAATTTACAAACACACAAAAAAATTAAAGATTGAAGATCTTATTTTTTATGTGAAAAAAGAACTACAATCTTCTAATTAGTTGGATTTATTTACTCTATGATATCAAAAACGATTTTACACTAGATTATGGTGTGTGACCACCAACTTTTTTTGACTACTCTTTGCCAAAATTTCATCTTTTATAATCCATCTATGATCTATGCAGACGCCAAAATTTGAAAAAGAATAGACGATACAAACTGTTAATGTCGTATCCAATTAGATGATATATATTAAAAATAATTCGACTTTCATATTTTACTGTCTTTGCTTTATGTAGTTGGATTTGTTTCTTATGCAAGATTTCAAAAGCTGCCATAAGATATTCTAGTTTGGCTTCAACCTGCAACAAAACCAAATCTTAAACCTCTCAGTCTCAGGCTCTCCTAGACTCGTTTAAACGCAAAATCAATGGACCCATGTGTCCAGTAGCTTGGTTAACCAGATGATCATCCTATTTTCCTTTTTAAGTCGTGATATCTAAACCACAATGGAGCCATGGGCCACGTATAAGGTAGTTTTAACGATTTTGTTTATCTAGTATTAGTATTCGATAACAGGCAATAAAAGTGGTACACTTTGAGTTATTTAACTTAGAAATATCCCAAACTAAGACTTATGAGTCCAGGTCTAAGGAAAACAAAAAATAGCCAGTACACATGATTTGACCATTGAAAATAAAATTTCAACCACAAAGTGATATCAACTTTTTTACTTAAGCAAATAAAGTATTTCATCAGATTCCACTTTGATTGAATTATATGATAATAAAATGTAGACCTACAATGACCCCCGATTAAAAAAAAAGTACAAACGAGGACAAGAACCGTACCTTCAAACTTTTCTCCGCAATACTTTGGTTTCACCTAACAATCTGACTCTAGTCTTCAGACACTAGATTGAGGATTCATGATGTGGACAAAGACTTCTTATGTCTACAAGTCCTTGTTTACACTTGAAAACAATTACCTTAAACTCGGACCTACCAAGCGAATCTTGTTCCCGTGCCATCGAGAAATCTATCGGTATACCATCCTTTGGCCTGCACTTGAGATAAAAATGGATTGAAGACATCGTTCATTTTGTCATATGCGTCTTGCAATATTATACCATCAGGGTCATTGTATATCTTTGTCATCGACTTGGCATACGCTGCAACTAACCACCCTCGCAATGCATCTTCACCAGTTGCATCGTGCTCTAAGACCATGTCGGTCCATGATTTGCCTTGACTCAATAGAAACTTTTCTTCTACAAACACTTCTTTTAGTTTCTGTACCTGAGAAGGCTTCACAGCTTTATGCAGAGCCCTTCCTACTTTTACATTTCCCGCCTCTGGGATTGGTCTCTCGGGGAACAATAGGTCTTCTTCGAATCTTAGATCAGGAGGGCTTGGGACTTTACCAGTCTGAAATAGATCCCATAAGAGAATCAACAAGATGGCCTTAAGAGGATTGGACTAAAAGTGATGACATTTACCTTAAGAAAATTAGCCACGATCAAAGCGGTTCTCTGTGGATTCAGAGTGTTGATTGGTACTCCTCGCATCTGCTCTACCACGCTATACACATGTACAGCCGAAAGAATCGATCCGACCACCAACTGCAGATAACAATGTTTTGTAAGATAACCGAGTTGCAACCTAAACAATTAGAGACAGCATTTTCAAACAGAGACTAACAGATGAGCAGAAGGAAATTACCTTTCCCTCCATTGATGAACATATTGTGGAAGCCAGTTGAATCCCGACCCCAATCCCAGCAACATTAAAAAGAGTAGAGATAGCTTCTCCTTTGGCAAAAATGTCACTAAGATTTCCCTCTTTCGCGAAAGAAGAATAAATTGGTAATCTTGTTGCCCTCGCTGCAACCACAGCCATTCCCTATTTGAATCAAACAATGCCAGAAGAATGTGAAACACAGAGGTAACTACAACCAGTTTCACTTCAATCCCCTTTGGACAAAAAGATTCAGTGCATAGAGCTGATAGATTCTCCCAAATGTTTGTAAAATGAAAGATATACCTTAGCGAAATTCCCAAGACCAGCCATTTCAAGAAACAGATGTGGGCATAAAGGAGAAACAAGTTCCAGACCAGTACCAAAATCGTAGAGCACATCAGCTGTAAAAGTTGAATTACGTTTTATGGTTGGATACCGTGAAGACATCAGCAGAAAACATGTAGCTCAAGAATAGAGCATACCCAGAACTCTCCACCGTTTTGGCTCAGAGTCCATTCTTGCACCCAAATTGCTACAAATCAGCTTTCCCACGTGCTGCATCCCATCCTTCAAAATCTATTAAAACCAATGGAGTCAACAAGAATTTCCTTTACGGGTAGGCCTGGAACAAGTAAAAAGAACTAACGACTTAAAGTGGTAACATACCCAGCTAACAACGGTTGCTTGAGCCGGTGTAGGGCGCAAGCCTGCAGCAAATAGCAGTGACTGCAGAGAAGTAAGACAAAAAACTATATATCCATGTTAAACCTAAACGCAACAGCTCAAGTAAACAATGCAAGAGTCACGAGGATGACCTGAGTCGATAACACTGATAATGCTGCACTAGAGAAATGCTGAAGTGCTCGAAACTGTGTGTACCTAAGATATCCTTCGTTCACACTGTAGAGGATAAAGAAAGAAAGCTTCAATGAGTTATAAAGCACTTAGGCTAAACAAAAAAAGTCTTTCTCTTGCTTAACGTTGGAGAGATATTGAGTCACCTGTATGGATAACCCGAAGGAAAG
Source organism: Schrenkiella parvula (assembly GCA_000218505.1). Taxonomy (NCBI): domain Eukaryota; kingdom Viridiplantae; phylum Streptophyta; class Magnoliopsida; order Brassicales; family Brassicaceae; genus Schrenkiella; species Schrenkiella parvula. The sequence continues at coordinate 12,323,422 of CM001190.1, read as the reverse complement.
AATTTGTTAAGGAAAGATTCAACCATCTTTTGAGGAACTGGTCGTGCGTCATCAACAACTTTCATCTGAAAAAAAACACACAACACATGACAATTCGCATACGATTATCGAAATTGAGAGCAACATCAACAATTATCAAATGGCATCGGAAGAACAACAACAATGTTGAATTGAATGGTTTTACCACAAACGGGAATTGGCGAAGCAAAGAGAGAGAGAGAGAGAGAGAGAGAGAGAGAGAGAGAGATTTACAGAGAGGTGGCCGTCGGATTCGAACTGAAAACGTTGAGAGACAGAATCGGAGGTTTCAAACCAGTAAACGGGATATTCTTCTGGGTTTTTCACCGTTACGGGCTCTTCCTTCTTCATCATTTTCACCTTCTCCTGTTTTCGTTCACCAAGTTCCCAAATCATTCACTTAATGTGGAGAATTGTACCTGAAGTTATTAAAAACAAAAAGAAAATTTGAAATCCAACCAGAAATTGCATCTTTGAGAGACGACGGCACAGGCGGGTATCGAACGTTGGAGTCGCCGGAGCTCAAGTGAACCGCCGCAGCTGTAATTGCGTTAGAGCCGTCAAACACACAATTAAAAGAGATGATCCTGAGACGACGCCGTTTCACATTTTCCCTTCTATTTCTTTCCCAAAGTATTTTTTTCTGTTGCTATACAATATTGGGCTTTAAAAGGCCAGGCCCAAACATTGATAAAATACGCGGCGACTAGTTATGGGTTAGAAAAATGGGGCCCATGTTTTAAGAACAAAGAAAAAAACGACTCTTCTTTCTCAATCCGTCCAAAAAACGAAATGGGGTCAAGTCTTCGCGTTGCTCTAACGCCACCGCCCACTTTCTTCTGTAATAACTCAAAAAGTATTTTTCAAAACTAAACAAAAGTGTGCACCAAGAGCAAAGCGACGCATCCGCATCTGATTTCCTTTTATATAAAGTTTCTCCTTTTTAATAAATTCACTGTCTTCCTTCCTTCGTCTTCCCTCACACCTCTCAAAACCGATCCTGGACAAGAGAAAGCAGAATCAATCCATGTCTTTTAGAGGACTTAGCAAGGTAAATAACACAAAAGATATCCCTTTTCTCTTCAATCGCTGCACTATAAACTCTCTGAATTTTGATTTGGAGTGATTATTGTCGCATGCACTCTTTGGATCTTCAGTTTCGTTTCTGGGAAATGTAAAAAAAATGATTTTTGTTGGAGTGGATGTTGAAACCCTAAACCCATCTCGATGTTAGATCATTTTACTTTGCTTTTGAAATCGATAATTGAAGAACTTTATATACTTAAAAATCGAATCTTTGAAGATATTGTTTGTTTTAAAAATCTGATCTTGGACAGCCAAATGCAACATCCGGAATGGGTGTTGCAGATCAGAGCAAAACCACATTTCACGAGCTGCAGAGGAAGAAGACTCATCGCTACGTCGTCTTCAAGATCGATGAATCCAAAAAAGAAGTAGTGGTTGAGAAAACCGGAAACCCTGCAGAGAGCTACGACGATTTCTTAGCTTCTCTCCCTGACAATGATTGCAGATACGCTGTTTATGACTTTGATTACGTCACCTCTGAGAATTGCCAAAAGAGCAAAATCTTCTTCGTCGCTTGGTTAGTTTTCTAGTTTTGGTTTGATTAAATCTTCTTTGTTGCTTGATTTTGATCAGTTTTGAAAGACATTTTGAATTGGGACTTTTGTAGGTCTCCTTCGACTTCTCGAATCAGGTCAAAGATGCTTTACGCGACCTCTAAAGAAAGGTTTAGGAGGGAGCTTCAAGGGATACACTATGAGATTCAAGCTACTGATCCTACAGAGGTTGATCTTGAAGTCCTACGCGAACGAGCAAACTGAGGAAAAAATTGGATCTCTATTTGAAAAACTCTTATGGTAATGTAATGAAATAATCATTCGATGACATCGGAATTTTTTTCGTAGTCTCGTGGATGGATTTGTGTAAACAAAGTTTCATGTTCTATGACCTCATCATGTGACTGAAAACTGCAAAATTTGTATATCAATTTGAGCCTGATATGCAGTGTGTTAAGAACCGGACCGGTTGTTGGCCAGTGTCCAGCCGTGAACCGGAGCTGCGGTTATTACAATATACGTTTTTAAACTCTTAAAAACTCTCACAGCCAAAATAATTAATTTTATTTATTTTATGGTTTGTTTTTTTAAGCCACTAGTTCATGATTATATTATTCATGAGAGTTGAATAAAAATGACAGTAAAAATTTCAACGGTCTTAAACAATCAGAACCAGTTAAAAACCGTTAAAACCACCAAAAAACCAAATTTCTCAACAAAACACAAATTATCTTTGAATATATTTTGTCATCTTAAGATCCAGCCGGTTTAAGTTAAACCGCAATCCTATAATGCATCCGGTTAGGTGACCATTTCAAAAGTTGGAGAGTTTGTGGAATTATGAAAATGACATAACTGCCCTTGACGTCTGAGAAGAAAAAAAATGCAAGGAAAAAAAGGAGATTCCAAGTGGGGTCCATTGCCGTTGTTGGCCAAAAAGCGAGATTGCATGACCTAACTGATCTCTAATAATAAACTGATTTATTTCATTAATATTGATTATTTATTATATGTTTTGAATTTCTCATATCAAAATGTTATTCATTTGAAAATGTATAATTACCAACTTCTCTATCTCAGTCCATTATTTGTTTGTCATTGGGGAACATCATGTATCACTCGCACTAGTTCCTTAACCAGTTTTTTTATTAAAAATATCCATCTTAATTACCTAAGTGACTCGAAATTTCATAAAAATATATATACTTGAACTTTTAAACTGGACACAAAAGTGTGTATTTGTAGACGATAAATAAAAATAAGAAAAATAAATAAAAATAAGAAAAACTTTCTAATGTTTCTCCAATCTTATGACCTTTTGGTTATCTTTTTAGTAGCTTTTGTAAGTATTTGTAACAGAAAATAAAGGTTGGAACTTTATTTTTTTGCTCATTTGACAAATTTTTTTCTTTAGATTAAAAGGAAATAAATAAAAGAGCTGAAAAAAATGTTTCCTCTGTCTTCAAGTATATAGTCGAGAGCTGTCTAAAACAATACGAACACGTCCAAAAAAACCCTCTCTTCTGGGAACAAGAAAGACCCAAAAGACACAAACACACCCTATCTTCTTCATCAAACAGAAATAAAGCAAACCAACAAACTTTTTTGAGTTCCAAATGTTGAAATGGTCTTTGATGGTGTGAAGCAGAAATTTATGAAATAGTTTGTTGCAGTTTAGTGTTTTCAAGGAAGGAGAAGAAGTAGAAGATCATCATCGTCTAATTAACTCTGGTAAGGTGACCATTTTTGTTCTTTAATACATTTGGAATCTGTATGTGCTAAGTCTGTGATTGAGTCAAGATGAAAAATGTTAGAGAAAGAGAAGATATCAAACACCAAAAGCAGAGAACTTTTATTTTTACAATCAGAACCAAAGATCATCAAACCTAAAAGAAATGGGACAGAGAGTGAAGGGAATTAGTTTGAGATTAGGTTTGAAGGTTATGCAAATGTCTTTCTTTTATAGGTCTTGATGATTATGATAGTGAAAGTTAACTTTTTTTTTGGGGTTTTTCATTTGTTTCAGAAAAATTGGTTGAGAATGTATGAGGAAAGTTCATGTTTTGATCCTAATCCAACGGTGGAAGCAATCGTCGACAACAACGGCGGCTACTGTGAGTCAACCACGGCGGCGGAAATAGATTTTCCGGTAAGCCAACAGTTCCAACCACCGCTCATGGTCGCCGGGAGCACAACAAACAGCTTCAACGACGAGCTTAAGCTCCCAACGATGGAGGAGTTTTCTGTTTTCCCATCTGTTGTCTCCTTCCCAAACTCAGAAACTCAGAATCAGATCAGCAACGACAACAACAACAACAACCATCTAATCCACCAGATGATTCACGAGTCGAACTGGGCTGTTTCTGCAGACAACTCTGGATTCTTCATGAACACTTCAGATCCAAACACAACAACAACTCCAATCCCTGATCTTCTCAGCCTCTTGCATTTGCCTAGATGCTCTATTCCATTACCAAGCTCGAACCTTTCGGATATAATGTCCGGTTCTTGCTTCACATATGACCCGCTCTACCACTTGAACCTTCCTCCACAGCCTCCATTGATCCCTACTGTTAATGACTACTCAGGGTTCTTGCTTGGAATCGATACCAATACTGCTCAAAGAAATCAGCCAAACGTTGGTGATGAGAACAACAATGCTCAGTTCGATAGCGGAATCATCGAGTTTAGCAAAGAAATTAGGCGTAAAGGAAGAGGAAAGCAAAAGAACAAACCTTTCACGACAGAGCGTGAGCGAAGATGTCACTTGAATGAGCGGTACGAAGCCATGAAAATGCTCATTCCTAGCCCGAGCAAGGTTAGTTATATGTTACATATATATCATTTATTTCTCCCCAAAGTCTCTTTCCTTAATTCATATAATCTTTTATTAGGGTGACAGAGCATCCATTCTTCAAGACGGAATCGATTACATCAACGAGTTACGCAGAAGAGTAAGCGAGCTTAAGTATTTGGTTGAGAGGAAAAGATGTGGTGGGAGACACAAGAAGAATAATGAAGTAGACAACAACAAATCGGATGATCGTAATAATGATGATAATGATGAAAACATGGAGAAGAAGCCGGAGAGTGATGTAGTAGACCAGTGTTCAAGCAACAACTCGCTGAGATGTTCATGGCTGCAGAGGAAATCAAAAGTAACAGAAGTTGATGTTAGGATCATTGATGATGAAGTAACGATCAAAGTTGTTCAGAAAAAGAAGATTAACTGTTTGTTGGTTGTCACCAAAGTGCTTGATCAGCTTCATCTTGATCTTCACCATGTCGCTGGAGGACAGATTGGTGAGCATTACAGTTTCTTGCTCAACACTAAGGTTAGTACTGATCAATGAATATAATACAAAATCTTGATTTTGAAGAGATATATGTATAATTGGATTGAGTTTTGCTAATAATAAAAATGCAGATAAATGAAGGATCAACAATATATGCAAGTGCAATAGCGAACAGAGTGATTGAAGTTGTGGATCAACACTACATGGCTGCTCATCCCATCCATAACTATTGATTGATTATTAGGCTAACTTTATCTATTTTCTAACGTTTGTAATCCATGTTTACTCATTTAGCAAAACTAAATAAAATCTTTTTTTTGGAGCCTAATAAAACAAACAACACATTGAAATGTCATATTCTCCTAATGAAAAAGAAAAGGAATGATTAAGAGAAAGAAGTATTAATGATGGTGAAACATATAATCATAATCATGCATGCTCCATAGTTTATAGGTAATCAAATGAAGCCTAGATATTTGTAACGGTTTGATCATGTTTTGGCAGAAGAAGCCGGTTTGGTTCAAATCCATTTTAATGTGATAAGTTACGAGATTACCCTCAAATCCATTTTACAAAAAAAATCAAATGAACAAACTAAGAGATATATTCACATTCTTAGATGTGGGACCTACCTCTTCATCTTCTCTCAAACAACCTTGTTCGCTTTGGTATAAACAGATATTGCATGATCTAACCGTAACAGGAATCTTTACAATATAGTTTTGTCAACATAAATTATTTAATCCAGAATAATTAACGTCGAATTTTTTTTTTTTGGGGTCACAATTAATAATAGGGTACAACCGAAAATTGGTGTAATTTATCCCAAAACTATTAATATCCATGTTTTTTTTGTTATCTCTTGAAGTATCTATAAATGTGTCATATGATGGGTGATTTAACCTTTTCACACTTCATTCCATTTTGAAACTTGAAGATACTTTTGGTGTTAGAATTCATATTAAATTCAGTTTGATGATAAATCATGGATTTTTAATTCAATTTTAAAAATAACTTACATATATATATATAAGGTGTAAAATATTACTACAAAACATTATATAAAACACAATATAAAATATGATTAACAATTATGCATTTTTCGAAATACAGCGCTATAAGGAAGACAATATTTTGTGTCCTAGATTGAGAAAAAAAAGAACAGATATATAAACTTATAATCCAATGATTAAGCTTTGTTATTTTTATTACCCTTCTTCTATTGTTTTGTCTCCATATGCAAATGAACACAAAGGAGTGACTTGTTTACCAAAATTTCGTTTTATCCGGAAGAACTCATCGTTGTGATTAGGTTGAAATTTTCTAGCTCTGATTACTTTTTATTTTCCCTCTCGTCCTGTTTATTATCAAACTCAAACCATAAACCCATTTGTGAAACTTTTGGATTCGAAGATTTTGATTTCTTGGAGCAATCATTTCTCTTTTAAGAGAACGAGTTTGTTTGAAATAAGGTTCGAATTTGTGCGTATTTCCAAATTTTAATCTTCTTATTAAAATGGTTGAGTGTTAGTGTTGATTTGCAGGTGTTCAAGAACTCGTTGAACCATCTTCATGGAACGTAACATATCATTTTTCAATGAGCGTGACCGAAGATGTTACTTGAATGAGGGGTACGAGACCTTGAAAATGATCATTCCTAACCCGAGTAAGGTTCGTAATATTTTTCGGTTTTTATTCATTCATTCCCTCCAACGTCTCTTGATTGATTCACATAATGTGTTATTAGGGAGATATGACTTTGCATAATGGAGATGATCAACTGTTTGTTGTTTGTCTCCAAAGTACTTGATCAGCTTCAGCTTGACCTTTACCATGTCGATGGATCGGAGGACAAATCGGTGAGCTTTACAGTTTTTTGTTCAAAACCAAGGTCCGTGATCAATCAAAACTTATATATATATATATATCAGTCTTAATTACGGATTTAAATATATATATATATAGTGGATAATAATGATTAAAGATAATGCAGATATACGAAGGATCAACAGTGCATGCAAATGCAATAGCAAACAAAGTGATTGAAGTTATGAACACTGCAAGGCTGCTCTTTCTGTCAATACTTAGGCTTATATCATTAATTTGTATAACGTTTTTATAATCCATGTTTACTCATTTGCCATGTTAAATGAAACCAATTCGGTTATGATCCGGTTAAAACTTTCCTTACGGCTAATAAATATTATATCCAGGATCTATATTCCTTTAAATTTTCCTTGTCCATTTTATGTGGTTACTTTCTCAACATCGAACATAGAAATGAATTTTTTTTTGTTAAAATAAGCAGTACATGTAAATGTCATTTTCTCCTAAATCATTCTGATAGATTAGTGGAAAAAAATATGACTCAAAGTAAAGAAGTTAGTATTGATGATGAAACATATATAACCATGCATGCTTCATAGTGTATGTATAGTTAACCAAGTTTCAGCCTTAGACAATCCCAAATACTAGAGGTTTGGGCTAGATTGGTTAAGTCGGGGTTTAGTAGAACCAGTTCTGGTTCAAATTAGATCTGACATTTCCTAGAAGTGCGGTTCAATTCTGTTATATTCTACAAAAACATTTCAGATGGTTAATTTTAAAATAAAGAAATAAATGATATGATTGACCCAATCGCTTTCTGAAACATTTGGTTATTTGATATTATATCATTTATTTGGTTTGGCACATTTTTTCTGGACCGGTACAAGTACAACATTTTAACAATTTCTATTTAAAATAGAAGGGGTCTGTAGTTTCAAAAATTTATAAAACATCCCAATTTTTTTAACGTAATCAGAGTTTGTACGGTTAGGATGGGGACATGCGGAATGCGGATAGTAGTAGCATTGTACGAGTGAGTTCGGTGACCAGAATTTTTCAGTTTCCGTAATATTACGATATTGCCCCTAATGTTTTTAGAAAATCAAATAAATGGAAATAATATATTTTCTTCTTCATCTTTTTTTAGGTGTGGGACCTACGTACCCTCTTCATTTTTCAAACAACTTGCACTCTCTTTTCCTATAAACATATATCGCATGACCTAACCGCAACATGAAACTTTATACTATTTTGATTGATCCAAAATTAGCTTTGTATGGTTGATGTTTACTTAATCCAAAACTCGATCTTCTTCAAAACAGTTAACCACGACGCAATTGATTTTTATATCACATATATATTTAAATTACATCAATTGTAAAATAGATTGAAAGATAAACGATATATATATATATATTCTCTACTATATTTCTTAATTTATCTGATTGGTACTTTAATTTTGTTTTATAATTCATTCTATCTTGAAAATATGTTTGATATATGGTGTTAGAATTTTATGCTACTGATTACACATACAAAAATAGTTAGTATGTAAAAATTTAATGAGGAATCCATGATATATTATTAATAGTGTAATTTATTTTTTGTGAACAATTGGACTTGAATCTAGACGATAACATTGGATAGCACTATCACAAACTGCTAGATTATAAGTTTGGTGCAACCTATTTTGGTGGAAGGTTTTAGAGATTGTATCTTAACTATTAGTAATGAAGAAGTAGATTAGTTATCAACTTATTTTCAAAGCTAACTTTACATAAAAATATGTATATATATTCACTTAAATTTCACATTTTCTTTGTTGTTTTTGAATTAGTGGATGAGTTTCACAATTCAAAATAAAAAATGGTAAAAAGTGATTACAAAAATATTTTACACTTTTTTGTTTCACAATAGTATCATTTTAATATATTTACACAAATTTAAAAAGTAAGTTAAAATTCTCTAATATCCGTCAAGTTTTTTACACAAAAAATGACATTAATATCTGATTATTTTAAATTGAAATTAAAACAGAATATTTTGTCTATTTTGTCAAAATTTATATTATAATTTTCAAATGAAATGTTTTGTGACAAAGAAAGATTTATTTATGAAACAGAAGGAGTAAAATGTAAAGAATTCTTTTACATTTTGATTTGTTGAGTTGGGATCTTTTTCTCATGCAAAAAAAAGGTTTTCATTAAAACTTAAAAAAAATGAAAAGGGCAGAAAGGGAAATAGCAAAAGGAGATAGGCGGTTAGTTGGTGAGTCTTCCGTAGGGCCCACATTTTTGAGAGAGAGAGGTTCGTATGCTCATGTAATGTCATGAGTGGGACCCTTCTGTTGATCTTTTGTAACAAAACCTTCATGTTTGGCCACAACGAGAAAGAGAAATCACATGTTCTAACCAAAACAACCCAATAAGAACAATATTTATATATATATCTAGATGCCAGCTTTTATTAGCGGTAAATTAAAAAATAAATTTCAACTTGTTACAATTACTGAAGCTTAAATGCGTTAATAAATTAGAAACATAGCTATTTACAACATTTTCATCTTGTCCAGACAAAAAAAAAACAAGAATATTTTTAAATGCAAGAATTATAAAATTTCTTTCATCTTTTTTACCCTTCTCTCTATTGTTTCATCTCCGTCTACAAAATGTCCGTATATTTGAAACACAGTGAAGGAGAGACTTATTTATGAAATTTCGCTTCTTCTTGGGAAATTGAAAAGATAATCCAGAAGAATCAATCGTTGCGAGGTTCAAATTTTCGAGCTCCCATTACTCTGTATTTTTTCTCTTGTTCTGTTTATCGTCGGACTAATCCTCTGTTTTATTGTCGAACTCAAACCCTAAACCCATTTCTTAATCATTTTCATTCGAAGAACCTTTTTTCATGGAGCAATCGTTTCTCCCCTAAGACAATCTAAAAGCTGGGTTTTGTTTCTAAGATTGTAAAGGAGCGAACTTGTTTGAAATTAGGTTCGAAATTCTACTAGGTTTTCCAAGTTTTAATCTTTATTTAAGATAAAAGTTGAATGTTAGTGTTGATTTTCAGGTGTTAAACAATCATATTGAGTCGTTGAACCACCTCCATGGAAGTTGACAGATTTTATTCTCATTTTTGGTCCATTTTTTTAAACAAAATTTGCTTTTTTGTGTTCTTGGAATAAACCTACAAACGCAGAAGAAAGAGGAAGCATTTACGAGGAGATGGGTTGTTTCGATCCCAACACTCCGGCAGAAGTCACGGTGGAGAGCGGCTTTTCTCAAGACGGACCACCGCCACCGCAAATTCTGGTAGCCGGAAGCACGAGCAACAGCAATTGCAGTGTTGACGTGGAAGAGCTCTCTGAATTTCATCTCAGCCCACAAGACTGTCCTCAAGCTTCCTCAACACCACTGCAATTTCACATCAATCCTCTTCCTCCTCCTCCTTGTGACCAATTCCAAAACAACATCAGTTTGATTCACCAGATGGCTCATGATCAACAACACTCTAATTGGGATAATAGTTACCAAGATTTCGTCAATCTGGGTCCTAACTCTGCCACAACTCCTGATTTGCTTAGTCTCTTACACTTGCCTAGATGCTCACTGCCTCCTCCTCATTCCATGCTTCCTAACTCATCAATCTCCTTCTCGGACATCATGTCTTCTTCCTCTGCTGCTGCTGTCATGTACGATCCGCTCTTCCATCTGAATTTCCCTCTGCAGCCTCGAGACCAGAGCCAGCAAAGAAACGGTTCTTGTTTACTAGGAGTTGAAGATCACATTCAGATGGATGCTAATGGAGGAGGAGTGAATATGATGTATTACGAAGAAGGAAACAACAACAACAATGGTGGATTTGACAATGGAGTTCTCGAGTTTAGCAATGGTGGTAAACGTAAAGGAAGAGGATCAGGAAAATCAAGAACTTTCCCTACAGAACGCGAAAGAAGAGTTCACTTCACTGATCGCTTCTTCGACCTGAAGAACCTCATTCCAAATCCCACAAAGGTTTACTTTGCTTCAATTGATTCATGTGTATGACAGATTATGACAGACATTGTTGCTTTTTTTCTTGGTCTAATAGAATGATAGAGCATCAATCGTTGGAGAGGCAATAGATTACATCAAAGAGCTGTTAAGGACGATTGAGGAGTTTAAGATGCTTGTGGAGAAGAAAAAATTTGGGAAATTCAGGAGCATGAAGAAAGCTAGAACTGGTGGAGAAGAAGATCAAGAACAAGAAGAAGACACTGTGAATTGCAGGCCACAGAGCGAAGTACACCAGTCTGGCTTCAACAAGAAGAACAATAACAACTCACTGAGATGTTCTTGGCTGAAAAGGAAATCGAAAGTCACTGAGGTCGACGTACGCATAATCGATGACGAAGTAACCATCAAGCTTGTCCAGAAGAAGAAGATTAACTGCTTGTTGTTCACAACCAAAGTTCTTGATCAGCTTCAGCTTGATCTTCACCATGTTGCAGGAGGACAGATTGGTGAGCATTACAGCTTCTTGTTCAACACTAAGGTAATGAAAATCTCAGTACTTAGATCCTCTTTTAGCTTAGAAACCGATTAAACTAATCTTTTACTTTTCCAAATTGATTTGGTGCAGATTTCTGAAGGATCTTGTGTGTATGCAAGTGGAATTGCAGATACAGTGATGGAGGTTGTGGAGAAACAGTACATGGAAGCTGTTCCCACCAACGGCTACTGAGAGACAGTGGTGTTTAAATTGCTTTTAAATAACTCCCTTAATGACTGATTAGTTCATTAATCACTTTGGTAACTCTATTTTAGCTAGAGTAAGAGCTAGAACTGAGGCTTTTCGTCTGGATTTTGTCTAACTCTAATATCTTTTCTAGCTTTTATGGAATTGTTTTTTTTTTGCACCATTTAATCTGTTTCGAGTTTTGGTCGACTTATAATGGTGTTCTATATATTGAAACTCTCAAATCCGGGAAAATTTCGAAATTGAAATTTATTCAAAACTGAAACATTTTTTTAACTTTTCAAAACCGCAATTTAGATCATTACCTTTATTAAACATGACAATCAAACATTATGTTAGTTTGTTGATTAGTTAGCTAGTCAACATAATCTTCAAAACTAATTGTTCCGAGTTGTTCAAAAGCTAATAGTCTAGTATCGAATCACATTAACTGATCATGTATTTGTAACAAAATCCGGATTGTGTCACCATCCAAAGATCCGTGACCTCATAGATTTCACAGTATTTGGTTATATAATCATTTTGTGGCTTTTCACTAATTTTATTTTATTTTAATTTTGAGTATAATATACCATCAATTTGGTCACGCTTTCTTTCAGATTTTGGATTTGTTTTTGTTCCTAGCTCTCTTGTCATTTTCTTGCTGTCTATTACTCGATTGGACTATTCCTTATTCGTTCAGGTTCACATGTAATTTCCAAAAATATATATAATTTTTGATTTTTTTAAAAAAGATCTTTTAATATTTTCTACGTATTGTATATCATTAACTTTCATATTCTACCCCATTAGTTATATTATAACTCGAACTAATAGGTGTTACAAAAATGTTGAAACATCTTAATTTATGAAACGAAAAAAATATTATATCATCTCACCAGGTACTGAAACACGAAAACGAACTGAACATTAATTTATTTAGATTAATTTGTTTTGGTTAAATATTATTTTCAGTATTTTTTGTTTTGGGTATTTGTATCTGACTAAAATATCTAAAAAAACTTGAACAATTCTCAAGGACAATAGGATATTTCATTTTATATTTTGTTGATTTGAATATAAAAACAAAAAATGAACAAACCTAATTTGTTTACTGATACAATTTGCTTAACCGAGTTTGACACCTATTTTCGAAATCATATTGCAGGATCAATGTACTTGAAGCCTTAGTTTGGGTCTTGTCTTGCATGCAAGACCATAAGGTGGATTGTCAAGTCTTTCAAATGGAATGTGTGGAGTTGATCGCGATGACATATCAGATCAGCCAAACTTGTCCATTCTTTTTGACGAATTAATTATTCACAAAATTATTTTTGGTTTCTCTTTTTTTTTTAATATTTTAATGATTTCTCGTTATCTTTCATTCCGTGTCTATTGAATTTAAATTAAAGGTGAATTGTTTAGTCAACAGCTTAAATGTCTTTTTTAATTTCCTAAAATATAAAAATATTTTTTATTTTGTTTTAACACATTCACTCTACAATTTAGCTTCTTGTACACAATATTTCGTTCATGAAAATTTAGTTGACCAAAGACGACTTGCAAGCTTTTGTTTAGATTAATTTGGTATATAAACTTAGTTCTTAGTTGAATTTTTAACTGATTTTAATTTTATTTTAGATGTCGTTCATGCGAATATAGAAAAACAAAAGAGTTAAATATACCAAATTTGTTTGGTACAATTTGCCTAACCGAGTTACACACCCATTTTCGAAATTACATTGCAGGATCAATACTTTAATGCCATATACAGTTCACATGAATTCTAAAACTATAATATGCGTTAGGACTCATAAGTTTATTCCCTTTATTTCTGTTCACATTCATACTTCAAAATTATAACACGGCGACGACACTATTACGTACATATCATTATCATAAGGTAACAAACTAAACTCGTTTTCATCTGATGCATATCTTTTGAAAAACAATTCATGTCATCCAACAAAATCTCAACCTTTTTATCTTGATTTTAAGATATATGGTGAATCCTTAGCTTTATTGGATTAAGAATGTTTCAAAAAAAAAACGTTTACAAAGAAAGTCTAACAACCAATCAATAATTCTCAGTAATGATAACGAAAGCAACATCAACGACGTTTTGACACAATATACTATGAACGTCATAACGTATTTTATAACATATATATATTTATAATATAACATTTACACAATATAACATAATGTATATATGATATAAAATTTACACAATATAATAGGATCATACCTTTATAGATCTAATCATCGATTTACCCTACAAATAAAAAAACTTTATAGTTATCTTATCAACTTTTTTGGGTTGGATTTTGTTATTCGAATTAAGAATACCCTTTATAGCTTGGATCGACTTGATAGATTTAAAGATTCACAGTCTTAGACTGATAGGAATGATTAACTTGATATATATATATCTATAATATAATATAAATACTTTTATTCTCTAATATATTTTACCCCATGTAAGTAAAACTAGAATATTATTAGAGCACAAACAAATATTAAAGCAATTAAGGTGGACACATACTTTCCAGCGGTATAACGCAATAATAGAGTTTTTTTATACAGTTCAACATCACCAAAGCATCTCTTCCAATAATTTGATTTGGATACAACAAAAGAAAAAATAAGAGAGCCAAAGAAATTTCACAATTAACGAACAAATTTCAAAACTACCACAAATTAAAGATTAACAATAGCTATAGCTGGAACCAATTACAAGATCAGCATGAGCTCATAAGAAGTTGCTCTAGATATTCAGCACCTAAATCTTCAAAAACCACAAGTGTACCACTTTCTTGCTTCACAATACTCTGCTTATTACTTCTTGATGTTGAGGATGAGGAGGAAGAAGATGAGGACGAAGAAGAAGAAGAATTAGAATTAGAAGATCGTTTTTTTCCTCTAGGCCGGTTTCGAAGTGAATGTTTTCTCTTCAAGGCCATAACCGGAGATCCTCCATCTTGAAGATTCACATTCTCCATTTTCTTGAGCGACTCTCTGACTACTTCTACAGGGAAATTGAGTATAGCGAGAGATCCTTTAGTTGCGAAAGCCGCTTGATCGTAAGCAAGAGCGGCTTCCTCGGCTTTGTCAAACGTCCCGAGCCAAACCCTAATCCCGTTTCTTGTTGAATCTCTTATCTCCGCCGCGAATTTACCCCATGGTCTTTTCCTCACTCCTCTGTATGACCTGTCTTCATCAACAATACCAATCTTTTCTTCCTCCTCGGAATAAGAAACGTCACCGTTTTGGGTTTCTTCTTTTATCATCATCTCCGGAGACTCAAATGAGAAGAAGTCATCTGAGTAATAATGATTAGGGTCAAAGAAATATTGATGATGATCAGATGATTGATCTAAAGCAGAACTCTCTTCCCACATGAATGATTCTTGTGATGAGCTCCAAGAACTTGGAGAAGAATACATGGTAGATTGAGAATATTCCATGTATTTTTTTAACTAGTTTTTTTTTCTTTCTTTTTTGTTATCTCTTTTTGTTGTGGCAATAACTTATTTCAAAACCTAATCTATATATATAGGGGCATGAAATTTTTAGATATTTGAAAGTGGGATATACTTTATTGTTATATTGTATTTCATCGGTCCTATAGACAAATATGGCTGCCTTATTAAACTAATAAATTTATTTTACACAACCGAATGGGGACCAACCACAAAACTGGTATATACATATTTAAGGAAAACAACAAGATTTCACAAGGATCTATCACTATACAATAAATAAAATGTTTTTATTCCACGTGGCAAGGTCATATTAGAGGAGTGACGTTAGGCGGCGGGAAAACGACAAAATAGATGAGATCAGTATATCGTGATGTGGCAGTTCTCTGCCACATAAGCATTGATTGACTCGTTTGTGGGACCCGCTTCTTGTCCGTCGAGGAAATGTTAACTTGTTAAGTAACAACTAATTGTACTGAAAAGTCAGAGACAGTTGACTGATAAAAAAAGGAAAGCGTTTCGCGTCTCACGTGGATATTAATAGACAATACGATAAATTCTCATAACAATAAAGATAGCATATTTGCATGTTAAAATTTTTATAAAAAATTGATGAAAGAAAAAATATGTAAGAAATTTAAATTGATGCATAATAATAACAGTAAAAATGATTTATGAACAAAAACTGAATAAAGTGATGCAAGTGTTTAACACACTATTTCACCAAATGGTAAATTCCGAAAATGTTTCACCAAACTTATTAGTTGTACGAATTATAAACGTCCAACAAACTTAATAACGATAATTAAGTAATACAAATACAACAACAATTTATGAGTTATTTGCTTCTGATATATTACAAAATGCTCCCATATACTTCGATATTTGTTTTTAGAATTAATAAATTCTGTAATTTTTAAACAAATCTTTAAAAGTAAAGTAATAGTATTACAACTAGATAAAAATTAAAATAAATTCTCGCCGGAAAATTGAAATTGTGTTATTATTGAAGCACGACTAATACTAATATTTTTTAAAATAAAAACTTAGAAAAATGATATTCTAGAATTAATCCTTTTTCATTTAAAAAAGAAAAAGAAAATATATATAGAATTCTGGCTCTTTGAGAGTGGTCTTTTCTTGAATTGCCGACAGGGAGAAAATAGATATTTCTCAGATCCAACCGTAGACAGAAAAACGAAAATTATTAGTCTGGAAAACAAAATTATTGATCCATTTATGGTTGGAAAATCATTGGTCCGAAAAAACAAAAATTATTGTTCCATTTATGGTTGGAGAATAGGGTTGTGTAATAAAGATCGATTGCAACGTTCAGAGTTTTAGCTTCACGAAGTTGACTTTCTGTATTGTTCTTAAAAGACCGAGAACTAAAACTGGATGAGGTTTCCTCGACACGACCATCATATAATTGAAAACTTTAGTGCAGATTCTAGAACATGTCTATATAATTAACGTATACAAAGCCTGAAACCTGTGTTTTATATAGCTAAAACTGTTATATTTCTAAATTGCATAACATCGATCTTTGAAGGATAAACGATGAGATCCTATGGATGTGTTAGAGATAAAAAAAAAAACCTCGGCATATAAAGTGGTTTAGTTGAAGTTTTTTTTTTGGGTCTATAAGTTGAAGATGTATTTAAAAAGTAAATGGTATTAGTTTCTGTTAAGTTATCTTTAAGTTAATTTTTTAAAATAAAAATGACTTGGGAAAATTTTGAAATCAATAAATGTTTAATCACACGTACAACAATGGGAAGTTGGCAAATTTTCATACTTTTTCTAGCAAAAAAATCGAGTTAGTCCAAATATAACTATATGAACGTAACGATGTCGTTTTAAATAGTTTTATTGGTTTCTTGTTCAGCTTTTGATACCACTTGATGCTTATAATTAGATATAAATTTTTGTGTGTGTTTGTTGTCGTCTCTTGAGGGTTTAATATGCGGCATATGACAAGTCTCTTTATTATTTGTTGTCCACACAAAACTCTTGCAAATAATAAATAAAATAAAACAAAATTAAATTAGACCAAAAAACTGTTGTTTAATTAATTTATATTTATATCTCATGAATGAATGGATCGTACTTGTTTGTTAAAAAGTCTTGTCAATTGTCCACTCCATTAGTAGTACGTATATTCAACCAAAACACAGTTAAAAATGTTTGATTCAAAAAATTATAGTGAACGTCTTCAACATTTTGATAGAGAGGAAGTAATGATAGATAACTCAATCAATAGATTTACACGCCGAAAATAAAAATTAGAAAATATCTTTCTCTCGAAAATCAAAATTTTTTTTATCAAAAATTAAAAACCGAATAATATATTAAGCCTAAGAGACAATTCATAAAAGATCTAATTTTTTTGAAAACTATAATTTTAACTAAAATAGAAAAACTATTAAAAAATAACAAAAATACATAATTAATTAATCATTCCAGTTTTAAGCTACATCACGTCTTATCCCCAAAAAAAGTTCGTCCTTCAATACACTAAGTAGATCTTCTTAAAGCCATTTTGACATTCAAACTGCTTTGATGAAGCTTTGATCTACATCGTATATCTATCTATGAATTTGAGTACACATCTTTTTGGCACGAAATATATCACCAATAACATCTTCCTCAAAGATAAAATAGATAACCAAGACATCGTCTTCGTAAACATCGTATATTACATCATTATAGATATCTTTCTAGATCTCATCCTCTTTCTAAACATCGTAGATAATATCACCACAGATCTTTGTAGATCTAATCATCTTCTCTCCCAACAAAAGAACTTACATTCGCCAAAAGATAGATGTTGCAATCACTACAAAAAAAGCAAGGAATTAGCAACGAAATTAGCAACGAATTTAAACCGTTGCTAAATAACAACAACTTTACAACCAAGTTACGACGAAAATAAAAATTGTTGCTAAATCGACGTAAATGGAAAACAAAAATAAATTGTCGCGAATTCGATTCCAATTGCAACGATTTCCCAACCTAGTTACTACTATAGCACATTTCGTCATAATTTTGATGGTAACCAACATCAAATTTACGAGTAACAGTTTTCGATTGTATGTAATAACGAATTTGCGTCCATTTTAAAATCAAATAATAAAGTAGGTGAACACGTGAAAAATATGAGTTTACCTGTCAAATCGTCTGGAAGAAATCGGGAAATGAATGCTAAAACGATGAAAAATGTTGGTAATATACATTAGTCTCAAAATCGTCGCTAAATTCCATTGCAAATCGGTTGGTAGGTGTAAAATTTTTCTATAAATAATTCTTCTTGTAAAAGAACAATTATAACACAAGACGTAAAGAAAAAAATTTAAAAAGATTTTTTTTCTAAAAAATGTTTATCTACGAATTACGAAGTTGGATGTATTCACATCAAGATAACATGTCAAACATCAAAAAGCATGAAAAGTGCTAAAATGTTCTGTATTTATCAAAAATTAATCAACATAACATCCAAAATTGGTCTTTGATTAAAAAATCAAAAAGGCACAATTCTGATACGAAGTGGTAGAACGGAAGCAATGATAAACAGCTCAACCAATAGATTTAAGGAATCGATTGGGACCTATCATCTCATCCAAGAGACTCCAGAAAATCCTTATTTGGTACCTTATGTTGGAAGCCAATTTTGTAAAGTTTTTGGATTGTGTAAAAGTTGGATAATTATGAAAAAATTGTATAATGAAAATGATAAATCTAAATATTTACATCCACAAGAGATGATAATTATGAATCATAAAAGGTTGCTTCCAGATCATTACAGTCTATTGTTTTCTGTGATTATTTTTTATTTTTTATTTTTATTAATCAATAAAATTAACATTTAGAAAAACAATTCTTTATTTTTTGTTTTTTAACGCCATATTTGATTTATCCTTTTTACTGTGAATATCTTCAGTTATTTTCCTCTTTTAAAACAAAATTTGGATCAGTCTCTAAATAAAACTCGTTAAAGTATAAACACATAAAAAAACAATGTTGAGGCACGCGATTTCGTCGATTTCCATGTGATATAAATGGAAAATATGGCTAAGAATTTTTCCCCATCACAAAAAAGTGAGAAATCTTTAGCGCAAAGAAAGAAAGTGGGAACTTACAAAACAATAGGGGAATATAATTAAATTATTGCTGAAAACTTTGTTTGAAGAGTATTGAAAGCGGATTTGCTTGATAAAAACCAAAAAAAAAGATTGAAATCGGACAAGAGCATGCGGGCGAGACAAAAAAAAATATATATTTGTCCACTAAAAGTGATTGATCTTTGACCTCAACGTCCAAGTGCATACCCCTTTTAAACATATACATTCATATTTTCACAAACCCATATTCGTCGTATTCATGCAGTGACATATTCTTATGACAACATAATTCATCCACATTAATTCATGGGTCACCCTTTTTTTTCTTTTTCTTGTTAGAAATTGTTCTAATGTAATGATCTTACATATGATATTTAAACACAATTAGTTTCTTAGGACATTTTCATAAATGTATATGAGGTGGAGAAAGATCATCACCTAATATTTCTAAGCACAATGTTTTTACATAATCCTACATAGCATGTGAATTAGTAAGTGTTTAGGGGTTTATGTTCTCTTCATTTCTAGGGGTTGAAAACATGTAAACACACATGACATATTTTGTTAGAATATTATCCAATTGTATATTTTCCTAATGAATATATTTTTTCGATTAATTTTCTTATTGTATGATTTATATTTTCTAATTAATAGCTATAGCTTGGAATTGATTTTACAGATCTGAATAATATCTCTTTAGCTAGGTGGTGCGACACAGGTTTTGCCGTCAATCACACGGCATAAGTTTACATGATTCATGACTCATGAGTATAAACAAGTTCAGTGCTCATTAGAAATTAAGAATCTCTTAATATAAAACAAAAATAAGTTTAAGGTATTAAATACTAAAAAATTTGAAAACAAAAATCTTCAAGTACATAGTATCACAGATTTTAGATGCTCTTAAAACTTTAGTAAGGGGCTTAAATCATTTAAACCCCACTTCTGTACTTTTTAGTAAAAAACTTTAAACCCTAAAATTTCTGATTTTTGAAAATTTTGGATTCATTATTACAATTTCAGGAAATAAAACCGTTTTTAATACAAATTCTCTAGAAAACATAGACTACAAATACCCTAATTTTGGATTTATTATTACAATTTCAGGAAATAAAACCATTTTTAATAGAAATTCTCTGGAATACATAGGCTACAAATACCCTAATTTCATAGATGAGTTCAATGTCATATATCCTTTTATTATTATTATTATTTTTGTCTAAGAGATCTATCAAATTAGACTAATTTTCTAGAATCACTAGTCTCGTTTCATGTCTCTAAGTCGTCTCAATTCCACATTCTTTGTTTATTTTTTACATAAGCAAAAAAATCTATATATTAAAAAGATTGCGTACCAAAATATTGTGATAGTGGGACCATAATGGAATGTAATTTAGTAATCTGACTTATATCACAACTTGCAAATAAGAAATATATAAGAGATTTAATATTAACTAGTAAGAGAGACGGTGCATGAACACTCTGTTTAATTCCCTTTTACTATCAAATTTAATTATCCTGTCACTTTATAATGTCCGACCCTAGCCCTGCTTATCGCGAAGGTCAATGTTAAACTCCGTGACTATTTTATTATTCTTCTAGGCCAATACTTTTTTATTTTTACATAAAATACCTTAAACATCCATGAGATTCAATGTCCCCACTAAATTTAGGATAATTATGATAAAACTTAGTATATTCAATTTGATTAGTGCACTAAACAATTAGTAATATTTAATTCCTGGTGGAAATAATAATAACTCATCAACTTGCTAAAGGTAAGAAAGAGTTGTTATTTTGATCGCTATACCTTCAGAGATCGATATAACGTGTGGTTCCATATTTAATATTATCACATTAGTATTTTAGTTTTTGTCCAAAAACATTTTTTAACCATAGGAGCTTTTGCGATACATATTTTTAGACGATGTCTTCAACCCTATTTTTGCTTTGGATTGGAATGTTTGGTAAATAACAAATTAATTCTTAAAAAGTGGAAAAAAATTTTTTATGCTAATATTAAATTAAAATTTTCATTTTCTTACATTTGACTAAGACATTAATCAAACAGTAAAGTTTTTATGCTTATATATGTATACTAAGAATCGTACTATAAACTAAAAACATATAATTGTGTTAAACATAGATAATAGTATCGTTTACGTAACATGCACTAACATCTTGCAATTATGTTTTCAATCCACGTACTTCGTCCATGTCCAACGACAAGTTCGTTAATCTATGAATCTTGCAAAAGTTACTGGCTCGATATATAACAAACCATAAGTAATATTTCTTAATATCTCCTACTGTTAGTTTTAGCTATATAATGGTGTGTCTAGACATTTTGTTTGGTTTGTTAAAGAGTGTATCTATAAATTTTTCTGAACACAAAACATTATATGTACTTGTTGTCGTCATATTTGTCCACATTTTATAAGCAATTTGAATTTTAATGAAATTTATTATTTTAATTAGTTACATCATAAATAAAAAAATAATCAATAAAAAAAGTATAAAACGATACTTATTTCGTAAGAATTGTTTTATAAACTGACATTTAAAATAATAATGGATGACGTTCAAGTTCGTATGGTTTTTTTAGTATTTCGGACAAATTCAACTTGGGAGAAAGCATTCCCCACGAGGCCTAATTCGAACAGCTTTTATTTTAATCTTTACTTGAATTTAATGAAAAATTCAAAACAAAGTAGTATATAAATATTTATAACCATCTAGATGATAATTTCTTCTCATTGTTGGACCGGCCAGTGACACCCTTAATTTGTTAGGCCAATTTTATTCAACTCGGCGGTTTGAATATATGACCTTCGTAGTTTCCCCTTTTTCTTATATTTATAACTGAAATTAAAAAGGAGTATAATTCGAAATATATAATAATCACGTTTACAAATTATCATAAGTTATCCAAGTATGGTAAATCTCAACCGGTTATAAAAATTGGCTTCAATGCTATCAAAAAATTCACATTTAAATTTACACTAATATACACTTGAGTGAGAAATGATTAGTTTATGAACCACAAATATTATTAAAATTTGGTTAAGATAATGAATCCAAAATCTAAAATTTTTTAATTCATAAAAAATAATTATTAGTTTAATCTTTTGTTTTTATTAAACGATTGAAATTAAAAATTTGTACAAAGTTTTGGACCATCTCGAACTAAATTCGTTTAAGAACAATGCCAAAATACCGATTTCTCGAATTTATTAATTACTCTAGTTCTAATTTTAAAATATCTCTTATTTTCACTTTCCAAAGCTATGTCTAATTTTTGAATTAGACAATCTAGAGTACATGATTACGGTTCTTTTTTTTGGTAAAGATGATAATAATTTTTAAATTTACAAATTTGAAATCAGTTGAATTATCCTTTGAAACGACAAACCCGTGATAACTAGTCCAAATCAGTCCGGTTAACATCCTACCCTATTTGGTAAATCTTAACTAACATGATAATAAAGTGATAGTAAGTTCATAGTTGTATTTTACTCGAAAAATCAATTAAAAGAAACTACCAAAAGACTTTGGCATATACCAATTTTTTTTACCACTCTAACATTCGAACGTAACAGGATACACTTTAGTCTCACTGGTTTTTTTACAGAATAGCAAACAAATAAACATATCTTAAACTCAAACCATAAAGTATTACTTGTTATAACGTTATCGGAAAGATCTAGAACTATTCTTTATTCGAGGCGTTGAAACTTGAAAGTGAATAAGTGCATGCATCTTCAATTACAGCACGTGTCTATTAACTTTGTCATGACTTAGTCATCAGTCACATGAACAAAACCAGGAATCTCTTTCACTTCATTATTTTCTGTATTTAATAAATTCACCAAATGCAATATAAAAGTGAAACATGTTTATTAAAAAAATGAAAAGATCAAAAGAAATATATAAAATAGATAAGGATTCATACAAAAGAGAGGCGACGTGAAGTGTTCCGTAAGCAACTGTATCTGAATCATTAGTTTGTTCTTCTTCTGTATCCTATAAATCAATCCTATGATTCATCGTTAAACTCCGGCGGCCGCAGTTTTCTTCTTTTTTCTTATTTACAGTTTTAAAATTAGAAATATTCTATGTAATATGAGGAAAGTTGACAAAAAAAAAAGTGATATGGGAACGTAAATGATTAAAATTAATGAAATAACATTTATTCCGGTTTGATTTGTTGGATAGAAGTTCAAAAGTCATTCATCAATTTGCAATTGGGTCATATGATTAGGAGTTTCAGTTAAAGCTAAAGCAAGAAAAGAAAAAAAAACACGGGCTAGGGTCAAATATGTTACCTTACAAATATAAGTTTTTTCGCGTTTGACCAACTTTGCTGATTCTAAGATCAATTATTATCTTTTTGGTTCAGAATTGGTTTACTGATTATATGATTTAAACTAGTAGAGATGTAAATTAATTAGGGGTTAAACTTGCAATAAATAGAAATTTTTATATATATGATAAAAGCAAAACGTGGTAATTAAATTTCACCATTCTTTTACAATTTTGTTTTTTAGTAATGAGAGAGTTCACAAAACTCACTATGAATGGCTTGTCTTAGTAGGCAAAGGTCAATAAGAGAAGCTATTTGTTGAAACGCACCCTTCAGCGTTATTGGTATATACAACAAACCTCAAGCCACTAGAGTTGATCCTCACCACGTGGTTCTTAATTTTGCAGTGTTGAATATTGCTGCGTTCGTATCGATTCTCATATAGTTGGAAAAATGTTGCAGATAAACATTCCATAGTCGATATGGAACCAATTCAAGGAATGATGAGTCACTTATTGAGAAGTCATGACTCGGTATCTACAAAGACTGCTTCTTTTTTAGTGTTCATCGACGCTTTCTTGGTGCCAAAGTATCGATATGATGCTGTTACGAAGCGGTTCATCATTGAGCAAGGCTTCTACTTGTCTTAACTCTAGTACCAATGTTCTTTGATGGGAAAGAAGTTAGATTTGGTTCTACTTGCGCTCTGGTAGATGGAGCTAGCTTTATAGATTGTGGAAACGTCCCCTCGTGACTTTGGTAGATGTCAATGTTGTTGCTGGCATAAACAATTGCACTGATTGGAATATTGTAACCATCCACGGCTAAAAGAAAACAGTCGGAACTATGATCACTGTCATTTGGAACTATGATCACTGTCTTCGACTATACCCAACTCCTCATACGGTATATTCATAAATCCTTCTTATTATAGATCGAAACAAAAGAATCATCGTTATTGTTTTAAAACAGATCGTATTAGGTGACAAGAGTGAGCAAAAGGTTTAACAACATGTTTCAATCCAGGCTCCTTTGAACTAGTAGCACCTTCGTAGCTGTTGGTAAAGCCTTTGTAGGAAGCTCACTTCTTAGGCAATGGTAAAGCCTTTGTAGGAAGCTTATCTGTTGAAATGCTCACTTCTTAGGCAATGGTAAAGCCTTTGTAGAAAGCTTATCTGTTGAAATGCCGCCACGAGCCTTTAACCGCAATTCCTCAAAAAGTCTTTTCGCTTCTTTCATTTCATCTTTCGCGCTATCTCCATGATTGTCCCAAGCTTTGATCACTTGCTGCTGAAATTCCACTGCGAGGCTATAACTGCAACGAATGCAATGTTCAAAGACATTAATCACTTATTGATACAAAGGCTGCTAGTGGGATCAAAAAGCGGATGGTGTTAACAGAAATTTACTTACTTTCCCATTCCGGCGTAAGCTTTAGAAAGATTCTGGCAAGCGTCGATTGAATCGACATGGTTTGGACCAAGTGAAACATCCATAATGTCTTTCGCAACTGCAAACATTTGAGCAGCGGACTGTGGTCTTCCGAGTTCTAAATACGCAGCACCGAGATTGTTGTAAACATATCCAACTCCAAAATGTTTAGCACCGAAGCTTTCTTTTAACCTCTCAGCTGCACTTTCCAAATAAGGAACCGCTTGAGAGACTCTACCCGAGAATAAAAGCAACCAGCCTATCCTAGCTGAAACACTTCCTTCTGAGTGCTGTTCTTGAGGAAGCTTCTCAAGTATACTTAGAGTTTTCTGTAATAACGAAATCGCGACTTCAAATTCATTCATTGACTCGTATTGCATCGCTACCTCGGAGTATGCTTCTGCGACTTCTACAGGCGTTGCTGTTTCTTTCTTCTCGAGGATTTCGCAAGCAAACTCCAAACATTTCTTTGAATCAGCAAACTTCTGTTGATTTACCAAAGCTTTCGACATTGATATAAACACCATAGCTCTCACCTCGCTGTCCTTATCTGTTTGTTGCACAACGCTCTTCAATATATCAATGGCTTCCTCGTATTTACCCAAAGCAACCTTCATGTTTGCAGCGTCGATCTCTGCACGAATCAGCTCCACTTTCATTCCCCAGTTCTTCAACACTCTCTGTGATAATCGGTTCTGGTCCAGTGCCTTGTCATGTTGCTCTAAACCGCTATAGATCACACCGAGAAGTCTTCTATCTTGAGCAACCTCAGCTGAATTATTCCCTAATTCTTTTTTATGTATCTCCAACGCCTTCAACGCATAAGGCAAAGCCTCGTTGAAATTCAAAACGGCTACATAAGCATCAGCTAGACTCCGATTCCCCACACCCATCTCTTTGCTATCTTCCTCAAAAGTCATCTCCTTAATCTCCAAACTCTTCTTCAAATTCTCGATAGCTTCCTCTCGCCTTCCCATGGCATTCTTCACATTAGCAAGCTCGAGTTGCACGGCGTGTAAAACGGGCCTAACGTCTTCTACAACACAATCACCATCTGCCTCTAACTTAACAAGAATCCGATTTGCTCTGTTTAAGTAACCTAAGCTATCACTAAACCGTTTCAAGCCATAATTAGCAGAACCCATCAACTGCAACGCCATGGCAACAAGCAGAGTAGGTTTATCTCCAGCTACATCGAATGATTTAAGAGCTTTATCAGCGTAAGACAGAACCTTTTCAGGATCATCACCTTCGCGATCGAGATGGAGACCTAGCTTCAGAGCAGATAAGCCTAGCTCGTTCCCTTCGAAAGACAGCTCCATCTCCTTGAACAAACGGACCATTTCATCAGTTGTCTTCGCCGACTCGAACGCCTCTTCAAGATCGATTTTTTCCTGATCTATCACCTCACCTGACGAAATCTCCGTCGGTTCCTCGACATGAGTACTCAAATTCCGACATGGATTCTCCCAAAAATGGCTCTTGTTGACAACCAGGCCAAAAGTTCTGCAGCAAGTGGAGATTTCGCGTGTTGAGGAGACCAGAGAAGATGACGAAGCAGCAGCATCGGAAATGTTATTCAGGTGGAATGAAGCTGGGATTGGCCTGAGTTTCTGGACATGAAAGCGACGAAATAGAGAAATTGAAAACCTTTTCATGGCGGAACTCGAGAAATCGCGTCGAGCAAATCCTCTCTTTCGCAAAAACCCTCGAAGGCAAAACCCCAAAAGAAGTTGTTTTATTATTTTTTTTAGGAAACATAATTGAACAAATACCAAATTTTTAAGGAACTTTTTATATACAGATACAACAATAAAGAATTGCATGTAATGTTAACTTGAAACATAAAAGAAAGAAAAAAAAGTTATTATTCCCACATTTTTCCAAGTCCAGAGAAAACTTTTAACAAGCATCTCTTCATCTTCTTCCTTTATCACCCCACTAAAAGAAAAGAAAAAAAAGAAACAACTTTGAATCCAAAAAATTCATTGTTGTTCACCTTAATGTGGTGCTTGATGTCGAAGTTTCATGAGGTCTTGTGCTATAAACATCATCGAAATGGAGATCAATCCCGGCTTCTATGTCATCATCATCCATGAATGTAGTTCTTGACAATTTTCTTCTTGCATTCTCTTCCCAATCCAATTCTTCTTCTTCCTCTTCTTCAATGCTTCTTCCGTCCCATGAGTTGTCTAACAAGTTTCTCGTTGTGTACTGGTTTATGAAATCAGGGGGCTCGATGAAGCTATTGGCGGTTGCGGGATGAGATGCACCATTGTGAGAACGGTCGCCTCTTCCCCACCACTGGCTCCTACCACCAAGAGGATGATGATTCCCATAGTTTTCTTCTCCATCGGGTTGGTGATGGCGCAGAATGCTCTCTGAGAAGAACTGACCCGATGTGCTTGCTTCTATATCTTCACCACGGACTCCCAAACTAGGAGGCCAACAATCCGCAGCGCTTAGATTTGGAGTCAAGATTTCATTCACTCTCTCTACCGGGTGATGATTGGTTCTATTGTGAGGCTGAGAAGTGTAATACCAGTCAAGAAGATAAGGGTGATTCCTCTGATCTGAATCAATCAGCCACATGGAATCAACGTGATTGCCTCTCGAAGCCAGATTTCTTGGAATGTCTCTGTATAAAGTGCTGTTATTATCTATGTGACCAGCACGGAGGATAGGGGTCTCCCGCCATGCCCTACTAGGAGAACATGTGTGCCTTGTGTTTATTTCTTGAAGCTTTCGGTCACGAAAAGTTCTGAGATTCGACAGAAACTGCTTCCCAAGAGAATCTGATTCCCAAGATGGATAACTACACTGAAAACTGCAAATAGATTGGAACACTTCATTCTTTAGAAAGAGGCTATAACACTGAATTTGGATATATTTTGCGAACAATTAGAGCATTTCAATGAAAATGATGACCAAACCTCAAGAATGATTTCTCCATTTTCCCTTGAGAGCTTCTCTTCTCACGAGATACATTACAAGGTGAACCATATCTAGTATTTCCATGGTTCTCAAAGTCAAAAGCACTAAAGCTGCAAGCAGAATGGCTAAATGATTTAAAAGGTTGAAACACATATTTGAGGAAAGAGCAAACAATTATTTATGTTCAACTTCGTTAGAAACAATCATGGAATTCACCTGCAAACATTGCCTACGCCTTCAATATCAACTGTAAAATTTATGATGAATTGAAGTATATCATCAACCCGCTGCAAAGTGAAATCGTAATGTTTTAAAATTCTCAATAGTCATGTGGGATTTATGCACACACAAATGACGAGCCATATACCTTTGGCACGATAAACATCAGCAAAAACGGTGTTATGAAAATCGAAGCTATCTCCTCCAGTAACATCATTCCAGTATACTGCAGTGAATAATCATTTATCGAGAAAGTAAAAGAAGAGAAGGGAAACAAAATAATGTTTGGCATTATATCATGCTATAATATCATCAAATTATCAAAGAAAAGGCATCAAAGTTACTGGGAAAAATAGGTTTAACATGTAAAGTACCTGAAACAGAGTCTCTAACTCCAAACGGACATCATCTTTGTTTTCCTTACCACGCCACCTCTTAGGCATATAGTGAGTGTGTTGTACAACTGCAGTCATAGTTCCTACTGGGTCGAGGACCAAAAGTTCATCCGAAATAGCAGCCCGACTAATGGCTGTAATAGTTCCAAAAACAGCAGCATACCAGAACAAATTGCGACCAAATATCTACACAAGTGGTCGAACAAAATTTAATAACCCAAATAATATGTCTATTTAATGCTTCTTGCTTTCGTTAGGATTTCTTACATGGCCCTCTAGAAGAGATTCTTCGAGAAACGCAATGATGATTAATACAGCAGCAAAGCCGCCAGACACAAACGAGACAAACTTTGCAATAATGGAGATAATAGGTGAGGGGAATTGATTTAGATATTCGGACGCGTTTTCTGCACTGCTGTTAATCCGATGCTTGAATAAATGGTCAACCTGTTGTAGAAACAAACAGTTTAGAGAAGGCAACACTGATATATACAAAACAAAAAGTCGGGATATATTGTGGGCATGAAAGCCAGATGAAGGTAACTACCTCATTGAACTCCCTGAAGAGCCATCTAGACAAATTGGACCATCTTCGAGAAGATGCAGTACTTGGATGATTGTAGAACTGTTCAGCATGCCTTAGGAATAGATATACCAACATAAAGATGACAAGAAATGGTGACAGCAGAAGCATAGCAAGGCCAACCACAAATAGCCGTTTCTTCAATGTTGTAGGATTTGAAACAAAGTCCCTTCTAACAAGAAAATTACTGCAGAATGAAAACACCTGAATTAGAAAAACTGACAATACTCAGCATGTGGAAGGATTTTTTTCACTCTATGCCATTACTTTTCAACGTAGTAGTTAGGCCATTAAAAGAAACATACAATTATGAAATCTAACATGCATATTCTTTGGCCACCCTCAAGTAATATATACACATACAAGGACCAAAGTCCTAACAGGAAAATCTCATTAACTAGAAAAAATCACTGTAGTCTGACCAAGAAAAAGCAGCCCATGAAAATTGGAACTATTATCTTCATTACATTCTCTACAACACAAACTCTCACTTTACTCTTTAGCAGCTCATAAAATCCTATATCTACAATTTTACGAGAAAGCAGTTTTCAGAGTAGAACAAAAATTGGCGTGGAGAATAGCCTACCAGTCAAACATGCTCTGCAATATGCACCAGTTGAATGTCCACTCAAGGGTCTTTGTCAAAACAAGGTGATGTTGTGTCCCATCCGGGGCAGATTTGACAACTGGACCAGCACCAGGGATCCAATGGAAAATTGGGAAAGAAAGCAAACCTTTGTTGAGCATACCAATCAAGTAATTCTCTTTCCGCATAAGGCGCATAACAATATCATGAGCTGAAAGATCCTTAACCACACAAAGGCGTTGTGAGCTTTGTAACTGAACAACCTTTTCAAGGACTGTTTCCCATGGCATAGTCAGGATTTCATTGTCTGTGATATGAAGACTGCAAATTTACAGGCACAATAAGAAAATAGATTATGGTCTAAAATGTGTATTTTGCTCT
This sequence comes from Schrenkiella parvula, assembly GCA_000218505.1. Taxonomy (NCBI): domain Eukaryota; kingdom Viridiplantae; phylum Streptophyta; class Magnoliopsida; order Brassicales; family Brassicaceae; genus Schrenkiella; species Schrenkiella parvula. The sequence continues at coordinate 12,293,550 of CM001190.1, read as the reverse complement.
AACTATTTATTGGATGTTGCCTCTTCCAACTTACCTGTTGTAATAAAAGTGCCGGAAGTCCAAAGTATCCTTTAACTGGGCAAAAAACCTTAAGAAGCAGAAGATCCAGTACACAGAGAAGAGGGCCAAATATCCAACAATTATAGCCGTTGTGAGCGTGAAAGGGGATAAAGGGTGCGGATGGATAGCTTCTTTGACAAGATCACATGGCTTAGTTCCCGATTCAACTGCATCCATTCCACATTTTGCATTCTGAAGACCATGCCAATCCACATACAACAAGAAAAACCCAGAGAAGCATATGATGAAGCCAAGACTTAGAAGCTCAACAGCCCACTTTACGATAATACACCAAAGGCCTTTGTCTCTGTAGTAGCTGTAGAGCCTCTCGAAGAAAAGATCCAAATCAGCAATTGGTTGAACATTTAAGCTCTCTCCATTAAGAAGTCCTGACGGGCTCTCACTACCAGGACTTGGTATTCCTCCGTAGTTAGATAGCTCAATGTCGTGTGATGCATTATCGAGCAATCCAGTAGTCAAAGACGATGACGGTTCACCACGTTGCCATCTTAAAAAGTTGAATACATTTGGAGCCTTTTGCCCCCCACTCATCATTTGTAAAGACGGACAATTGGCCAACACAGCCAGTCCATTCCCCGTTTACCAAGTGGAAATTTTAAGAGCGTAGTGCCTCACGAGAATGCAGTTACAAATCCTGCATCAAACATTAAAGGCATAAAGTATCCAGATCAGAGACATGACAAAGGTAACTTTTTTATGCGAACAAAAATTGCCAATGATTGAGCTAGAAGTAGATACAATGAAAATAAATAACCCATGAGACACAAAGGCAAATCAGATCCTTAGAAGCAGAAAGACAAACGAAGGATAGGGAACTTGGACATATTTTTATTACTGTTTCCCACGATGATAGATATAAACTACCCACCTAACCTTTTCTTAATACTCAGATTACTATTGAGTTCAAACATTTACTTTCTTATTCAGCACAAGCATTCTCGCACTGGTAGGATCTATGGACAATGCAGTAAGCGCTCCGCAACGAAACATGGCAATATGAGAAAGCACTCAAATACAGAGTAGAGCGTAATCTATACACAATCGAGAGGCCGAAACAAGGTTTACGCTACCGTTGCACAAACAAATATTCCTTGATCAAAACCAATTCCCTTAAACCAAAATAAGAAGGTTTGTCTACTTTTAACAGCGACCAGATTCTCGACGAAATTGAAACATCAAACCTCAACGCGAAAACCCATCAGCTAACAGGATAAAATCCTACAACCCAAAAACTAATTCCCCTCCTCAAAATCACTGTGCGATTATTTCAGAGGAAAAAAACAAACTTTATCGATAACTACAAACAAAAAGATCAAAACTTACCAGCGACCCACAAAAGGAATAGCAGAGAGGAAGACGTGAAAGCGAAGTTCAGCTATCAGAATACGTCTTGAAGCCGAAGCTTGAAGGAAGGAAAACTGACCCTAGGGCAGTGGAAATTCGATGAAGAAGTTGAAAGGAGAAGAGCGAAATTGATCGATGGACGATTAGCGATTGAGGTAGAAAAAAATAAGAACAAGAAGAAGGAATTGGGTTTGCGTGGAAGAAAAGAGGAGTGATAAAATATTAATCCTTTATGCTTGGAGGACTAATTTTCGATTTGGGCTTTCTTCTTCCTCTTCCTCTTCCTTCTCTTACAGATACTTTAACCAAAGAAACGTGATGACGAGTCCCTCTTTACTTCTCTTCTTACTTTTTTTAACCCCAAGTTTACTTTCGATCCCTTGGTTTTTTTTTCTTTTTGACATTCAAAAGGAAAACCAAATCCTATATTTATTAGTGTTGCTAAAATATGTCTTTTAATAATTTTAAGATAGGTGAATTTGTCAAATGACTATATTCAATATATGACCATATAATAATGTGTATGGAATAAGTAACAATTTGTCCACTTTTTTGACAATTTTAACATTTGTCACCTGTGTGTGAGAGACATTACCATATAATAGTATAATATGATATGTGAATTGCTTAAAATAATATGTTATGTTGTTTAGGGGAAGGTTTGTCAGTTTTGTGTATGATTAAATTGTCGATTACGAATGGGGGAAAATAGTGGATGTAAATATAATATGCACTGATTATTGTTCGTCTATTAGAGTATATGTTGGCATATGAGTGTACAATGTAGATGTATGGATCTATACTATATGATACTGATATAGAATAAAGTAAAATTTCCTTTTAATTAGAATAGATTGGGTTAAGTTTTATAGAGAACAATATTAATTTAAAATTTTACATATCAAAATTTATAGAAATATTTGTTTATTTTAAAATTTTCAAAACATATTATATATAGAAAAAAATCTATGTTTTTTTACAAATAAATTAAAACTTTAATTAGTTGTTTTTTAAAAGATTGAAAGTAATTAAGAGAAAAGGAGAAAACATAGTTTTTTACTATATTCTAATGATTCCTTTGCTATGGTCATTTGGTAAATTATAAAAAAAATTTTGTTATAGATTCAAATTCTCTTTTTAAGATATAATACAATCACTTAGCCGACAAAAATAAAAGCAATTACAAGAATTCATATCATGGGCCAACTTTTTTTAGTAGGCCACCGGCCCATTTATGTAAATAGCCTAATTCAGGAGAAATTATGTAATGAGAACCACCTTCTGAGAAGTCCTATAAGAGAACCAAACTGGTGTAAGAGTACAACTTCATTTCCCTGCAAAATATTGAGAAAAAGGTCCAGTGAACCATGTTAGCCAGAAAAAAACAAAGGATATAGCTTAAAAATATGCATAACCGTGCAGATCTTGTAAACCCAAAGCAAGCAAGGAAACTGATTGTTTAGTCTCACTATGTGATACAACTTGACAAAAAAAATAACATTGATGTGATACAATTTGATATTTTTGTCTAGATCAAGAAAGAATCATACAGAATAGTGAAAGAAATAGAGACATTTACTAATCGAGTTTTGGTAACTTTTTTGAATCTAGTCAAATATATTATGGGATTGATACTCTTTTATGGTGTTGTTTGGTTAGTCAGCTATAACATATGGATATATATATAAGTTGTTGTTCGTTTAATGACAAATAAACATATGAACTTAATATTGCATCTGGACAGAACTCATCCACAAAAACTATATATTTTAGATGTGTTTAAAATTAGAGTTTATACGTAGCAAACTCATCTAGAGTTGTAAAACATATAAAATAACTTTTTCGATTTAATATTTACAATATAACTTACCTTAAATATATATATTATATAAAACAATTTTTATTTCTAAATTTAAGTATTTTTTGAAATGATTTTTTTATTTTATTTAAAATTAATTTGATAATTATTTAGTTAAAAGTGTAAATTATAAATCACAAAAGTGTAATTTTATTCACAAAATAGTATATATTTGTATATAAAAAATTAGTTATTTTAAATATGTCTAGATACAAATACCAAAACATAAAACGAACATAACTGCATCAAAATACAATATCTAAATGTAGAACCGAAAACACAAACGAACATCATCTAGATGTTGTATTCATATATTGCGTTGTTGCATTTATATATTGCGTTGTTGCATTCATATATTGCGTCTAGAAATTACATCTAGATACTGCATCTAAATACCCAAACAAACAGCACAATATGCGACTACACCGACTAAACTGATATTTGGTCGTGATTCAAAGGTGCAACACTTTTAAGATTACCTAGCAGATCCAATAGCTATGAGCTACTAATTGGATATAATATATGCTTCCACGATGACGATACAGTTTAGAAACTTTAAAATATAAGAGCATTTCTTAAGTTTTTAAAAGATCCACTCTAAGGGAAAAAATAAAATATTTAATGGATCCATTTGATAAAATACTAATCATGTCGAATCTTCTTTCGACAATTCAATCATATTTGAGAGGCTTCACGTCTCGTCGACTCTGCACACTCGTCTCCAGTTATTTTAAAATATGAAGCTGCGTTATTGCATCACGTTTTGTTTTGCTATGTATGAAATAAATTGGGTCTGCATTAAATAAATGTGATATGTAAGTGTATATACAATAGTGTCATTGAGAGCTTTGAGATCCTAGCTAGGTATGCCTGAGCTGCTTAGGACGCGTGACATGTGAGTGAGTGTCCCAAATGGGTTGTGTCCATATACGAAACTGTTATTGAGTATAGTTATTTTGCCATGTGTTCTTACGCATCAACGTGTCACCACATAATTTTTCACTAGGACATTTTTTGTTCCATACGCAATGATAATATTTTTAAAATAAATATTATTTTTATAAAATTTTACCTTCACTTTTTTAAAAAGAAAAATAATATCACAAATATATTATTTTTTTAAAATTTGTATTTTAGTCTAAAATATTTCTAAATATTTTATTCAGGTTTAGTATAATTTTAATAAATATCAATTTTTATTTTCAAAAAGTAAGAATTTTATTTATATTATTTTTATTTAATGACTATATCTATTTAAATATATATCTTAAATTATTTTTTTTGTTTGTGTTAAAATATATTAAACTAATAAAATATTTAATTTATGTATTAAACCAATGAAATGAATGTCAATCTATTCACTCAATATATTTTATCTTGATTAAACCTGAATAAGATCAATAATTTTAAAATTTGATTAGATACTTTTACATGTATTAATGAATTTATGTATCATTATAAATATTTAACTCTCCATAAAATTTTGACTTTTGGTAAATATTGTTTTGGTTTTGTATTTTTTAAAAAACTTTACAATTAATTTTGACAAAAGGTATAAATATTTATACAAAAATTATGATATTTTCTCTCTAAATTGATACATTTTTAATTATGTTATCTAATTTTTTATTAATAATAATATATATTAGTAATTACTATATTTTTAAAATCTTGGCAAAAAATTAAATCTACAGAAATAAAACTATTCATGTCATAACTTATTCGATATCATGTCATAATATTTTAAAGCCATGTTATTTTTTTGTGAAAATGAATGTAGTAGTCATACATCCAATGAATTTGCTGCTTAAGATCCAAAACACTTAATTCCTACATAAATTTATTAAATATGTCTCAGAGCTCAATAAAAAAATTAATCGCTCTATAAATCCATAAAAAAATATTTTCCACGGTACATGAAACCTTTTATTTTAAAATTTAATTTGTTGCTGCTTAAAATTAATCGTTTAACAAAGATAAACTCTAAAAATTAATTAATTTATTACCTCAAAAATTTGACTGTCAATCGCTTAATCAAAATTATTAATACATCAATTAATAGATCTAAGTATAATTCAAACATTTGATTATTTATATAATTTTAACTTTTGATTAATATTGTCAAAATTTTGTATTTTTTTGTCAACAATTCAATAATATGCATTAAGTTGGGTTCGAACCCAAACGGTGACACTGGATATCACTAGCACAAACCGCTTGGCTATAAGTTTTGGTCAGATTTTGTATTTATTAAGATACACAAAGAATTATACTATTTTATTTAAATATATTAATGGTGAGATATCTAATTTATTTTAAATATAAACTCATATATAATTAATAGTTATTATCCTATTTTAAGAAACTTGCCAAAAATATAAGTTTATATAAATGAAATTGTATATGTCATAATTAGTTTGAAGCCATATCAAAATTTTTATTAAGACATGTTATCTTTTTTCTTGTGAAAATAAATGTGGTAATGACACATAAACAAATTTCAAAAAATCACTTTTCAAATAATATTAGGGGATATTTTTATTGCCAATATATTTGTCAAACGTTTTAACATAACGCTTGATTAACTAAATAGTATAATCATAGAATAGTTGAACGGTCGCATAACAAAAAATGGATAAATTTCCGTAAAATATGATATCTTAAAGAATAATTTCTGTAAATTAATAACGCTTCGTTTCTTCTATCTTTATTTTATTCATGCTCGAAATATATAGCCGAGTAATTTTTCAAAAACTTAAAAATATAGAAGATGGTATACCTTTCATCCCATAATAAAATAATGATAATGATTTATAAGTTTGTGACATGTGTTTGTTTCCATGATACATGTATTTAGTTGATTTCCTTCCAAAAAGTAATAATAAATGCAGACAAATGCTCAGTCCATTATATTAAAGAAACAAAAATATATATTACATGTTAGAAAATATAAAATTAAAAGACAAAAATTAAACCGAAAAATAAAAAGTGAAATTGAAACTAATTACCACATAAAACATAACCTAACGTTTATGTCATATACTTTTAAAAACTTTCATACTAAATATGTATTTCTATTTCATTTTAATTTTTTATCGAAATAACAAACAATATTATTAATCGTTATATTTTTATTTAAAAAATTCATAAATATGCCTATTTTTAATGATTTTCATATGTACATACAAATTGTTTTTAGTTTTTGTAATTTTTAAAACCAATAAACATTTAGCATACGAAACTCTAATTTTGATGATTTAATATATATTATATTATATTATAAACTGAAAAGAAATTCTCTTCACAATCTAATTTGAAAGGGTAATGGAATTCAATTATCATACAAATACAAATAATTTTTTTTTGTGTTGACAATATAAATGAAGTTTTGATATCAATAATTCTCAATTTAGAATATAATATACATCTGACTTCAAAAAAACACTAATTGGAAATAATCAAATTAAAAAAGATTATGTAAAAGAAATTTTGGTATAAAATATATGTTAATGTAATATTAATGAAGATTGAGACATGACTGTATTTGATATTTTTTTTATTCCTATACTTTTTTATTCATAAAAGTAAAAAATCTAAATACTCATCCAAAAAGTTAAATTATCTTAAATTTGTGTATTATTTATATAAACTATACGATAAGTTGAAAGAAAAATTATTTTTTATTATTATTATAAATAATATTTCCAAACTTTATTCATAAAATGGCATATACAATAGTTTATGTGTTTTTGTGATAACTAGTGTTCATATCATTATATGGATTCCCCCCCCCAAAAAAAAATTACAAAAAGATTTAGGTAAAGATTATAAATATAAAACATAAAATTGAAACAGTAATACATGCGAAAAAACAAATTAAAATATTTACATATATAACAATCGCAAAAAAATTAACAGTTCAAAATATTAATTTTGTTAGTATTTTTTTTGTTAGTGAAAATAGTAGAAATGATAGTTGAAAAATTCTCATTCTCAGATTAAAAAAAAGTTTAATTCTGGGATGTAGAATAGGGATGTGATCCTGACCAACACAAACGGAATTGGAATGTATATATATATATATTTTAAAGTTTAAGAACAGAAACACAGTGCAGATATGTAAGATATCAATAATATCTGATTTGGTGACTGTTTATGTTATAAATATTTTATTTTTATTTTTATTGTTGACAAAACTCCCTTATTATGATTATCTTTGATTTTCAAAGAATATATAAATATTGAACTACCATTCACATTTCATTGGCATATAAATCTTGTTCATCTTGATTTTAAGTATCAAAAAGTCAGAAATGTTTTTGGTCGTACATACATAAAATTCATATGATCTGTTCACAAACTTAAAACTTCTAAAGAGGTGTGTTCTTTTTTTTAGTAATTACCAAGAAAAAACAAAATTGTATGTGTGACCTACTAGATGACTAGATCCGTTCCAAGAGCTATGAAGCGGGTGTTTTTGGGCACCATTATGGGCCTAATGGGCTTTTCCTTCGTGGTATAATTTCGCGGTAAGCAACGGCAGACATTTGGCGGGAGTCACACGTGGCTCTCTCTCTCTCCTCTCTTCGCGCTTAACCTAATTCTTCTTCATAGAGTGGGCCTAATGGGCTTTTCCAACAGTGACATAATCTCGCGGGAAGGAACGGCATAATTTGGCGGGAAGCAACGTGCCTCTTCTCTCTATCTCCCTCCTCTCGGCGCCATATTAAAACCCTTCTTCTTCATCGAGGAACCTTCTCTCTCCTCCATATTCCTTCTCTCTTAATCTGATAGTCGTTGACTTTGTTGGGGAAAAAATGAGTGCACCGGGTTCTTCAAGATCCATTCCGTTCAAATCAAAGAAACGGCTGATGGATTCGCCGTGCTCTAAATCGCAAACCGGGAACCCTGATTCGTCTTCTGTACCTTTTCCCACGCCGGAGAAGCCGCCGGAGAACATGCTCACTAGATCCAGAAATCGATCTGTTGCTCTATCCGTGAAAGAGATTCGTCAGGCCGCTGGATCTCGTCGCAGATCTGAAGATCCGGTGGGCAAGGTTTCATCCGCCAGGAGTCAGCTCGTGTTTTCATCCAATGATTCATCGTCTTCCGCCTCCAAACGAGTATGCACTAGTAACAATGCTGAGAAAGAGAAACTACCGGATAAGTAAGTTAGATATCTAGGGTTCCTAGTTTTTCAATTTTGCCCCCTTTTTTTACGACTATTATACTGATGAGATCTGGGTTTCTACAGGTACGAAACTCTGGTAAAATTCTTCGATGCGTTGGATAGTTCGATTCTACTATCGAAATTGCGAGGTTCTAAGCCGACATTTTCCAACATTTCTGGAAAAATCGAGCACTTGACCGAAAGGTATTTTCCAGGAAAATTTCAATTTGTATCATGTTTATAATGCTCTCACTGATTGTCACTGATGCAGTCTGATCTGAATAATCTAATCTGATTGAAAAGCTATTTAGGTCTTTGCCTTTATGCTTTATAGGTCCGATAAGACAAAAAAATTATTTTAGATCTGGCTTTTTTGTATAGATTCACCAAGTATTTAGATCTGTAATTCACATACTCATTCAAAATCATCCAATCTCATGAGTTTTTTTGCGATGCTGCTGTGTGTCTGATTCCTAAGCGAGCTTCTGATTCGAATCTATTCTTTCAGGAGGTTTTGTTACAGTCATCTGGCTCAAATAAAACATATATTGCCAGAGGCAATCGAAGTTAAGAGAGTGTTGATACATGATGAAACAACTAGCTGCATGAAGCCAGATCTTCATGTTACACTCAACGCCGATGCAGTTGAAGACAGTGAGAAGTCGAAATCAGAAAGCAAGAAAATCTCACTCCGGAAAGTGTTCAGGACAAGACTTGCAGATTTTGTTAAAGCTCACCCTCTGGTATTGCAAAAATGCATTCTGTTGATGATTTTTGATGTTACATTGTATCATTTTGATTAAGTACTAATGGATCTTTATTTGTTTTAGGGAGATGAAGTTCCAGAAGAACCACTTCCAGAACTATTCAATAGAAGGAAACCAAAAGAAAACTCAAACGTTGAGGTGACGAGATCTAGTTCTCTCGTGGAAGAGATGGCTTCTATTCCAGCAGCTAAATTGATTTCATCTTTCATGAAAGTCCCATCGACTCCAGTCAAAGCAGCTTCAAGTCCTGCTAAACCTCAGAGTAACATTGCACCAACTCCAAGTCCTGCTAGACCAACTTTGTCTAAGATTAACTTGGCCTCAACTCCAGTCAAAGCAGTGTCAACTCCTGCTAGTGTACCTTCAACGCCTGCTAAAATTGACTCGACACCAGTTATTGTTGCATCAACTCCACCGGAATTTGCTTCAACTCCTGCCCGACTGTTCAGTACATCACTTGCCGCTCGTCTGCAGAAAAGAAGTAGCAGTGATATAAATCCAGATGATGTTTCTACTGACCCGCCGGTTAAGCTTGCGAGGCGTTCCTCACTAAGCTCATCAAGGTCGCTGAATTTTGACTCTTATACAGAGAACGAGAAAGCTATGGATGCGACAGATGATGAGGAAGACGTTGATCAAGTACCAGAGGAAGATGCATCCAGCGATGATGAAATCCTCAGCATACTTCCTGATAAACTTCGACAATCGGTAATACATTTTATTCTCATAACTACATTATGCTTCTCAAACTGAGATTGGCGTTGGGTATTAAGAGATAGATAACTCATCTTCGTTTTGCTCATTTCAGATTAAAGAACAAGAGAGGAAAGCTATTGAGGATTCAAATCCAGCAATCTCGCAGGCAAAGAGAAGGCGAAAGATGATTGCTTGTCTACCAAAACTTTTCAATGTCTTGCATTACTTAATTCAATCAATTAGGCGTTGGGTTATCACAAAAGAAGAGCTTGTGCACAAGATAATCGCAGGTCATTCTGACATTACTGACAGAAGTAAGCCCCCGCAAACCGCTCAGCATCTCAACAGATCTTGTCCTTACAAGCGTTTTAAAACTGTCCTAACCGTTTTTTTGATCACTTGTATTTTCGCAGAAGAAGTTGAAGAACAACTTATCTTAATGCAAGAGCTCGTCCCCGAATGGATTTCTGAGAAAAGATCATCAAGCGGAGACTTACTAATATGGTGAGTCTTAACATCATATGCATATACTTCTTTCATACTTGTTTCGGATTTTTTGATTGCTTATTTGAACATATTTTATGGTGCAGCATAAACAAATTGGCATCTCCGCTAACAATCCGGTCTTGTCTGGAAGAAGAAAACAAGAAAGCGATGGCTACACCGCAGCTTTCTTAAGATTACGGACTACTTAAATATGCGAGTCTCTATCTCTATTCATGAGAAAGGCGTGTAGAGATTTTAGGTAGATGGTGAAGTTCATTTGGACTTTTAAAAGCGTGAAAACAATTAGTTCACGTATGAGATTCAAGTAGTTGACAAACTATTTAACAAATCACAAAGATTAGGTTAAGCATTTTCCTGTGCAGCATTTTTGAAACTTGTCGTTGCTCTTTATCTTCAAGGTTAAAAGTGTATGTGTTGAGTTACACCACCATCGACCTGGCGGGAGAGACTTTGGCGCCATTTAACATAAACAGATATAAAAAGTTGAAAACCCTTCTTCATCTCTCTTTGTATTGATGTAGACATTGATCAAGTACCAGAGATATATATGTTTCCATCAATGACAAAATTTTCAGAATACTTCCCGATAAGTTTTCAGTTTGAGATTTAAGAGGAACAAACTGAGATTGGCTTTGGTCACTTCAAATTTAAGAACAAGAGAGACTAAGTGTAAAAAAGGGTAAAAACAACAGTTGACAAACAATTTAGCTGTTTTAAAATCTATTTTCGGCCAATCAATTTTTTTATTTACTAATAAAAATTCAATTTTATCATTAATAGATGCATTTTGTTTGAGAAAGCTTTAACACAACAATATTAACATACGTATCTACATCGTAGATGACAGTTCTCTTTCTAAATAGTAAATACTGTTTCCTAAATTTCTTAAGTGAGTTTAGAGTTGTCATTTAGTAATCATCAAACTCCTATGTATTTCAGTATTTGATTTGGTTTTAGAGTTGTCAATCAGGACTATTTATTTGGGCCCTAAGGATCGAGTCACACCAAAACTATTTGAGCCTTTTCAGATTCGGGCTGTATAAAAAACATATTGGGTCGATTATCATAGTTCAAGTCTTTCTAAAACTATCTCCTGATCTCCCAATACACCATGTTAGAAGAACAATTTCTCCAATCAAGCCTCTAATTCCAAGTTCAAAAGAAGTTACGAATAGTATCTCTTTCTTCAAAAAAATAATAGTATCACTCTAAATTTGTGGGAGAAGCAAAGCTATAAAACAAAACAAAAATAGTTATTTAGCTCATTAAAAAACTTAAAATTCAACAATAAAAACATAAGAAGAAAATATAATGACATAATCAAAATCGTATATATCTAACCATTTAGTATATTAATTGAGTTATAGATTAGCAATTAATACAAGCTATTTTTCACTATTAACAACTAGAGGTCGGTCATCTTTATTGACTCTACTCATCTTATTCGTTACAAAATCCACTTTACTCTGACCAATGTCATCACTACACATGATTAACATAGACACAATAACTAATCAATCTATCATAAACAAAATAAGTGAAACACAAAGAATTAAAGAAGTTAGAAAACAAGAGCCATGCTAATACAGAAGAAAATGGAGGATTTTACTTGGTAAGCTAGGTTTTAAAATCAAACAAATGTCATCAGAAGAAGAAAAAATGGAACTTGTAAAGAGAGAGATTGAGTGAGATTTCTTTTTTCTTTATAAGGACAATAATTATTAGATTCCTTAGATCTTGTATGGACCACAACTAGTCCCATCATACATTCCTATAAGTCTCATTGTTTTTTTTTCTCTATGAAAAAAGCCTTTCCCCAACAGTAATAAACTAATATTAAAAAAATATTTTTAAAAGAAAAAAAAAGAGAGAAAGAGATGTGAAGAAATAAATAAAATGTAAAAAGAAAAAAAAGAGAGACCTTTGCCACTCTTTTAAGCAATTTGTGACCCAGTTCCCTTTTTGGAGAAACTTCAAAACCCTAAGTTTGGAATCCATTTTGCCTCTATTTTTGTAAGATTCGTTTATTTTCTTTCTAATACAATGCATATGAATATTCCACTTTCATTTTATTTCTCTTTAGTGCTTTTGTGGGAGACTGCAAAACTTAAACCATACACCTGTTATTGCAGATTTTTTTTTTTCTGATAAGATATAATTATATATATTGAAATCTGATATTCTACAACCATATTAATTGATTTATTGTTAAAAATATGTCGAAGACAATAATTATTTATTTTGAACAACAATTTTCAGTTAAAACAAGGAAACGATTAGAGCATATTTAAATATATCATAAGTCATAATTAAAATAAATACTAAAATGAACATGATATCAGGGATGGGAACTTGCATGGCTAATAGATTACGGACCAAACTCATCATCAAATTTTGTCCATTAAACATTAGGGCCCTAAACATTATTATCAAAAGCTCTTTGATTTAAAAGATAATTGAAGCAAGTTTACAGAGGCATGCTTGATCTAATTAATGCCAACTTTCGAAACATATAGAAATCAATTAAATAATTTTCGGTGGTGTAGAAAAAATGAATATCCAAGAAGATTGCACCTAGATTTTTTATTTATTCGTAGGCTCTCTAGTCTCTGTATTTGATAAACTGGAAAATACAAGCTCTAAAGTTATGGTTTGCAGGCGAGATTACATAATTTTTTATATTGATTTATTATTACAAATTATTATTATTACATCAATGATTTTACAACGGATAATTTTATTATTTTATGAGCATTCACATCATACAGTTTTATATGCATTAAACTGAAGATTTCATATAAGTTTGTCTCCACTGATCTCCATCAAAAATAATAAATAATATTTTTTTAGGCTTCGAACCCTATATTTCCTTATGTAAAAATACTACTCACTATTTGATTAACTAGCATACTAAAAGCTTTCCAAATCTCTTTAGTTAATATAAAATATATAGAAAGATAAGTATGTTGGCTAAAAAAAAAGTATTACTAATGTAAAGTGAAGATGTCTTGAATATTATGGTGAATGTTTTTGGAAAAATCTTTAGCAATTTCAATGAATTATTTTAAAAGGCAACCATCGCATGGATATTTTATTTAAAAAATTTCATATTTTAAATCCAAAATACTATATTTATAGGATATAGTAATGCAGCTTTAATAAAAAAATTTACAATAGAAAATTATTTACAATTGACATATTATTGAGCAGAATAAGAATGATTAAAAATGAGGGATAATACATAAATTATATGTGCTTAATTAAATTTCAGCTAAAGAAGTAAAAGATAAAAATGATGGAAAAGGGGAAAGGGATGTTGAGTTGGTGCGTTGCATTCGAACACATTGATGGAAACATGTCATGAGAGGATATAGTAAGAGCTCCTCAAGATAAATATAATGAGCAATCAATAGTAAAACATCATCATTTTCTTATCAACATTTCAATATTATCTCAACTCTTGGTTTTTTTTAATGAACATATCGAATGATCGACCAAAAACACTTGTAAATTGCCAAGATACATATATACACAGATTTTTATAATAGGGAGAATGTTATTGTTTAATAAAATGACTTTAGACTAACAAGTGTTTCAGACGATCAATTTGAACATAACAATAATTATTATTATTTTTGTTTGTAAAAGTGCACATACATCTAAAGAATTATCCTTCAAAAAATTTATTTTAAAGAAAAATATATTCAGTTTAGATGTTGGTTTGGTTTCGTTTTATATATTTCGGTTTTAGAAAAAAATAAGATCAGTCTAAAACTTCGGTTTGATGTATTTTTATATTTTAAAAACATTTCAGTTTTGGATCAGATTTCATCAATGTGAATTAGATATTCTCTGTTTTCTAACATGCGTCTAAATTTTATAAACCTTACAAACATTGAAATATCTATATTCAATTTAAAGGTAATTTTAAGGTTCAACACAAATATATGATAATTAGACATCAGTAATGTGATTTTGGTTATATGATAAAGCCTCAACCAAAAATAACATAGGCCAGCACATTGATTGTTCAATGGGTATTTTCCTTTGTTCAGAGATTATTATGGTAAGCAAGACAAAATGAGTGAGTATGAAAAAAGGCATTGGATTTTTGTTGACAATACAAAAAGGGAAATAAAAGGAGTGTTTTATTTAATCATAATGCGAGAATATGTATGGACAAGTTATAAAGTCCCAATATGTTTCAACTTTATATTGGCAATTGAAATCATTTTTATTTTTATTTTTATAAAAGCTGAATATGCACAAAATTCATTGTCAAAATTGGAACAAGGATTTAAACTTCTCTTACTTTTAATTTATAAGTAACAATTTATTGTTTTTATAAAGCAAAGTACTATGTGATGGTTATAGGAACTCTGCATTTCAACATTCTTGCACAACCATTTGCAAAAAGAAAAGAATGATGTTGGATTGAATATATTGATGAATTTTGTAATTAAAATTAGTGCCAAAAAATGCATGTATTTTGTTAATTTTATGAGAATTGAAAGGTAAATAAAGAAAGTAAAGAAGGAAGCAAAATTTCACTTGGTGAATCATTTTGCTGGCCATTACAAAACTATTAGAGATCCTATCCCTCTGAAAGTCTTCCACATAAAATCTCTCATACCCACTCAGCCTCAAACACACCCTCCCACTACCTCACTAACATGCGCACACCAGCGCACGATTGATCCCAATCTTTCATCTACTGTTGCTAAAATGAGCATGGTGCGTGATTCGCCCGCTTACTTGCCTGATTTCTTCTTCTACCTTTTAAAAAAGGAACCGTCTTTTCGCTACCTCTCCCCCCTCTCTACTCTCTCTCTCTCTGTTGTTTCCTTTTTTCCGGCGGATTTCTCGGCTGAGATTGTAAGTGTTTTTTTCCTGAGTGATGCAGATTATGCTGAGATCAATTCTTGAACAGAACCAATGTCTTCTGACATAAGCTAAACTCTCTTCTTACAATCTCTCTCTCGCTCTCTGCTTCTTTTTCCACTCGCTTCTTCTTCTTCTTCTTCTTCTTCTTCTTCTTCTTCTTTTGAAGTTTTGAATTTGAATTTGTGATTTTTCCAGTGAGAAATAATATGGCAGCTCAAGGCAACAGATCTATCTCGCTGGTTCTGTTTCCAAACTGATTCTCCGGTGTTTTTCCGAGCTAGGGTTGATTGATTTAGCTTCCTTTTTGGGATTTTTCGTAATCCGATTCAAGTTTTTTCTTGGGAAAGGGATGGGTAAGAGGCAAATCTCACAGGATGAAGTAGGCCCGCCGATAAATCCAAGAGCTGGATTGCGAAGGGAACAAGCTGGAAGAGGTTCATACAGAGGTAGTTAGTAACTTTGTAGCTCATCGACGGTGAAAAAAAGGTTTTTTTTTTGCGGGGGGAGTGTGGAGAAGAAAGTGTACACAAAGACTGGTCTTTTTTTGTTTTTTCGAACTTATAAAAGAATCAAGGGAAAGGGGTTGTGTCTTTATTCCGGAGAGTTGTCATCTCTGTCTCTCTTGATTTGTCGTTATTGAGTCGGACATTAGAGGGGGAAAGTTTTGATTTTTGCCGTTTATAATGGGTTCTACTTCTCAAGAGATACTGATGAGCCTTTGCTCTAACACGGCGTGGAAGTATGCTGTGTTCTGGAAACTTAATCATCGATCTCGAATGTGAGTCATCTTCCGTATTCCTGGGAAAAAAATCTGTTTACTGTCTTTGATTGGTGGACTATTATAATTGTCTACGGGTTGAAGTGTGGTAGTTGATTTGGGTGTTTTAAGAGATGTATAGTTAAGATTAGGATGTTTCCTCCAACTCGCTAGTGTGAAAGAACCTTATATCGAGTGCAACCTTGTACAATCGTAATTTAAGTGGCTTCTTAATCTTTTGGAAGAGTTATCGAAGGTACTAATAGCTTGTGAAAGTAATGCTTCTATGTAGGTGTTTGTGCTAGAATCAGTCTTTATTTGAAGATTAAGTAGACAATGAGTTAAACAATCTATTTCCTTATTGAGGGTTTATGTTGACCATGATAGTTTCTGACTTCTTAGACTATTTGAACACTTGTAGGGTACTTACCTTGGAGGATGCTTACTATGACAATCATGGGCACAATAGTTCCCCGGAAGTTCAGGGTTGCAGCGTTGTAACCAAAAACCTGCATGGAGCACATGACCCTCTGGGTTTAGCTGTGGCGAAGATGGCTTATCATGTCTATTCTCTAGGGGAAGGGTAAGAATAAATTGCTTGCTCACTTTTCCTCGACTTCATCTTAACAACTAGGCTTTCATGGTTATCTTGATAAAATCAAATGCTGGGCATCTTTTGCTCAACAGCCTATCGCACAGTCTAGTACTTGGCAGTCATAAATGTGCCCTTTTTTTTTCTTCGCGTCTTTGACATTAGCTACATAATGCAATTGTCGTGTCCTGGGACTCGATGTGCCAGCAGTAGCTTTTACTATACAGATCTTGAGGTTCTTGTTGATTGATGCCAAGACTGATCTTCTTCTTTTTTTAATACTATTAACAGGATCGTAGGACAAGTTGCGGTTTCTGGAGAATATCACTGGGTATTTCCTGAATATTATGACAACTGTCAGTCAGCATTTGAGGTTTGGAACATCTTATCTCGAGTTGATTTCTTCTTCTATTTTCACGTTTTTAAACCAGATAGCTTTTATTAATTACAGGTTCATGACGTTTGGGAGAGTCAAATATCTGCTGGAATAAAGGTATCTGAGATTTTTCTTTTAAGTGTTAAATTTTGTCTGCTCGGTTTACATGAGTGTCAAGGACTTTCTCAGAATTTGCCACTGAAGAATTTCTTTTTATAAATATATGTTCTTCCTTTTCCGCAGACCATTCTTGTAGTAGCTGTTGGTGCCTGTGGAGTTGTGCAGCTAGGCTCTTTGCGTAAAGTAAGTAAAATCTTATAATTGGATGCTGTGTTTGCAGTTACAAAATAATTGCTAGGAATAACGCATTTGCACTTACAATGCATGGCACATATGAATGTATCTGGTCTTGTTGTGTGCTTGTGTGGAGCAGGTTGATGAAGATGTGACTTTGGTGAATCATATCCGACATATGTTTTTGGCACTCAAGGATCCATTGGCCGATCATGCAGCAAATTTAATGCAATGTAATATGAACAATTCGTTGTGTCTGGTAAAGATCTTCTTCATAAAAATATGGATTCCATTTCTGAATATTTGCAATATGACGAGAGTAGGGTGCTTAGGTTTCTTCTAACAATTCCTCAGATCTGAACTGAATTCAGGAGTAGGACCATGATGTGTTGTATAATTTTTTGCAGCCGAAAATACCTTCTGAATGTTTAAATGTCGAGGCTTTCCCTGATTGCTCTGGAGAAGTTGACAAAGCTATGGATGTGGAAGAGTCAAATATTCTAACTCAATACAAATTTAGAAGAAGTGACAGCATGCCTTATAATACTCCTTCATGTCATCTCATGGAGAAGGCAACTCAACTAATTGATGGTCATGAAGTTGTGCAAGGATCTTCTTGTGGAAGCTATAGCGGTGTTACGTTTGGCTTTCCAGTTGATTTGGTTGATGCTAAACATGAGAATCAAGTAGGTACAAATATAATCAGTGATGCACCTCATGTGGGGATAACTAGTGGCTGCAAAGATCCAAGAGGATTAGATCGCAGTTCACATCAGTATTTGAAGAATCATGTGGTCAACAATTCAAGCTCATCTGCGTTAGCAATTGAGGCTGAAAGGTTGATAACAGGCCAATCATATCCTGGCCTGGACTCGACTTTTTATGCTTCATCGAGAACAGATAAAGAAAGTTCTTACCAAAATGAAGTGAACCAACTATCTGAGAACCAAGATAGTAGAAACGTGAAAGAGACCGAGTATATGCTGGAGAGGAAATGCGAGTCAAGTCGATTTGATGATTTGATCTCGTCTGGTTATACTTTTGCGGGCAGCGAGCTACTAGAAGCATTAGGTTCTGCTTTCAAGCAAACGAGCAGCGGTCATGAGGAGCTAGTAAAATCTGAACATGGTTCAATGATAAGATCAGATGATATGAGTCATAGCCACCTCACATTTGACTCCGCCCCTGAGAATCTTCTAGATGCTGTGGTTGCTAATGTGGGTCATAGCAATGGCAATGTCAGGGATGATATATTGGCGAGCAGATCGGTACAGTCATTGCTTAATAGCATGGAAATGGTAGAAACCTCGGGTCGAAAGAAGCATATTGTTGTTAACCCAATAGATAGTGGTATGACTCAGCTGCCACTAGGAGAGGTGGATACCCAACAGAATCCGTCAGATATCTGTGGAGCATTTTCTTCAATTGGGTTCTCATCCACGTGTCCCAGCTCCTCTAGTGATCAGTTTCAGACATCCCTGGAGATGCCCAAGAAGAACAAAAAGAGGGCTAAACCTGGCGAGAGTTCACGGCCTCGCCCAAGAGACAGGCAGCTCATTCAGGATCGAATCAAGGAACTTAGAGAACTTGTGCCTAATGGATCCAAGGTGACTTCTCTCTTCCTAGTTACAAGGATACTAACACCACTGGATAAAGTTGCCAGTGATTTCGTACTTTGATAGTTTCTGTTTCTAGAAGCTAATAATTTTGTGGTTGCCAGTGTTTTTGCTAGCTAATAATTTTGTCATATTTCACAGTGCAGTATTGATTCTTTGCTAGAACGCACGATCAAGCACATGCTCTTTTTGCAGAATGTTACTAAGCATGCTGACAAGCTCGGTAAAAGTGCCAGCACAAAGGTAATAAAAGTCAGATTTTTTGACAGTACTAATCTCTGCTCTATCCTAAATTTTTTTGTTTCCAGCCTCGATGTTTTATAAATGGACGTATTAGGCTATTATGTTTGACGGATCGATGTAGCAAATATTGGGTCAATTTTCTAATGAGAAAATAGAATTGGCACCTGGAGACATAGAAAAGCTCAACTGAAAATCAGAAGTGTTATATTGAGTTTAGCTTATAACTTTGTAATCTCAGATGCAACAAAAGGAAACTGGCGCACAAGGTTCAAGCTGCGCAGTGGAGGTTGGAGGCCATCTTCAAGTGTGCTCGATTATTGTGGAGAATCTGAACAAGCAAGGGATGGTGCTAATCGAGGTATGTAACCTTTCTTTCTTTTAGCTTAGTCTTTGTATGAACTTCACTCCCAAGTTCCAAATTCTTTGATTTAAAAATGTTCTGTATTTTTTGGACAGATGTTATGTGAAGAATGTAGCCATTTTCTTGAGATAGCAAATGTGATCAGGAGCTTGGATCTCATCATACTAAGAGGCATCACCGAGGCTCAGGGCGAGAAAACATGGATATGCTTTGTAGTTGAGGTAGGAGTCGAATCTATGCACTTCATGAAAGAAAGTCAAACTTTTTCTCTTGTGTTTTGCTTTGAACATTGGATTACTACTAAGATATATCATTGACTAATATCGAGATGGTCATATGAATGGCAGAGCCAAAGCAACAAAGTAATGCAGAGGATGGACATTTTGTGGTCTCTGGTGCAAATATTTCAGCCAAAGGCCAATGGCAAGCGTTAGCAGCAGCGTTGGTTGCAAGACTTTTCGTTTAGATGAGATAAACAGAAAATGCTGTATGCTTGTACAGTGTTGTTGTGACTCTGCAATACTTGTTTTGTTTGTTTGGCTTTTCTCGTATAAAAAAACAGTTCTCAGTGTGCATTTTGAGTGTTGACAAGAAAAAAAGTGTGCTTTTTTTGAGTTTCTTAGTGTGTATGAATTGCATCATTGTTTGCTTTGGAGTTTGGGACCCTTAGTAAAATATTTATAACCCGTTAATTTTTGTGCATTTTTATTTCTTTATCAACTTGAAACTTTTTATTGCAACAGTACCACTACCAACATAAAATCCAATTTGGTGATCAAATTTATACTTAAAATGACGTCATAAAATACTAGTTTCAGTCATGTGTTTCTCTTTAAGTTTTCATATGTTTATTTTATCAAATGATTCGAACATATTTGTTTTTTTAAGTGTTTGATGGAGAACCGTATATTAAAAAGTTACATTCTAAAAATTATATAATTTCATTTCAAATATATCTATTTTTGATCTGTCATTGAATGTAACTATATATCTTCATTGTCGCTTATTATACTATACTTTGGCAGAAACTTTTTAATTATCAGCAGAGAACTTTGATCAACAAACAACATAAAAAAAAATTGATCAACATAAAATCCAATTTGTTGATCAAATTTATACTTATAATGACGTAATAAAATACTAGTTTCAGTCAAGTGTTTCTCTTTAAGTTTTCATATATTTATTTTTCATTTAATTAGAACTCAAAATTTCATTTTTTTTATTCTCACCATTCAGATGTTTGACCTTCTCTCTAGGGTTTAATTATAAATCAATTTAAAATCTTTTTTTTCAAATTTGTTGGATAACTTCACTTACAGCAATTATCGGAGTCTATCTGATTCTACTACTTATCTATTTCAAATAAATAACAAAAAAGATTGTGCAGTTTGTTTAAGATTATCATAGATTTGTGAATCATTAATAAGAATAAACGAAAAGCTCAATTAATCACTAATTAATATTTTTTACTTTGAGAAACTACAACGTAATTTTTATAATTTCCTTTTTTCTTCTACATCTTAATTTTTTCGTTCCGAGAAAAAAGGAAAGCTTTATTTATCTTATGTGTAAATCTAAAAGAAAAAGGAAAAAAAAAAGAAAACTTGGGACTGAAGACAATCGGTTACAAATCTTAACCCTAGACGCGATAACAGCTTTATCTTCTATATATTCGTCGAGCCTTCACCAAGTTTTTTGCAAACTCTCAGATTTTACTTTCAGTTAGGTTTTTTTTTTGCTTCACCAAGTTTTTACGAATTGTCAGATTTTTCCCTAAAGCTATCAGAAGAATCGATCGTTCTATTGGAATGGCGGGACTAGAGTTGTATTTCGAAAAGTTTTTGGGAAAAGGTTCGTTCGGTTCTGTGAGTCTTTACAAGTACAAAGGACGCGACGGCAAAACGCTTTACACCGCCGTGAAAACCTCCGATGATGAACACGCCGAGGCTCTCTACAGAGAGTTTAAAATCCTGTCTGAATTCAAAGGATGTTCGAGAATCGTCCAGTGCTATGGAACCAAAGTGCAAGAGAGACTCAACGAACAAGGTTGCTTAGAGTACAAGATTCACATGGAGTACGCACCTGGAGGAAGCTTGAAGAGCTTCATCAAAAAATTCAAAGACAAGAAGTTGCCTGATGCTTTGATCAGAGATTTTACTCGGATGCTTCTTGAAGGCTTAGCCACTATTCACAGAAACGGCTATGTTCACTGCGATCTCAAACCTGAAAACATCCTCGTTTTTCCAAGTTATGTCAACAAGAACGGTGCGTGGAGCTTGTCTTGTGAGTTGAAGATTTCTGATTTCGGGTTGTCGAGAAGAGATGGAGACACTAGCTGGTGGCAACCTCGTCGTACTTTTGCAGGAACACCGATCTACATGTCTCCGGAATCGATATCTCACGGCGAGACAGGGCAAGGTCTTGATTTGTGGTCTTTGGGGTGTATTGTACTACAGATGTACACTGGAAAGCGACCTTGGTGGCATAAAGACTACAACTTGAATGATCTCAAGAAATGCTACGGGCCACTGATTCCGCCTGATCTCTCCGTTGATGCAAAACTCTTTTTGATGACTTGCTTCTCACCGGAGCCAGAAGAGAGAAAAGACGCATCGAGATTGTTGATGCATAACTTCTTGCAACAAGAGGTTAAGAAGATCAGAGAGCCTACTGTGAATCCGAACGCGAAGACTGATAATCCGAATACATTTGCTATAGAATTAGAGAAAATTAGACAGAAGCTTTCGGAAATTAGGTCTATTTGTGTATAGACTATAGACTCGTGAAGTTGAAGAGTCGATCAAGACCATCCAAAATCTAATTTCGTTATTGTTCAGTTCAAGTTTGATTTGATGAGTAGAATTATGTAACAGTTTCTTTGGTATGTCACTGAATTTGAAGGTCCATGTATTATGACTTTGTTCTATAAAATTCAATGGAAAATCATCGACTTGTGGTTTGGTTATTATCAAATCATGGTTTGAATTAGTTATTTAATTGTCAGTTTAATTGTTTAGTTTAATAATCTCTTCAATGTCGCTACTATATGTAGAGCTTTTAGCTCCTTTTGGGAAATTAATCAACACAAACAATATATTTTTCTCTTCTCTCTTTCTTTCTTACTCTTTTTATCTGGACATTTTAGGCATTCGTTTATCATTCCAAAATTACATTATCCTAAATTGCTTATTAGTGCTATGCATAGAATTATTTCATCTCTCTATTTCAAATATTTTAGATTGTGTTTGTGTTAGGTTGTTATATCGTGCTATGCTGAAATTAGATGATATGCTGCAGAATAGTATTTTGGATTTTGTTTGTGTTAGATTTAAACATCAGTTTGGACAAAGAGAAATTTACAAGTTAGTACATTACATACATAATTCTAATTGCATTTTCTGCTGCAACGTCATTATTACATAGCTTGAAAAACAATATTATGCAACCGTTCATATGATCTTTGTAATGTATGTTCAGAAATCTAAAAAAAATTTGGATAAAGAACATGTGCCCTTTGTCGACATCTAAATTTTCAGTGTTTTCGGATGTTGTTGATTTGTCAAACATTTGTTTTTATTGTTTTACTTTATTTTAGAACTATTTATGGTGATTCTTTTAATTATTTGACTCATGTGATCTTTTAAAAAAACTCATGTTTTTATTTGTTCACTTTATTTGATTCTTTAAAGTGCTACACACCATACTCTAGCGTCATATCTGCAGCAAAGACCACTATTTACTCAGAAACAAAACAGTAAAAGTGCACTATGTACAGAAGAGGTTGTGTTGATTTGCACTGCACATTATTAGGTTCCCAACACAACACTTGTGACTGAAGATTCGCGTCGAATAAGCTTACTGACTCACCTGAGAAGAGTAATTAAAGCTAAGCAATGTCAGACTATACCGAAACTTAACATGAAACTCATAGTGCACTTTCACCAATTCCAGATAACCTCTACACAATACACAAGTATGGATATCAAGATAATAAAAACAATTGGTAGCTAATAACATGATCATTTTAGTAGATCATTACCACCATTCGAAGCAAAACTTTTGATATGATACTTTACCTTTAGCCTTTAGGACACCATTGGACACAAGATGCAGCACGATTTAGGCTTATGATGGACTCCATTATTTGTTAAGACAGAGATCAACCACTAGAAACAAAAATATATATATATATATATATTGAAACCAATAAATGTCACATAAATGGTTAACCCATAAATCTAAAAAAAAAAGAGTCATTTTCCTTGAAATAATAAATAAATAAATAACAGATAATTTTAAAAACATTTTTTTCAGAAAATAGAAAGGAGGAATCTTCTAAAGGACCGAACTTTTTATATCACCCAGAGTTTTTTTTTTGGGTTAATAAAATAGTTTCTGGAGTTTCTCCGTCAACGTTCCGTTGAACAAGCGTCTCTTATTCATCCTTGGAACTTGGAACAGCTCGTGCGATCGTAGAACAGAGGACTTGTTCAAGGTTTGTTTTCGATTTTCTTCTCTTGAGTCTCCGTCAATTTTCTTATATTGGATCTTGCGTTAGGGTTTGCTATTGTAAATTCGAGCTATCGAAACCAAATAGGATCGTCGAAATCAGGCTTATTTTTTACCTGCAGTTTGCATATTGCTATTTGTTGCTATTTTCGTTTAGAATTTTTTGGGGATCTTGAAGGAAATTGAGTTTTTGAGGATCTGTTTTGATTTTAGCTGATGCCTATCCAGAAGAATGAAACCCTAATTTCTTCTAACATTCTTTGCAGAGAGACACAGAGGAAGACACATCTTTCATCTGCCTTGTCTCTTCTGGGTTTATTTTTCTTTGTTGTTTGTCTTGCTCTTGTCTGTTCTGTGGATTGATCCAGTTTTAAGGTTAAGTTTTCTAATGGTACATGTTTCCAATCTATAAAACATTTCCTGGGACTCGCTTACCTCATCTTGAACCATTTGAGTAACGATTAGAATCATCTAGCCTTCACTATATTCCATATGTCTCCGTGAAACTTTGCTTCTTGTGATAGGCCTTCAGGAGTTTCGTGCTGGGTTTCTCTGCTTTCTATTTTCTCATTTTCGGACTTCTCTTAAGTCAGTAATATTTTCAGAAGCCACATTTGTTGATTTTCTGCTCTGAAACTGGAGTCTGTGTTCTATAGCTCTTGCCATTCATCTCCATTTCACTTGATTAGTATCTGTTAGCATTTTTTAGGTTTAAGGATGTTCGTGTTGCTTTTCAGAACTAGCCTTTTGGTCCTTGTGAGATGTTGGCTTTACTGAAACTGGAACAAAGAAACAAGTCTTTTGCAGCTAAGAATTGATCATTTTTTTCTTTTTTGGTCTCCCAACGCAGATATTAGAAGCTATTTTTGAGCGATGAGTACAGCGACCAGGCCTTCTTCTTCAGCGACAACCTCTGTCATCTTAGAAAACCCTGTTTCTCAGTCACAACCGACAGAAAGATTAGTGCTTCGATTGAACAGGAAGAAGAAGACAGTTTCATGGAAAGACGGGACCGTGGATAACGAGTTCATGCAGAAGAAGAGTTCAAAGAAATGCTGTATCTTTCACAAACAGAAGCCCTTTGATGAGGATGACAGCGAAGATGAAGATAACAACCACGACCACAACCATCACCATGATCATGATCAGAACCATGAACACTCCGATTCTGGCGAGGCCTATTCTTCTAACGATTCTAAAGCAGTTGACTAATCCAATTGGAGGTTTTTTTTTCTTTCTTTTTCACATCACTATTATATAGAGCTACTGAAGCCTTTTTAATAGATCATGGAAGACACTAATTCGTCTGAGGATTTTGGTTTTCATGATCTTCTTTTCTCCTACCTAATCCTGGTTGGGGTTTTATTAGTATATATACATGTAATTTGCATATTGCACTGTAATGGCATGATTCATTGCAATGTTAATTTTAACGTACTTGAAAGCTCTTTTGACAATTGTATGATTAGCATCTTTTCAGATGATGGTTTAACAAACGAGTCTTCTTGTATCAGATTATATACAAGTATCATAGACAACTAATACTCACTCATTGCCAATTCTTTTGTTAATAACATGCATTGTAATGCAGCATAATCCTAAAAGAAGCTGCAAATGGTACTTTTCTCAATAATTAGTATTTGTATATATTTCACGTTTAGAATAAATTATTTTTATCTCTTATATTTAGACATAGAATTACCAAAGTAAAGTTATATACACTTATATTTACATTTCTATATACAAGTAAATTATCACAATCAGAAAGTAGATTAATCATCATATCAAATAAAACACTCACTGAAAAATGCAAACTGAATATAAAGATAAAACAATCAACACGTACAGTATTAGTTCTGGATTTGTTTATGTTATCAGTTTTTCATTATTTTTCGAATAATTTACCTTTTGTACTTAATCAATTATTTTGGAATATTTTTGTCGATAATCATGCATGATTCATGATTGTTATGTGGGCTGGATAATCATGGGTCTCTCTTATTCTAGCCTGTAAAGTTTAATCAAAACTTAGAGCATAGCAAATGTTTAAAAATCTAGTTAGAATAATTCATAGACTAATACCATCAACCTTTGTTTTTATGCAGGTTCGTCCAAATTTTCATATAATGAACAATATATACATTTCTAAATAATGCGTAATATTCACTTTCATATTCACTAAAAAGGCAATACATTAACTTGAATTATTCAATTTCAATCGTACCAATTGACAGAGAAAGTAAACTAAATAAACATTAAAAGTAACCTCGAAATCATTTATTAAAAAATGAAGTACATAAATGAATAAAAAAACTATAATTAACCACATAAGTATACAAATCAGAACAAAAAGCAAAATGGGTTTGGTTCATGTTTACTCATTGTTTTGTCCTATACGTCAACCATATCTCTCAGTCGATCATCTCAATATTAATATGGTTCTCTCTCAAATGTTTTCTAAAATTCTCCTCCTCAAAAGGTTAAACACACTAACATTTTATAAAGAGTTATATTAAAAAAAAGAGATATTTTACAACGTACATATAAACTTGAGGGGAAAAGATAAAGCTTCACTTTTGTAATTGTACGCCATTAGATAGACAAATATGTAAACTAGAAAATTAAGTTACTATATATATACTTTTTTGCACAATAAAACTATTATATATAAATCCCATCTTATTCCTTTTCTCTTACCTTCTACATAAACACTGCCATGCACTATATATAAGTGTCATTATTAGTATTTAACAATAGATTAGTGATTACATTTTGAGAATGGGAGGTTTAGGTTCACCATGTGGAGGATGCAAGTTCTTGCGTAGGAAATGTGTAGAAGGTTGTGTATTTGCACCATACTTTTGCTACGAAGAAGGATCTTCTAATTTTGCAGCCATTCACAAAGTGTTTGGAGCTAGCAACTTCTCTAAGCTCATTTCTCATCTCCCTGACCATGACCGATGTGATGCGGTACGAACCATCTCTTATGAGGCTCAGTCTCGTCTCCATGATCCTATACACGGCTGCGTCTCCCAAATCTTCTCCCTCCAGCAGCAGGTTTCTTTCATCTTATTACTTGGTTATGATTTGCTCAATTATATCGAATAAACGAGTGTTTTTCCATATAAAACCAGTTTTATTTACATAATCTCTAATGTGCTTACAAGTTGCTTGACTTGCTTGTGTATGTTTAAGGTTATTAGTCTACAAGCACAAGTGGTATTCCTTAGAGAAGAAGCTTCAAGAAAGTTCCCTCAAGAGGATTGTACGGAACAAAGGAAGGTTCTATCTCAAGATATGCCCCAGGATCTTCACAGTTGGTTTCACCAAGTAGTCTCGGACTCCAACCTTAACCAAATGAGTGATGTTGCATCAACGTCCATAAATCGCAATGAGTCATTTTGCAGCTCAAATGAATCTCTTTACTACCAGGAAGTTATGTTTCCATGGTCTGTTTGAGCACAAGTGACTCATTTGCTAAAGAATGGAACTTACATTCTTCTAGAGTCTTTGTTACTATCGACTTTTCGATGTTTTGCATCTCAGAAATCGAATCCGCAACCATTTTGTCTCTTTGGATACAACCGCTTCTTCAACGATCCTTTATAGAAACAACATTAGATTTGAACAAGTGACCGAAAAGAGTGGTTACTAAGAAAGATCAAAACAATATGTAATGGCTGTTTTACAACCAGACACAACTACAAAGCCAGAGAGACGATTTGATTTCCCAAATAAGTTTTGGTTACAAAATTTGTCTTCATGTTGGATTTTGATCTCCCAAAAGACATTAGTTAACAAAAGGTTATGTCTTCGTGTTTGTATCGAGCTCATCATCTCTTGTGTTTAAACCGTACTTTCAACAAGAACTGCAACTTCACCTGTCCAAAGACAAATCAATCTTAGTCAGACATGTACACACACCATAAACCATATAAGAACCAGTAACGGTATATGTTGCAATGACAATAGCTGAAGCTGAGTTCTGAAGTTTTAGTTTGCAGGATGATTTATTTCTCATTCCAAATTACTCAATTTAGACAACAAGAACAAGCACGAAAAAGGTTAGTGTTTGCCAAATATCCTATTGTAAAACAGTGTTTGCAGCGGGAAAGGAACAATGAAGATTATTTGGTAACAGAAGTTACCTGGGCTGTATTGTAGACGATATACTCGTTGTACATAAGCTCAGAAGCCTTGACATTCGATGAAACAGGTTTTCCACAAGGAACTGTCACATCATCTCTCCACTTGGCAAACTCTGAATCCTGAGGAACTTTCTTGCCAAGCCCTTTGGTCGAGTGTTTCCCTCTCGGAGGTTTATCCATATACTACAAAGAACGTAGAGATAAAAGAACAGTCATATAAGAAGGTAATAATACTACAAGTTCTGAGCTATACTCTCAAGATAAGGACCAAACGGATAGTATCACTTTAACAAAATTGCAATTTGGGCTCACCTTGGCTTTTGTTAGCTCATGTATTTCTCCCAATGCAACTTCACTCAGAAGCATTAGACCCACCGGGTTTTCCTTACTAGTGTAGCAGTACTGGGCACTTTTACTGACAAGGTCAGCGAAGTAAATCCCCTTGCCAAACTGGAACACGAGATTTCAAGGAAGTTCAGATTCTCCAACAAGTTAACCAGATTTCAAAGAGCCCTTAACAGATAAGCATAGGTACAGAGAGAGTACTAACCATGTAGCCAGTAGCAGGAGCTTCTGGAGGCGCGATTCTCAGTCCTTGGTTCAGAATTCCAACATAATTCGTCAATCGGGAACCTGAAACCAGAGTTGTTTTGGTAAACCAAGGGTTTTGATGATGAAAACAGACAAATATAGAACAATAAAAAATATAACAATGGAAATTCATGTATCTGCTTCCAAAATCAGCTAACTGTTGCTGGTTGTCATTTGGCCTTACCGTGCCATAAGAGCATCTTATTGCCAAGTTTTTCTCTGTGAGGAGAATATTTATCAAACTCTCCTTCTCTTTCAAGAGCAAAAACATCCTCCAGTTCAAGACTCCACTCCTGACAAATCCAATAACAATATGAAGAATACGCATTATGATAAGCAAACATGAAAAGAAGAAAAAAAAAAAACTTGAACTCACTGTATGTGTTGGGGCATGAGTTGTGTTCAGATATTTCTCTATCAACCGATAATCGTCACTATCATGAGGAAGTGGTGAAATATCACAATGCAATTTCTTATATTTATCATCGAGAGATTCAGAGCTATCAACATCAAAGCCAACTAATCTTGAAGCTATTTCGATATCCTGCAGAGCCTCGAGCATTTTCACCTGGGATACAGATGCAATATTTTTTTTATGTAACACAGAATAAAAGGCCAAGAATAACAACAAAAGCAGTATTCATGTTCTACAGCGAGTACCTTTAACTTGAAGTCATCTTCATCTCGGATAATATGAGGATGAATAGAAGGGATCATGGTAAAAAATCTATTACTAGCATCAACAAGCAAGCTTTCTTTGATAGAAGGCTGGGGGTCGGTTTCCGATAATAGCTTATGTATCTCCGTCAATGCCTCAAAACCTGTATAAGAACAAACAAGAAAAAAAAAATTGAATGTGATGTAGAACTAGGATTTAATCATCCACGAAAAACAAAAACCAGACAAGTAGGGGTTACCCTTCTGTATATTATGTTTACTAAGTTTCCCAAGTGGCATCTCTGACATATTTATTTCGAACTCCATCATAGCAGCTCTGTGGATGGCATAATTTAATTACTTGAAACAGTTTTTAGGGAGAGAGAGAGAGAAGGATCAGGGCAAAGAAGTTTCTAACCGGTATGTTTCCACATCAAAAAGCATCTTCATCAATTCTACTAATGGAGGAGCAAGGTTGCTTCTAGTCTCAACTGGTTCTTTTTTTGCTAGTTGCTTGTTAACTCCATAATCCTGAAACGAATAGTTTATGAAGGATTAAAGAAAATAAGAGAATATGAAGATCCTAAAGATATGGATGCTTAAGAGGAATTACAATGTCCAATCGGAGAAATTTTCCAGGTTGCTTCTGGAAATTCTTTTTTTGTTCCCAAGATTCCCATGTGTTTCCAGTCTTTTCGAGAAATAGACGTTTGAATTCGTGAATTGCATCAGACTTTGGCATCTCTTCCAATTTGTTACCTCCAATCTTTTCATTTCCAACTCGGCCCCATTTACGAAACACGTAGCAATCTGAGCCTTTATCTTCTTGAATTATCTGGAGTATGTAATAACTATTGATACCGGTCGAAAGATCAGACATGCTCAGAGTTGTGTTATAGATACTGTTCCCATCTTCAAGGATGTGGCAGTGCTCTTGGAGGCCAGATGCTTCGTGCACAGCGCTTCGCCCTTTTACTTTAACAGTGACCATGCCCTCACCAGCGTCTTCCATTTTGTACTTGTCAAATGGAAGCTTCCTCTGCTTTTTAAAACAGTCAGCCAAATAATCCTCTCTAACGATTGCAACTTTCATCCTCCTACAACGTATATATCAAACACCAACATTTCAGAGTGAGACCGAAAAAGTGTGATAGACTTAAAAAAGTGGCAGCACAGGAAGAGCGCCATCCTACCTTGCCTTTCTCATTTCAGCATCTTGCATATCTGTCAGGCCGCAGACAACCAAACAGCTTGTACCTGCAAATTACGAACCAGATATATTCTAAAGCTAAAAACAGGTTCACAATAGTCTAAACTACACATTCGAATAACATGTACCTTTTTTAACCTTAGCATGAAACTCTGCACCGGCTTCCTCAATTTTTTTCTTCCATGCTTGCTGCAAAATGATTCTATCACGCAATGAAGTGCAAATATAATCTAGACATAAAATATTTAAAGGAGGGACATACGCGTTCCTTAGAGGATCCGGCAATTGAAACTCTAAGATCATCCAGCTTCTCACTCCTTGAGGAGTCAGCTGCATCTTTAGAACCTCGACCCTGAGACGTTCCACCAGATGATATAGGGTTCAAAATACGTGTTGGTTTCACATTCTTTTGCGACTTATCCCACTGCAAGAAATCATAAGACAAAGATAAACTTAATGCAGTTTCCACCAAATCTAACCTAGCCCATACCAATATCAATTCTAGAAAGAAACTGATTTACCTTCAGAAGGAACTGATTTTCTGTTTCTTCAGGGATTTTCCACTTCTGTTTGATGCGGTCTGGATCAGAAGTGGAATGAGAACACTTGCTCCATTCCGAGACATAACCATGGCATCGGTAAATTCCTCCAGAAAAAGAAAGATGACCCGAGCAAATTGGGCAGAGAGCAAGTGGACCAAACATCATGCCATCCGCACTAAAAAGAAATAAGGAGAGAGGTCAGGAATATGATCATGCATCGAATTCCCTAATCCAAACTACCTTTTTAAGAATATCCACACAACAGTAATAGAAATAAGACAAAAGACACTTGAAGACGTCTTTTCCAAGCAATTTACTTCCAGGTAACTTAGTAATGTATCTTACCATTTATCCCGCAGATCAAGTTCTGATCCTCTTGTACTTTGCTCATTTACTTCAAGCATTTCCCGCAACTCAGCTGTTGTCACATACTTTTTCAGGTCATCCTTCAGGTCCCACAATTCCTTAGATTGGGCCTCCATTTCCCTTTCTTTGCTACAAGGTTGTAAAGCACCTCTTGTAGACATGGTCTTCGCTAGTTTTGACTTCTCGTTGTCATCAGAATCCTTTCTTCTTTTTGTGCCAGCTTTTGTGTTTCTTTGACGTGCTTCTGCTGTCTCTGTCCCAGCTGTACCAAATGAAATTAACAAAAAGACATCAGACAACAGTACTGCAAATCAGGCTTCTTTAACAATGAACTCAATTCATTAACGAACACTCTTACCAGTTTTGGCTGCTGGCGGAGCTTTCTTCACAAAGGGAAGAAGAGCTTCTTGGTCTGAGTCTGGTATGCTTCCCCACCCAGACAAACTTTCCGGTTCAGTAGAGGAAGACATTTCAAGGAAACATCTTGCGTGGTACCACATTAAACCCTTGTTACCCGGGCCTTCAGGCTTAGAGAATATGCGTACCTGGAACAAGAAACATCATAATAATCAACAGAAGAAAGAAACAAGTTCATATAAAATGTTACAACCAGTGAGACCCTATGGCATAGGAAGTAGAACAACACCTTACCTCTCCTTTCAAGATTTTTTCGCTACACTTTCTGCAAGCAGCACGAGAAGTTTGTGACACTTCAATCCCATGTTCTAGCTTGGCATTGCCACCGCTGCTACCCGTGCTCGTGCTTGTGCTATTCCCTGCTCCAGATTCGACATATTTTCTTACCTTTTGCTGATCTTCCCAACGAAGTGATTCTAAGCCTTCAACATCATCAACTCTAGCAAAACCAAGAGACAAAAAAAGGATGATAGCTACACACTTTTAATATTTCCAGTAAGTGACATTGGTTTTACATACGATTTTATCTGCTTCGTTTTCTTCAGTATACAAGAAGCATGGTGCCACATCTGCGTAAGAAAGATTAAAGTACACAGAGCATATGTTAGTTCGAAAACCTTCATGTCTAGTGGAGCTAAAGCAACATATAATTAGAATGGGAAAGTTAAGCAGAGCAGGAAGAAGGGACTAAAATTATAACAGAAAATACTGCTTACATAACACAGCTGATTGCAATTATAATTGGCGGCATAAACATAGAAAAAACAATCAGAAGTATGTTTTAAAGCTCAAAAAATGATTATGATCATCCAGAAAGAAAATTGGAAATGCCTGAGTTCGAAACTATCATGCGAAAAAAATAGCAATCCACACATGTCATTGCAGAAAGCACGAATCTTTTGCAGTCATCAACTACTACATAAACTCAAAAGTGACTCAAAATTTTAGCTTCAGCTGCTGATTTATCATGTTGGAATAGGCATAAAGGAGGAAAGAACACTGTGGGACGAAATATATATAAAAAAGAGCCTTTTCAGAGGTGCTAAAAAAATAAGCTCCAAACTGAGAAAATATAAGCTTGACACGCAAAAGTAGACCCAGAATAACCCATAAGCATATAGTAGCGGAACCAAGAATGAATAAGAGAAACCCAATGCCTCACAAAAACCCTAAAAGGAAGTAACTTTGTCATTTGAAAACCAGAAAGAAGAAACTAGAACTCAGGTAGAGAATCGACACTAACAAGCAAAAGATAAAAGCACAGAGTTTGGTCCATATTCTGGAAGAAAAGAGAGGGAGAGAGAGAGAACAATACGGGCATGACGCCATCGAATTGTGTAGCTTGAACCAACTTTCCAAGACGAAATATCTCCTTGTTAATGGCGGACTTGCATGACTTGCAGGACGACCTGGAGGACTTGGCATACTCAGCCCTCCACGCCTTCTGTGGACTCGCCATTTCTGCAATCTGTATCTATATCCGGTAAGAAATGACAGTGCGAGAGTGTGTGAGGACTATTTATACATATGCCTTTCTCTCGAAGAAGAAGGAGGAGAAGATGATGACGACGACGGCTTCTCTCGGTGACGCCTTGTTGCAGATTGTGTTTCTACTATTTACCCCTTTTTCCCTTTTTCACCGGCGAGTTTTTTCACCCTAAAAAAGATGTATTTGTCACACCGTATCTCAGACTCTCAGACGATGATGATTTCGATTATTTATTAATTTTGTTGAATTTCGATTATTAATTTATTACGCTCTTAACTTAAATTATGAAATGTAAATTGATTTATTTCGACATTGTCAAATATCAAATTAGTATTTTACCCCATCCGTTTTCGTAATATGAATTTAATTTTGGTTTATCAAAACTTTGTGTGTTTTATTTTGTTAGTTTATAATAATAGTTGACAAAAAAATCAAGTTCATAAACACCAAAGAAAATTTGTTGACAAAAAAAACACCAACGAGAATTCAAATTTGATGCATAAATACTGGGGAAAATATTAAATAGAGGTAGAGGTAAAATAATAGGTTGACAATAATAATTGAAAAAGAAAAAAGACATAGCAATGATTTTGAATGCATTAGATTGTTAATCAATTCAAAAAGGTTAAGCTACTAATATGTATTTAAAAATCATAAACGGGCATTTATATTGTAATAAAGTACATATTTGCATTCGTTAGAATTAAGTTTTAGATATATAAAAAGTTATAACCGATCATAACATATATTCTAGTGATTTCTATTGATATCATTGTTGTATCATCATTTTGAAATTCAAAATCTGCTAATGCATAGTATTGTTTGAAAAAAAAACAAAAAAAAACCATAAAACACGTAGCTTAAAGCCGGTTACAAATGCCAAATCGATCGTACCGGAATTCGAGTTGAACCGGATCATAACATTCCGGTTGTGTTTCCTCAAAATTTGCTCGAAATTCACGGGACGTGATATTCGGTATGAGAAGAAAAAAAAACTTGCGGTCCAAGACAAAACCGTGTTATGTTTCTAACTTGTTTGATCCGTCTCAATATTTATCTTTGGTTCAAATGTTAGAAAACAAATATTTTCCAAGTAAAAGTCAAAACCATATAAATATTAATTTCAATATACAAAACCAAGAAAACGAAATCCCCCTATATATATATATATATATATATATCAACTCATATTCAGGTTTCAAATGCCACTCAAGCTCAGTGCGAGACAAAACCTAGACCTTACAAAAATTAACATCTTTTTATTACACTTCAAAAGCGACAAAGTGATGATGAAGAAACAAGTGATCCTCGGAGTGATTTTGCTTGCCCTTTTCGTGATGTTATTGGACGTCAAACAAGTAGGAGCCACAAGGATGTTACGAACCACCATGGACAGTGAGGTCCGGTTCGTGTTCCAGTCGCTCCAGAGGGGTACGGTTCCTCCGTCCGGTACGAACGGTTGCTCTCATATCCCCAAACGCAACGGCATGTGCTATTAAAGAAAGAGTATCACATCACCTATGATTGATTACTCAAATCCCATATATTGATTTTCTATATTAATTACATGACTGTTTTGTAATCCTTTTAATTATCTCCGTTGATTATGTTTAGTTTAAATAAATATAAGTTGTATTATCTTAATCAATATTACACAATACAATTCACAATCAGTCATCTATATTTAATACGTGCCAAAGATGAGCACTCACGTCAATCTTGATGCCAATACTCATATTTAGGCCATAGATTGAATTTTTTTTATTGTGGTATATTTACAATAAATTATGCTTTAACTGTTCTTGTAACATACGTATAAAAGCAAATACGTGTTGTCTTATAGAATTTACGAGTTTAGAAACTACAGTTTTTGAAAATTAAGAAAATAAATTCTTTGATTATCTTATATATTATTGGTTATATTTAACTACCACATGATCAATTTCAAGAAATTAAAACAAAAAAAAGTGATCGATTTGAGGATTCCGGTTATTGTTTATTTGGTTTAAGTCTCAATATTATTCGCATCTGATACAAAGAACCGAATTAGAAACTAACCGGTTCAGATTGGTTCGGTTTGAATGTTGTTCTTCCTTGCGAGTGAGATTGTTAAACTGTTAAACCCTTGATACTTTCGATTGAACATTTTCCCGAGATTTGGGAGTGTCCATAAACCCCAAGCACACTCGCTCTCGCTGGTCGAGCTCGAGAAGAAGGAGGAGTACGGAAATGGTGAATAAACCGTGGAAGATAATTCCAAGGCCGCTTCTAGAAACCGTTCTCAACAACCATGTCCAACGCCACCGTGTTCCTCAACCGCTCATCCTCCATGGTCCTCGCGGCGTCGGCAAAACCACCCTAATTCTCAACCGTAAATCTACCCTTTTGAATCCCTAAGTTTCCCAATTTGTTTCAAATTTTTCAAAAGATCGTAGCTTTGATTGGTTCCGATCTCGTTCTTTTAGGTCTTCTCGGAGACTGGAACAAAGGGCCTCACATCGCCGGCTATGTAGATTTTGCGCAATCGGTAACGGAATACCATCCGGATCACCAACAATCATATCCATGGGCGTCTTGGACCAGTGTTGACCCACCACTGTTGTCGAATTGCAAAACCCAGCTCGAGACTTGTCTTGAATCTATGAGCCACAAAGCCATCAAGTTTGGGAGTATAAGCTCACAGCAGATATTCACTACAATGAACAAATGGTACGGTCTTAATACCGCACTCCGCCGTATACTTCAAGGTCATAAAATCGCCGTCCCGGAGAAAGCCTCCGTTTCGTTTCTCTGGGAACGGGCAGTTTATGCGGTATCTGTTCGACAAAATGCCGATGAGATTGATGGGTTGCTCGAATTTGAAGAGAAAGGTGATAGCTTGTCTGTAGAAGAGGCTTCGTATTACAGAGAGACCGCCTTTGCGTTAAGATTGGCCAAAGAGGTAATAAAGATGCAGCAGGACTGGAGAGCCAATGCCATTGCCCATCTAAATCGAACTAATGGGTTCTCGAGAACACTAGCAAATTCATGTACTGACTGGCCGTTACTACTGCTCGAGTTGTTGTCACAAGCTGCAGAAATTGGTTTCTTCCAGGTAATGGAATGAATAAGTTCTAATTTTTTATCTTAGGTCATTGAATCTTTGGTCTTATGAGTAGTTAAACAGTTGCTGTCTCATCTGAAACTTTTTGCCAAGTATAAAGGTTACTTTCTGCACAATGTAATGCTGGCTTAGTTTTGTTTGTCTTCGTTTCTTGCTTCACTTGGCAGCCTAAGCTAGTCTTAAACAACATTGAAATCTTGAAGAGTGCTATCCAGACTGATGTTTCAACAGTCTCAGCGTCAATGTACCATGACAATCTTGTGTGGAGAATAATAGCGTTAGGTGCGAACGAGCGCTGTCTACCTGTCCTATTTGTTACTTCAGATAGGTTGGTCCTGTTTTTTGTTTCCTTTTCAGCTTTTATAAGTACAAGCTGTTACTCTCCGATGACTGTTTGGTCTCATAAGCACTAGATGGGAAACTGGTTGCAGACTTGTAAACTTTGTAGCATGTCTTTTGGTTACAGATATTCTGAATAGTCATTTTTCATTCTGAACTTGACTCTTAACTATATTTTCTTTTAAATCTTTTGTTATCATGTTCTCTGATGTCTAAAAATTTGAATCATGACAGCTACTACTCATATCAAGCCTTTGTTGACTTCGGGTTTCCAGACATCTTCATCTCTCGTGAGGTATAGAAGCTACACATGTATCTCTTACTAAACTATGGATTTATATGCATTTGTGTGAATATGTATTGGCAATTTGGTATACAATGTTGAGTTTCCCAGTCTCGCCCTTTATTTACAATATACTGTAGAAAATCTGATTCGAGAGATTATGTTAACATGAGAGTTCAGGTTTTTATTTTTCCTGCATTTTACCCCCTTAGCATTGCATTTTGGCTTTGTTTCATTTGTAGACATTTGGATGGACTCCTCAAGAAGCCAAATTACACATGGTTCCTGATTACTTCAGTGCTTCGGAGGTGAGAAAAGTGTCGTAGGTAATGGCATGTTTGTTTAATGAACCCATAAAACTGAAAATTAATGTGGCATTCTAAAATCAAATAATATAAAACAAGAAAGGCTAAATGATCTTTTCTGCTAATATTTTATTGTTTATTTCACTTAACTGACTATATATAATACACTAGAGGT
The DNA here is from genome assembly GCA_000218505.1 of Schrenkiella parvula. Lineage (NCBI taxonomy): Eukaryota > Viridiplantae > Streptophyta > Magnoliopsida > Brassicales > Brassicaceae > Schrenkiella > Schrenkiella parvula. Next base: position 12,255,870 of record CM001190.1, on the reverse strand, counting down.
CTAACATAATATTGGAATTGTAGTGGACTATCATTGCTGATGTTCTTGGAGCCAATTCTCGGCATCTATTTGAGCTTTATGCGCTTAAGCAAAGTAATCATTATCAAAGGTAGTGGTTCCCTGTTCTTTTGCATGTTCTTTCATTCTATCTTTCTTTTTGTTTTCGCCTTTGTGGGTTTCATCATCTTCAGAAACAAGGAAACATGAAAAGAAATTTCCTTATACAGTCAATTTATGGGTCAAACACCTTTTTCTGATTTTCCAAATGTAACCAGAGCCGTTGTCGTTTCTTTAGTTTGATGGGGAACAAAGCAGGTACATTTGAAGACATTGTGGATGCATACTTGGCATATTTACAAGTAAGCTCAGCTTAAACTGATTACTTGCAACTGCTCTCAAAGACTTCTTGCACACATGGAAGTGATTTTTTATTTGTTACAATGTTATCTGTTCCTTTCTTGTATAGGTTGCTGTGGTTAATCCTGCAATGGAAAAAGCTTTGTTGCGGCTTCAGCGGTATGCCTTTGATGTACAAAAGAGAAGCATTCCGGATGAAAAATTACGCTTTGGTGCTGCATGGAGGCATCCTCCGCGTAGTGAGGATCCTACTCTCTGCTCCGAGTGGGCTAAAATTCAGCTCATGGATTTTGTTCAAGCTCTTGTCAATACAGAGTTTGCGGTACCCACTCTTCTAGACCCTTGATACAAATGATGCAAAGTTTGCTCATTTTACCTTATCCAGAAATCAAATTAATAATCACAAGCATCATTGATAATGTATTAGCATCAATGTAGGTAAATTATTTGGGTGACTATAGCCTTGAGATCTTTGAAGACCCTTCTGCTATGGCATTGGTTGAGGTAAAACCTCTATCTTCTCTTAATCGGTAGATACTAATTTTATGACTCATTTTACTAAAAAGGGTTGAGTCTGTTCCAGGTTGGGATACTATATACTCAGAGAGATCCATCTTTTTTCCGTCCTATATCCCAAGGCATTAAAAGATGCCTTGTTAGATGGTGAGCAAACTTCTTCCCTTCTTCAAAGGACCTGTTCTTTGAAATCTCTGCTTCTTTCAATCCTCACACACATGCATGATTTGGATTACAGGCTCATCCAAGAGCGAATGCAGATGAGTTATTGGAGCTCAACCAAATATTGGTGGCAGAGAATCATTCGGGGTCGCTATTACAAGCATTTGATGCTTGGCTACAGAACATAGGCAGTTTCACACGGGTACACACGCCCTTGCTCTCTTTTTAGCTCTCTTACATTTCACAGGAGTACGATTTTTCGGCCATTGCAGTATATAGGAGAATGAATTCAGGAATTAGTAAACACTGCCGATTCAGTAACTTATCTGATTCAAGTTCATTGCGTTACCATCTATGCATCCTCAACAAACGTACAATGTAGCTGTTAGTTTTACTAGTGAAGCTAATCATCCTAAGTTTGCAGGTTATGATTTTTTCAAAGGAACGATGATGACAATTGCGGAAACATATCAGATTCATATGTTACCGTAAAGAGGAAACATAAAGGGCGTTATTTTTGTTGCCAACAAGGCCTGACTTTCAGTAACGTCGTCATCAAGAAGAGACGTTGGAGGGTAAAAACCACCGGTGACGAACGGTGTAAGTGGGAATACACTGCCATGAGAAGGGCTTTTTATTCAGACGCTGTATATAAGGCGCATGTTTCTGTGTTACGTGATTTTCTTTTGGTGGTAAAATTATATAAATCAAATACTCGAATTTACTCACTGTATTGTCTACCACGCGAAGCCGAAATGTCCAATAAAGTTTCTATTTTTATTAAAAAAATTTCTGTTTATTATTTTATTTGTTCCCAAAAATGCTATTTTCTTGACCACCTTAGTGAATAGAGAGACAAAAAAAAACATGTTTGTATGGAATACACATTAAAAACTAATTAAACTTCCGCAGATTCGACCAAAAAAAAACTTTCGTAGATTACAATTCAAAATGTTATTTGACAAAGTCTAAAGCTATCGTATAATTACGTATCTGTAATTATGTACGTAACACACAAATGTGTAAACAAAAAAGAATCAAAGAATGATGAACTGAAGACGAAAAAGATTTGTATGGCAGCTTTAGCCGTGGCGGCACCTTCCTGAACCGCGAGGAATATTGGTGCAACCGTTCCGACCAGAGCCAGTGACCGGACCTCTTTGCAACGCCTGAAACAGGAGCCTCATCTCATCGACAGTCTCCGGGAAAGACCTTATGGCTTCAACTTGCGTAACGTCCAAGACAACAACGAAAATAACAACTAAGATAAGTACAAGCACTAATTGTCTCTTCACCATACTTAAGATTTTTTTTCTTTTTCTTCTTCTTTTTGAATGAAAAACGAAAACAAAAATGAGCTTTTTATTGGTTAGAGGAGTGTAGGGTCTTTTTTGTTTTGGTTTGTATTTGTAATTAATTCGATAATGACTCGTATATATAGGAATTTTTGAGATGTCATTGTTTGACTTGGGCAAGTTTGGTCTCACTATCTTATGTTTATGTATACACACACATATATGAAAGTTGACTTTGACTTTACTACAAAAGAATTGGTTTTCAACATCTTGAACCAAACTATAGGATGTTGGAATATAAAATTCACTTAGACACGGTTTGTCCAAGTCCACATGGGCTTTTGCCAAAAATAAACAAGACCGGGTCTTAGCTACCTTTCTCTAAACCGTATTTTGATCTCCGTTTAGATTCAAAAAAGTTGCTACTTTTGGTTTGAGTTTCTTGAACCACTATTTTTATCGGTTTGAGTTTCTTGAACCACTATTTTTAGTGGTATTAAATCCTTTGTCGCAGCTTTAGCAAATTACAAATAGAAAAGCTTACGTACCCTAAATTCACTACAACTTCAAATGTTTTGATTTAAAAAGAAGTTATGGAACATGCGGAATATCAAATCAATGTTTCAAATAAATAACCACATTTTAATGACGGTAAGTTGTATCAAATTAATGTTTAAAGTTTAGGTTGATTTTTCTTTTATTTTATATTCTATTTATAAACTTAATATTGTGTCATGAGCTTAGGGTTTGTTTGACTTTGAGGATATTGGTCTCGCAAGATTTTCTTGAATTGTGACTTTTATTTGGTAAGAAACTCGGCTTTAAACTTTTGAACAAACCCATGTGATGGAATTAATCAAACAAGTTACATGACTCGTTTCACCTTACACTACGAGTTCTTTATTCACACGAGAACCGAATAATTTGTCACATACTCACAATCTTTGTTTAAGCTTGGGCGATCCTAGGTACCATAGCACATACTGTATGATGTTGTGAGTGTTGTTGATCCACAACATCGACCAAAAGAAGATAACCATTAATTACTAGATTTATGTTTTAGTAAGGCTCATTAAATCCACCCTTCAGCTAGCGAAGAAAAACACAATTCAGCATTCAAATATTTTACAAGAACTTCATTATATAACCAATTACAAAACGCATACATGTATGTTAACCCTAGTATCCAATATTTCCTCCGTATCAATTTAACTAATGTTTTCGAAAGACAAATTTGTATCAGATTATATAATATTTTTGTTCTTTTTGATCATTTGTATTTTAAGCATTGTTTTATTGATCAACTAATGTTTTACCGTAAAAAAATGAAAAAGTTCAATAATTTTTTAATTCATGTATAAGAACGTTGAACATGATATATTATGATACGGAGAAAGTATAAAATATAATTAAATTATAATTTTCATTGTTGCATACTTGCATGCGTGTATAGAGAGATCTACCAAACTAAAAACATTAGAAATCAAATTTAAAATACATATTAATTTGCTCGCGTCATCTCATGTCATGAATCATGATTCATATGGTAATTTATTTCAAAAACATTGATTATAAAGTCGTGTATCGTAAGGTTTAAGAAATACATGCTTTTTTGTTGAAACATCCGGACAATGCTTGATAGTATATAGCAAAACATTGGTAAACGTGAGAGAAACTGAACAGAAATCATCAAGTCAGAAAGAAATTTTAAAATTTACATGAAAGGTGCTTTTGTCGGCACAATGCAAAGACGTTTTGTAGAGAAAGTGCAAACTTTATTACAGAACAAAAAAACTTTTTATAGTTTAGCACATCAGTGGGATGCAAATAGTTGCAAAAAACAAAATTAAAAGAATAAAATCAATAAAATAAAATAAATGAAATTGACCCTTTTCTATTAGTTTTTTCTTATACTTTTTAAAAGAATAATAATAATTGGAAAAATTAAGTTTTATCTCATTTATTATACAGGTTTTATTAATATCATAAAAAATAAAAATTCACCGTAAATAGTATACTTTTAGGAAAATTTAATAAAATTACAAATTCCAGTATTTTTGTTCTTTTAAAATGTCATCTATTTGCACCCAAAATTTTGGATTATTATTTTTTTTTAATCTAAAATCGTAATAACCCCATAGGCGTGAAGACACGTCTTACCTGAAAAACTAGAGGTTGCCTCGCTGTCTATTGATTTGGTTTAGCATCCGGTACGGTTCGTTGCGTTCCGATTCGGTCGGTTAGGGGTTGTTCTATGGCAAAACTAGAGATCATCTCTGTCTAAAAGCACCTCGACTCTGTACGCCTTTTTCTTCTTCTCTCTGACGCTCTTTCTCCGTCTCGAAGATCTTAATTTGATCAAAGAAAAGAGAATCTCTGGGTGATAGAGAGGAAGAGAAGTCCTTCGATTTAACAGAGAATAATTCTCTTCTGAGATAGATACACAGAGAAAGAAAGAGAGATGCAAACCATCTCGAAAGCTTCTTCTGCTATCTCCTTCTTTCGATGTTCTAGGGTTTGTCTGATCACCTTCTCGATTCTTGCCTTTTTGCAATTCTTTTTCTTTCTATTGGATTACCTCGCAAACTTCCCGGACGAAACTACACTTGTGATTGTTTTTTTCTGTTTTTTTTTTGAATTTGAATTTGAATTTGATTCATGAGAAGGGAAAATCATGATCTGTATCCTTAATTATTGAAAATCGTTTTGATCAAATTGCCACTTAAATATCAACTGAAGATTGTTATTATGAACACAGTTGGTGGATTGAGAAAGCTAGTCTAGGTTCTGTTAGCACAAATATATTATAAAGTTCGTGTTTTTAAAATAAAAGTATTGCTTTATCAAATCGTTTTCTTGAATTTTGATGCAATGAAGTTTGATGGTGTCAAACTGTAAAGTGTAAACATGTTGCATCCAATTATGCACATAAACCTGTCGGGTCTTTTTTGAATATTTTTTGTTCTTCATTTTCAACTCTGTTTGGAATTAGAATGGCATCAACGTGTAACACCCCTCTGTTTTTTTTTTTTCAGAAACTAACAAGTCAGCCATGTGTCGCGCCATGTGTGAGGCAGCTTAACATCCGAAAGGGTCTTGTGTGCAGAGTGATGAAGCTGGTCTCTTCACCTCTTAGGACTTTGCGCGGTGCTGGCAAATCTATCCGAGTGTCGAATTTCTGCAGTGTCTCCAATATCTCCTCGTTGCAAATTGAAATGGTGTGTACTTTCTGAATCTCTTAAACCATTTTCTCTCAATACTAATTTGGTTCATATATTTTTTTGCCAAAAGCCCATGTAGTAGGTCATCATGTAACTGAAAATAACTCTCATGTGTTTTCCCTTTTCAGGTGCCTTGTCTTAAGGACAATTATGCTTACATTTTGCATGACGAAGATACTGGTACAGTTGGGGTGGTAGACCCATCTGAAGCTGGACCTGTGATCGATTCGTTGAAGAAGAGTGGTCGAAATCTAACATATATATTGAATACACATCATCATTATGATCATACTGGTGGGAATTTGGAATTGAAAGACAGGTACGGTGCAAAGGTAGGAAGACATAACTTCTCTTTCTATCCTCATTGTGTTATGATACACTTATTGAAACATAAAATGTTTGAGATAGTCAAAGGGTTGCATCTTCGAAATGTAGGTGATTGGCTCAGCTGTAGATAGAAACCGAATACCTGGTATAGATATAGCCTTGAAGGATGGTGACAAATGGATGTTTGCTGGTCATGAAGTCCATGTTATGGATACTCCTGGCCACACAAAAGGTTGTTTTATAATTCACAGTTAAAAACTTTGGAAGGTTTGAATGTTATATGCCCATGTTCTTGCATTACAAGAAGCCTTTAGTTTACTATATATTTCCGATTGTACCCGATTGTATTGAGGAAACAGATGAGAGTCCTATCATTAATTCGTTCACCATAATAGTTTTGTTCTTCTCTTCGTTGAATGAGATTGTAGCTTTCATATGCATATGGCCTATAAAAATGAAGTTTAATTGCTCTACTAATCTTTTATAATTATCTTAATTCTCCTTGCAGGCCATATCAGCTTATACTTTCCAGGATCACGAGCTATTTTCACGGGGGACACCTTGTTCAGCTTATCATGTGGTAAACTTTTTGAAGGTACCCCTAAGCAGGTAAACACCACATATCTCTCTACCTTCCTGCTTAATTACATTTCTTTATGATGAAAAGTTTCAGAAGAATCAGTTCATGTATTTTCTATCCTCTGCAACTTGTTCTGCAGATGCTTGCTTCTCTCCAAAAGATCATATCTTTACCAGATGACACAAGCATATACTGTGGTCATGAATATACACTGGTATGCCATAGTTTGATACTCTACTACTGTTGAGACGCTTTTTACTAAAACTGTGTGGTCTCAAATGACTTAATTTGATTTTGGTGCAGAGTAATTCTAAGTTTGCATTGTCTATAGAGCCAAACAACGAGGTACTCCAGTCTTATGCAGCTCATGTTGCAGAGCTCCGTAGCAAGAAATTACCTACGGTAAAAAAAATGATGCATCACCAATGATCCTCTTATGCATTGCTCAACTTTCCTGGTTAACTTAGTGTTGCTTCTTGGTTTTTGTTTTTGGTGGGGGATCAGATTCCAACAACAGTGAAGATGGAGAAAGCTTGTAACCCGTTCCTCCGGAGTTCGAATACAGATATTCGTCGGGCTTTAAGCATTTCAGAGACTGCAGATGAAGCAGAAGCTTTGGCGATTATCCGAGAAGCAAAGGATAATTTCAAAGCTTAGGCCTTTTCTGAGGTAAACCTTTGGTTTGCATCTGTGGTTTCTAAATAAGGTTTGTGGTCCTGACTTGGATTTTTTTTTTCCTTCAAAAAGAACAAAGAGAGATATTTATTTTACTTTGTTGTAAAACCTCTAATTTTGGTAATCATCAATACCGCAATTAGGTTTTGGTATGTATACAAAAATTTACCTTCTCTTTATGATTCTTATTCTTGATATTTTCATGCAAATTACCGAACAAAACTAAATGTTCTATTGTATTCGTGAAAAGTATATTGTCTTAGAAAACTAGCTCTGCTTTACATCTTTACTATTTCTTATTAGAGATGAGCTATTATTCGATCGAACTTAGGACATTCACAAAGTAAACAATGTTATGTGTTGTCATTGTCATGTGTATTAACAATTTATATGGAGAATTAAAATTATTTAATTAAAAAGGTCTAAAAGCAAAGATTAAATGATGTTCACTCTCATTAGCTGCTAAAATTTCAAAAGAAAAAAATACATGATATATTTTTTGTTTAAAAACATATAAAAGATACCAGAAGAAAAATAATTTAAGCGTCTTCAACCAAATTTTTTAAAAAAATTTAAAACGGAAAAATACTTAATTAGATTAAAAAAAGCAGCAATTTTGTCAAAAAAATAAATAAATTAAATGATATATATTGTGAAACGCAAGTATTTAACAAAGAAAAAACGGTCTAACAACTAGTCAGATTTATTTATTTGGCTAGTCTTTGTTTAAATTCTACCAAAACAATATTTAACTTTTTAACCATGTTATTAGAGTTCACGTGGTTTGGTGATTAGCTAGTAGGCAATAGCTTAACCTTATTGTGGGATTTAATCTTCGAGTAAGAGAATCAAGTTGTTCATTGCAATTAATAAGTAGTAACTATAAGCATTAATAAATAACCTAACCAAACTTTTTAAAATTGAAAGTTTTGTTTTAATTAAAGAATAAATTCTAATTTTATCTTGGACCTACCCATTGTTAAAGTAATACTTCTCAGCTAAGAATAAAATCCAAAGTTCCTACAATAGGTCCTTTTTTCGAGAAATCGAAGCAGCCTAAATTTATAATTGAAATTTTTTTTTTAATTAAGAAAAGCCCACAGTTTACAGTGCCAACTTCAACGTAATTGAAAAAAAGTAAAAATAAAAATAAAAATAAAAATAAAAAGAGTGCCGACTTCAATTATATCAATATTATTTGCTATAGAGGTTTTATATTTTGTTAGAACAAACAAACACTGTATAAAAAGCCAAACAAACTCCAGAAACCAATATATTCCCTTTGAAAAAGTCTCTGTCTCTGTCTCTGCTTTTCTTCTTTTACAACTTTTATTTCGTGTACACACACAATTATTATAATATAACAAAACACAAAATGCTATAAACCGCAACAAAAAAAAGAAACAATTATAATAAAATCCAAAAAGGTAAATTGTCTTTTGCTTTATCTTCTTTAACAATTTTGTATTCCATGTTCTGTATTAAACGACAATTAGATATTTTTTCGATATATAATAAAATACTCTCACATAGACAAATACGACCGTAGTTTTAATTTCTTCCCACTAATAGGATTTTATAAGTAACAAATTACGACAAATATCTTAAATCAACTTGTTCCAACACCAAACACATCGAAAACGTTCATTGCGTTTTACCCAAAACTTCAAAAGTAAAAAAGAAAAAAAACAATAAACTCTTTTTAGGATTAGAAATTATTCTAATTACATAGAATAGAATCCCTTTTTTTGGTTGTTGTCTCTCTCGCATTTCATCAACGAACAATAGCCATACGACGTCGTTGAGATTCCGTTGGCACTTTCACATCATATGCTAAACCGATAATCTCAAGAAACCGAACAATGTACCAAGAAATGTCGATTTGCCACCATTCAAGTCCTTGTCTCGCCGACGACTCGAACGCATGGTGGTTGTTGTGCCAACTTTCCCCAAATGAAAATACCGATAACCACCTTCACAAACAAAACAAAAAACAACAATATGATAAAGCTCTGTTTTCAACATTGTTGCGTCCTTGTAACATTAGCTGTTTCTTTTCTTATATATATAAAAAGACTTAGCTGTCTACAATTCACGTGTGGACTCTTCTTCATAAATGATAATTCGATTATTCTTGTACACACCAAAAATGTTAAAATGTTTACTATAACATACCAAACATTACGAGAAGTGTCATTGGTCTTCCATGAACGTGTGCCCCAGATATGGCATAGTGAGTTTATGAGGCAAGTCACGTGCACCTCCAATGCTGCTCCTACCCCCTACATCACCCACCATTTTCAATTATATACTTCAGATTAGTCTTTACAAAATATGATTCATTAGTACTATTTCATTTAAAACCCTTAAAGAAAGAGAGATATAGATTCAAATTACCATTCCCCAAGTGACGAAGGACATGCCACCAAGATAGAAGAGAATGACACCAAGTCCTAGAATGTGAAAAAGAACTGTTTTTTGAAGAAACCTATAGAACCATTGCCTCTTCAAATCGTCGACGTTTGTTCTTCTTCCACACTACATTAGATTCATTGTGATTTTAGATCTTTTGGTTATATAAACAAAAGATTGATAACGCAAAAAAAATTGAAAAAAGTCACCTTTGAAACAAGATAGGCAGAGTCATAAATCCAAAGAAGATGACTAAACCAAAAACCTTCTTTAGGACTATGTGGATCTCGTTCTGAATCCGTAAATTGATGATGATATCGATGAGTACTCACCCAATCAATCGGATCTCCCTATTTTTTCAAAAAGAGATTCTATTCAATAAAAGTAGTAATTAAGATCTAAAGATCTATTAGACCAAATTGTCTAAAAAGAATAAATGTTTATATGAACCTGAATAGCGAGAAGGGCACAATAGGCTAAGAGATACTCAAGCCATTTAGGGACTTTGAAACTCCGGTGAGCCAAGTTCCGGTGATACGACACCGTAATACCGAGACCACCGATCGTATAAAACAAAAAGGTAACCCAAAGAGCTGACCAGCTGAAATAAAACGGAGCCAAGAGAGCCATCGAATGCACAAACAACGAAGCTGTTAATTTGAAATAATCTAATCTTCTCCACTTTCTCTCCCAAAACACCCATCTACGTTTCCTCTTCTCCGCTTCTTTCTCCGACGAAGAAGGCTTTTTCCGGTGACTCTCCTCCACCGTAGATGTCACAGACATTTTCTCGATCTCCTTTTCTCTCTTCAGTTTCTTTCTTTTCCTTTTTTTGGTTTAGGGAGAAATAATGGAGAGAAGAACTAAAAGTGATGCTTTATAGTATCATGAAAAAAAATTAAGTTACTGCAACAAATATCTTATGATTCAGTAAAATAATAAATATCATGATATTTGTTTTGATTAGAGTTGACACGTAAGGTGTATTTTTTTACATGCACTAGTGGTATATTATTTATTTCTAACAAAAAAAAAGATTTATTTCTTTCTAACTACTAAATAATAGTATTTTTGTGATAATGTTAAAAAAAGTTATTTTTAGATGCCAAATGCAAAAGAGGCAAAGTGTGACACAGGGCTCGATATTCCTTGACTTGTTCTACACTATTCATATACATTGCTTTATGGATGTACGTGATTACAGGCAAAAATCACGTTCGGTAGCTGGAGACTGTTATCGATTTTTTGAGTTTTTTTTGTTTTCTTGAATAATTCACTTACGGATATACTCGGTTCGGTTCTTTTATAATTAATTTATGAAAAATAATAATATGCACACCAGCTCATTGTGTTTATTTATTTATTTTGACAAAGAAATTGTTTATTCGTCATTATATTATTGTACACGATCTAAATCCAGTAATACATATTAATTTTATTATCTTCCGTTTTTGTACAACTTACTCAACTAGTACATAAAATTTGGATATCCAGATCATAAATATGGATTTTCATTTAATACGCAAATCTATATATATGCAAACAAAAATATACACAATTTCTAAACAATTTGACTATCCAGATCATGCATGTTCGACATTTTTTCCCGCATATGGAAAAACAATAATTCAAATGGATTATGATTTCTGTTAGCATATAAAAAAATTGGGAATCTTCATTTTTTTATTTATTAGTTTGGATTTTGGTGCGTTTATGGTGGAATGTGTAAATGAGGCCGTAAAAAGTATTTCAATTTTTTAATCTGTAGAATAATTATGTATATTTCAAGAATTATTGTATTCTCATTATTTCAAAATTTGTATATTTTTTTGTCATCTCTAATGTATATTGAATAAAATAATGTTAAGTTTTTAAGATAATGTATATTTATAATTTAATTAATCGGAATTATGTACTATATAGAACAAAAACGAATATACCACATTACCAATTTCGGCATATTTATATTTCAAGTAGTTGAGTTCATGTATTCTTATTAAGCTATACTTTTTTATTTTCTTTTAAAATAATAGCTTTATGCTTGCAACTTTTTAACAACAACACAAACAAAACTTTAGGATTGCAACAAGTGATGCTTGATGCATACACGTCTCAGCAAACAAAGTATACTATCCAATATAAATTTTACATGAAATAATTTATGTTTGTAACTTTTTCAATGTTGATATGATTATATCTTATTGAGATCTATCTTCTTTTTTGTAGATTATAATGATGATATATCGTTCTCAATACACACTTTCAAGTATAATTATTTTTGAAAATTATCACGAGGGCTATTATATTAGTAATCTTGCGACCCGTCTGTCCTAATGTCCCATACCTTTTAGTAGCTAGAAATGAAAATGAAACCATTTTGTATCAAAAGATAGTGTATATAAAGATCGTAACTTTCACATGTTAAGATCTGTTATGTAGACATAAGCATGTGGTCGAACTTGTGAGCTCTTATATATAATTTAAACTATTTTGTTGCGAGTGTAAGTGTTGAGCACTATATATACAACAAATCATATATATATATATGTATACACTTAAAACAAATTTCATAAATCATCACGTTTGAAATGTCCCAAAAAATTATAGATCTTGAAAAAAGTAAACTTCAAATACACAAAAAATGGAGATTAGAGCCTCGCGAACTCCGGAAACGTAAGACGACAAATATATAAAAGTTAAAAATAAAATGAGTACATTATTGTTAGTACCCTACAAGAACCAGTACACAGAGTGCACTCACTTTTAAGTATGGCATCTACAAATATCATTGAATATAATATTTTTTTTTGCCCAATATGTACTCATACATTAGTATTTTCTACACCAAAATCATAGCAGCAAACTTATTAATTGGGTTAATTAAAGAAAAATATTTTATTAGGTTGTGTGTAAGTGAGAAAGGTAGTTAAGCTTTGTTAACAACGATTAACAAGCATTTATATAAGAGATTAATAAAGTAAATAATCAGGTGTATGGATTTAAAAATTAAAGGTGGAAAAAGCGATCTAGAAGATGTTAACATTGAAACAGAAAATTAATTAAGGAGATCCGATCTGTATACCATACTATTATTATATTTTTTTTTGAATATTATGATTTTGGAGCAGGTAAATTGTACTTACGTTACAGTTGGGATGGTGATAATCATCACATCATACTACTACGTTTCTCAAGATTTATGACGTTCAAAAGTGAGAATTAAATTTAAGAAGATAACATCATCCGAAAATGACCTTCTTGTTCACGTTTCACGACCGACTTTTAATTATTTTTCCGACATGGTTTTGTTGTTTTGATAAGAAAATAAGTTTGCGTTTGATCTTTTAAGCTGCTTTGAGAAAAATCATCGTGACAAGTGTAACCAAAAAACTGAAAAGTCATGTAATTTTGTTACGTTCGAAGTTTTTTTGGGTTTTTGAAAAGCGACTAGATACATAGTTTAAGTATATAGTATATATCAGAACTTTTAACACATCAAGATCCTTATTATAATATTTATGTTTTGAAACAACAATGATCGTAACATGTGTGCAGAGATATAAAATTGTAAATGATACGAATGGTCCCTGATCACGATTTAAGTAACAGCTCGTCAGAAGTCACTGACCACTAGTTGATATACTTTCTCAATATAACATTTTCATCCCTCATTTTCAAACTTTAAGACATTACGAGTTTACAAACAAAATTAGTATAAACAGTACTCTGCGATTTTATTGATAAAAACGATGAATCAGTCATCAAACAAAAACAACGTTCTGAACCCTCCAAACAATCGTAACCGCATCGTTTACTGCTAAAGGGCTAAAACAAAAAACAATTTGTGTATATACATATATATGTAACAAATATATGTCACCGTTAATAACCATAGTTTTAGTGAAACTACATATTCTTTTTCAACATTTTACCTGACTATGCTTTTTATATTGTGTATGTACATATTTTGTTTTTTTTACTTTTTTTTTGATATTTCATCATAAATCTCAGACTAATTTATTAAGAGATGTAATCCATGGATATGTAAATGAGTTGAAAACAAGAATTCGTATCGTGTTAGTGTTTAAGACAATGTATTTTTAGTTTCACGTAACAGATGGATCGAACTTGACTTCTCAAATCCCATCTTCGTACCACTCGACCACAAAGCTTCGTACATGTATATATTTTGATATTTTATACACATACACAATACTATAAATACTTATATGTATCATCGCTTGACGACATATAATTCATGTTTTTGGTAAAAAAAACAATATTGGCAAGCAATCCACATATTTTACATATAATTTTATTAATCAGTAGAATGAATAAATACATCTTCAAAACATATGTTGTTAAAATAATGAATTGGAGTACGATTATACCAAAACATATATACATATATTAGAGTACAAGAAGTAGTTTCTTATTACGGATAGTTACATGCGCCAGTTCGAAGTCCATCAATATTAAGAGATTATTAATTCCAAAGTTCTCTATACAACTACCGGTCCATCGAGAAATTGAACGCATTACTTACTCTTAAAAAAAAAACAGTTTTAACTCATTACTTCTTTTAAAGTCGACTTCTGTTTTACGTTTTTGTCAAAAGCATATATTATCCTTAAAAGAAAAGAGATTCATTTACATCTTGTAAGATTAATTCATAAGTTTCTTTTAAGAAATACCATGTTTTAACTTTTAGATCACATATTAATAACGAATGGCGTAATTAAGAAACTACATGGTGATAACTCATACATAATATATAACGTAATATTTATATTAATCCATATATAACACAATTGGGTGATGTTTCTTAATGCGATCATAATCACCAAAAACACATTTCTAAAACTTTTGTTTTAAAATAACGCAAATCTTAAACAGATTTAACGAAACTGGAAACAGCTGAAACCTATCATATGCTGTAAAAAAAATCTTTAATGCTGATAATATAACTGCTAACAGTACTGATAAAAAAACAAACTTTTTTAAAAAAAATTGTTGCTTTTATTTTGTGATATTATTAGAGGATACCTTATCTCTGTATGTAGCTAGCTTGTGAAAGACAACTTGACAGAATCAAGTTAATCCAGCCCATACGAACATACAAATAACCCATAAATATAAAAATAAAAATAACAACCTGTATTTAAAGCTCATTAATATTAAAAGTACGAGGAAAAAAAAAGTGTCAACTCATAAGAACGACAATTGAACTAAGTGACTTTAATGCTATTGTTGATGAAAATTTATTACAAAGAATATGGTATGAGAGGAACTTACATGATTTTATTATAAAGAGCTTGTAAATTAATAATTTCGATTTTCTAGGTATATTAACTTGTTATCCGAACCACTCTTAAAAAAGCACTGTTTCGATATTATTAAATGTGAAACTGAAGACCGTAACATTCCTTTCCAACTTGGAAAAGGACAATGCTTCGAAGACACATGTGTGGTGGTACCAAATGTTTTTTTTTGTTATAGGAGAAACAATTTCATTTTTCATATTATATCCTCTTTTCTTTTCTTTTTCCCTCAACACATAATACCCCATTTACATATATATTCGGTTGTCCAAAAAAAAAATTAGATAAATAGTCAAATAACATGTCCACAAAAAGAAAATTTAAAATAATATTCTTTTTTTTGCCAACCTTAAAATAATATATATTTGTTTTGTTTTTAATTTGGGAGATATATGCAAAAAAATATATGAATAGGCAAATCGTCTAAATTATTATTATTCAATTATAAATTATGCAAACAAATTATTTTATTTATTCTACAGTTCACGATCACCAAAACATATACTTATACACATATATTAATTAGTTATTTGATTAATCAATAATAGACTAAGAATTTTCCGTAATTTATAAATTGATACAAAAATTAATTTGACTGAGTATCAATTGAAAAGAACATTTTTATGTTAAAAATAATAATAATTATACCCTAATTTTATGATTTGAATTTTTTTAAATGTTATATTTATTGTAAGAAAAAAAAGAAACAACAACAATTTTTTGTGATTAAATGACTCATCTTCCGGCCGGAAAAAAAGAGCATGCAGCTCCATGTCTTGGGTTGGATGGGCTTTACGGCCCATAAGATGTTTCAGAAGAAGACCCAGGCCTAATGCCTCGTTGGCACAAATTGACATTTCTTTAATTAATCCACCGTGTTTTGGTTATTGAATCTCTCTGTTCTCTCAATCGTCACACTAACGGAAATGGCGGAACACGCAAAACGGCGCGTTTTATTACCCATTACGCACAGATTCTTCACACATGACATGATCTCTTGTAAGAATCGCATTCTCTCTTCCTCATCTCACAGATCTCTCTTCTCTTCCTCTCATTTCGTTCTTCGATACTCAATTTTCCTCTCTCATAACCTTTTGGCCAAAAGCCCTAAAACATTTTTTTCTGCTGGATCTAATTTTCTCTTTGCAGGGTCATTTCTGGATGCTACTGCAGTTGATTAGATCTGTCTTTCTTTTGTAAGTGGTCTCACAAAGTCGTCTCTTTTGGTTTACTTTCAATTAGGGTTTTCTACTCTTTTTTTTTGCATTCTGATTCAGGGCTAGAATAAAAACTTGTGCTTTGCCAGGATTGCTTCACTGTTTCTCTTCCATTCGAGGAGTTGATAGCTTGAATTTGTGGAATCATCGCCCAGTTAGTTTTGAGTGTTACCAGTGTTATGATCTGATTTTTGTAATGATCGTTTTGCAGGATAATTTGATTTGGTTGAAGTCACTTGAAGTAGAATTCTAGAAATGGATAGAGAGAAATCTCCAGCACCTTGTGGAGGTCTCCCTCCTCCATCTCCTTCGGGTCGGTGCTCAGTGTTCTCAGACACTGGTCCGACTGGTCATGGATCAGATGCTAACCGGTTAAGCCACGATATGAGCCGTATGCTCGATAACCCACCTAAGAAGATTGGACACCGTCGAGCTCATTCAGAAATTCTCACTCTCCCTGATGATTTGAGCTTTGATAGTGATCTTGGTGTGGTTGGTGCTAATGCTGATGGAGCTTCTTTCTCTGATGACACTGAAGAGGACTTAATGTCTATGTATCTTGATATGGATAAGTTTAATTCTTCGGCTACATCTTCGGCTCAAGTGGGCGGCGAGCCATCGGGAACTGCTTGGAAAAATGAGTCGAGGGTGCACACAGGCTCAAGTTCTAATCCTCAGAATACGTTCACTAGTTTTGGGGAGAGGCCAAGAGTAAGGCACCAACACAGTCAGTCTATGGACGGTTCGATGAACATCAATGAGATGCTTATGTCAGGAAATGAAGATGATTCTGTTGTTGATGCTAAGAAGTCCATGTCTGCTACTAAACTTGCTGAGCTTGCTCTCATCGATCCAAAACGTGCTAAGAGGTATTGGTTTTTCGCCTTTTATCCTGCGCTTACTCTGTTTTACTAAAATCCTGGTTAAATTTGGGATGGACATGTGGAATATTTTGTGCTTTGATGTGCTGCGTTAATGCCACTAGCCGTATAGTTTATGAAACCGTTTCCACCACTTCTAGAACGGCCTGACCTCACAAAGCATTAAGGAATCTGCTGCTTGATTTTCTCTCTTCATTCAAACATTTGCATTTGTACAATCAAATTCTAAACTTTTGTTGTGAGTGGAGCAAGTTTATGAATTTTTGTTGTGTCACTTGTGATAGGATATGGGCAAACAGGCAGTCCGCAGCAAGGTCAAAAGAAAGGAAGACGAGATACATATTTGAGCTTGAGAGAAAAGTACAGACTTTGCAAACGGAAGCTACAACTCTCTCAGCCCAGTTGACTCTCTTACAGGTTGGTTTTGAGTCAGTGTATGATTGTCCTTTCGTCGAAATATATTCTAGCGGTACAGTGTTCGTTCATATATTGTGATTTCTTTATGGGTTTCAAATCATTTGGTCTTTTCTTCCTATTTTTCAGAGAGACACGAATGGCTTGACTGTTGAAAACAGTGAGCTGAAACTGCGATTACAAACGATGGAGCAGCAAGTTCATTTGCAGGACGGTGAGGCTCATTTATCACGAGTACTTTGCTTTCCCCACTTAGAGAAATTCATCACCATTTTGTGTAAACACTTGTCTTTTGGCAGAACTAAACGAAGCACTCAAGGAGGAAATCCAGCATCTGAAGGTGTTGACTGGCCAAGTTGCCCCAAATGGTGCATCAGCGATAAACTATGGGTCGTTTGGATCACACCAGCAGTTCTATTCCAATAATCAGTCAATGCAAACAATCTTAGCCGCACAACAGCTCCAGCAGCTGCAAATTCATTCACAGAAACAGCAACAACAGCAACAACAGCAACAACAGCAACAACAGCAACAACAGCAACAACAGCAACAACAGCAACAACAGCAACAGCATCAACAACAACAGTTTCAGTTTCAACAGCAACAGCTGCAACAGCTTCTGCATCATCGCCTTCAGCAGCAGGAGCAACAAAATGGAATTGCGGAGATGAGAAAACAGACGTCATCATCTCATGGCCAGAATGAGAGCTGACGAATATGAATATGAATATGATTGCTATGTGCACTTGAGTGAGAGGTACATCCACCAATTGCAGTCATATGGATTTGAAATTGTTGCATTTAGTGTTTAGCTAACGGGTGCCTTGGCCTACAGGGTATTGGCGTTGTACTAAGCAGAAGCCTTTTGGTACATCATAAAAGAATACATTTGGATAGCCCAAAGAAAACGTTATGAGCTGTTTGGTTTTGGTTATTGAGACTAGGTCTCGTGTCCAAGAACGTAAAAAAAGTTGTTTTTTAAATCACATTCAAACTGCTAATTTGTTGTTTTAAATCATAAAATGTAACCATTTCCAACATTATGCTTGATGTATATTTGTTTTCTCAGATGCTTTTGTAATATAATATTTAGACTATGCAATACATCGAAATTTCATATCGACTATCAAAATTGCTGCGTTTAAAAATCTTTTATGAATAAAATATATTAATCACCAATATCATGCTGCTACTTGTATTGTTAAAGATACTTTGTTCAGTATCGTTTTGGTAAATATCAAATTCATTTCACCAGAATTAAACACTGAGTTTATCCATTATGAGCCACAAGATTAGTCAAAACCAATGCCTTTGAGAGATTAGATTGATCTTAAAGAACATTTGTCTTCCTACAATATGCAACGTTTAATACAGACCACACAAAAATTCAGCCGACTATTTGTTGTGAATCATTGTCCACAAGATAATAGTCTTACTTTTCGGCTCATAATATAAATAAATAAATCCCCAAAAAAATGAAATAAGAATATCGAAAATACAAGTGAGAGAGACAGAAGACGAGAAGCAAAGAGAGCCGCAGAACAAGAAGAAGGGTGGAGCCTACAACTACAAGGCCAAGCTGTAAGAAGCAAGGATGTGGTTCCTTTTGATACGCAGAATCATATAACCTCCTTCTTATCTTCTTCTCTTCCACCAATCACTCATTCCTCAACTTGAACACTAAACAAAATTGTTTTTCTTTTTCCTCTCAAGTTTCGTCTCCATTTGTCGTTTTTTTAAAAGGTTCAATCTTGAACAAGGGAAGAAAACAAAAGGGCAGAGCTTTCTTTCTTTTGTCGATTCCTCTTATATACTCAGATTCTCTCGTCTCAAGAAACCCAAAAGGAAAGCTCTTTTTTTAATTTTTCCTTCTTTTTTGGGGTAATTTTGTGAAGTGAAAAGAGAAAGATGAAGATACAGTGTGATGTTTGTGAGAAAGCTCCGGCTACATTGATATGTTGTGCCGATGAGGCTGCTTTGTGTGCTAAGTGCGACATTGAGGTTCACGCAGCCAATAAGCTGGCTAGCAAACACCAACGCCTTTTTCTTAACTCTCTCTCCACCAAGTTTCCTCCATGCGACATCTGCCTTGTAAGAAAAATCTCGTCTTCTCCTTTTGTCTCTGTTATATATGTATTTGTATCTGCAGAGATCTTTGTGTGTATCGTCATTGAGCTATTACTGGCAGGTTCTTGAGTAGTATCAATGAGAAGTTTCTTAGCTCTGTATCTCTATCCATTCGTTAACAAAAAATCGGATATTTAGGTGTAAAATAGAGTAAAGGTTTTGAGTGGGATCTCAAGAAGTTTGTTCGTTAGCAAAGATTTGTGTTTTTAGATCCAATTTTGGTAGATACTCTGAATGGGATCTCAAGAAACACATGGTCAAGGTTTGCTTATGTAGTAATCTCTTTCTTGTGTTCATCTTTTTTTACTTGCAGGAGAAGGCAGCTTTCATATTCTGTGTTGAGGATAGAGCTCTTCTCTGCAGAGACTGTGACGAGGCGACTCATGCGCCTAATACTCGCTCTGCTAATCACCAGAGGTTCTTGGCCACTGGAATCCGAGTAGCTCTGAGCTCTACTGGTTGCAGTAATGAAGTGGAGACGAATCATTTCGACCCATCTAACCAGCAGACTGCAAAGCAGATTCCCTCTAAACCGCCAGCTCAACAGCCTGCTGCTCCATCTCCTCCATGGGCTGGCGGCGAATTCTTCCGCTACTCTGATCTTGAGTGCAGTAATAAGGTGAGAAGTTGTTTACCAAACCTATGGTTGTATTACTTTGTAGCTTATTTTGACATGTATATGTGTATCCCTTTGTTGTGCTTAAACAGAAAGAGCAGCTCGATCTTGGTGAGCTGGACTGGCTTGCAGAGATGAGTTTCTTTGGGGACCAGCCTGATCAAGAAGCTTTACCGGCAGCTGAAGTTCCCGAGCTTTCGGTTTCACATTTGGCTCATGTTCATTCCTACAATAGACCCATGAAGTCCAATGTTTCCAACAAGAAGCCTAGGCTTGAGTTCCGGTATGATGATGATGAAGATTACTTCGTTGTCCCTGACCTAGGCTAAAACTATGGACGATACTAGTAACCTTATATATAGCACTTGATTCGCATATGCACCTACACACGCTCATCTGTTATTGCATTTCCCTTGCTTTCTCTGTGATCTGATTCAAACCAGTAATATAGGTACTTTGTCTCCACTTTAGAGTTCGGATCGTGTTAAGCTTAAACTTGGAAAACAAAACTTCTTTTTATTAGCAAGTGATGCCTTGAATTGAAACATAGTCTTTTTCAAATCATTACATTTGAAGAAGAGAAACAAAAGCAGAGCGGAATGCCCAATTTCGTTTCTCTCCTTTGATTTCAACCATCCGAAAACAAAGAATACAAAAGAGAGAAGAAAGCGGCGAAAACAGATTACGTGGAGAAAGCTTGAGTTGTTTTTTTGCTTTTATTTCCCTTCAAGAAAGCTGAGAACTTCAGCTTCTGAGGGAAGAGCGGGTATAGCTCCTTTTTTGGTCGTGGTGATTGCTCCACAAGCGTTTGCAAATCTTAGCACCTGTCTCAATCTCTCTTCGTTCTGTGTAAACAAACCCCAAACAGTTCATTTCATATTGTAGTTAGAACCTATAGATCATCTTTAAGCTTCATTATGCGCATCGTTTAGTTGGATGCTTACCTCGAGAATGGATTGATCATCGGCAATCTTGTTCAGCAAGGCACCAACAAAGGAATCTCCAGCTCCGGTTGTATCCACGGCGTTCACATGGAAAGGGTCAACGGATCCACGGAAATTCTACACAGTTTGTTAAGTGTATGTATATTAAGCAGAGAAACCCATTTTAGTGGAAGTTACAAAAGTCATTGACGTAGTAAAGAAGTATACGAATCGGTTTCACGTTCATGTGATTCGGCAAATGAAAAAAGCAAAAAGTAACTTACTTTTCTTGACAAGAAGAAAATTCGTCACCTTTAATACCCAAAAAACCTTAGAGATCACGACTTTTGTGACCCTTAATTGATTACTACGCTAGTATTATTTTTTTCGGAGGGTCCACGGAAAAAAAAATTCAATTTTTAATTAAGTAGTTGGTGAGATCTACCAAACCAACTCAAAACCCACCAATATTACATTTAAATAGCAGAAATGATTCTTGCAGCAGTAAATGAAATCCCTCTGTTCTGACTAATATTTTAATACGTATCTCATATCCTTTCCAAAAACATGTTGATTTAAAAGTAATTTTGAAATCTTATATTATATAGCATACTAGTTTTGCCTTCTGGTATCACCTAATCGACACAACACACTAGACATAACCAAGAGACAATCAGTAATAATGATGATAATTATGATGATGGTACATGCACATGAAAGATGTTATAGTGTGTTTACCTTGGCGTAATACCGGCAGCCCTTTTCACCGAGAGTGACAAGCAAGAGCTTCAAGTTGGGATGCCATAAGGACATTGCGGTCTCATCATCGATCTTGTTGCTTCCAGTTAGAAACTCGAGCTCAACGTCGCTTACCTTGATGATCTCAGCCTTGTCCCAGATGCTCATGATCTGTGTCTTGGCTTCTTCCTTGGATGGCCACAGAGGTTCCCTGAGGTTTGGGTCGTAGGAAAGAAGAGCTCCTGCTTCTTTTGCAACTTCCATTGCCTTCAAGTGAGCGGACCTACATGGCTCCACTATTAAGCTTATTGATCCATAGTGAAACACTTTAGCCTGCAAAAATACAACACATTGATCAGTAAAAAACACCGATCTACAAGTATAAGCCAGTTTGGTTCTCCAAAACGAACAAAATAACACAACTTAGATCATAAGGAATAATGATTAAGGGACCCATTTTGATATGATTCTTTGTGTTTTGAATATTTAACCACGATGGGGTCAATCATTATCAAACTGTTCAAGGAAAGCAAAAGGTTCTCGCCATTGAGATAGGCTGTAAAGTTAATTTCTTTTAACAATTTCAAGCAAAAATATCAAACCTGGCGATCATTTCACGATCATTATAAAGATCGACGTTTACAAGTATGTTGATATGTGAACGTTCACTCTTTTTTTATCACATCAATGAGCCCGAAAATACTCAAGATTTAGCTCACTGAGAGAAACCACTTGACAGTAAACATAAAAAAATCACACCCTATTTCCAAAAATCAGATTTTATTAGGAAACATTTTCATTAGAGAAATTCATAAACCCAGATAATGATTGTTAAATCCTTGTGCTTAATCACGATATAAATCGACCAAAAGGCAAAACATTTATTTTTGGTGGAAAAATGAAATTTTTTTGCATCACTTTCGTCTTTTTGTTCTTTTCAGATATCGGATAATAAAAACGAGAAGTCAGGTACTTGGACAAATCACGTGATATCACGTGGATCTACTACGCACATCCGTGGGAGAAAGATTAAGTAAGAAGAAGACCCGCGAAAAAACGCAGTGAGATCAGAGAAAAGTCACCGTCCGTGAATTTAGCATTGACACATATCACAGTGAGATCATCTTCTACGTTTCAAAAGCAATCAATAGGCACGATTCCCAACTACACGCTCTGAAATCCTAAACACTCGCGATGAGAGTTCGTAAACTAATTTTGTTTCTGCGTTTTCCCAGAAATTCAAAAAAAGGCGATGAATCTGTAATTTCCTCTAGATCTCGTGAAGATCTGGAGGAAACACGGTTTCTCTAATCCTAAAAATCGTAAAATATGGAATCAGAGAGATAGAGAGAAGGGATTTATGAGATTTACGTACGGATCTGATGAGCTCGAGGTTGAGTTCGTCGGGACGGAGGAGCATATCGGCGCTGGGGTTCCGGTAAAACATAAACTCCCGATCTCCATCGGCACGTAACGTCACGAACGCGAGGGCGGTTCTGGCTCCCTTGTCGAAATTGATCCCCTGATCAGCGACGCCATTTTTCCTCAGAATCCCAGCGAGCATATGACCGAACTCGTCGTCTCCGAGTTTTCCGACGAAGGCGGATCGTCCACCGAGACGCGAAACGGCGATGGCGACGTTAGCTGGAGCACCGCCTGGAGCTTTGAGGAATCCAGGAGCTTCGGCGAGTGAGACGCCGGATTCGGTGGGGACGAAATCGATCAGCATCTCGCCGAAGCTCACGATCAGTCCTTTCTCGCCGTTAGATGCCATTAGGAAACGAGATCTGTGGATCAAATCAGAGAGTTGAAAGAAAGAAAAAAAACAGAAGAGAATAATATAAATTGAAGGAAGGAGAGAAATGGTTTATATAGAGAGACGAAGAGACTTGTAACTGGTGAAGAAGCCACTGGTATTAGCGTGATCATTAATATAATTTAATAATTATTATTTTCTGGATTTTTAAAAAATATCCATAATCCAGAAAATTTTAAAAATATTATCTTCCGAAAACACTAATTACTAATAAAATGCAAAAAATATCTCGTCAAAATCTTATTACCTTTTCAAACTTTGCCCGAATCTTTGATTTTACTGTTTCGTTTTCTCCGGAAACGTTTATTTCTTTATCAAATTAAAAGTCCAAATAAATCGTATTATCAGTAGTAATTACTCATTATGTGGATGACTACTAGAGTAAATAATAAACTTAGTATGGTGTGTGTGATAATCTTGTCAGGTTAATGGGATAATGACAAAACACCAACAAAATACTCTCAGGTGCTTAAGAAAATAATTTATTCTCGGAAGAAATGTAATTATTTTTGATTCAATTGTTTCAGTTTTGTTATATACAGTAATAAGATGAATTTTTCTTTAACAAAATAAAGTCAATTTACATTTTATCAAACAAAATTCCGGGATGATTATAAATTTTTGTTTTGTTTTGATCAGTTTAATCGGAAAAATCAAGAAATACATATATATATATATATATATAATAAATCTTACCAAAAGAAATGATCCACGTTAAATAAGTAAGTGAAGCGTCACTGGCTGGTCGGTGTTGACAAGTGGAATTAATTTAATCTTTTGTCATTAATAATTAACAGTTAATATAATAATACAGGATTAAATTAGATAATCTGTGGATTCGCCTGTTTCGGATTTCGTAAAACCAGCCAAGGATAGCAAAAGGCCTCGTGTGTAACATTGTTCATGTTGGCCACTCCAATAACAATAATAGTAATAAAAAAAAACTCAGCATTTTACAAAACTCAAGACAAGTCTGAAATTTGATTAATCATTATCTGGTTAAATAACAACAACGTTCATGTTGCTTGTTATAAAATATTAGCACAGATTCACAACATTATTTGAAACAAAACACAACAGATTTGATGGTAATAATTAAGCAAGGTAGAGCTACAAAAGAAGAGGCTGCAAAGTGAGAGAGGTTTGTTCAACAAGTTGGTCTGTTGATCTCGTTGTTGTGTTAGCGCTGGTGGTTATGTGGTCATGGAGAATCAGGAGTTGGAGTGTGGCTGAGTCACGCAGCCAAGTTGCCACAACCGAACCCCTTGATGTGAACCGTCCCATGTTGCACTTTGAGAGGTAGAACGGTGCGTCCATTCCCCTCAAAAGCGCTTCAACCGCCGGCCTTAGTGCTCCGTCTCCAACCACTTTGCTGTGTTTCCCCCAACCAGTCAATATGCTGTCACAAAAAATATGATTAACAAAACATTTCACAATGTTTGGAGGAATCGGAAACAAGACCAAACCGCATAAATGAGTAGCTCCAACGTCACTGTAATCCTAATGTAAGACCAATGAATCTATCAAACTACTTGATTAGTTATCACAAGAAAACCTAAATTTGACTTTCGGTTCGGGCCATGATGCATATCAGATTTCGAAAAGGGTGAGACTGGACTACATTCTTGTGCTGTAATGGAGTTTTACAAAGAAACCGTTAGATGAAAAGTGTTGGGGTTAAGTTGGAAGATAAACCGAAAATATCTTTGTAGCTTACCTCATGATTTTAGGTAAGTCATGACCTTCATGGACAACGGAGCGCATGTTTAGCAACCAAGCATGGACCATTGCACGTGCAGCACCAGAAGACATAAGGTGTAAGTCCAAGCATGAATTAGACCACACGTTCTCCCAAACTTGCCTAGATCTTCCCTCAAGCGCCACCAGTTGCGCACCTCGTTTCTATGTACAGAAAGGTTTCCAGAAGTAAGCCGCATATAAAAAATAGGTTCTAAAACTTGGCCTCTACCATATTAGTGTGATCTTACCTGACCAAAGTGCCAGAGCATGTCGGTAAGAGCATTGTAGAAGGCAGAAGCGGTTGAACCATCCATTTTCATTACTTTGTCAAATAAGCTCTGAGCTTGGAGCCACACATTCTCTCTATGGCCTATGAGAAGTCCATGAACAACACCATATACCTGATTATCAAACAGCCTGAGCTCCTCTAGCAGCATTGATGCATCTTCAAATGAGTTGCACCGACTACATCGATACAGACATGTCAACAAAATAAAAATCCTCACCAAAATGCAACCAATGTATTATAACCCTAACAATCGGGCCATATCTTCAATGGCTTACTTCAAGAAGAGGATCCAAAAGAGGGACAAACCTGCACGCGTTCAGAATCGCTGAAAAGGTTACGACATTTGGTTTTATTTCCAGCTGATGCATTTTGCGGACAACTTCCAATATACAGGAGAGCTCATGCATACCCTCCTTACGATCTTTCGTGATTCTGTTATTACTCTCACTGGTTAACTGCCCAAATATCTGTATTACCTGATTATCCTCTGTTTCAGTCAATTTACTTAAAGAAGAAGAAGAAGAAGATCCAACTTCTAAGCTACTAGTTCCACCATCTCTAGATTCAGCTAGGGAGTCCATAGTTGCAAAACGACCATAGGCATCAATTATAGAATTGTAAGTTACAACGTTAGGACAAATTCCTTCTTTTGTCATTTCATCGATCAAAGAAACAGCAGAACCCACCAACCCGTTCTTGCACAAAGCATCAATCAATGCACTGTACAACACAACATCAGCTCTTAAACCGACGTTCTTAAACTCCCTAAATATATCCATTGCCTCTTTGTACAAACCCCCTTTCGAGTACACATCGATCAATGTTGAAAAAGTCAGTAAATTTGGCAGGACATGCTCGCGTTTCATCTCAGCGAAAACATTTTTCACTTCATCATATTTTCCTTGTTTCCCATACCCTCCAAGAAGAGCGTTATAAGTGACAACATCCTTCTTTATCCCAACAGATGCCATTTCTCTTAGAATATCCAAAGCTTCTTTCGATCTACCGAGTTTAGTATATATCGAAAGCAGAGTGTTGTAAGAAACTCTATCCAATGCAATACCGAGATATGTCATTTCATCAAACAGGTTAAGAGCTTCACCGAATCTCCCGGCCTTTGCAAAACCATCAATGACAGTGCTATAACTTACAACATTTGGCATGATTCTCTTTGCGGGCATCTGAGCAAGGGTATCGAGAGCAACATCCATCTGTCCGCCTTTGCAGATTGCATCCAAAAGCGTATTATATGAAAACACATCTTGCTCAATCTTTCTATTTAACATCTCATTGAAAAGATTCCTTGCTACTTCCCACAACCCTCCTCTACTACAAACACCAAGCAAAGAGTTGAAAGTTATTCTATCAGGCTGCACACCGTTCCTTTGCATCTCATCGAAAAACTCGGCTACTTTCTTAAACTCCAGACCGCCTTTACCACACGCATCAATCACAGCATTGTAAGTAACCAAATTCGGCCTCAAGCCATAGTTTTTCATGGAGTTGAAGACGCCAATGGCTTCCTCATAAAGCCCACTTCTCCCAAAAGCGCTTATTAGAGCAGAGAAGGCGTAAACCGTGTTTCCATACCCACCAGCTAAAGCAGTTTCGAAAACACTCTTAGCAACGGCTACTTTGCCTAATCTACCGAGAGTACTAATCATGGCGCTAGCTAATTTCCCTTGCTCGTTCTTTCTCCTCTCTCGTTTAACCGCGAACTCGTAAAAGCGAAGGGCTTTATCGCACTCGCCTCGATTCCCTAGTTCACGGAGTATGAAAGTATAGTCGTCGGAACTACGCAGTTTAAGCTCGAAACTCGACATTAGACTCTGAAACATCTCATCGTCTCCAGAGAAACCGATAGCGTTCTCGAGTGCTTCTTCCGCAGCAGAGCTATGGCGTGAAGTCATTGTAGTTTTAGGTCGCCCGAAATGCATCTTGGAGACGAACCGGGTCGATCGACGACCCGAGAAATCCGAGGAGAGACCCGATTTCGGGGTTTGAAGAGGAGAAAAAGCAGGAACCTGTGATAGTCGTCCGGAAGCAACAGTGGAGACGGAAACAGCGGCAGGTGAAGACAGAGAAGCTGAGGTAACGGCGCAACCACCACGAGGAGAGGAAGAGACACGCTGTGGAAGGCATTGACGGTGGTTGTAGTTGGTCCGTTGACGGGTCTGGCGATGGTTATTGGTGGTGGCGGTGAAGATGGACCAGTGAGGCGGCCTTGACGCCATTGTTGAAAAGGGACTAAGAAATAGTCGTGGAAACGAAGAGAGACCTTACATAGGGGTGCTAAGGTTTTATGATCGTTGGAATGCTAAAAGACTGAAACTTTACGAAGGGTTTTTTCTATAGAAAGAGAGAGAGAGAAGATCGTTGAGTTGGACACTCTCCTTAAAAGCTTCCGAAATTGATTAGTTCACCAAAGTCACTCTCATGGCTCTTTTCGTTTGTTTCCATCCTTCTTATTTCGTTTTTCTCTCAAACAAAACCTACTCAAAATATTAAACTTGCGATAAAGAAAAAGATCTTTTACTCTCGCTCTGGTACTGTTTTATATTGCCGATTATATATATAAAATATAATAACAAAGTTGACAAAAAAAAATACATATATGATAACAAAATTCCATTTTTGGTCCAAATCATGGGATTAATATAAGAGAGCCCTTAATATAATTTACCTAGTTAACAAAACATTTTTTTTTACTCAAATTACAATTTGTGTTGGTTGTTACAAAATATTATCACATTGCACAAAATCCCACCACTGTTACAAGGTACAACACAGACTTGGTGGTTATAAATTGTTTACATCACACTTGATTGTCATAAATTGTTTACATCACAGACTCACAGTGTACAGCTACAAAAGAAGAGGCTGCAAAGTGAGAGAGGCTTGTTCATGTTGTTCTGTTGTTGTGCTAGCTTTGGTGCTTATATGGTCATGGACGATTAAGAGTTTGAGTGTGGCTGCTTCACGCAGCCAAGTTGCTACGACAGAACCGCTTGATGTGAACCGTCCCATGTTGCATTTTGACAGGTAGAATGGTGCGTCCATTCCCCTCAATAGAGCTTCAACCGCTGGCCTTAGTGCTCCGTCTCCAACCACTTTGCTGTGTTTCCCCCAACCAGTCAATATGCTGCCGCCAAAAAAGATATGGTTGCCAAAAACATATCAAATATTTTGAAACAACAGGTATTTTGATAGAGTTCGGAATCACAGAAATCCAAAACAAGACCATATATTAGTATCTCCGAAGTAATCCTAATGTAAGACTAATAACTTATACCTGTCAAACTGCTTATTAGTTATCACAAGACAACCTAGCATCGACTTTGGGTTTAGTACATAATCCATATTAGGTTTTGACAAAGATGAGCATAGCCTAAATTCTTGTGCTATAATGCAGTTTAGGCAGAAACTGTAAGATTAAAGGTGTTGCTGGGTTTTCGGAATGGGTTATATTAGTAACTAAACGGAAGAGCTCAAGTACCTCAGGAGTTTAGGCAACTCATGACCTTCATAGACAATGGAGCGTATGTTTAGCAACCAAGCATGGACC
Source organism: Schrenkiella parvula (assembly GCA_000218505.1). Lineage (NCBI taxonomy): Eukaryota > Viridiplantae > Streptophyta > Magnoliopsida > Brassicales > Brassicaceae > Schrenkiella > Schrenkiella parvula. Next base: position 12,226,678 of record CM001190.1, on the reverse strand, counting down.
ATTGCGCGTGCAGCACCAGAAGACATAAGGTGCAAGTCCAAGCAAGACTCAGACCACACGTTCTCCCAAACTTGCCTAGATCTCCCCTCAAGCGCCACCAGTTGCGCACCTCGTTTCTGTGAACAAAAAGGTTTCCAAAAGTCAGCCTTTGCACTTATAGTAACGCATAAAAATCGAATCCAAAACTTGGTCTCTACAATGTCAATGCGATTTTACCTGACCAAAGTGCCAGAGCATGTCGGTAAGAGCATTGTAGAAGGCAGAAGCAGTCGAACCATCCATTTCGTTTACTTTGTCGAATAAGCTCTGAGCCTGGAGCCACACATTCTCTCTGTGGCCCTTGAGAAGTCCATGAACAACACCATATACCTGATTATCAAACAGCCTGAGCTCCTCTAGCAGCATTGATGCATCTTCAAATGAGTTGCACCGACTACATCGATATAAAACATGTTAACAAAATAAGATTCCTCACCAAAATGCAGCCACACAGCAAAACCACATAGAGCTAATCTGCAATAACCTTAACAATTGGACATATCTTTCACTCGCTAAGTTCAAGAAGAGAGATCCAAGAAAAGGACAAACCTGCAAGCATTCAGAATGGCGGAAAAGGTTACGACATTTGGTTTTATTTCCAGCTGATGCATTTTGCGAATAACTTCCAATATACAGGAGAGCTCATGCATACCCTCCTTACAATCTTTCTTCACCCTGCTATTACTCTCGGTGGTTAATTGCCCAAATATCTGTATTACCTGATTATCCTCTGTATCATCCAATCGACTTACAGAAGAAGAAGGAAAAGAGGACGATCCAACTTCTAAGGTACTAGCTCCACCATCTCTGGATTCAGCTAAGGACTCCATAGTTGCAGAACGACCAAAGGCATCGATTATGGAATTGTAAGTTACAACGTTAGGGCTAATTCCTTCCTTTGTCATCTCATCGATCAAAGAAACAGCAGAACCCACCAATCCATTTTTGCACAACGCATCAATCAATGCACTGTATAAAACAACATCAGCTCTTAATCCAGCGCTCTTAAACTCCCTAAATATCTCCATTGCCTCTTTATACAAACTGCCTTTTGAGTAGACATCGATTAAGGTAGAATAAGTCAGTAAATTAGGCAACACGTGCTCCCGTTTCATCTCAGCAAAAACGTTTTTTACTTCATCGTAGTTTCGTTGTTTCCCATACCCTCCAAGAAGAGCATTATAAGTCACAACATCCTTCTTTATCCCAACAGATGCCATTTCTCTTAGAATATCCAAAGCTTCTTTAGATCTACCGAGTTTAGTATATATCGAAAGCAGAGTGTTGTAAGAAACTCTATCCAATGCAATACCGAGATATTTCATTTCATCAAACAGGTTAAGAGCTTCACCGAAGCTCCCGGACTTTGCAAACCCATCAATGACAGTGCTATAACTTACAACATTAGGCATGATTCTCTTGGCGGGCATCTGAGCAAGAATTTCAAAAGCAAGATCCATCTTCCCGCCTTTGCAGATTGCATCCAAAAGCGTATTGTAAGTAAAGACATCCTGCTCAATCCCTCTCTTCGACATCTCGTCAAACAGATTCCTTGCTGCTTCCCATAACCCTCCTCTGCTACAAACAGCAAGCAAAGAGTTGAAAGTAATTCTATCAGGCTGCACACCGTTCCTCTGCATCTCATCGAAAAACTCGGCTACTTGCTTAAATTCCATTCCACCTTTACCACACGCGTCAATCACGGCATTATAGGTAACCAAATTCGGCCTCAAGCCATAGTTTTTCATGGAGTTGAAGACACCAATGGCTTCTTCATAAAGCCCACTTCGTCCATAAGCGCTAATTATAGCCGAGAAGGCGTAAACCGTGTTCCCGTACCCACCAGCTAAAGCAGTTTCGAAAATCCTCTTAGCAATGGTTACTTTGCCTAATCTACCGAGAGTACCTATCATTGCACTGGCTAATTTCCCTTGCTCGATCTTTCTCCTCTCTCGTACAACTGCGAAGTCGTAAAATTTAACGGCTTTATCGCACTCACCTCGATTCCCTAGCTCACGGAGTACGAAAGTATAGTCGTCAGAGCCACGCAGCTTAGACTCGAAGCTCAAAATTAGATTCTGAAACATCTCAGCCTCTCCAGAGAATTTGATAGCGCTCTGGAGTGCTTCTTCCGCAGCAGAGCTATGGCGTGAGGCCATTGTAGTTTTCGGTCTCCCGAAATGCATCTTGGAGACGAACCGGGTGGATCGCCGACCGGAGAAATCAGAGGATTCCGATTTCGGGGTTTGCAGAGGAGAAAAAGTAGGAGCCTTTGATAGTTGGGCAGAAGCAGCAGTGGCGACTGAAACAGCGGCAGATGAAGACGGAGGAGCTGAGGTAACGGCGCGACCGCCACGAGGACAGGAAGGAACACGCTGAGGAAGCCATGGACGGTGGTTGTGGTTGGATTGTTGACGGATCTGTGGATGGTTAGTGGTGGTGGTCATAGACCGGTGAGGCGGCGTTGACGCCATTGAAAAGGAACTAAACAAAAATCGAAGAGCTTTCGGGAGAGATGAGGCAAACAGTGACCCAAGAGATAAGCCTATCGTTAAAATTTGGACTCTCTCCTTATCAGCTTCCCAAAATCCATTTTTTAATATTTCTTTTTTAAAATGTATATATTTGCTTCGTGGTCGAAATTTTTAGTAGTTAACCAAAGTTATTCATGGCTTTTTTTTTCAATAATTATTTCATTTTTGGTTTTCATATTCTCTTAGCATATAGAATGATTGAATTTTCTGAGAAACGTATGGTCCTAAAAAAGAAATGTTTATAATAAAAAAAGTTGAGCTTTATACGATCAACTCTCACCAAATTAGATAATAAACCAACCTACCAACAGCCGAATGAAAGATTTGGACGTTTCCCACCTAATATAGCAACAAAAAGGATTTGTTTAAAACAATCTAAAAACTCTGATATCTTTGTCTAGAGACTAGAGTTTCCTCCGACAATGATTACGGCGTTTGCAAAATTCTCCAGCAAGTCACGCTTGATCCAACTTTTGGGTCACAAATTGATCATAAATCTGAAGTACTGGTCCATAAACTAAAGATTTCATCTTTGACATTCTGGTAAAAGATTAGCTTATGTCTTCTTTAAGATCATGAACAGTTTAAGTGACTAACCATAGGGACGGATAGCTCTCCAACAGGCTAAGACTAGAATTGAAATAAGAGGAAGCGAGAACACATCAGAAACAACCATTGTAATTCTCCAGAACTACAAAAAAAACCATAATTCGAAGTCAACGATAGACGATCAAAATCAAATCATATTTATCCAAATCTCACATCTCAAAGGTTCATTATCATTATTATTTTTTTGTTTATTGTAAAGGTCGAATTGGCTGTTTCTCAAAGGATTTTGTCACTTCCTCAATGAAATTATAAAGCATCATTGCATAACAAAGACGGTTTGTTTCTTTCTGTTGAAGCAAAACCTCACTATTCTATTTGGTTCGTAGCTGCAGATTGTCAAGTAACAACATTGATTAAAAGTCACGAGAAAGTACAGAACTCAAAAAAACAAAAAAACTTGCCTTTTTTATATCAGAAGAGAAGAAAAATTCAGTAATTCTTGAAATATTTTGGATTACAGTACAACTTACTTAACTCTTTTGTCACAAACTGATCATATAAAATCTGAATAACTGCCACATAAACTTCTCAAAATATTTCATCTTGACATAGCGTATGTGTTCTGTTAGATCATGTAACAGTTAAGTAGCTACCAGAGAGATGTTAGCTCTCTCATAGGACAAAAACTAGAATTGAGATACACGTAACAAGAGCTCAAAACAGCCGAAAGTCAAACTAGAGGAACTGAGAACACATCAGAACAAACTCAAAAAATCAACCATTTTACTTACTCAAATCAACAGTAACAAAAAAAACAGAGAAAAGCTATCGCAAAGAGTCAATGTTTAACTCATGGACAATCAAAATCTGATTAGCTAACTATAATCCTATCAAATTCATCATAATCTCACATTTAAAAATTCCATTTTTTGTTTATTATGAAGGTCTAATTGGCTGTTACTCAAAGGATTTTGTCAACACAAGGTCTGTTGAAGCAAAATCTCACTATCAAATTTGGTTCTTAGTTGCATATTGTTAAGTAACAACATTTGACTAAACGTCACGAGAAGATACAAAAACTCAAAAAACTTGCCTTTTTTCTGTAACGAAAGAGAACAAAAATTCACTTATTCTTGATGCTCTTCTTGTTCCCATTCATCATCTCATCAGGGATCACTTTGAGATGCTTCCTCTGCTTAGACTTTGCGATTTTCTTCAGAGTCTTAGGGTTTGTGATCTTCTGCAATTTGGTACCTGTTCTCAAAATGTTCTCCTGCTTCCTCTTCTCCCTCTCTTCCTTCTTCTTCCTCTTCTCCACCTTGTTACTCCTAATCTCTTCCTTGAGCTCGTTCACCCTCTCCCTGTACGCTTTCTTAATCTCCCTCTGCCTCTTCATCTCCTCCAGATCGGGTCCCTTGTTCTTCACAAACCTCCCCGACGCTCGGTGAGTTCGCGGCTGCTTCCACGTCCGTCCGGAAACTTTCCCGGCGATTACACCGTCATATGTCGGTCTCCCGAACGCCACAGCCACAGGTTTGTCTGGATCTTCCGAGGAAGCGACGGCGCTGCGTTTCGCGGAAGGAGGATGGAGCGAATCGCCGCCGCAATCGATGTCCATCGACGCTTCATCGGCCATTGCATCGGCGGTGGCTTGTTCCTGAGATTCGCGCTTCCGTTTGTAGGTTTTTCCGCCGAATCCCTCATCAAGGCACCGGAAATCTACGGTGCAAGCCATTGTCTTATTCTTTGAGGAAGCTAAGTTGTTGTGGCTGTGAGGTTTCGAAAGAAATTTAGGGTTTTCCGAGTATTTATATGAAAGGGTGGATACAGGGTAGAAATCCGGTTTTTAGCCGCCCGTCCCAATCCAATAATCGAATCGAACCGGAATCTCGATCTGTTAATCAATTACTCTGGTTTAGTTGATGCAAATCCCAATATTGAATTTAGGTGATTTGATGGAGATAAATAACATTTTACATCGATGTAAAGTTTACATTCTTTTTGCAGGATTGTAGTGTTTTTTTCTTTTTTTTTGCGAACAGTAATTATTTTTGTTTTAAAAAAATCTTTATAACCTTAAGTATTTAGAAGATCTAGATCAAATATGATAATAGAATAAACTAAGGGGGTGTTATTGGTTTATGTATTTTGAAAAAGTTTTGATAACTTGAATCAAAGAATTTACTGAATTTAAAAAGAGTTTCAGATTATTTAAAAATCTTTTAACAAATTTTGTAGATACTATAGATTCTCTAACTAAAAGATAATTTTGAACTTTTGTAAACTTTATCTTCAAATATTGCATAAAAATTTGTTATTAACTTTTTTATTATTATTCTACACATTCTCCAAAAACTTGCATGTACGTAATAGATTCTCAACATTTTTGTTCTCAAATTTCTTTTACCTACTATATAAATTACTATTTCTTTTTTTCTTGTATGTTTTGGCTCTCTGTTTTTTTGTTTTGTTTTATACTTTATGGTTCATTTATTTTTAAATTATTTATGAATTATTAAATCCCTGATCTATAGTTATATAATTAGCTTGTATAAACATTTTTAGTAGTGTTTAGTTTAGATTTATCATTCATGTTTAAATCAAACCTGATTAAAGTTTTCTTTTTAAAAAATTTATAGATAATAAATTTTAAGGATATTTGATCAAAGCACAATACTTTGGTAAGTAGATATTGTTAATGAAACTGTGTAAAAACAGTAAACCAATAACATAAAATTTTAAAATAATGTCAAATTTTAATTTTCATTTTGTTTGAATAACACACGTTTTTATTAATTTTATAGAACCATGAATCCAATACCCTAGACTTTTAAAGATTTTATACTATTTGTTAGAATTTTCAAACTAATAACGCTATAATTTAACATAATTTTAAAAAATCTTGATTGAATAACACTAGAATCTCAAACCAATAACACCCGGTAAAGAACACAATTAGATCATATTTTTACTTTTCTACGGATCATATTTTAATTTATTCTTGTGAAATTCAATTTGGCAGATTTAACTTATTTTCCACAGTTTGTTTTTCAATTTTCTTGTTGATAAATCTGCATTACTTACTTCCAAGTCAAATTCAACAAGAAATAAATAAATGAAGCTTATCGGGTAAAAACCACAAGTTTATTTAAATAATAAAAAAGAAAAAAAACCAAAAACCAAAATCCAGAATTGCTTGGAAAAATAAACCCCTTCTCTCTTACTTGCGGCTGAAGCAATGTTGTGATTAGGAACGACGAGAGCTGCTCTCACCTTGAGAATCTTTTTCAACAGGAGAGAGAGCCAAACATAGTTTTCCTCTTCCATATCGGAACGACCAGATTCGAGTGACATCGCCGGCCTTAAACTTGTTAGCTTTAACCACCTTGTTCCAACCACCAGCTACTACGTAATTCAAGTTTCCACCAACCTTCCACCTCCTTAACTTAACCTCATAAGTACGTAATCCAGGATCCACCAAAACCACACTCAGACCTTCTTTACGAATCTTCAGCTTCGACTGTTCGTATAAGATTCTTGACTCCTCTTCCGTCAAAAAATCCAAACTTTGGAGTTGCTTTGAAGGTATTAAGAGACGTGATTGCATGATGTTGAGATCAGTCTGCCACAGTGTCCTCACTATGATTGGCTTTAGATCGTACACGTTCTCTTTTATCTTCATCATCACTTTTACAAGCCACTCAGGTTGTATCGAAGATGATTCCACCGTGCGACCGATTTTCTCTTTGTTTTCGAAAACAGTTTTAGATGATTTCGCCAACATATCCAGCTTCCATATCGTATGATCATCAGGTTTCACCATTGTGATGGTTTCTTTTGAAGACATATAACGAGGAAAGCTAGAGGAAAAACGAGAGAAAAAATTAGTTTTCTTTGTACGCAAAAGAAGGAACCAAAGTAAAACGAGAAGACCTATGTGATCTTCTTATATAACACAATGTTATTCTGGTTCTTATCAGGATTTGGCTCTATCCCTAATCTTACTTCGATTAGTTAAACACCGAGATAATTCTAATATCTTTTAATTTCAATCTTGATTTTCGGAAGTAGATAATATCATATACATAAATTAAACAAATGATATATTATAGAGAAATAGAGAATATTATATTGATTTGTGAATATCTATACTACTTTAATTGTTAACTCAGTATTATATAAGAGTATGTATTATTTATATTCAATCACATGAGAATGAATCAATATATAATTCTTCATATTTTCCATTCTCATCATTCACTACATATATCATCAATTAGAAATGTGTGACTACTAATTAATTACTTAGTTATATAATGAATAAAACATGGGTACAAATAATAAAAAAGTAATATTTCGATATTAAAAAAAAATGTGTCCATGCTGTCTGCTAGATGATGGAAATATGTACAGCGTTTTCTAATTTGTTAATGAATCTCATCCATATATAATCATTATTATTTTTTAGCTTGCAATTTTAAATATGAGCAAAATTAGAAATACATATAAAAAAAATTCACTCTTGTTTCTGAATATGGCCATAATGTAAAACAACGTTCTCACAAGATAAGTAAAATAGTCAAATACTGTTCACATGTTGGTTGTTTGGCCAGTCTACACTCAAAACAGAATCTAAGATTGTTTATCCCTAATCATATCTTTGATTAAAGTTCTCTTCCAATGTTTATGATCCAATATTTTAGTTTCCCGATTTAATTAAAAAAATGATCTTTTTGAATTCTTCTCTACCTATCACTATGTAATTGAGCATTCCTCTAATCTCACTTTCGACTATGGCCATTGAAACTAAATGTTTCATAATTGATAACGTAAATGCCGTGTGTGTACAAATACTTGAACAGCCAGGTAACAGACCAAAACATCAATACGAGAAGACCAATGGTCCGGAAGCAATCTTGGATAATGTCAGCACTTGCCAAATATGCATCCATTGGCTTAAAGTAACCGTTGTGCGCAAGTGCCAAGATGAATGGATCTCCTCACTTTCTATAACACGACTGTTAACAAACAAACTAGGTTTGATTCATATTGTCAAGTTTTCGATAATATTGGCTCATAAATGCGTGAAAAACAAAAGAGAACATGACATCAAGTTTCGACGCAATTAGAGGGGATAAAGCCGAATGAGATTCATCTAAGTTTTTAGAGAGACCAGAGAAAAAACCTAAAACACTGAGCCTGATGGTGAGAGACTGAGGCCAGATCACCGTGAGATTAGGCCGCTTTGGTTCCGGCTTTCTATCAACCTTTGCCAAACTATTTTTCCACAATGCAAAAGAGCCACAGATGCCACAAGGTAAAGAAGAGGAACACCGATCACACAACCTTCTGATGCAAAATTCACCAATGTCTGGTAAGCACCAGGGAAAACAGAAAATGAAAGATTACACTTAGAAGAACAGAAAAAAATTAAATGCATTAGCTTATCATATAGAGCAAAGGATAAAATCTGAGATCTTACCAACATTCCAGCAGCAAGGTGTATGACTGGAACTATGACTTGATCTACTTTGTTCCCTTTTGCATACCCTTCGAAAGCAATGACCATCGAGAATGTGTGGATCGTGACAAATGCAAGAGCAATGATTGCTGTAAGACATGGTAGTAAGACTACAGCATGAGTACAACTAGTCTACTACACAAAATCAAACCACCTGAGACTCAATCAACAAGTCACAAAGCTAATAATACATGTTTGTTGGTACAAAACAAAACTTGGGTTCAGCTGACTCACCAGAGATGAGAAAAAACGGCACCTGCGAACATCTGTCGACATAGAATGTGGCCGGACCAAATGCCGGCGTTAAGAGGCTCAAACAAAAGAAGACAGCATGAGCCACACCATGACCTAACCCACCAGCTGCATGCAATTGACTGGAATCTTAGATCATGTCAAAGAGTAAGAAACGGGGAGCACAACAGGTGTCTGATGGTTCTCTAGGTTCCATTTTAGCATTCTCCTTCTCCCACAACCGGAAACGAATGCCTAAATATGATTTGGCAAGCATTACGACCAAACAAATTTAAATTCTACTCTAGATCAAGATACTTGCGGCCCATTTCTTTCATCTTTACATTTTCAGAAAGCAAGAATCAGAATTGTGTTGTTTACATGATTATATGGACAACACAAAAACAACAGATAATCTATGAACTTAACTTGGAATTTCGACAAATAAACAGGAAAGCGTACCTAGAGCAATCTGCAGCTTATCAGTGAGAAACAGGCGGGGCCTTGAGATCCGATCCGCAAAGGAATCCAAGACATCCTCAAGCCTCCTTCAGTATAACAACAACACAATACTGACATGTTTCAGAACAAGCTATACAGCCAATCATATATTCATACATGTATTGGCCTGTAACAATTCAGATAGATTCGAATTATAAAGTGCCAATTATCATACTTATTTCCAGTATCAAACGCACTAGCTCAAAAGAAAAGTTCAAGGAGGATCATATTCACCCCCAAAACGAGAAAGATAAAACTGTTTTAATGATGGAGTAAGAAGAAGAACAAAACCAAGTGTATATGTACTTACTTGTAAAGCTTCCAGAAAAGAAAGCGAAGTCCTTCCTGGAAGCAAACAGAGGAGAGAAGAAGTAAAGCATAAGGCCACCACACATTGGCTTTGAGAGGAAGAAAAGGCCTCCACAATCCCGACAAGATGATCAGACTCACAAGCCACACCAACGTACTGCATAACATTCACCAACCAAATCTATCAATCCTCCCCTAAAAGAAAGAGCTTTCAGAGCATATCAGGTTTGATTCCAAACCTAAAGCAGACCCGATGAAACCCTCACCAAAATTTCGAAACGAAAGGATCAAATTGAATCGATTCGAATCACATTGAAAACCTCCGGAGAATTTGTGGAAAGAAAAAGAGTACCTGGAGAGAAGAGTGAGGATGAGAAAGGGCTTTCTGGAGATGACGGAGACGAAAAGTGAAAGAGACGGACCCAGAGCCACCAGCGCGTACCCGATCCCCGCCGCGACCGTCATGTCGCACCGGCGTAGTCGCTCACACTTTCAGATGATCAAACTCTACTCCAAACGCAGACCGTCAAAATCAAATCAATTGACAAAATGGTTTTAAGATTTCTTCTCCAGCTCTCACTCGTATTTCTTAATATTAATAGATATTCGATTTGTAAAATCATTATTTTTTAGAAAATAAAGTATAAAATTGTTGATTTCAAATTACATAAGTTAATTAAATTTCTTATAAACAGCTTTTTCCCCAAAAATAAAATGGGGCTCTTTAGAAAACTACGATATCTTAAATGATCTTCATATATTAATTCAAATTTAATCAGTAAAATAATTATTTGATTTGATAAATTTTATCATTCTAGTGTGATTAATATAAAAATGTGATTTTTAAACAGTCCGTACATATATTAAAAAGACGAAAAATTAAATGCAAACTCCAAAACTCAAAATATTTTAAGATTATAATAATTTTCTAATTCAGAGTTGAAAAAAGATATGTCGAAAGGAATTTCAATCATTTTGAGTAGATCCGAACATCACTCGAAAGAATTTTCAATCATTCTGAATAGATCCGAACAGTCGAATCGATACAATTTGCATATTGCGTATACATGACATAAACCAGAGGAGTCCATCCATCTCCGCATGCAGTGTTGAAAAGCTTCGTCTACATACGTTAACTCCAATGGTGCAATATCCATGATCATCTCTTATAAATCAGCTGAGTCCACTTATAGGTCCTTACTCGATTCTCGAGACATTGATTTGGTAGGTGGAGATGTTTGTTGGATTTTTAGTATACATTGGAGATTACATGAGACTGGAAAACAACCACTTCTTTGTCAAATTCCTTTTTCTCTATTATACGCCAACTCTCTGCTTTTACCGAGGCAAGTTGGAGGGTATCTATCACTAAGATTTTTTTGCCGATGAAAACTTTGTCATTCATTACCTTTCATATGTACCAAATAATCTAATGATATATGTCTCTTTGAAGGCTAGAGTGGAGAAACCCATTTGTTTTGTTCTCCAAAATAAAAATCCATATTTCGGTATAAAAATATACTCGGGAAACAATCTATAATGGATGGAAAGTCCGAAAAAGCACATACTCGCACAACTATGAAACATTTAAAGAACACATAATTTATCATTTCGTCTAAAGCAGCTCTTATATGTGTCTGTATGATAACACATGAGATGAGACGTTGACATGTCACTACACAACATAAAATCGTTTCCCATATAAAATATTTTAGTTTTTGGGGATTTTCACTTTCCATAATTGACTTTGGAGACGAGTGATGTTTAGTTACATGTCCTACAGGATCGTGAAACCATCCTTCAACGCCACTCAAACTCTATTAATAGCGACGAATACCCATAACCAATCTCTCATAATCCCATTATCAAGATAGTTTCGAGATTATCGATGAAATCGGGTGTATACAGTGAAATCTGGATATAATTATTCAAAAAGACAAAAAAGACGCTTGCTCCTAACTAGCTAGTTTCGATTTCGTTTAGAACGATTTTAAAATTTGCAATTGAAAAGAAAAATCTTGAAAAGTACTTATTTATTGCAAAATAACCTATCACAAATTGCCAAAGAAAAACCATCCATGATCCAACCAATATATAGGCTACCGTTTTCACTGCTACACTTTGCATCGTTTGCATGCATTCATGAGTCTTCAAAATTTGAGGAAATTTTTTTAGAGTTTTTATTTAATTTACAAATTACAAACAATCACGACGCTTTGGACTTTCTTGCAATCTTCGAAAATGTTCATAACATTTCTCGGGGATGCAATTCATCTTTTCAGAGAAAAGAATCACAAAATGGGTTTTTTTCAAAACACCAAAGGCCCCGACTTTGGATCACAGCTCTTTGCTTTGCTTAGATTTCTTCAACTTGGATGATGGACTTGAAGCCTCTTTGAACGCAGCAGGACAAAACTTAGCAACACTACAGGTTTCGCAACGAGGTCTCAGCGGTGTGCAAATCGTTTGTCCAAATCCCACCTATGCAAAATGTCAGACAAGTCAATAATCCACAAGAGGAGGCCGATTAAGTAACGATTCACTAGTTTTCATTGATTTGTATATAGTCGCATGTGTGTCTTTAAGGAAGAAGAATTGGTAGAGGGATGACGCACCAAAAGCGGGTTAATGGCAACCCATTCTTCCTTTGGAAGCCATTGTTGCAAAGCAACTCTTGTTTCCTCTGGAGACGAAGTTTTCTAGCAAATCACACATGTTAAGTAGCAAGCAAACAAAGAGATTAACACAAGTCGAAACGATCTTGCTACATTTGCCATAATACAGATTCTGACTGGAACCAATTTAGGAGTACCTGTTTGGTTCCTGCTCGAGACACCCAACCAAGTCGATTGCAAATGCGATGGACATGTGTATCTACACATATACCTTGAACATCATTCCATGCTATATGCAGAATCTGTCATGTGACAACAGAATAAAACTTTGAGAAGCTTTTTCAAAACATTTATCTATCTCACAAGACAATTAATAATATACATATTAGTCAATTTTACCAAATGGGCCATCTTGGGACCGATCCCCGGAAGCGCAAGTAGATCCTTTAACGAGCTTGGAATGTCCCCGTTATATTTCTCTAGACAGATTTTAGCTATTTTCTTCATATATGTAGCTTTCCTTGTATAAAATCCAACCTGAAGGAAAAGACCATTTCCTTTTATAGTCTCTCATTCATTCCTTTAGAGCAAAGGCGTCAAGAGTTAAGATGACACTTGGATAACATACCGGATAGATGAGTTCTCTTATGGTTGATTCATCAGCTTTGTCGATGGCTTCAGGCATGAGAAGGCCATTCTGATGAAGACGATGTATTGCAGCTGCATGTTGAATGTGTCTGAATTGTAAGTATGCATATATAATCAGGAAACTTGTAAGTGCAGATGATATGACATAATTGTTTCTTAAACAACACAAAACTCACCATTATTAACTTGATCTTTTGTCTGACTTGAAAGAAGTGATCCTAACAAGACAGCAAATCTTCTTTCCTAGATATTTTAGCAACAAAAAAAAACATTGATCGTAGTGAAACCATCTTTCCCCTTTCAAGCATAGCTTGATCTTGTCAAACAGGAAAACAACAAAGAAAACAAAAGCGAAGTTGCTTGCTTGAGTAACAAGAAGAAGACAATTTTCTAAGCTATTCACTAGCAATAGTTACATCAAAATTTACCCGCGAATTGAGGAAAAATGTGCTTTGAGGAAAGACAATCATACCGTAGGAGGTAGAAAGCTTCCAGCTTTATCACATCCCATTGAATCAACTGGTGCATCTCCAGATGATCTCATTTGACGAATGCCCTCGAGCACTTTACCCCAGTTTTCAGGCGTGTTTCCTAGATTAAAGCCTTAAGGTTAATACATTAGCAGTTACTCTGAGTGAAGAAATCTGTAAAGTGAATTTCTGCGTGATAACATACCTGTTGTTTTGGCTGAAGTCACAGTGGTGATAGTTTCCGTTGACTTCCCTACAAGAACTTAGGTAAGGAATCTCTATTGGCCGTTAAAGGAAAAAGCTAAAGAAAAATGTGCTTGATGATAATAAAACATCTTCCACCAAAAGACTTTCAATTATGAGTAGTGAGGTCATTTGGTTATTTCTTTCTAATCCTCTGACTGATATCAAGTTTACTGAATGATGAGGAATATGAAAAATTCAGAGTTGTATAAAGGAGACTTACTGGATGAAGAAGATATGGTATTCTTTTTGTAAGCAAATTCTTCTATATCGGGTAACCCACATGGCTGCTGCATCAATTAAATACGAGAAGAGTAAAAGATGTTAAACAAATCAACATATAATAACAACACCAGGTAATGTATGCTCATGGGACAGACGAAAACACACTTTACGGAATCAAGGTTTCTCTCATTTGCTGAAGCATATTCAATTATTGATAGCAAAAAACCCAGAAGGGTTGGGTCAGATTAACTTCAAAGTCAATGCATTTGCATCACTGAGGTAAATCTGAGCAAAGTAAAACTCACTACCAATAAACTACCACGCTTGATCAATGGAGTTACGAATCTCCAGAAACCCTCATTTTCGATTTTAAAACAGAGAAAGAAAGAAGGAAGCTTTACAGAATTTTTCTCCAGAGGCTCCAAAGCTTCCTGCTTTAGCCTTTTCTTCCGGATGTATACTCGAGTCTCTGACCCAGAAGCTCCATTGGCTGGTTCTGATACCCCAAAAAACAGTTTCGTAACAATAATCTACAGAAGTACAAAACTTTCAGCCAATTTGTGAACAGAAAGAGCTATGGAACGAAGACCTGTGTTTGGATCCGAACGAGGATGTTGGATTTTCATGGAGATAAGGTTAGAAGAAGACAAATTTGAGTTATTTTGGCGATTCATAGTTTGAATTCGAGAAAACCGAGCGGCGTTGTTAAGGGTTGAAAAAGCGGCACCGTTAACGAGAATCACAGAAGCATCCTTAAATTAAAGCATTACAACATCAACTACCTTTTGAGATATAACAAAATAAAACAAAAAATTAGAAAAAACAAGCACTTCTTAATTTTGTGCAAATTTCAAAATCGTCTTATCAAATGATGAATGAGTTCTTCTAGTCAACGAGACATATTAGACATATCCTGATGAATGAAACAACCATCTTATTAAAGTACTATGAGAACATATGTTTCGGCTCTTTGATCGATCCAAAAACGTGTACTATATGTGTATAAATGTTACATGTATTTACTATCCAACAGATGTACAATCAAGGAACAAAATTGTCGCCAATATAGATGTTGGTTTGGCAAGTATACACTATTTAACTGTATGATTCTGTATCCTCTCAGGTTGTCGAACCTGTAAAGCATTTTCTTTTCACAGCGAATCTTCGAACAAGAAACCATCAGTGTTGAAGTCTGAATCGATGCCTTCTCTTCCCCTGAACTCGCAAAGCCCAACCGCCTTTTCTATAGAGAAGTCATTCATCAAAGCAAAGTCATCTTCTAAGAAAGTCCTGGACTTGCGGGTCATGATAAGCTTCTTAGGTGTTTTTTGCTCTCTCCCTACCTCTCCACACTCTTCTGTACCTTCAATAGGTACCACCTTTGAAGAAATTTTGCTCGATTTTCTCAACCTCGAAGGCAGACTTTTGTTCCTCTTCACACTGTTTCTGATTGGTTGTTGGTTCTTGCTGGTCTCGGTTTTGTTGGTGCTGCTACTGTTGCTGCTATTGCTGATTGTTCGTTTCAGTTCTGGAATCCGTGTTGGTTTTGAATCTGATCCAGGACCGTTGAACATGAGCTTTCTCCTACACCCTTCTTTGAGATCTAGCTTCCTTGTCTGAAGCTGTGCCCTCATTGATCTTGGAGAAGTACCTGCAACTTTGGTTCCTATTGATTTCTTTCTCCTAGGAGACATTGAGAAATGCTTCAATATATCCTCTGGTGTCCAATCAAACTTCTGTTCAAATGGCCAGAAAAGCGGCTCCACAACGATTTTTCTCTTTGAATCCCCAATCTCTGCAACTTTCTCCAACGTTGATGCTGGAATGGTTTTAACAGGACCAGATTGCACAACCGTTGAGCTAACCGGTGAAGGAGACACCTCTGGCTCTAGTGAGAAGCTAACTTTCTTTTCTTCATGACTCTGTGAAGTCAAATCAGGACTCACAATTCTATTGGAACTAGATGACTCTTCACT
Organism: Schrenkiella parvula; assembly: GCA_000218505.1. Classification (NCBI taxonomy): domain Eukaryota; kingdom Viridiplantae; phylum Streptophyta; class Magnoliopsida; order Brassicales; family Brassicaceae; genus Schrenkiella; species Schrenkiella parvula. The sequence continues at coordinate 12,210,817 of CM001190.1, read as the reverse complement.
TAATTTCCGTGGACAAGTCTTGTTGTTGCTTTCAGGTAAACGTGAAGACGACGGCTTTGCAGAACCTGTTCCAACAGACTTCCCAGCTGAGTTGCAAACTTTCCCATCCTTTCGACTGTACTCTGAAGAACATTTTGCGTTCTTTGAACTTTTCTGGTGTGGATGATTCTCTTTGGTGGAGCTGGTGGCTTCTTGATTCAGAGATAATGAAGAATTAGCCACATTTGATAGCCAAGAGACAATCCTTTCATCGACTGAGAAATGAAACGAGACAGAGACTCTGCGTTCCTCTAGAAGAGAAGCAGTAGAAGCACAATCCGAAGACAACCAAATGGAATCGCTGTCGTCAAAGCATCTCAGCTTCATAAACTGTTTACCGGATTCATCAATCTTTTCACGCCGTGGTTGAGGCGAAACACCTGCAGATTTGGTCCTCTTTGTATTTGCTGTAACATCTGGAAGAGCTTTTTTCCCCTGAGGCCGCCTCATGGACTCATAGTTAGCACCAGTTGATTTCGATCGAGGAAGAAGCGATTTCGGATCACTCGTTGTGTTCTTCTTTTTCTTAATGGAGAAAGTTGATGTAACCCTCTTAACAAAACCTTTAGATCCATCTTTCCCACCTGCAAATGCCATATTGCAGTTTACAATTTTGCTGCTTCAATCTTCAGAAGTAAACACAAAAGTTTTTTTCTTTCTTTTATAACTTTGAAAGCAGAACAAATCACAACATAAAACACATTAGCGTGTGATTAGAGATAAAACCAGAAACGAGGACACATTCTTGTCATTGTCTGAATAAGAAAACAAGAAAATGTCAGCAACTTGAAGATGATACATAAATTAAAAAAACTCTTTTAACATTCTTGATTTGTTGATGTAATAAGAATGATATATACATTAAAAAAAGCAAAATCAAATTAAAGAATTCTGACAAACCAAGCACTAAGTCTTTTCTTCATGTCTGAGAATTCGAAAGAGTCAACAACTAAATCTATCACCATTGTGTCTTTTATATATAAAAAAAAAAGTTTCGAGAACGAATACAGAATTGAAGAGGCGAGAAAATGAGAAAGAAGCTTCGTCACCTTCAGCGATTGAACGACGAAACCTATGCATATGGAAATGTAAAGACTTCAAGAGAGAGAGAGAGAGCTGAGAAAATTTTCGCGACTGAGAAATGATTTGAATCGAAGAGACGCAAATTTTTATTTCCACTTTCGCGCGATCCAATCACAATTACGTTTTTGAGATCCTCTCATAGTTCAAACTTCTAATTAAGGCAATACATTTATTACAATTAAATCCAGGAATCTATTGTATATAATGTTTTTCCTTTTTCCTTTGTAAGCAATAATGCTTTACATTTAAGTTTTGATTAGTTTTGTTTTGAAATGTGTCAATTTAGTACATATTTTGTTTGGGTTATTTTATAATACGTTTGGAAAGTTTCAAATAAAAACTCGTTAAACGAAACATTTGGGCCTTCATTTTTATGGGCCTTGGGCTGAAGTCACTTTTTCACATCTGAAAATTGTTGTCGTTCAAAAAGAGTTGGTTTATTTCAAAAATTGATAAATCAAATAATTTTTGACTTAACCGGGATCGATCTGAGCTGTCCTCAACCACAGTCGCGAGGCTCCCAAATTCGCAGAGCTAAAAACCATTGAAGAGAAGCGATTTTTGATTCGGAGAAGAGAAATCGAGAAAATCGAAGAAGATGGGTGGAGGAATGGAGACGAACAAGAACAAGTTCATCGAGGATTGGGGATCGGCGAGGGAGAACCTCGAGCATAATTTCCGCTGGACTCGTCGCAACTTCGCTCTCATCGGAATCTTCGGCATCGCCCTCCCGATCTTAGTCTACAAGGGAATCGTCAAAGACTTTGTGAGTTCGATTCAATTTCTCTCCCGACTCTGAAAATGTTCTATGTCTGTTTTTGTGCCCTAATTTTTGTTTTTCAGGTTATTGTATGGATTTGGATCTTATGATAACATTAATTGGTTTAGCTTCTGCTTCTTCTGTAGATATCTTTGAATCAGATTAGTTCTTCTGGTGGAACGATAGGATTCGGATTTGCATTTCACCTTTCAAATGATCTTCTTTCTGTTTTAGATAGTAGGCATTCTTAGATGATGGTTTGATTACAATAAACTTTTGTTGTAGAAATTGAATCTTTTGTTTCATGCTTGCGTGCTCTTCCTCAGCGTATTACGTTCTCCACTTTTTTTTCTTTTGTTTGGTTTTATCTATAGCCAAAGTAGTTGATGAATCAAGAGGGTTTATTCAACTGCTATTTCCATTGTGTTCAAGTGCTCATCTTTAAGCCGTGATGTGTTCAGCTTTACAACTAGTTAATCAACTTCTGCTGTACTGTGTTCATCAGTTGAAAAAGAAAAAGAGAGACTTTTTACGTTCTGAATCTTAGCACTTTCTTGCTACAATCCTCAAAGGGTTTTATTTTTTAACCCAAATTTAGTTTATGTGATTTGATGCTCTATGGCATACCTTGTTAGTGGAAATTTCAGTGAAATGTGTGTTACTTGTTCCCACACAATTTAGTGATAGGTTATGTAACATTACAGTCAAGCTAACATACTCGAAACTTGAATTTTTGACAGCATATGCAAGACGAAGATGCAGGCAGACCACATAGAAAGTTCCTGTGAGGTTGTTTGCAACAACACGTTCTGCAAAAAGTCTCAGCAGTGTGAAAGTCTCAACAAGCTGATGCTACAACTCTCCTTTTTTAGTATTTTGTTCAAAATAAAAGAACATCTGAAGGATTATAATTTCTGTTTGGAAAAGTTTGTTTTAATTGACAAATAAAACTCAAGTTTTCCCATTTTGACATTACTTTTGTGCTGATTTTAACATGCGCATTTGAGGCATAAAAAAAATGGTTATTTGGGAAACAAAGTTTGAACTTTTGATATTGAATCAAACGAAGTAAAGTCTCAATTAAGGTGAACTTGTGAGATCACATGAGTAAACATTTGTAAGATTGTGCATAGAATTTGAAGCAACAAATGAAACCATGTAAAGCATTAGCTAAGAAATTGACTTGAGTGACAGCTCCAAACAAGTGTCTGAACAAAATAAATAAACTCATAATGTAACACTGGTCTTGCTGCACAAGTTGGGATGTCTTGGTCCAAAGATGTGTCCCTCCACATACGCCATCAAGGTTTATAAGTGATTAAATACTAAGTAGGTTATTTTGACTAGTAAAAATGTAGATGGATTATCCTGCTTATTCTTAAAATTTTCTCATATTTTCCCTATAATATATACATAATTTAGAGAAGAATGATATTTGAATCATCCCTCTTAATCGCTCATCTTTTAGAGGGAGGAAAAATGGCGGGAGGAGGAAAATATAAAAGAACGGCAACAAAAGTTAAAGGATTAATGTAAAAACTGGACCAACCAGACTGTCATAACCAAATATAGAAAGATTTCTCCATCCATCCAATATTTTTGTTTCCCTCTCAATCTCCTGTCTTTTAGGACTTCCTCTTTCTTCAAACAAACAACAAATAAACATAGAAAAACCAAAAACAAGAAATCAGAAGAAGAGAGAAGCCCAAGAAACAAAAATAAACAAAGACTAAACTTGAAAAGACAAGAACTTGAGCACAAAAGCTTCTCTCTTCCTTCCCATGGGGTGCATTTGAATATATTTCCTTCTTGAAAATCGCTTGATCGATTGTAATTCATCGATCAATCGTGGTTTACAAACCGTTGGATCTTATTCCAAAGAAAACCCAAAAAAACAAAATATCCCATGGGAAGCTGTGTTTCGTCGCCATTGAAAGGTTCTCCTTTTGGGAAGAGACCGGTAAGAAGGCGAAACAGTAGTACTAGCAAAACATCCTCTAATCCTCATTTCGATTCTTCAACTAATCGTTCCCGGAGATGTATTTTCCAGCCACCAAGCCGTGTTCTTCCCGAGCCCATTGGAGATGGAATTTTCCTCAAGTATGAACTGGGGAAAGAATTAGGCCGTGGTGAATTTGGAGTCACACATGAGTGTATCGAGATATATATATATATATATATATATATATATATATATATCTTGAAAGTTTTAGTCTTTTCGCGCAAAACCCTTTTGTTTTGTTTGATTTCATGTAAAAATTTGGACAGGTTTGCGTGTAAGAGGATATCTAAGGAGAAGCTCAGGACTGAAATAGATGTTGAGGATGTAAGAAGAGAGGTTGAGATCATGACATGCTTACCAAAACATCCAAATATTGTTAGCTTTAAGGAAGCTTTTGAGGACAAAGACGCAGTGTATCTTGTCATGGAGATTTGTGAAGGAGGAGAGCTTTTTGATCGTATTGTCTCTAGAGGGCATTACACTGAACGCGCCGCTGCATCTGTCGCTAAAACCATTCTTGAAGTTGTCAAGGTGAAAACAGAAAACCACAATCTCTTTGTATTGTTTTTTTCCCGCCTTTTATTGTTGGTTTTTTTGGTTTAATGTTTTGTTGTTTGTGAAGGTGTGTCATGAACATGGAGTGATTCATCGAGATCTTAAACCCGAGAACTTCCTCTTTTCGAATGGAACTGAGACTGCACAACTCAAAGCTATAGATTTTGGTCTCTCCATTTTCTTCAAACCCGGTATTAATCACATCTCTATAGCACACAACATCAAAAAGTTTGAGTCTTTTATGTTATTTTATTGATGAAAAACTCGGTTTGCATCGAATGGATATTGCAGCCCAGCGGTTCAACGAGATTGTGGGAAGTCCTTATTACATGGCTCCAGAGGTTTTAAGACGAAACTACGGTCCTGAGATCGATGTTTGGAGCGCCGGTGTTATACTTTATATCTTGCTTTGTGGTGTCCCTCCCTTTTGGGCAGAAACCGAGGAAGGTATTGCGCACGCAATTGTGAGAGGGAACATCGATTTCGAGAGAGATCCGTGGCCAAAAGTCTCAAATGAAGCCAAAGAACTCGTTAAGAACATGCTTGATGCAAATCCTTATAGCCGACTTACAGTTCAAGAAGTGCTTGGTAACTTAATAATAACATTTCATCATCGATATAATTCTATTAATAAACGAAATCAGTTGATCGAAAAACTATATATTGTTTACAGAACATCCATGGATCCAGAACGCAGAGAGAGCACCAAATGTGAATCTTGGAGATAGCGTCAGGACCAAGATTCAACAGTTCTTGTTGATGAACAGGTTCAAGAAGAAAGTTCTCAGGGTATGTAAAGTTTCCTCATTTCACAAAGATTATGAATTTACTTACCTCTCTATAAAATCTGTTACTGATCCAGAAATCGGGTACAAAAATGAAAAAAATCTTACAGATCGTAGCGGACAATCTACCAAACGAAGAGATAGCAGCGATAGTACAGATGTTTCAAACGATGGACACTGATAAGAACGGTCACTTGACTTTTGAGGAACTAAGAGATGGGCTGAAGAAGATTGGACAAGTTGTTCCCGATGGTGATGTGAAGATGCTAATGGATGCAGCTGATACAGATGGAAATGGGATGTTGAGCTGTGAAGAGTTTGTGACACTGTCAATACATTTGAAGAGAATGGGTTGTGATGAGCATTTGCAGGAAGCATTCAAGTATTTTGACAAGAATGGCAACGGATTTATCGAGCTAGATGAGCTCAAGGAAGCTCTTTTCGATGATAAGCTAGGCCACGGTAGCGACCAGTGGATCAAAGATATCTTCTTTGATGTCGACCTCAACAAGGTAAATGAACAAAATCAGATCCAAAATGGCTGAGACTTTGAGACCGGTTTAGTGTGTATCTTGGCCAGATTCATGGTTTCCATCACAAAAACGATTCATGTTTCTTTTATACTTTTCGATGTGAGATTCCTAACATGTTTCTTGGTGACAGGATGGACGGATAAGCTTTGATGAGTTTAAGGCGATGATGAAATCAGGGACAGACTGGAAAATGGCGTCGAGGCAGTACTCGAGGGCGTTGTTGAATGCTTTGAGCATCAAGATGTTCAAAGAAGATTTTGGGGACAATGGTCCTAAATCACATTCCATGGAGTTCCCTGTAGCAAGGAAGAAGGCTAAGCTACTTGATGCTCCCAAGAACAAATCAATGGAGCTTGTCCACTCTAAAACCTATAAACCCTCAGGTCTAAGAAACTAAAGAAGAAAAATGAAAAAGAACAGATCTCTTTGATTTTCTTTTTAATGTGTTTGTTTTTGGCGCTCAAGTGACAAAGAAACTGTGATTTAATGGGCTTGAAGTTGCGTTGTTCATCTTTTTTTCTTTAAAACTTGTTGTGCGCAATGGAAAATAAAAACAAAAGAGAGCATAGAAACAACCATTTTATTTATCAAGTTGTAGTAACATCAACAATGGTGTCACTTGTAGTGTAAAATTCTTTTTGAGCTGTAAAAGTAGAAACTCTTGTATCAAATTTGGTTATAAAGTTTAACAATTTAACACCAGAAAGATTCAATGTAATTCAATTTATTGAGATCTAACTTGGATTCAATATTACAAACATAGAATGTTCAAGTAAAGCCAAACACATAGCTGACACCATTTGCTCCTTTTCTTTAGAACCAGATACAAGAGGTCACTGGATTTGGTTTCAGAGAGATTGCCATAGCAGAGCAGATTACAGAAGTAAAGTTACAATATGTGTAGAGATAACACATCCATATTCTTTTACACTATACATAAGTAGGAAACTTATCACAAACCCTACAATCCACACCCGTGCAGACAAATAAGACAAGAATCAGAGTTTCACGTATGCGAGTGCAGTTGGGTTTTTCTTTGATTCTCCAAATGTCCAAAGAAACTGCTGAAAGTAATCTTAAGACCAATTCGGGATTTGCACCTTGACGAGGACATGATATACATTATAATCAGTTGTCATCTGGGTTTCGGCTGGATCCACCACTTTTGGAACTTCCTTTGCCTTTACCTCTTGTTTTGCTACTGCAACCTGTTGATTTAGAGCTTGTTGATTTGCTACTGCAAGCCGCAAGTGAGTCTACATCAGCAAGACCGTTCTCCAGAGCTTTCACCAGATTCTCAAAGTAGTTTTTCGTTACACTGTAAAAATACAACAATGTACAAGCACGGCTTTAGCTTTCCGCAAGTATGTCAATGGTAAGCACAATCATGTGTTGAAAGTCTTGACTAGGTCAGGGGGCTACTTCAGAAAACTTCCATAGGACCTGACTATGACCCTTGAACATAATGTGGCTTCATTGCTTTAAATATAGCAGAATTATGACATCTATCTAGGACTGGGGTTTGCACAAATTGTATTCCTAGATCTGTCTGAAGATCTGAAGCACTTTCTTCTTCTCTGTCGAACAACATGATAGAATTATGAAGACAAAACACTTACCTGGTCAAACCAGCCAGTTTCGTCCGGAAATCATTGAAATCTTTTGATGGGCCTTCCGCATTGAGAAATTGAAGCAAGTCCTTCTCAACGCACTGATGGAGCCTCTCCAAACCTGACTCAGCTTCCCCTGTACAATACGACAAAGTTAAGCTGCTTCTGAAGCAATGGACAAATATGACACAATAAAACGTTGAATCCACACAAGGGTTCTGACCTTGCAAATACTCGAAAAATTGTCGCTTGGCATGCTCATGATCAGGTAGGTAGTATCCATATGCATATGTCCATTTCAAGACTCGCCTACATTCGATGATCTGCGGAGGTCGAATCGCATGAGAAACTGTTATGAAAAAATGCTACGGAAAATTTAGTTCTCTAAACACTTTTCTCTGCTAACCTGAAGCCAAGCTTCTAAGATGAATTTGAGCTGAGATTCTGGTGTGCACTGTTTATCACTAAGCTTCTCAAGCTGGCAGGAATTGAGATTATGTCAAATATAGATAGCATTGTATGAGAAACAGCCAAAACCTTCAACTTTTCAAAATATTTTCTGAAGACAGAAACTCCCTCCCAATGACAAACAAGAGACTTCAAAATGCATGTCGATACTTATAACCGATCCATGAAAAACTTATAAAGCAGACCAACGACTATAACTAACTTGGATTAAGAGATTCAGCAAACATTGATATTCAGAAGAACATAACGATTCTTACATTATGCGTCTGCAATTGCTGCAAATCCGTCATAGCCTTTTGCCTCGACTGCCAAATTAAAAAAAAAATGAAATCAGTAATGAAGGGCTACACAACCTCCTTAGAGAGGTATAGAATTGTGCATACCGTTTGATTGCTTGCCCATCGTTCATAATAATGTGTGTATCTCTCTAGTGAATTTTTTGCCATCTCTCTCCTCCTTTCAGTCTCATCATACTAAAATAGGGAAAGATGAACCCATATCAATAATCAAAAAAACCATCAGCACAAATGACTGAAAAAATACCATAAAAGATCAAATTAGTACCCGAGGTCTTACCTGTCCTTCTTGCTTGGCCACCTCATACCGGTTACAAGCATAAAAACCACCAGTTCTTTCCCCATGATCTATCCATGCACCAAGACAAAGCCTATAGGGATAATTATATACACACCATCATTATTATTTCTTGTACTTCTGTCACAAGATTAAGCTGTAAGGCATTGCAGTGAACACACTTCTAGCACAAAATTGCAGAGAAACAGTAACAACCACACCAAGACTTTGAAGCATTACCAACAAAATTCATATTTACAAGGCGGTGTGCATGTCATGTGCATACAGCCCTGATTTTTTTCAATCGGCCGCTTGCATCTTGGACAAGGCTTTGAATTGGCAAGTATCCTGGGTATAAGGAGGCAAAGTTTGATCAGAAAGAGTATAAGAAAACTGAAGATGCTATGGAGTTAGAAAAAATCTAAGGTCGTGAAACATATTTTTCTATTTGTAAAAGCAAGAGACCAAGGATCAGAACACGAGTAAAAGATAAAGATACAGATAGAGTGTATACCAGTTCATATTTTCAGATTCTGCGCTGTTCTTTAATATCCATTTTGAAACTGTGCTACAATCCACAGGTCGGTGAGCCTCCTCTGTGCACTAACATTCAATTTTAACAGTCATTGATCAACCAAAAAAGGAATATTTTAGGAGGAATCAAATTAGTGGTCTTTGTCTCAAGAACTTACATTCCAGCAAAAGCTAAACGAGCACAAGCAGGAAACATCATAATTTCCAGACCCCGCAACAAAATCAATCGCGTAATCACACCCCGGGGCAGGACACCACTTCATCTGAACAAGATAACCGAAGCAGAAGCAACATCAGGATTAGCAACAAAGTCATCACTCTGTAAGAATAAATATGAAGAGAGACTAGTATAATTTGAAACACTGTTCAACCCAAAGATATTGAAGATAGTTCGAGAATGAAAGGAAAAACAGAAAGGATAATACAAAGTTTCAAGTAAGATGATATGATATCTCAATAGAAAGGATTACCAAACTATTACCTAGAATGGCATAAAGTTAACATTAAAAGGTTATCTAAATAGAAAAAATAAAAGAGTCCACAATATCAACAATCAGTCTGGGTGGTGAAAATTGTTTTTGATATAAATTATCTAGGTAGCCTTTACCTTTCTGTTGTCTTCAATATAAGACCTAAGAAAATATCTATTGTACTTCTCCTTGTCTTCTTCAGATGCTAATTTGTCTACCATATCATGACCAACAGCAGCTAGGCAAGATGGGTCAGGACATCTTAGCATCAAACATCCCGGGCCATCATTAATGGTTGTGCTGATGTAACCTACAAAAGCATACATCGTAAAGGTAACTTACGACTCAGCAAATATGTAGTAGGAAATGGAGCACAAAATTCGGTTTCAGAACACTCAAAGATGGAAGATTTTGAATTAACAATTAGATTGGGAACAACTTATCGTAATAGCTACATCAGTTTACCTACACCTAACTCAGATAAATACAGGGAAAACAATTCAAACTAGCGGTTCCCATTCTTTAGTAAAGATGTAAGAGTCTTGAGGGTGCTAATGGGAGAAAAATACTACTAACCTGTCCAGCATGTAGTGCAGAAAGGATGGCCACAGGAAACTGAAGCAATTTTCTCAGAAGGGTGTGAATCGAAACAGATTCCACATGTAAGCTAAAACATCAGATAATGTGTCAGCAATACATGAATTATGAAGCGAGTCATATGTAAAATCACGAATTCTATGGTTCAAAGGACATACTTCTGTGTCATCAGATGGTGGAACAACAGGACTCTCCAATATGCCAACTGTATTCCGGACTCTCTCTTCATCCGCAAACCATTCATCATGAACTTTACCAACGCTCCTGAAATGAGTAGTTTCTCATTGCATCAGAAAGTTAGAATAATCAAACAAGTATGGCCATGGATATATAGAGATCATTTGATATCATCACCAGAAAGTAAAAAGTTGTTTCAAGTTGAAAATAAACAAGGAAGCAGATATATACAAATGAAAGATGAGAAACACGTAGTGCTAATATCAAACAGTAAATGTTAAATGCTTACCAGTGATAGTGACGAAGCAGAATACTCGCTTCGACTTCAGTTATTGAGAGGACGACAGAAACTCGTTCAATATCATCCCTCTGGTGCCTGAGAATATCTTCTTCCCTCAGAACACAAAAATTTTTCTGCAAAAGAAACCATATCACAACACTAATGGTTCAATGATTACAGAATAATAAGAGTAGAAAAGAAATTTAAAAAACAGAGGGGAATGAGTAACACTACTAGAAGAAATAAAAATGCCAGCCGATTATAGCCAAGGAGTGCAACAAAAAATTTTAAGAACATGATTTAAGATCAGCTTATATACTAAAGGGGTCCTCTTTAAACGACCATGAAACAAAAGAAGACCAAAACCGACAATTAAACTAGAGAACCAAAGAAAAACATGCACATAAGAGAAAAATCTTTGCCAAAAATGTAACAGCAGTTACACTTCAACCACGTACACGTACAGTAAACGTAATACATGGGAACAGAAACAAAGAACAAAAAATGTTTACCAAGGAGTTTCGAAGCTGGGTAAACAAAAACTCTTGAGAAATGTACCAGATTGCAAAAATTTCTTGTAAATTTCCATACTTTTGGCAAATAAACTCGATCTAATTCACCAAAACCCATCAATATCAGCACAATGCCATCAACAAAACCAATTTTTCCGTCCTGCATCACTCAGAAGAATATGCATGGCATGGAAAATGCAAAGGTCTAACATTAGCAGTTATCCTTTGATGCTTGAGCTAAACACTCCCCCAATTAACAAAGGGCAACAACCAATCTCAAAACGGCAATAAATCTCATAATTGAACAGCTAAATTCCCCCAATTATTAAGTATAGTAATCAAAGAAATGTTACTACAAACTTTCTCAGCACAAATAGACTATACTCCCAACTAAAAACTGAGAATTTATCGTAGAAAAGCCGAAATTTTCAAAATTTGCCATCAGCCAAGCCATAAAAATATACATAAGTTCCAAAAAGCAATAGCTTCAACACCCGAAAGCAACTGAACAAGCAAATCAATAACCGACCAAAGTAAAACCCAAAAGTTTAAAAAAAAAAAAAAAGACGTCACCTGAGAGCGATGCGAGGCGATCATGGCAGAATCGTCAGCGTCTTCTTCAACAAACCCGTAATCGGGTTCGCCATCATCACTATTGTTGTAATCATTATCGGTGCCGCCGCTGTAGAAATCATCCTCCCCTGACTCCATATCGTGCGCATCGAGCATGTCTTCTTCGGAATCCATGATCAGCGAAAACCCAAAAGATTAAAAAAAACCGAGATTTAGAGAAATTAGCTGAAACCCCTCTTCCCTGCAAATTTAGGGTTTGTCGGATAGAAAATCGCAGGTGAAGGGGAAGTAGCAAACACCTAAAGGGGAAAGCAAACGAAGAGCTTTGGTGTGGTTTTTTACTTCGGTAATGAAATGAAAAAGTATCAAAATTTGTTGTGGTTTAATCGAGGGAGAGAATCTACGAAGACTGGATCGGTTGGGTTTGCGATTAGTGGAATAGAGTGTAGTACTTATGTCACATTAAGGCAAAAAACAAAATCTAACATATGTCTGGTCTCTAACAAAAAAGTAAACCATTTTCGTTTTTCTTTACTTTTGGGACAAAGTAACCATTTTTATTAGATGAATATTTATTTACTAAACTAGAAATTTAGAGATGATACTAAACTTATAATTCAGAACAAATACATTACTTGATTTAAATTAGGATGGTGACATAATGTCAACATGAGTGCAATGATAAATAAATAAAACAGTTTATATAGACGATTTCTTATCGTTATAATTTTAAAAGTAATTTTAATTTTATTTTATAAGAAAAAAAATTAACATGTTATTTTCTTTCTGAAATCAACATATTACCTTAAATCATATTATTTGGGCCTAATTTATAAATATGACAACAGTAAGAAAAGAAATTGTTTTTTGGAGAGTCAGCAACACTCTAATGTTCTTCTTCTTCCTTGGCTTTCTGCGCCGCGTTTTCTCTCATCCTCTCGATGAATTCCTCTCAAGCTTGCTTCTTCCACTCTCCCCTTAGACCTATCTCGCTTTCGCAAGCCTCCTGTGGTTTCATCTCTAAACGTAAGTTTTCTTCATCAGAATTAAGTATAACATTCGAATCAAAGTAAAGAGATTCAACGCAACTAAATTGTTACCTAGACTAGTCTGGGCACATTCGTTGAAGTTTCGTTGCTTCGAGTTGATGAAGCCCTAATTCCGAGGGCACTAACACTAACCGGCCTAGGTTTCTCATTGTTGCTGTAAAGTTCGTAACTTTTTGGATTACTTCTCTTGCTCTTGCAATTTGCTCAACTAATCGAACTTTCTTCTCGCATAATCAGAAACAATTATTGAGGCATGTGGTTTCATTGATATTTTTGCAGGGGACCCGTTTCTGTGTTATCAACCATTTCGATCCAGAAAATGCCTTACTACGAATTTGAATTTGTCAAGAACGAGAGAAAATCGTTTTATTCAGATGAACAGAAGACATCTCCTGATAAAAGAAAGGAAGAGTTTTTCGATAAATTATTCGGATAAGCACAGAAATGACACTACGAGCAGCGATGAGATGCTTACTGATGCTTTGGATGTGGAGAGTATTCCTCCAGGGTCACTGGACATTTCTCACAACTCTGTTGTCTCCAAAACACTACAGGATAACAGGCCCAAGTCTTTTAGAAATAGGTTTCTTGATTTTGTTCGCATAAGTTCAGTACTCAATGGCGCAGCAGAAAGATTCTTTAAGAGTGAGATAAGGAGGAGGTTGTTTGTAACGGCTGTATTGCTTGTACTTAGTCGTGTTGGATATTTTATCCCTTTACCTGGATTCGACAGAAGGTTAATACCGAAAGATTACCTAAGCTTTGTCTCAGGTTCTGTTGGTGAGTATACTCTTGCCATTTGAGTCCTTTAATCCCTTGTTCGGATGACACGTATGAGTTTGTGGTTAACATTTTTGTTTTTTGGTAGAGGAACTGGGTGAGTTTGGAGCAGAGATCAAGCTTTCGCTCTTCCAGCTTGGGCTCAGTCCACAAATAATAGCATCCATAATTATGCAGGTTAGAATCTCCATGATATGATGTGTTTGCCTGGAGTTGTGGATTCTTTATATTATTAAGATTATGATTGATCAAATGATCATGAAAATGTATTGCGCCAGGTGCTTTGTCACGTTCTTCCATCCTTGGTGAAGCTGCGAAAGGAAGGCTTAGATGGTCACGAGAAGATCAAGAGTTACATGTATGTTTAGTATTTTTCCTCTCAAGCCGTGAGATGAATTCTTAACATGCAATTAATTGGTTTGTAGCTCTTGTGGCTTTTGTGCTTCATCAAACAAAGTTACTAAATCGTTTTTCTTTCGTCTAATTTTTAGATGGTGGCTATCGTTTCTCTTTGCTATAGTGGAAGCTATAGTGGTGGCTTGCACTTCTCTCCAATATTCAGTTTTTGCAGCCACATCCCAGTAAGTTAGTTAGGATTTTACACGTTCAGAGTAGCAAAAATGTTACTTTTAAATTCAATAATCCATTTTGCCAAAGCTGATGCTTAAGTAAGAAATCATGCTTATTCAGGGTCAAGCATGTAATGTTGACAGCGTCTCTGCTAGTGTGTGGTGCAATGACGATGACTTGGCTGTGTGATACGATTTCAGAATCTGGATTTGGTATTTTTGATTCTCTCTCTCTCTATGCAGTTGTCTAGATTTAGCTTGATCATAAACATATCAGTAGCCTATGTTGATACTGAAATAGAGTAATAGACTTGCTTATAACCTATTTTATGTGCATTTTACAGGTCATGGATCATCTCTAATTATTTGTGTGGGAATATTGACGGGCTACACAGAGACTTTACACAAGATGCTCAATCAAATCTCAGGTACCTTTGGGTTCTTTACTCCATATTTCCGGATCTTATGGTTAGTCTTTACTTTAGACCTGCATGTTTTCCTCATTTCCAGAAGCAACTATCATTCGCCTCTCTATTTAGTTGATTTGTAAAAGCGAAAGACAATTTGTTTTTTTTTTTGCAGGAAGTTTATCGAATTGGTGGCCTTACTTGTTAGGTTTGCTAGGCATTTTTACGGTAGTAACTATGTTCGCTGTAGTTGTTACTGAGGGGTGCAGGAAGATAAAACTACAATATTATGGTTTTAAACTTGCTTCTGCTTCGAGGTAACATATATAGCTCATCATCAGTATCTTGTAGAAAAGATCGTTGTATATTGCAAGCTTTAACAATATAGTTAGGAGTAGGGTAGAGTTATTTTTCATTTGGATGTTTACTGATATTTGTTTTTGTGCTATGAATTTGCCATTTGGACAGAGAAGGTTCTCCGATAACCGAGGTTGAGCCGTACATACCTTTTAACATTAACCCAGCAGGAATGCAGCCTGTTCTCACTACCACTTATCTCTTGGCATTCCCCAGCATTCTTGCAAGGTAAATCCCTCGGAGAGCCCACCCGTTTCGTTTTGTTTCTTGCTTCTTTGTGTTACTATTACCATCTAAAGCTGTCTAATAAGGTAATTTATTGTTTTTAGTATTCTGGGTTCACCTTTCTTGTTACACCTGAAGGAGATATTAAACCCGGAAAGCACGGTTGGGGCACCACCTTGGGTTTATTACTCAATCTATGCGTTTTTCGTCTTTCTCTTCAACATCTTTGACATCGTAAGTATTAGTCACCCTTTTTTTCTCAGTCTGATGTTTCAATCTTCCATGAACATTTTTGTATACCGGGTTACTTGTTTTGTTTATGTAGGCAAACTTGCCAAAGGAAATAGCAGATTATTTAAACAAAATGGGCGCAAGAATACCAAACATAAAGCCTGGGAAAGCCACGATCGAGTACCTAACGAAGATACAAGCATCAACCAGATTTTGGGGTAAGTTAAGTTATTGATTTTTAGACTTATTGCGTGTGTAATATAGTCTCTAAACAACAGTTTTGGTTTGGTTTCATTAAGGAGGTCTTCTGTTGAGCTTTTTTGGCAACATCTTCTTCTGTACTTGACCACTATCTACGCAGCATCAATCAAGGCTTTTCTATAGGATTTACATCTGTTTTAATCATCGTAAGTGTTCTTTCTAGTTTTAATATCATTCAGTTTAAATACCGACGTCGTTTCTGTTAATATCTCTATTGATTGGGTACAGGTTGGTTCCATTATAGAACTCAGAAGATCTTACCATGCCTACAATGTAATGCCGAGTTTAAGCAAAGCGTTGAAGAGGTATGGTGTATAACGAGACTGAAGAAACAGAAGAGATTAGAAATATATTTGTGGTTAAGAAGTTTCGGTAGTTTTTTTGTTTAGAATAGAAAGTAGATGATTTGTATTTAGAACCAAAACACATTAGCATCATAATCTTACGAAGAAGGTTCAGATACCCAAGTGCCAGTTAGATTTTATTAACAAACAAAAGAACATTAATGTTCGCATTGATAAAAAAAACAAAACAACACAGTTTCGTTTTTTTGCGAATCGTCATGACTTAAGCCGCAAGCCACCTTCGGATATCCTTATCGATAAAATCTCCCATGTAATTATAGGTAGCTTCTGATGGATGAATTGAATCAAAGAACAAATACTTCGAGTGGTTCTGACACTTCGGAGAAAAAGCATTACACATGAAGCCAGCCTCTAATAACCCTGTTCCACAACATCCTCTCTTCGTCTCTTTAAACCCTGTGTTTTAAAATTTTCCCACATGAACGATCATGTAATCAGTGCTCAGTATTGTCTCATAGGATAATTTGCGGAACAAGAAATAGATTGTATCTACTGTCTATACCGTATTTGTTAGGGTTTTGCATCATGTCCATAATAGGATCATAGATATTGGTGTAAAGGATCTTGCTTGCTGTAAGAGATGCTTCTATCTGAGGTAATCGCTTCTGAAGTTTTTGATTGTATAAAACAGAGTCTCTGTTCTCTTGCTCCAAACAGAACCTTAGGATATTTCGGAACTTAGCAGTCATTTGGATCGGTAAACAACCCACTGGCGGTAAACCTGCGACTATAATATTCCGGCAACCTAAACTGTAAAGCTCCTGCAGACACATCGGAAGAGATTAGCAAAGTTTCTTCGTGGTCGTAACAATCACTTTAAGCAAATGAGTTTTAGGTTTTCGAAGGTATGGCTTAGGGTTTCATATTTGAATTTAAAAGTGTAGATTTTGTACTATTTTGTTAAGTTGTAAGTAATCTGAGAAAATGTTTAAAACATTACCTGGACGAAATTGTCAAGTCTTTGGAGTATAAAGTCTTGGTAATCAGAAATGCGAAGATACTCAAGACGCCTTGAAGGAATAGTGTAATAGTTCAAGATGACATCGTTAGTCCCTGCACTTATAACCACCAAAGCATTGTTTATTATCTCCATAGCTTTCTTGTCTCCTACGATACTTTTAAGACGAGCAATGTAACTCCTGAACATCTTAGGCTGTACCGAGACAGGAATGGCCTGAGTCGAGAGGCTGGTTTGGTCATCGTAGCCTGCACCAGCTGATGCAAAGCAGACTCCGGTGACAATGTCTTGGTCGGAGAGATTTGGTTGTAAGAAGGGAGGAACAAACTGTTTGATGTTGTATTTGGCTGCGAGTATATCAGGGATTAGCTTTCCGTTTGAGAATCTTCCGTTAGGTTTGTGGTTTGGGAAGTCAATGCCGTAAGGAAAATGCGTAGCTCTGAAGACTGTGTTTAAGGGGTAATTATTGTTCCCTGTGTCGACGGTTGAATCGCCGAAGATTAGAATCGCTGGGAATAGCGGTTGCGTGGTAGCATTTGCGGCTGCGTTGCAGGACGCGAATAGTGTTGTTGCGATGAAGAGAATGAAGGTTATGGTTTTAGGAGTCCACATTTTGGTTTTTGTTCTCTCTTGTGTTTTGATTCAATTGAAATGTGTTTGGTGATGAATTTATAAGGAATTTGAAAATGAGTTTTTTTCGTTGGACCTTGCTGGATTTCTGATAACTGTGCGAGTTTGTTTTTTTGTTTTTACTTTTAAAATGTAAAACAAATGGATAAAGAATTTTGAATTTTACAGCCTAAATAAAGATTCACCTAAAAAACTGAAAAAACAATATGGTCAAAAAAATAAGTTTTAATTCGTTGGTAGAGCGGTTTAACAATTGATTAAGTGTGAAAAACAGAATCACATAAACAAACTAATATAACTTGGCTCTGAAATCTAATTCTCTATTCTCGTTTTAAAAGAGGACCTAGATTTATATAATTAAAACAAAATTAAACTAAATCATTTGCGTGCAAATGCAATGATATACTTGGTGAAAAGTTTTCTTATTTCCCAAACCACTTAGTGCGTAGTTTTTTTAAAGATAAATCCAATATTGATATGGCTTCTCTTCTCTAATAATGGATCCATGTGAGTGGCTTGGCACAAATATAATCATTTGCGGGGCAGGAGTTTTTGATCTTTGGACTCATCACCGGTTGAATCTCGGACTTGGGACTCTTTGTTAAATCTGAGACCTCTTGCAGAGAGATTCCTTATCTCTTTCGTTGGAAATGGTGAAACGACGAGTTTCTGGTGGAATTCGTAGACGCGTTTTGGTCTTTTGATTAAAGTTGTGGGTGTGCGGGGTCCTAGCAGTTTCAGAGTTCCTCTGATGGCCATTGTGGCTTCCACCTGCAATGAAGATGGTTGGCTTCTTCCGCCCCCTAGGTCCGAAGTGGCTCTCAACCTCCAAATGCATCTATCAACTATTTATCTACTGAGTAAGTCTCTTATTCTTGATACAAATTGTGGACGGATATAAATGTCAGGGATTTTCGGCGATCGGAACATGGAACGCCCTTAGACCATCGACTCCAAAACGAGATTGGGCTAGAGTAATCTGGTTTAAGCATTTTATACCAAATTACTCCTTCAACATGTGGATTGCAAACATGGACAAACTACCGACTAGAATGAGACTCGCATTGTGGAACATTTCAATGCCCGCATCTTACTGTCTTTGCTCTCGAATGGATGAATCAAGAGATCACTTGCTACTATCTTGCGAATATAGCTCACATGTTTGGAGGTATGTTTTGCTCAGATTAACGCCTTCTCTTCCAAATTTTAATGACTGGTTGGACTTATTGCTTTGGTTCGAGACAAACACAAGAAAAGCTCCTTCCGTCTTGCGAAAATTAGCAATACATGCCACTATCTTTCACCTATGCAAACAGAGAAATAATCTCATGCACAATCAAGTATCAATTCC
This sequence comes from Schrenkiella parvula, assembly GCA_000218505.1. NCBI lineage: Eukaryota > Viridiplantae > Streptophyta > Magnoliopsida > Brassicales > Brassicaceae > Schrenkiella > Schrenkiella parvula. The sequence goes on along the minus strand of CM001190.1, from coordinate 12,192,083 downwards.
TCTTATATCATTGTTCAGCAATCTAGACAGAGATATTAGGAACATTCTTCTATCGAAAAGACACTGGAAGCATTGCCATAGCCTTATGCAATTTGGCTCACCTGATGATCGGTTTTAATCCTCTCTTTTAGCTAAGATACCTCTTTTCTAAGGTTACAATCTGTAAATCCTTAAACTTTCATTTTATATGATATTTATCATTTACCAAACAAAGAAAAGAAATTTTAATTGTTGATAATCTGTGATAAACAGAATTTCATATAAATTACTAACATAAACTTGACTATGAACTATAATTATATATTCCCTTTTTAAAAAAGGACCTAGATTAATAGAACTTAAACAAAACAAAATAATTTAGTGTAAAATTTTCTCATTTACCAAACCACTTAGTGCATTGTTTTCTTTACGATAAATCCAATGTGGGTGCTTAAGAAAAACCAAAACTTCGGATGCTAAACTTATCTTATTTGGAAGGGCTTGCTACAAAATACAAACTCCACAGCTAATTCGTCAAAAATGTTTAAACATATTGCAAAATTGCTAAAATTATGAAGAAAAAAAAGTTTTAAAGAAATTTAAGGATTTTATTTTCGACAAGTAATCTTTTCATTTGGACTCTCTTTGTTATTCTCCGGCGACGACAATGGCGTCAGCTCCCAAGAACCCTCAGCAAAACCCTTTCTCCTTGAAACCCCCAAGGCCGCCGTCTTCCGGTGCCGCCTCTACTACTGCCGTGGCTTCCACCTCAGCAGAACCCCAAATTCGAATCCCTAACCCTAACCCTAGCTCAAACGCCTTACCATCGACGTCAAATTCACCGATCGCGATGTCACTGGAGGATCAAATCCTCGAACGCTCCAGTCACCTCACCCGCCCGGAGCTTCTCCGGCGCCGATCGCACAACCTTAAGCAGCTCGCAAAATGCTATAGGGATCATTACTGGGCTTTAATGGAGGATCTCAAGGCGCAACATAGGGAATACTACTGGAGATACGGCGTTAGTCCTTTCAAAGATGAACAGAATCAACCGAATAAGAGACGGAGGTTGGGTCCTGAAGGAGTAACCGGAGATGGCGACGCCGTTGAAGGTAGTGGAGACAACGAGACAAACAATGATGCTAATAATGGCGTTAAAGTTGATCAGTATGCAAACAGCAATTGTGGGAGCTGTATGTATGGATGCAAAGCCAAAGCCATGGCCCTCACCAAATACTGCCAGCTCCATATTCTCAAGGATAGCAAGCAGAAACTCTACACGGGTTGCACAAACGTCATCAAACGGTTTGTTTCAATATCCCTCTCTTTAGTTTTTAAGTTCGCAGAAACCCTCATGTTAGTTTAGGTGCTTCAAATTACGTTATTTACATACTATAGTTGGGTTAAGATTTTGTAGTGATGATGAAATGAATTAATGAAACTACCTTGCAGTTTTTGTTGTGTAATGAACCAAGAAACTATTTCGTTTCCGAGTTTACAGAGGGGGTTTGGGATTGACACTTAGCTCCGTGACAAAGCGATTGGTAGAAATTATTAGCTTTGGACACCGAGATAGTGATTGTCGCTAACCATTCACAGATTCGGTACTTGCCTTGTTTTCTTAACCTTAACCGCTGTACTGCATTATTTTAGTGTCCTATGATAGTAGTAAAACATAAACTAGGTTCCAGAATCATTATCAGATTCAGTCTGTTCTCATATATCTATGGTGGTACGTAATTAGCACATGATGGTTTATTATAGCAGTTCTCTTGTAACGCTGAGTTGTTTATGTTGTTACATTCAGAGCTCCAGCAGGCCCATTACTTTGTGGAAAACCTACACTTGCATCGACTGTACCTGCACTGTGTAATGCGCACTTCCAGAAATCCCAAAAGCTAGTTGTTAAAGCTTTGAAGGATGCTGGTCACAATGTCTCTTCAACAAGCAAGCCTCCCCCAAAGCTGCATGTCATAGTAGCTGCATTTGTGCATCATATTCAAGCTAAAAGACAAAATCCACGGAGTGAGGGTAAACTTAAAAGTGTAATAAAAGAAGAAAATACAAGTTGAGTCTAGCCGTTTGCATTCCCAGAAGAAAGTTGTTGCACTAAGAGATCCAGAAGTGAAAGGTGAGGAACTAAGCCTACTGTATCATTCTGAATGGGAAAGACAGACAGCTGAAAATCTCTTTGATTTGCCACAGTTAGGTATCGTTAAGTGCAAAACACAGTTTTAAAGTCTATCACCATGTTTTCATGCTGAAACCTATCCCCAAGGACTTGTTCCATACCTTTTTTGGTGCTCTTTATCCATTTTCCTTTATACAATATTATCTTAACAGAATTATAATTCGGTTGCATTATTCTTGCAGGCATAGCGTCACACTCTTCTGCACTGTGCTTGAGCTTGTAGTCATCTGTCTATTATTCAATGGAGATTAGCTGCAAATGAAGCAATCTCTTAAGCAAAGGCATGAAAAAACAACTTGGCCACCTGCCGGTCAAACCAGATAGACACACAAAAGTTTAGTTAACCTTAAAAATCTGTTCTATGAGACCTTAATTATGAAGAGAAATCTAAAGGTACAAATAGACTTGGATTCCTGAATTATGTGTGGTGGTAAGGTGTCTAGCTCCTTCAAGCTTTAGCATATATAATTCCTCTTTGATGCATGTGTGCACGGTTTTCATAAGCTCTGCGCGTCTTAGGGGAAATTTTGGTGAAGTTATGCGTCTGAATCTTGTGGCAAGCATGCTTGAGAGAATGCAAATACGAAACTGAACATTTTTTGAGTAATTGTATGAACTGAGAATTCGTTCCTGAATGTTAGACATCAAACTTATTAGTTGCGCTCTGCTTCTTCTACAGCTCCAACTCTTTTACCGGTTCTTCTGAGTTCGTAGTCCTAGAGACTGATTCGGTTACAATGTAGGTGTCGGATCTTTATCTGTCTGAGCTATTAAGAGCCTAAGACAGGTTTTGTTACAGTGTAAGTATAAAGTCTCAAGAGTTAAAACAGGTCTTTGTAGTCACAGTTGTAGTTATTGAGATGAAAATCCTACTGTCACAAGATGATAATAGATCCATAAGCACACATATAACTTCTGTTGGCACTCATTTCCATCTGTGTTTTGTTGCATTTATGATCATTCTACGATTCACCTGTGAAAACATATGGTATTTTCGAAACTTATGTGTTTAGAACTAAATTAGAGTACATCAAGAAAAAAATTAAAAGTTGAGAAAGATAAATGGTCTATGGACTCAAGCAAGACTCTTAGCCATTTTACAGCCAGTATAAACCAATCAGACTTTTGTGACTAAAATACCGGACGACTTAGGCATTATCTGGTTTTCCAACTTTTGATTGCAGCAAAAGTGCAAAACTGAATAAACTTTGACCAGTTCGACCGATGGAACCTGCCCGGTTTAGGGTACCATTTTTTGGAATAACCATGGTAGTGTAGAGAAGCGGATTGGGTTATCGGAAGGCTCAGCTTTCGGTTTAGTAACCGGTTCGATTGCACACTGGTGCCGCTGTGCTGAGAGAAAGCCCAAAGGCAAAAGAAGCCCAAAGGCAGAAGAAGCGACTCGGCGATCAACGGAGAGAGAACCGCAGCTCACTGGCCATGGTCACATTCTGCTGATTGAGTCTACTCCAGGTCTCTGAGTGTTTCTGTGAAAAGTTTTGGTTAAAACCTGGAGAATATGGCGAATAGCAAGTACGAGTATGTCAAGGCATTCGAATTGGAAGACGAAGTTATGCTTCCTAATTTGATTGTTGTTCGGGTCGTTGGTCGTGATTTTTCTAGGTAAATTCTCTCGCTTGTTATTCGTTGATTGGGGTTCGAGAAGGGAGATAGTCAATAGATTTTTAGGAAATTTATCGTCTTTTTTATTTCTACTGAATGTCAATGGTGATGGTGTGTAGATTGTGTAAAGAACGGATACGAGGTTCTGGTATTTTGGCTTCTACTTACTAATTAGTATTCGTTTTGGTTCTGTTCATGAGATTGTTCATCATCTCAGATGTCTTTTTCCTTTAGGTCTTGTTGACTGTCGTCTCTCTGGAATGTTTATGAGGGAAATAATAATGACTAAAGGCAGCGTCTTTGATGGATTGTTGAGCATGATTGCAATTTTCTGAATTTTTGTATGGATATTACTTGCATTTGTTCATGAACCTTAAACTTCAATGAAGGATGTATGCTTATGCGTATTTATATTTATATATCGAGAATACTCTCTTTACTTCTTATGGCCTCTTACCTCCTTGATCACTATAGATTTTCTCAAGTTCATGAGTTTGAGAAGCCTAATGATGAAGCAGCCCTCTCTCTGATGAATTCATGTTCAGCAGCGGTATTGGAAGAGTATCCTGATATCATCTTTGCATATGGATACAGTGATGAATACAGGTTCCAAATTCACTTTGTTGACTTTATTTGTCTTACGTTTTTACACACTTGCTCATTCATGTATGTTTGGCCTTTAATTGTTTTCCGTTTCTTCTGTAGCTTCGTATTCAAAAAAACATCAAGATTCTACCAGCGCCGTGCCAGGTACTGATTTGTATAAACTTGATCGATATGTAGAAATCTTTTGCACAGTAATATGTGGTTTTATTTTCTCTTGTTGACTCATATTTTACGTTCTTGTTTTCTTATAATATGCAGTAAGATTTTGTCGGTGGTAGCTTCGTTCTTTGCTGCAGTGTATGTAACAAAATGGACAGAGTTCTTCCCCCAAAAAAAATTAGAATATGCTCCTTCTTTCAGCTCAAAAGTTGTAAGTTGTGCATCCGCCGAGGTTCTTCAAGTTTATCTCGCGTGGAGACAACAAGACTGTAAGACATTCTGACCCCAGAAATATTGTACTTGAGACACATTCATGATAATTTTATGTTCCAGATATTATTCATGCTTATTTGCGTGAATTATCTTTGGGAACTTCTAACAACTTCCGTTTCTCGGTCACAGGCCACGTTAGTAATCAGTATGAAACTTGTTTTTGGATGTTAATTGAAAGTGGAAAGACCGTAAGTGAATCACAAGAGGTTCTGAAGGTGTGTTGTTAGTGCTTTTGTATGAAAGATATCAGTATTCTTTGTCATGGAATGTGTTTAGCACTATGGCTATATGGTCCTTTACCTTCTTCGCCTTGTTTCATGCAGTGATTATATATCATTGTTTGATCACACTATGTGTCTATTTGCGTTGGTACCTGCAGGATACACAAAAACAGCAGAAAAATGAGCTTCTCTTTCAGAAATTTGGTATCAACTACAAAACGCTTCCTGAATTGTTTCGTCAAGGATCATGTCATTTCAAGACAAAGGTTATAGTTTATATTTTCTGTTAGAAATAATATATACAGCACCTTTATGCTTGCTTTTGATATGTGCTGTGTATACATTTAGAAATTTAGACCTTCCAGTGTAAGTTGACCCTGTCAAAGCTTAGTAAGCTCAGTTTATTGAACAATATAATTGGCGCACATGTACGTTTAGGCTTTTGCATTTTAAATGTCAATTGTTTGAACCCTAGTAAAATCTAGTCATGTGTAGAAGAAGACTTGAAATACAGCGTGTTTGATGTTCAGGTTTCAGAACTAACGTAACTCGCTGAAAGTATGTGGTATCTTCTTTGTATTGGGAAAAGTCAGGTCTTCTCTTATCATTGCATCTTGCTTAATGTTAATCATAATACAGTTTCAATATGAGATACTTTCATTTAAACTTTTTTAGGTGGAAGAAACTGTAAAGCATGATGAGAATGGCAATCCTGTAAAAAGATTGAGGAGAAAGGCTGTTTTTTTACATTCAGAGAATATTGCTGCAAGAAGCTTTTGGAATGAGCACCCCTCCCTATATAATGATCTTGGTCACTTCACGAAAGATGTTGGCAAAATTGAACCAGATTTTATTAGGTCGTTTCAGTTTGACAACAAGTTGTTACCTTTAACTTGGGTCGTGGTTAGGATTGACGGCTGTCATTTTCACAGGTAATATTCTCTAGTTTGTTGTATTATCTTCTTACAACCTGTTAGGCATTTTTATTACATCGAAGCCTTAGACTAGTAAAGTCCTTGTGCTACCTAGAATTTTGCTATATCATGAAATGATATATTGCTTTGGCTGGGCGGTCCGGTTTGCTTATGTTATGTTGTGGTTGTTTTAATCTAGGCTTAATCTAGTTCTTGAATCTTTGCATTTTTAGCCGGAAGACAAAATTTAATTACCAACCAACTATTGTTCTATGTTGCGCATGTAACTTATGGAGCTTGCTTGGATTTTGATAGATTTTCTGAAGTTCATGAATTTGAGAAGCCAAATGATGAGCAAGCTCTGAAACTTATGAATTCATGTGCAGTGGCTGTTCTCGAGGAGTTTGAGGATATTCACTTTGCCTATGGTGTGAGTGATGAGTACAGGTCTCCATCTCGCAACCTCTTTTATATCAGCTTTTGCATATCCTAGGTATTAATTAAATTCATCATCGATTTCAGCTTTGTATTGAAGAGAGACTCTGAGCTCTATAGAAGACGATCCAGGTTAAACTGAATTCTTTTTTTCCCTTACAGTTTTGTCTCTATCTCTCTGATTTTCCTGTTCTTAATTTTCTGATACTCTATTGCAGTAAGATAACATCTGCAATCGCATCCTTCTTTACATCCACATATGTGATAAGATGGGGAGATTTCTTCCCTCACAAAGAACTGACGTACCCTCCATCGTTCGATGGACGAGCAGTGTGCTATCCAACATACAAGATTCTCCTGGATTATCTGGCTTGGAGACAAGTTGACTGTGAGTAAAGTAATGTCTGAGTAATTATTTGGAAGCTTCTATATCTTTTTTGAATAAAACCTTAATATATGAGTTTCTGTTTTTTGTTTGGCAGGCCATATCAATAATCAGTATAACACATGTTTCTGGATGCTTGTTAAGTCTGGAAAAACTAAAACTCAATCCCAGGATTACTTGAAGGTACTTTATATGATGAATGAAAGTACATATTTTCAAGTAGACAATGCTTAGAATGGTTCTTATCTCTTTGTGAATGACTTTTTTCCAGGGAACCCAAACACAAGAAAAAATCGAGCTGCTTAGCCGTCAATTTGGAATTGAGTACCATACATTACCTCTAATCTTTCGAATGGGTTCCTCGGTTTTCCGCTCAAAGGTTAGTATGTGCCTTTACTATCGAACTCTCTTAATCTTTGTATAGGAGGAAGATATACAACGGACTAGCTAAAGAACTTTATAAATGCCAAGCTGCTTCTGTTTCTTATCATCGGAACAAATTAAGTTACTCAAACCTTGGCTATTAACTCTCAAATGGCTAATTCATACACCAAGACTGAATGTTTGCTTCTCGTTTCTTATCGAGCCCATCAAGCATATGAATGGTGCGGAACATCTTTTTCCATTGCATAGCGTTCATAAGTTTATCTGTTAAACGGCTGTCTGAATTTTCATTCTCAGGGAGCTGTTGGAGTCGAGAATGGAGTAGTTTCAGGGAAGAAACTGAAACTGGAAGGAGAAGTGGTCGTACATCATTGCAACATCATCGACCGCTGTTTTTGGGAAGAGCATCCTCACATTCTTAGCTACTCATAAAACATCTGCTTTTCACTTCACCTGTGAGACTAATTTATTTACAAATACTTAAATCTCCAAACTTTTTTTTGTTATAATTATGAAGACTTTAGAGAAAATTATTTCGGTTTTGAATGTTTAAAAGTGGGTAAATAGCTTATATAAATATATATATATATATTTATGGACGATGAGATAGGGAGACATTAAATTCACACCATATCTGTGTGCATCCACCAACTGCTAACTCCTGTTGCGTTACGTAAAAGTAACTTTATCTTCTCAATAATTCTTTTTTATACAATAAATAAAGACAAATATTATTAATAGTTTCTATCAATGTTGTATAGTTAGTTTGTTAGTACTCCAAATGTCTATTAAGTCGGTCCAACTACTTGATGAGACCTAACAGGCTGAAAACTTCAAGTCCGGTGGTTAGATTTTGAGAATTGTTTTTCTTCTCATTCCATTATTTAATTTTCTCGACTTTTTATATATGTTGGTGTTGTAATTGATGAAAAATACATATATAAAAGATTTTTTCTTTATTTTTAAATACTTCTATCAGTCTATGCATATAGGTAAATGCAGTAGCTACAAATCAAAGTTCTAGATATATATATTAGTATAAGTAACATTCAAGGTCTCTTGCTCTTTGAATAAGCTATAATTGAGAAAAATCAGGTCAATATTTGGATACCATAATTGTTCAATCCATAATTGAGAGCAAATCATATTGCACCGTTAATCAAGATTTTTGAAAATCAAAAGGTGACACAATTTTATAGTTTATATGAAGTTTATTTCCAATTCCGTTAATATGAAATTAAATTTACCTTCAAAAATAGAATTAAATATTTTCTTTCTGTGTTGAGAAGAGTAATTATAACAATATATTTTTATGCATGTACCGAATAATCAATGAAAGAGAGAAAAAGGAAAAAATATAAAAATATAAAAAAGAAAGATTGGGAAATAATTATGAAGTCATGGATGCCTACCCTACCAATAGATTCGAGCATCTTCTTCCTCCTCCTATACATTTCTCTACCACCACCATTTATATAAATACAAAATACATATACAGATATTGATAATATTTATATTTCTTCTCTTTCTTCAAAAAAAAAAAAACTCAGAAAGAGAGATAGAGAGAGACCACAAGGACTCTGCAAAAATGGCCGATGAATCTCCAAAGTCTATCTACGACTTCACCGTCAAGGTTAATGCTTTTTCTTTATTATTCTTAGTTAGATTCTTAAACAACTAAAAGAAGAAGAAGAGATTTGTTTTAAGGTTGATGTGTTTATATTTATAATTTGTTGAACATTCGCAGGATATTGGAGGTAACGATGTGAGTTTGAGCCAATTCAAAGGCAAAACTCTTTTGATTGTTAATGTTGCCTCCAAATGGTAAGAATCCTTTCTTTTATTTTTCTCATTATTTTAACTAATAATCATGTTGAATTGGTCACTATGCTTTGTCTAATTGAAACACAAAAGATCTTTTGTGGAATTTAGTATAAACTGATCAATTTGGTTTACCATAATATTTTGGTTTCTTTGTGTAAGAACAAGAACAATCCTAGTAATATATGTCTTTATGTTTTTTTGTTAATTCAATCATATAATAATAGCAGAAATTACAAATAAATTTCTTATCGCTGCAGTGGTCTGACGGATGCGAACTACAAAGAATTAAATGTTTTGTACGATAAATACAAGGAACAAGGTCTGTAATTTCAGAAAATTAAAATCTGGAGATATTAATTATGTGATTTTTTTGAATAAAAATTCAATAAAAATTTTAAAAAATAATTAGGATTGGAGATATTAGCATTCCCATGCAACCAATTCTTGGGACAAGAACCAGGAAACAATGAAGAGATTCAACAAACTGTCTGCACAAGGTTCAAAGCTGAATTCCCCATCTTTGACAAGGTTACTTACACTTCTTTCTTTTTCTCTTTATCAAAACTTACTTATGTACTAATTAATCACACTCTAATCAAAATTACAATCCTTCTACAACCAATATTTCTTAGGTTACATATCGATTTCTTACCATATAGTTTGTTAAAATGTTATAGCCAAAAATATCGACGGTTTGATTACAAGATATTAAGTAAATATGGTGTTACAAAAGAAAAGTTCAGAAGGTTGTTTTTTTATCTGAATCTATAGATATATCAAATTTTGACCATCATTTAGTTTATTAACAATGATGATGTCTAATAGTGAAAAAAAATTAGTATTTTTTTGTTATATGATAAAAATACTTAGCCGGAAACGTTGACGAGAATGTAGGTGGATGTGAACGGAAAGAACACGGCGCCGTTATACAAATACTTGAAAGCAGAGAAAGGAGGTTTACTCATTGACGCCATCAAATGGAACTTCACAAAGTTCTTGGTCTCTTCTGACGGCAATGTCTTCCAGAGATACTCTCCCAGAACTTCTCCTCTTCAATTCGAGGTACGTACCATACCAATCCGGTTCCCTCCTAAACCGGAATTCTCACATTTTTCTTTCGTGTATATCGGTGCTTAATTTACAGATAAGACACCAATCTTATAACCGGTTTTTTTTTGGATTTGTGCAGAAAGACATTCAAACTCTGTTGGGACAGGCTTCTTCTTGATCATCATCATCAGAAGTTTCAAGAACGGGTTTATCTATTTATTCCAACTTTTTTTTTCCATTTTCGTTTGGTCCAAATGTCTCTTCTTAAGAAACCACAAGATTGCAAACTTGTAATCTCTGAATATGTGTTTTAAATAAATTGGTGTCATCTCATTGTTGAAAAAATCATATTTATCATGTGACTCGTTTTAAAGTTCAAACTAGAAGAAAATGTCATAAATTCTATTAGCTACCGGGACATTTGGACACGTAACAGAACACGTGAAAGGATCTTGTCTACATTTTGCCATATCGTACACGACACGTTAAGCTGTGTTCACAACTTATATGATCACAAGTTTTTTTTTTTGATTTTGATAACCAACTTATGACCACATGTTTCTGATTCTTTCTCACAAACGGGAGAGAAAAAAGACGAAGAATCACAAGTAAGGACATGTGCTTGTAATCTTGTAACTGAAGCAAAGTCACGAGCTCTAAGCCTAATTACCACCAATGATAGAGAACCAAGATCAAAATCATGAAAGCATACAGAAGATCAGGATTGTTATCAAAACTCTCACAGTTTAAATCAGTTACCTCAGCCAAAAGCAGAGGACTTCAAAACAGTTGGAGTTTGTCTCTCTAAATCTCATCACTGCATACGAGGACAAGAAACTCTATTCAGATGTTAGATGCTAAAGAAAAACTCTTATTGCACTTAAACGCAAAACGCAGGAGACCAGTCAGGGGAATTGGTAGACAACGAATTTTAAAGTTTTATTCAATGACACATTTATTCCCAATTGCATTAAAAGAACACTAGACTAAGAATACTACCACACATACATAGAATTAAGAAAGTAAAGCCAAACCAGTTTCTCCTTGGACACGTTGCAGGTCTATTCTCAGCTAACAAAAGCAGAGACTTCATTCATGCAAAGAAGGGTCTTCAGTAGAATTTTACTGGCTCAACCAATATGTTCAAACAAGATGCTGATGATGATTGTTGTTCAGCTACACAATCGGACAGTGCAAGCTACGGCTTGTGCCCAGTATTTGAGTCTAGCTTTTACCTCATCTGGATTATCACCTGAATCAAAACCATAAAACCATCAAAATGAAACAATTATCAGACATTGAAATCATAAAAAAAACTTGTTCTTTACAATCGAAATCAAGAGGAGAACAAATAGTAAACACCGAAACTATCTAAATCTAGAGATTTATTTACCAGGGCTAGAGATTTTCCAATTTGCGATCGGGCTGGTCGTGGTCGTGGTCGTGGTCGGTGGTGGCGGCGAATTTTCTTCCATCGGAGACATCTCCGTGGACTTGTGGTGGTTGTTTTGCTTATCATCTAAGAACTTCTGGCTCATGGAGTAACATAGTTCTAAAGCAGGCAAAGTGTTGCAGAGCTCAGGGATCTCGTCGTAGCTAAAACCAAACCCGAGATCAAAACAACCTTTAAGCTCCTCGAGATCTTCATCCGTCAAGCTCTTGCCTCTCGTCAGATCGTCTTGATCATCCAGTGCGGCAGTAGCCTCCACGTATCCCTCAAGCAACACTTGGCTCTTCTTCTTCTCCAGCTTATTCCTACTCTCGCCGACGAAATACCCTCCTCCTCCTCCTCCGCCACCGCCTCCACCGCGATTCTCGATCTCAGCCCAAGCTTCCTTGATCCCTCCTCCTTGCTCGCCGCCGTCGTCAAGTGAAACTGTGTTGGATGTATCGTCGTATGGTTTCTCTAGGATAGAGAGTGCCCATGGATCTGATGATTCGAAGTGATTACAACTCATTTCTGTTCTCTCTCGCTTTCTTCAAATGGTTTTTCTTATCGGACTTGAATGGTGAGGACAAAGTTATAATAAAGAGAAAGAGAAAGAGAGAGACGATTTTTGTGATTTCTTAGAAAAGAAGCATCAATTATTGGCATCTTCTTCTAGTATGCCATCTTGTGGGCCATGCTAACGAATCAATGATTCGTTGCAAGATGAAATGAGTGTGTTTTTTTAGAAACAATTGCTTTACTATTTGATTCTGAAATTATAAATTATTAAAATGAGACTTATGATTTCAATCTTGTATTTTTGTTTAGACCAAAATATCTTGAATTTCCAAAAATATTAGAAAGAAATGTCAAAATGAACCAATAGTTCATGAGCTAATTTAATTTGTCTTGAATTTTGATGAGTTGAAACTGTATTTTTAAGTTCATTTAATAAAAGAATTTATTGATCGAGATAAAATAACTTGCCAAACTAAACAAACGAATTCTAATGAGTCATATATTGTTTAAAGAACAAAACATTGTTTTCAAACAACTTTTTTTTATTATATTTATATGTTAGAATTATATATACCACAGAAATAAAAATAAAATATAGTATTAAAATGTAAATGATCAGTTTTAGGGTTTAACCTAGAAATCTAAAGGCTAAAACTCATTATATAATCACAATAAAAACTCATATAAATCAGATCTTAAATTACGTTCTTATCTTTATTTTTATTTTTTATTTTAATACTAATTGACAAAGTAATTTATTTAGATATGATCAAAATGATACGAGTTCGGAGTGAGATATATAAATTATAATGAGTTGAGCCAGTCCGAACTAGCTCACTTCAAATCAAATTATATAATAATACGTTTTTTTTAATGGTTTTTCTTCACATACCTTCACAACAACAAACTCTTTGAGAAAACAAAAGAATTTCGATATGGCGAGTATGGTGAGTAATGCAATAGTTCAATCTTCTTTCAAAAATGAATAAAAAAAACATATGAGGAATTAATTTCCAAGAGACGAACTAATTTTTGGAACTACAAAAATAATTTCAACAATTGGAAACTCGAGATAATTTTAGGAAATAAGATTTGAAGAAAGGTGTCTGATTCGAAGATACGAGAGAAACACTAAACCGTCAAAAGAGGCAAAAAGGTTGAAATGTCAATTCTCTGATTCTCCTTCCCTTCTCACCTATAACCAACGAACCAAATAACTATCCTTATAAGATCTCCACACACAACTCTTTAGATTTCAGATTCCAAAAGACAAAATTATTAGTTTTTTGACATACCAAGAACATTTTGAGTACGGGTGGCTCTGATGATAATCTCAGTCCTCATTGGAGTAACCCTAACCTCCACACCAGAGTAACCATCCTCCGCAAGCTCTCTAGTGAGAACCTCATTCAACTCAGCGTAGAACACACCGTCGGCTACAAACTACAAAAACATCAACAACAGTTACGGAATCAGTTCAAAATACGATGCACCGAAAGAGAGCCACAGGAAGAAAAAGGATTCAGTGAAGTTAACCTTTCTCTTCTTGCTGATTTGCGTCGCCATGTTGTATATGTTGTTTTCCGCCGATAGCTGTTCCTCAAACCCTAGACTCGTGACGATGAGCTAATGAACAAATAAATAGGTAGGGCTAGGGTAGCCCATTAATGTTAAATCGGCCCATTATCTGATAAATGCGGCCCATTATCTGATAAAAGCGGCCCATTATCTGATAAATGCGGCCCATTATCTGATAAATGCGGCCCATTGACTGATAAATGCGGCCCATTATATTTGATCTATTAATCTTTTAAAAATGAAATTCAAATTTAATGGTCGTTCGGTCAAATTTGTTTTTGTTTAGTTGATAAAATAATTAATGTTACTTGAGTGTTGTATGAATGTGTGAGATTGAGATTATGGGCTTCGCACGTGTTGTCAGCCAATTGTTTGTACAAAATAATTATTTTGAGTTAGTACTAATTGAAATCCAGGTATGTCATGCAAAGACCATTTCCTCGTAACCGGTCGGATTTCACGAAATTTTCGGCATCACTCTGGATGGAGAACCAACTTAACGCTCTTACCGGAGTAACAAAACCTCTCTTTCCTCACCATTGAACGAAGTCCAACGAGCCACAACGAGTTCGCCATTCCTTATCCAAGCTACTTTCACCTGACTTCAGCCGTCGAGATTATTGTGAAAATAGAGAACGACTTGATTTATTCCTTGAATATACATGGGTATTTATACAAGCTTGAGAATCGGTTGTGATTCTTAAAGGAAACACAAAATCAAAAATAAACCTTTCAAGCTTCAAATTGACATTCTCAGTTTCCAATCAACAAAGCCAAACACGAAATTCTAACCGTAACAATACATTTACACTCAATGAAGAGTAACTCTTCTAGATTCGATTTCCAATTTGTTTTCTCAGAAATCGATTTACCTAATTCAAATTTTTAAGGGTTCTTCGTTGGTGGCTGTTTTAAATTTGGGAATTAAAGTTAATATGTTACCGGTTCTGATTTCAGTTGGGCCGGGATCAGGTCAGATCAAGGTTAACTCCATTAAGACGGATTTTCAATCGGCTTGGCATCTGTTGGAATTGGTTTAAAATCAGTTCGGAACGAATAACTGAAAATTGTAATTAGGTTATAGGATTCGAAGTTTGAACTTGTGGAAAAACCGTTATTTAACTTCTAATTTATGGGAAGCTGGAGCAACAGCTGAAGTTTAGGTAGTCACAATGTTATATGATAGTTCCATGGGAGAATTTAAATAGATCCTTGACCATTTCTTATGTTTTGATGAAATTTAAAAATTTGAAGGTAATTTTGTTTTTGGTTGGTCAGGTTAGATTTCTGATTGTGTGAGATAGTTCCTTTTTCTTAAATAGGAAAAGAAAAATAGATTAAAGAATCTTATAGTCTAAATAAAGATTTAGACTTTCACATTCAACACTAGGATTGTTAATGATAGTTAAAAAATTCCATAGGGTATTTTAAACCTGATTGAAAATTTAAACCCAAAGCCTGCCATTATGGTATTAAAATTTCACAGGTTCAAAATGGACGGGTATTCTATATATAAAGGCTTAGATAGGTTTAGGATACCTGTACGATTTTTTTTTATTAAATCAATATTTTCCAAATGATTTTATAATGAAATATTTATGAATATTTTAGTAATTCAAAAAACATTGAAGCAACATTTTAATTATTTTAACTTCGAAAATAATATTAGATAAATTTAAGTTTTTTTTGTTTTTCTGCCAAAACATAAAATCTCAATTTTTGGTTAAAACGTAACATTATGTTTTCCCGTCAAAAACGTATAATTAAATGTTCTCGCCAAAGTATAAAATCTCGTTTTCCAAACTAAAATGTAAAATCATGTTTTCTCACTAAAAACGTAAAATATTATTTTCTCGACTAAAATGTAAAATCATGTTTTTCCGCCAAGAAAGTAAAATCTTATTTTCTCGTCAAAAACATAAAATGTGGTGGTTTAACCAGGCTGTTTTGGTGGTTCGTGGATGCTACAACGACGACAAATAGCTCAAAAATATGAGATTTATGATTTTTGTTGTTTTGGAAAGTATAAAACTTGATTTTTCTGGATTTTGTTATTATCTAAACAATCTTAACTTCTTCGTTATTTTAATCATTTTGGTTAGACAATTGTTTGTATTTGGTTATCCTGTCTTTATTTTATGTTTATTTAAAAAAAAATTACATGTTATACTTAATCGATTTTATTAAATTTTTTACATCAAAACACAAACTTCACAAAATTTATAAAATTTGTTCATACACAAAAATAGGCATTTAAAAAAAATATATCACTACTTATAATTCCAAAAATAAAAATAAGATGAAAATAATAATGTTTAAAAAAATCCTAAAAGAAAAAAAATAAAACAAATAGAGTTCAACACATCTTTATTCAACACTAAGTCTAAAACAGAAAAAAAAAACAAATGTATAAAAAATTAGATTAGCGAAATGAGGAAATAGGTGACTATTCATGTTCCTTTTGTACTTTTTATTCTGGCATATCGATCTCCTTCACACTGTCAGATAAAAAGTACAAGGTAAAACTTATGATCACATCAACATTAAATCCTATGATCACAAGATTATCACTAAGCCACACACTTATGTTAGTAATTCCATAAATAACTTTTGAAAAAAATGAAAAGTGACACATCTGGCAAGAGAGAGAATGCAAGTGTGTGATCGGTGTGGTTACTAGTCTCTAATATGTTTCTATACAGAAAAATGGATTTGTGACAAGATTGCTCTCAGTACAAGGAGCTACAACATAAAAAACAGGGATGATTGTTACTAATTCTATAGCTTTACTCGCTTATCATTCGGTCCAGTCTATTAGATCAGAGCGAGGAACACAGATTTTCGACAGTTGTTCTTCAGCTACTGTATCATTAACAACACCTCGACACCCTGGGAAGCCACAGGAACATGAAAGACGCTCATCGACTGAAAAGAACCTGTAAATTAGAAGATCAGAGTTAGCAAATGATTATGGAATATCCCAGATGGTTTAAAGGGCATGAAAATGAAACCTGTAGTCATAGGTCAGCTCTTCCCATTTAGCTATATCCCTCTTTGCGAAAATGATAATGTGTTCATCTCCATTAACACTAATGACTCTCGAATAGCAATTTGGCTGCGTGAAAGTACGTCAAAGAATGCTTAGTTTTTGCAGATGGTAACTAGATCGAATACAAGCAAGTAAGATTCATAGGCCATAGACATACCACACAGGAGTGATTAATCAGGTGGGCAATGCTTCCTGCCCTTGTAGCATCTATGACTCGCTCATCATCAATTCTAAACATGTAAGTCCCCGCACCCTATCACATAAGAAACAAGTTACTTTCTCGGAAATTCATTAATACATCGGCAAACATGATTTATACTTTTATAGGAATGCTATGAAAGAGTAGTCTTCGGATAAAAAGAAATATAACGGTTAGTAAAATACATAAAAGTACGATTTCGACGAATAAAGCTACAGATCAATCCGCTGATCTATTGTTCCAGTGTTGTTCATCGAATCTTCCATATATGTAGCACAAAAATGTACAAAAGTTAGTCAGAACTGCTCACCACCATTGAATTGTAGATAAGATGTTCTCTTTTGTCAGCTATTGAAGGTCTAACAAGTTCTCCAGTGTATTCAATCACCTGCATCGAAATCATACAAATTTTCTTGAGTGACACTTTCCAAAGATGGAATTTCCAGTTCAAGTTAAATGTGCTCACCATATCTCCAGCCCTGTGGGGAAGCTTTGCGAAGATGCCAAA
Source organism: Schrenkiella parvula (assembly GCA_000218505.1). NCBI lineage: Eukaryota > Viridiplantae > Streptophyta > Magnoliopsida > Brassicales > Brassicaceae > Schrenkiella > Schrenkiella parvula. The sequence continues at coordinate 12,174,757 of CM001190.1, read as the reverse complement.
ACCATGAATTCCTGATTTCCCTGAAAAGAAAAAAACGAACTTTCAGCAGAAAAAAAAAGATTTTGTAGAGGATGTTTCTGAGAGAAATCCTGCAATATATTTAATCTTGCAGAAATCCTACTATTTTGATCGTAGCGTAACTTTGAAAGACCTGTGATATTCTTTTAGATTTGCTGATCTTCAAAGAAGAATGAATGCTTACCAAATGCTAATCTCTTCCTGTATGTTTCCTTCATGTATCTATATTTCTCAGCCATAGAAAGGATGTTGGTTGGAGTATTCATCTGGGACACCTTTGATCCGTGAATGCACTCATAGGTTGAAAACTCTTTTCGAGAGAAACCACCGATAACATATGGCTGATTTTTAACAAATAGCCGCTTTGAAGAAGCAGCCGCAAGAGCTTCAGGTTCCTTCCGCCCTCTTCTTGCAAAAAAATTATAAGGCTCTGCAACAATAGATGAGAAATATGTTGAAATTATCATCTACGCTGCTGACCCGTATGGTGCAAACATGAATAAAAGTAGAAAAGAATGAGGAAAAATGTATGAGATTAGATCTGGATATCAAATATATAAAGGTTTATATTGAAAATAAGAAACTACTATTCGAAGAGGATAAGTAAGAACGTGAAAGAGAACAAAAAAAACACACATGGCCATATGTGAGGTAAAAGAATAAAGAACAAATAACCTTACCTCATGAGTGTGGTGTAAATCTAAAGTTTAATCGACAGATCAACGTAGTAGCTACATACCAGTCCGAGCACAGCCCGATGGATTAGGTGCTGGAAGATACTCGGAAGTTTTATGACTAACGGGTTTGATCCTGTCTTCTGATTCTAGGAGAGCAGTTGATGTTTGTCGATGCCTCTTGCAGAATGAGCGCATGCGGATACACTGATCTGCTTCTTCATCCTCCTTTGATAGAAGAAAAAGTCTATCCTCACTCTCAACCTACATGGACAGTCAGGATAGCCGTCATCAGTTATAAACATCTCTTGTGGAAAAGCTGTGTTTTGAGTAGACTTGCGTGTGAGTATGATTGCAAAATCTTTTGATTTCCTGTAAGATGTGAAAGTACCTCAACACAGAGATCACCAGCTCGCGCGCAGAGTGGATGATATGCCACACGACAAGAATTGTTTGAACACTGAAAAATGTAGTCATTTTTAAAAGTATATCAACTCATTTCTGGCATACAGTTGTTTAAATGTTGAATGTAGCGACCAGAATCCGTTGTCTAGAACACAACTCATACAGGAGCTAAATGGCATACCTAACTGAAACTTTGCAGATATCACAATGCAATATTTCAAAAGTCTAGATCAATAAGAAGACTGTATGGGACTTAGGCAGTAGACAGAAAGAAACAATATATAAGCATTAAGATCTCCGCTGGAAAACACATTCCTGCCAAATGGGTTTCAAAAAGCATCATAGCTTCTAGAAAAAAAATCAATAAGTTGATAATATATGTAGTAAAGGTCACCAACTTCAGAAGCAATACTCCAAAAAAAATTACAGGAATGATCAGAACATTATGCTGCTTTTCCACTACTGAAAGCCAGTAATATTGGCAGCATTTCATCAGGCAATTTCAACTAGATAGTTGTGTAACATGAATCGATCACAACGCATAAGAATGATTTAGTTTTTTTAACATAGAACAGAATCTTACTTGGATACAAGCTCCATAAGATACCCCACAGATGGTGCACAACAATTTCCAGCGATCCTAGTTTAAGAGTTGGAAAAATGGAAGAGGGATAAGAGTTTTGAAAAGGACACATTGTCGGGGTAAAGGATACAGAAAAAGAAAATGAGCACAAACCTTGTTGACTTTATTCACCCCATCAATTGGTTCCATCTTCTTGACATCAGATAAACATGTTTCTGAATAAATAGCAAGTGTCAAAAAATGGTAGAGACCTATTTCTTCAGTAGAGAGCAAACTTATACACAACAACAAATCATTAATATTGAACCTGGGATCCATATAGCACAAGCTAGATGAGCCCAGCGCCCGTCAGTTGTCGGCTTCATAGCACCCCCTAAAAGAAAATTTTATTATACACAAATGAAAGAACATAAAGACTCCACAATCTAAATGGTAGGGTCAAATTACCTACTACAGGACAAAGACAACACCGTGGAGGTATATCAGGAGCTCCGGGTCGACATAAGTTGCATAACCACAAAGCACCATCACAGGGTTCTAGCTCTCCATAGCATCCAGCATGGACCTAGTAGTGAACCAGACATTTCAATTTTGAGTCACACAAGGCACTACAGAGTATATAGATCTTAGAGATACGATAACAAAAAAAACTCAGAGCATGAGCAATACCATCATTCTACATTTATCACATTGCAGGAACAAATTGTTCTCATACTCCTGCAGGCAGAAAAATTTATAAATCAGAACTAACTTATTAAAGCGCAAATGAGTGAAATCTCCTATCACGAAACAAAAAGATGCATCCTTAACCTCATCCATGTGGCAGACATTGCACTTATCGAGATCTTTCCAGTAAACGCGAACAGGTCTATAACCAGTAGGATGATCTTGATGCCTTCCCAAGCTATATTTGCACATAGACGCATCGGTCGATAGTTTGGATTTTGATAAACCCTGCTAGATAATGGTTTATAAAGGTGCAACACGTATTAGGTGCAGTCACTAGAAGCTAAACGGTAATTCAATGGTATAAAATAGGGAACACGCACCAAAGCACAAAAAATTTCTGGTTTTGCTGAAAAGCACAAAAAATTTCTTACAATCACTACACCATATTCACATATTTAATCCTTACAAAGTGTCTGTAAATACTTGTAAAGCTGACTTCGATTAAGAGCTGTTAATGTATGTCTCACAATTTTCTCATGGAAGAGAAAGCAACCCTAACAATTACAAATAATAAGCCATACTCATTAGACAGACATAACTATCTCGTAGGGGAAGTAAATGTGGTCTCATTTATGAATGTGTAATTCTAATATGCTTTTGGACAGGAAATGGCGAATTAGGGTACCCACAAATCAATTAGCAAAGAGCTGCAGAGAAACATTAAGTGCACAAGCTTGAACATCTTAGAAAAAAACTTGGTTTTCTGCATTAAACATTCTGTTAAACCTTACTGAACCCTGCTTATACGTTTTAGAGACAACACAGAAGTCAGATAACCACAAAATGTTCAATGTCCGGACAATATTCACAAGTCTTGAGAGACCGAGATGCATGTGCAAACAGATAATCATGCAGACTCATACAAATCAAATTAAATGCACGAACCAGATACCTGTACAAGTTTAATGACTTCGGGGTTGGAGAGACCAAACATCTCCGTACCAGATCCATTTAGTTTATCCCCCAAAGAACTAGGACTATCAGTAGCACTCTGGACCTTTCTTATCCTGTTATATATCTTATTCCAGCAGGCCGATGGAGTAAGCCCTTTGAACTGCCAAAAAAATAGTTATTAGTGTTAGCCAGAGATGCATGCTTGACCTCAAAACGCGAATAAAACACATACAAACAGTAAATTAGATGTTTTCAACTCACCTGCTCTCCACTATCTGCAGTCACTCTAAACAGAGGGCGAGTCTTGAATTCAGCATCTCTGAGCACTTCCATCCTGTACAAGGCAGATGTGCTATGATCTGCTTAAAACCAAAAGCAACAACCCGCATCACATTGATGAACTAATTTCAATCAACCAAATATGGAAAATGCCTGATTAGTAAGGAAAGTCAAAAACTTATAAATAAGTAACCTTTTACTGATGTAAACTTTCTCATAGCCGTATACCCTTCAGGCCAAATATGATTCTCATCCTTGAAAAACTGAGAGTCCGTCACAATCTTTCCTGTAAGACAAGTCATATGCATATGCATGATCAGTGGAGTTCATTGCTATAGCCAGCTGAAAATAAACAACCATAGGACGAAGGATGATACACCATATTTATTAGTTCCAAGCCTTACCAAGATTTAGTATTTGCAGATCTCCTATTGTGTACCGGAAATCTACAGGTTCTGTTGGTCTCAACCACACTTCTCCATCATTAAACTGATCGCCACCCAATTTTGAGCTGCCCTCTTCTGTAGTATTGGTCCTTTCGGAATACTCGGAATCAGCTCCTTTTTGAAGTTCAGTCATCCTTTCTGGAAGCCTATGTTCCTTCAGATATCTGGGTGAGGCAAAATAACAGTAATTTCAGGACAGGCAACATGTCCAAGTTTCATGAAACATCGGGAAACAATTATTGGTCTAATTGTTAATGGAAAAAGTACTGGAAAATCGAGAAAGTAGAATGTCAGTGAAAAGAGAGGGACTTGCATTTTTGCTTCTTGCATGCCCTCTTCAAACCGAGGTTGTTTGCACTTCAAGTGAGATGGCGAGAGAAGCCCTTTGATAAATGAGGTTGCTTGCTTTACCTTTATTCTATACAACCAAAGTATGATAACTTCAGCTTGATAATGCAAAACATTAATCTCAACAACTTGGTAGCAGAACAAGATATTTAAATATTTAGAAAACATTGGCTAACCTAGCAAAATCATGGGTGCCAAAAAATTGTACTAAGATCGATCTTCCTCCAGATAATTTGTTGTTTAGACCTTTCCGCTCTCTGATAACAGATTCGTCCACAATAACTGCTGGCCACATAGCATGACCTGTCCGAAAAGGTAAGGATATGCAGTGCTATGGTAGTCAGTAGATAGTTCTCCTTGTCTATATGCTTCCAACAGCATCAACTTTCTGATAGCATAGAGAAGGTTTTAAAGATATGCAGGGAATCTGTGTAGTACAAACCAGATAGTTTCGCCCATAAAATGTCTCCAGGCTCAAAATCTTGACAATCCTCCAAATTAGCTGCCAATACAACCATCTCATCGTAATCACGGCCACCAACAGACACATCATTAGTACAAAGCTTCAGATGTAACAGCTCCATCTCTTCACGAGAAACGAAAAATTTGATCATTTCACGATCAAGAACTAGATCTTCACTAGATCCATCCCCATATTTAACCTAAAGAAGAATTCAACCACCCTTAGAGGACCTAGCTTTTGAATATTCCATAGGTCACAAAATTATTCAAACTCAGAACTAAATGGCAGAACTCAATTAGAATAGACAGAACTACTTACAGTGTGATGCTTTCTCTCTAAGCTGTATCCAACAATAGAGCCTGTATACCAAGAAGCGTCCAGCGGCCAAAAAACCTAGGGATTAAACAAGGGTTGATTGTAAGATGCCCCCTCCACAAAAAAATGGATTGCTAGCTTAAAGTGGACAATTATTTAGTTTAACACTTGCCTTGCATTGCTGCCCTACGAAACTTTTAGGATCCACACCATCATAACTCAACCTGCAAAATCAAAACTCTCTCATCATACAAGACCAAGAGATCAAGTAGCATTGCCTGTTAACAAGAGAACTAAGAAAATCATCAGTTTTAAACAACAGCTCGCAAGGAACAAAAGAGAAGAAATCCAAAAGATCAGATAATTTCCCAAGTCCGTGACTTTCAATAGCTGAAGAAGTGATAGATAAACCCTAACCTGACCCATCTCTTAGCTGAACCAGAAGCCAGAGACATCTTATCCTGATTCTTGACAGAGCTTCCCTTCCTTCGGGATGAGCCATTTTGCTTATTTCCCTTTAACGCATCGTTAGTACTGCAACCCCTCAAGCCCAGACCGATAAAACTCCGTACACTACCAGAATCCTCACCAAACTTCTCCAACTCACAATCACCAATCCTCCTTTTCTTCTGCTTTTTCTCCTCAAAGCAAGCGTTTCCATCATCAAGCTTCAAACTTTCAGTGTTCTCAGCTAAAACCGACTCCAGAAAAGACTCCCGCCGCGGCGGCCTCTTACGGCGGCGACAGTAAACGCGAACAATCTCAGGGCGCTGAATCAGCAGCTTGTAATCATCCGGGCGACAGCAATCGGCATTGGCGGTCGCGCCGCTACCTTCGACCTCGAATGGCTCAATCATCGGAAGCTTCTGGGCCTTGACCTTCTTGGACATCAAACTGTGGGAACCGACGGCGATATTGCACAATGACGACGAGGCAACTGAGTACACGTAGCGAGCTGGAGCTTCGACGTGGTCTTCAATGTCAATTCCGATCTGGGTTTCATCCGAATCACACGCCATGGAGATTATTTGAAGGGAGAAAGCACAAAAGGCTTCGCAAAGAACTGCCTTGCTCTCGCTCTCTCCCCTTCACCGAATCCCCAAAGAAATTGCTAGGGGTTTCGTGGATTCCAGAAATTAGGGTTTAGAAAGCAGAATCGGAGAAACAAAAACAGATACTTTGGAGGGAGACCAAAAAAAAAAGTTTTCCGTTTCCCGCCGGGTTTTTTTAGACGACAACACTTTTCAGATCTAATCTAATGCTCTGCCTGTTTATATATCTCCCAATGAATACATACAAACATTGATGCTGTATGTATATATGTGTAGCAATATCTGCTTATTTAAAGAAATAAATAAAATCGACTCCTCCCATTGATGTAATTAGGGATATTCAATTGAGATTTCTGTCAGATTTCGGTTCAAGTTTTAAGTTTTTTCGGTTTTTTAATTTATAAAATTAGCTACCATATTAAAACCATATCTAGTATGTTTTAATTCAGTTTGGATATTTTTGGTCTTTAGTTTATTCGATATTTAACCAAAAACTATAATTATATCCAGTTTTATAAAATTTTATGAATTTCACTTCATATGACTAGATATCGGATTCACTAAAAAAATATATCATTTTAAGTCATTATAATTCTGACTTAAAAAAGTAAGTTGTGAGCATAAAAATATATCTTAATTAAAATCTATAAAATCGAGAGAAAAAAAACTTTGAACTTTAAAAATATAAGCTAATAAAAAAAAGCTTCAAATTTTAAAATTAAATCAAGAGAATCTCTTATATATATATAGATTATTACATATATAATTTAAAATTATGGTTCTCGCTTGATCCGAACTGAATATGACTAAACTGACGAAACCAAATTTTTTAGTTTTCTCATATCATTATGTTCTCAATTCCTAACCGATTGATGATATTCTAAAATATTATCAGTTTGGTTCATTTATGCAACTCCAAACCTATCCACACTTTAGTTTTTTTCCTAACTTTTCAACCAAAAACATATATAAAATGATACATAATTTTACGAAAATATATTTACAAATCTAAAACGAAAAACAAACTATATACAATTAACAAAATTAAATTGATTAGTTATAACCAAATATAATTGTGGTTCAATTCAGATGAATTATTGCAATCCAATTTATCCAAAAATAAATAAGATTTGAATTCTTATAATCGAAATTACATATATAATTAAGATAACAACTTAAGATTATTTTTCATACAACTAAATTACAAAATAAATTAAAAATTATAAAGAAATGAAAGTAAAATATTAATCAGTTATTATAATTTAGTCATGTACATGAGTTTTTCAAAAGATTTATGGTTTGGTCGCAACTTTAAAATATTCACAGATCTACAAATCTAAGACGAAAAATCGAACAAAATATAATTAACAAAAATTATATGATTTTAGTCTAATAGGAAAATAATTGTGGTTCAATTCAGATAAATATATGGAATCCAATATACTAAAAAAGTGAATAACCAAATCAATTATAATTTTTGTATCCAAAATCATATGTCTAATCAAAATAACAATACAAAATTATTTTAAATAATTTTTTTTTTACTTTTCATACATATAAAAAACGACTTAAAACTTCTGAATATATAAAAGTGAAATACTAAACAATTTTTATGATTCAGATATTTTATAAATATTTATACATATTAATGGCTAGCCAAATCACCTAACTCCTATTAAATTGAATTTACCTTTTTATTATTTAACTATTCATATTTCTATTTCCATAAAATTTGATGGTTCTTTTATTCATATTTATATTTTTTTAATTTGTTTTTGTCACCATATCTAACTTTTTTCTACTAAAAAGTTGACAGATTATCTTTCTGATGATCATAGAGAAATGAGTTATAAATAATACTAATTTGTCTTCATCATTCAGTTTTATTCTTCTGCTATAATTTTCAGAACATGAAAAAAAAATCAATACAGATTTCCTATCGAACATCAACTTTGCAAACTTAACTAGGTCAACATCACTTCGGACCGAAAACTTGTGGTCTGAAACTTTGTAATTTTTATTGCATCTTGGACAATGGTATGTTCCTAAACCAAAACATAATGAAAAGTACTATGCTATCGGGACGAAATTAATATCGTGGTTCTAAAATGACAACAAACCACTCACGTTATCAAGATGTTTTTGTTCTTGGAGTGTTCATACTTGAAAGTCTCACGAACATCCCTTCATGATCGTAGAAACCATCACAACCAAGTCAAACTTAGGAACGATTACAACAATAATAACAAGTTCGTTGTCAAACCACTTGTTCACTTCTCTAAAAACAGCTTGATCATATGGTTAATACTTCTAGCATATATATATATATTGTATGATCACACAATTGTTTGATGTGATCTAACATTAGAAGTTGAACAGAAAAAAAAAGCGGAATATAGTATTTTAGTTTTTATCAAAATAAAAACATATAGATAATAGTGCATGCTTTGTCTAAATAAAACCAACCCATATCGTTTCAAAGTTGTTCTTATTTGGACATAAGTAAAAAAAACATATATATATATATATATATATGTGAGGGAAGAACAAAAACTTTTAAAGGTTTTGTTGGCTTTTACCGAAATCCATTAAAAATCAGATTTAAAAATAGGTACATTTCCAACAATAATGTTTTATTTGTTAAGCTTAAAAATATTTTTGCAATTTATATTTGTTCATTGTCCCCTACCTGGAATAGACCCGGTTCGAGTTAAACCGGCTCTATAGACGACCCGGGTCAATCAAAATAGTGGTTAGTTAAACAACCCTAGGGATTTAAATACTCTTTTTCCTCCAGCTCTATTTGTCCCTCTCGACTCTCGCCAACTATCATCTTCTTCCTCCTTCTTCTCCGCCATTTTTGTCGCTCTAAAACCCTATCATGTTCTACTGAATCTCTGCCTACTCAATTGAGCTCTCTCTAAGGCTTTTGGACGACAAATTCGAATCGAATCCACCAGTTCCTCTGATCGTCTTTTCCTTCTATTTCTAGTGTACTCTGTCTAGTGGTGTCTCGATTTCCAAACTCCCCGGAGGATGGATCTGCCTAGCCTCGCTTTGATCCTCCGAGCTGCCGCGCTCAGCCCAAATCCCGATGAACGCAAAGCTTCTGAGCAGAAACTCAATCAGGTCTCTCAGTTTTTGCTTGAATTCTCTTAAGATGTATGTATTCTTCATGAGTTTGATTGGTCCCGGATGATTTTCTTTTGATTTTAGTATCTAGAAGTTTTCCTTTCAGTTGGCGCTCTCGTGTTTGCTTGAGCTGATTTCCTGTAAAGATAATCCGTAAAAGTGAACTTTTTGGATTCTTTTTTCTCGAGTCCTTAACCTCAGGCTGTTCGGCGGATACGTGTTGTTCCCAAGCTTGTTCAAAGCTACCTTTTTTCTTTTTGTTTTGCAGATCACTTTATTGCTTTAATCCCTATAGTCTGATTTCAATGCTTTTGCAGTTGGGATTTACTATTTCTAATATCAATTTGATTAAGGTTTGGAGTTCCTGATGTTTGTGTTTCTGGTTACTCTCTGTCTTGCAGTTGCAGCACACGCCACAACATTTGGTGAGGTTATTGCAGATAGCCGTGGATGGAAACTGTGACATGGCAGTGCGTCAAATTGCTAGTATTCAGTTCAAAAACTTCATTGCTAAGAACTGGTCACCGGTAGATTCTGGTAATCATAATAATTTTTAATTTTCTTGTTCCGTCTTGATTTTCGGAAGCTCTGAGGTTAATTCGCATATCTGATGGTGCAGGAGAGCAGCCGAGGATATTGCAAAGCGACAAAGAATTGGTGAGAGAGAACATCCTCGTCTATGTCACCCAAGTTCCAACCTTACTCAGGTAAATTTGCCAAATATAGGTTTCGGACATACCATTCTAGTCATTCCGTTTCTTATCAACTCATTTATTTCTGGTTTCTGGTAATTTGTTTGCCTGAGGTTTGATTTCAAGTGATTTTGTGAATAGATGCCATAACATGTGTGGCTAATTACGTGCACCATCATCTTGTCTGATAAATTAAGTCTTGAAGCTGATATTCCTCACTTTTCCGTTTGACTTGGACCTGGAGCAGACTCATATATGTATCATGCACCTATGTATGTGTCTTTTGCATTATCCTTACCTGCTAGATATCATGAAACAGTGGATGCTGGATGATATTTTCAGAACAACAACCATGATTTTTGTTTTTTCTTTTCCTCAACGCCAATCATAATTCTGTTTCTTTCAATAATTTGTCGATCCAGATCACAACTTGGAGAGTGCCTCAAGACAATTATATATGCTGATTACCCAGAACAATGGCCACGTCTTCTGGACTGGGTGAAGTACAACTTGCAAAATCAACAAATTTATGGAGCTTTGTTTGTGTTGCGGATACTCTCTAGAAAATATGAGTAAGTTCATCACTTTCTATTCCGTATCCCCATTCCTGTGTATGATTCAAAGATTTATTAGTGAAATTTTTGGTATGATTGTCTGCGGTGGCAGTAGCTCAAATTTGACTGTTTCAGTGTAGAACACTGAGTAAAACTTTAAGTGGTAACCACTCCTGAGTAGAAAAAGTTAAGGGAAGAGACGATTATATTTGACAAGGACTGTTAAGTGTTAAAAAGTGTATAATTTTAGATAATTTCCAGTTTGGAACGCAAGGTGTGCATTACATGTAAAGAAGCAGTAAATCTAGATGCTAATCTCATTGTTTATGCATAAGTAGCATGATTCTGTTTCATAATTTTGTTTTCTAGGTTCAAGTCAGACGAGGAGAGGGCACCGGTTTCCCACATTGTGGAGGAGACATTTCCTCTACTTATGACTATTTTTAATGGGCTTATCCAGATAGCAAATCCCTCAATGGAGATAGCAGAATATATGAAGCTGATATGCAAAATATTTTGGTCATCCATATATGTAAGTCGCTAGCTAGATCGAATTTTACATTTTGTTTTTTCTTAAGTTGATATGCGTATCCCTAATACACTAGTTAAACTCTTGGCAATTGAATTGCCAATATTACATTTTTTTTTACATTTTATAATATTGGCAATTGGCAAATTTGCTAGTTAAACTCTTCTTTGGTTCAGCGAAATCTCAATAAATAAATAAATAAAGAAACACTTCTTGTTTTCTTTTCCTGATGATTTATGGATATCCTGATCTTCATTTTGTGTTACTTTCCAAAGGTTCACCACATGATTCATTTCATACTATTTTCTGTGGCAGCTGGAGCTCCCAAAGCAATTATTTGATCTAAACGTATTCAATGCCTGGATGGTTCTGTTCTTGAATGTTTCGGAGCGTCCTGTTCCAGTTGAAGGCCAGCCAATGGATCCGGAACTTAGAAAATCTTGGGGCTGGTGGAAGGTCAAGAAGTGGACAGTGCACATCTTAAACAGGCTCTATAGTCGGTATGTCTCTGACGTTAATATGTTAATCAAAAAGTACTCTTGAAAGGGCCATTGAATTTTTGTGAACATTCGTTGTGATAGGTTTGGAGACCCAAAACTTCAAACTCCAGAAAACAAACCTTTCGCCCAAATGTTTCAGAAGAATTATGCAGGCAGAATTTTGGAAGGCCACCTAAATTTTCTGAATACAATTCGTGTTGGAGGCTATCTTCCTGACAGAGTTACAAATCTTCTCCTTCAGTACTTAAGCAACAGGTTTGTGTTACAGTTCCTTGTGTGCTTTAGTTTCATGGGCATACTTGTCACATTCAGTATGCCCACTTGGCTGATTTATATTCTCATTTCGCTGGCATTATATATGTTTTTCTTTTGTAGTTTTAGACTATTCTACCTTCTATAGTGTATAAAGATGTATTTTTGCCATCTTCCCTGCTGCATAAAATTAAATAAACAACCTACTACGGTATATTTGACATATGTGGCATTTCTACTTGAAGGGAGTTCTTAATCCTTTGACACTAATTCATTGTTTCTACAGCATTTCGAAGAATAGCATGTACAATTTGCTGCTGCCTCGGCTGGATGTTCTGCTTTTTGAGATTGTTTTCCCTCTAATGTGCTTTAATGACTCTGATCAAAAACTTTGGGAGGAAGACCCACATGAATATGTGAGGAAAGGTTACAGTAAGTATGAAATAATAGTTACTTTCTTGAAAAGTCTTGAACAGATCATATTTAATGATCTGTTGTGCTGCATTGCAGATATCATTGAAGACTTGTACAGTCCGCGAACAGCATCTATGGATTTTGTAAATGAATTGGTTCGAAAACGTGGGAAAGAGAACCTTCCGAAGTTTGTTCAGTTTGTTGTAGGGATCTTTAGGAGGTATTCTGTGTGAACTCTTCTGCTTGGAACTTCTTCTTCCAGTAGTGTCTTGTTGTTAACTTCTTTTAATACTGTTTGTAGTTATGACGAAGCTCCTGTTGAACATAAGCCTTATCGTCAAAAAGATGGCGCTATGCTTGCTGTTGGAGCTCTTTGTGACAAACTGAAACAAACTGATCCCTATAAATCCGAACTAGAGCGTATGTTGGTGCAACATATTTTTCCTGAATTCAGTAGTCCAGCTGGGCATCTTAGAGCAAAGGTATTCATTATTTTTGGCTTTAAACTGTGTCAAGGATACCTCAGCAATCCATGGTTGCCATAATAGGGGTTTGTGTTGTACTTCTCAATTTATTTTGAACTCTTTGTATCATTGCTTAAATAAATTTTTGAACAAAAGAAGGAAAAAAAAGGATAAATTATTGCGATATTTGGGCTGACTGCTGCAAAGTTGTCAATGTTTTTGGATGGACGTCCTGTTTTATGTCTAGTATTAGGTAGTATATTCTTTGGGACCCCCTTGATCTGTTTAAACATTGAGTTTTTTTTATGTAGGCCGCATGGGTAGCTGGACAATATGCCCATATCAACTTCTCAGATCAGATCAACTTTCGTAAAGCATTGCACAGTGTTGTTTCGGGAATGCGCGATCCTGATCTCCCTGTCCGGGTTGATTCAGTTTTTGCTTTACGATCATTTGTTGAGGCGTGCAAGGGTATGTGATTTTTCCTACGCAGTTGTATTCATGAATCTTTTTGCACTTGTTGACCGTGTGCGTTGTCATCTTGATTGTGTGTGGGTTTATATGTTTCTTATTAAAAATGTCTGGTCAAACTGGCAGATTTGAATGAGATACGTCCAATCCTCCCTCAGTTACTTGATGGTAGGTAACCCTTGTTTATAAAAACTAGATGGTCAGTATCGTTGGAGTAAACTAATGCTTTAATTTAATGTTTATTTTGCTCTTTTCAGAATTTTTCAAACTCATGAACGAGGTTGAGAACGAAGACCTTGTTTTTACGTTGGAGACCATTGTCGATAAGTTCGGCGAGGAGATGGCTCCTTATGCTTTTGGATTATGCCAAAATCTGGTAAGAAAACGAGCTCTCTCATGTGTCTAGTTTTCTTGAATATTTGAACTTGAGATATATGTACTTCTGCCTCTCCTTTTTCTCAGGCGGCTGCATTTTGGAGGTGCTTAAACACGTCAGAAGCCAGTGATGATTCGGATGACATGGGAGCTTTAGCTGCAGTTGGTTGTTTGCGTGCCATAAGTACAATTCTTGAATCTGTTAGCAGCCTTCCTCAGCTGTTTGTTGAGATAGAACCAACGATACTTCCAATAATGCAGAAAATGTTGACCACTGATGGCCAAGGTATACTGATGTCTATAAATACTTCTTGAGTTTTTCTCATTTAATTCTGGTCCTTAATTTGTGGCCTCCGAGCATTATTAAGTTATTTTGTGTCCAGATGATGGACTTTTGGACTGATTTGTTAGCCATTTTGATTCATTCCATTAGTACACATTTTTAGATAGGATATTTATTTACCCGTTATTTTTTTATCAGCCTTTTGTTGTGTAGTAGCATCAGATCTCAAGATCACCCTTTTCCGAATATTTTAAAATGAATACTTAAGCATTTAAATTCTCATCCTATTTGCTTTGACAGAGGTATTTGAAGAAGTTTTGGAGATTGCATCATACATGACCTTTTATTCACCTAACATTTCCTTGGACATATGGAGTCTCTGGCCATTAATGGTGGAAGCGTTGGTCGACTGGGCAATTGATTTTTTTCCAAGTATGGGTTCTCTCATATCTGTTTTTTGCATACTTTACTCTGCCACTGTTCTTTTTTGTTACATTCACTAAGTAATCCTTTGAAATTTAGATATTTTGGTTCCGATGGACAACTTTATATCAAGGGGAACTGTTCATTTCCTCTCTTGCAAGGAGCCCGACTACCAGCAAAACCTATATAATGTTCTTTCAACTGTAAGTATATCTTCTGATAGTTATAGTGCAGTTATATGGTATGTGCTTGTTGATTCTTCTGAACTGTAAGGTTATGGAATTATGTACATATCAACAAGGATAGAATCTTCCTTTATCTTATAACAGAAATTGCAAATTCCCCATGGCTTCAGTTACAAAATTGTTGGCCTCTAGTGTATTGGGTAACACTAAGAATAACACATACATGCAGCATTACATATGACAATTTTTGCTCCCGTAGTGTGGAGATGTTGGACATATATAAGCATCTCCCAGTTGCTCTACCCAAGCAAATCACTCATCAGTCTACTTAGCAATACCATTTGTTACCTTCATAGCTAATTTATATCTCCCTTTTTTGTTTCTACAGCTTATGACCGACAGAAACATAGAAGACAGTGATATTGAATCTGCTCCAAAACTTATTGAAGTTGTTTTCCAGAATTGCAAAGGGCAGGTGGATCAGTGGGTTGAACCATATCTGCGACTCACTATTGATCGTTTACAACGAGCGGAGAGTTCATACTTAAAATCTCTCCTTATACAAGTGGTAAGAACTGTGTGGAGAATTTGTTGACCTGCTGTGATTCCTACGTACCAATTTATTTTGCTTCATATGTGGCATGTTTTTTCAATGTCACTATATGCATCAGGCGTGCTTGCATTGAATTGTTTCCATCGTTGTGTTTATGGTTACAATGATGGGTTGAACTTTCTTTGCAAGGGAACCACCATTATATCTGCTACACCTTTAAGTTTGCTCTCTTGATCAAGTTCTCAAAAAAAAGTGATTTTATTCGCAGGTGGCAAATATGCTTTACTACAATCCAAATTTGACGCTTGGTGTACTGCATAACACGGGGCTTGCTTCAACGGTGTTTGATCTTTGGTTCCAGATGTTGCAACAAAAGAAAAAGAGTGGCTTGCCAGCAAATTTCAAAAGGTATCATTGATACTATTTATAATGTCTTATCTTGTTCATGGTAGCTTATAAGTGTAATGGTGGGACTTTCTATTTTTTTTTCACTTTGATTAGCTGATAAAGAGGTTGCTCTTTTTATACCAGGGAACACGATAAAAAGGTTTGCTGCTTGGGTTTGACTTCATTACTTGCTCTCCCGGGTGGTCAATTCCCGGACGAAGCGCTGCAGCGTGTTTTCAGGGCAACACTTGATCTTCTAGTTGCATATAAGAATCAGCTAGCTGGTATGTTGTGCTAATGATACATTTTCTCTCCACTTGGTGTGGTAACGTTAACAATTATTCCCTTTCCCATATTTCTCGCAGAAGCAGCAAAGGAGACAGAAGTAGATTATGAGGATGAGATGAATGGACTCGAGAGTGATGACGACGATGATGATGATGGGTCTGATGGGGAGATGGGGATGGATGATACCGAGGATGGAGATGAAGCAGAAAGCATGAAACTGCAGAAGTTAGCTGCACAGGTTTTGTCAAGTGCTTTTGTCGACTTCCCTCTGCCAAAGATGCCTTTTTTGGCTAAAATTGACTGTTTGCGAATTCGCTTGTTCATTTCGTAGGCAAAGTCCTTCCGATATGATGATGAGGATGATGATGATTCTGATGATGACTACAGTGATGACGACGAGTTCCAGTCACCCATCGATGAGGTGGATGCCTTTGTATTCTTTGTCGATGCAATCAGAGGTACCACTATATAGAATCTTCTGATCACTATTCTCTAGCACACAATACTAGAGGGAGCTTCATTTTCTCCAGTGTACATATTGCTTAGTCGCATCCTTGTCCTTTAAACAGTTATGCAGGCATCAGATGCGCAGAGGTTTCAGAACCTGAACCAGTCACTGGACTTCACTTATCAGGCGATTGCAAACGGAATAGCACAGCACGCAGAGCTGAGAAGAGTGGAAATCGAGAAGGAGAAGCAAAAGAAGGCAGCTGAAGTTGCTGCTGCTACTCCTGTTCCTGCTATATGATCTTTAAGCTTGGAGGGTGAAAGTCATAGTCTGATACGCACAACAATTCATTTTGGTGAAACTCTTGTTCATAGACAGCATTGCCGCTTGCTTCCATGTTATACAAACAAAGAAGCAGATTTTGTGGATTTGAGCAACAAAATACATGATCATCTCGAGAGTCTTGTGAAACCGTGTGGTTGCGGTCAGAAGGTTTGAATGTTTTGGTGAGATTGATGATGGTGGAGTCTGTGAAGAAAAGGTGTGAACTCTTCTTCTTCTTCGATGGTTCTGTGTGTTGTGTTGTGTCACTTTCTGGATTGGTTGTATTCTCAAAGAAGATACTTTATGGGCGAGGGGGGCGGATTTTGTGTACTCTTTTGTTCAATGCTTTACTACTACACACATTGTGTCTTGCTTTTTGGGATGTGTTAGTTTTTTTTTAGGAAAGTTACATTTGTATTTGTGTGATCTCACACAGAGATCAACAAGG
This sequence comes from Schrenkiella parvula, assembly GCA_000218505.1. Lineage (NCBI taxonomy): Eukaryota > Viridiplantae > Streptophyta > Magnoliopsida > Brassicales > Brassicaceae > Schrenkiella > Schrenkiella parvula. Next base: position 12,157,829 of record CM001190.1, on the reverse strand, counting down.
TCACTTCATCAGGTTGTACGACCATTCTTTCATAAAGTGAACAATTATTCTGTCATTCAAAAGTTTCTTTATAGTATTACATTCGAAGTAAAACATAATGTTTTTAGTAATCATTTTAACTCCTAAGCCATATAAATAACTATACTAAATTTAATTATAGCTAAGAATAACAAATTTCCTTCTATCTATCTAATTTTGACGCCAATTTCTTCTATATAACTTTCCTCCGCTAAAATTTTATAATATATTATTACCGATAAAGAAAACTTGTGTATTTTTATGTAACTCACTCTCCAATTTTTGGATTTTGTACTCAGCTGGACTCGCAAGCTTGACCGATACCTTAACCTACATTTCCGATTTTACATGAGAACTAGAACAATGGTCTACACTCAGTTCCTAGAATCCTACAAGAATGTGACAATCGAATCAGTGGCACATAGTGTCTCTGTAGAGTTCTTAGATCAGTAAGCGAAACTAACTCTCTATCCTTTTCATGCTCTGCTTACCATGAAATCATTGCTATCCTATTTGTTTTACAGGGAACTATCGGACGTCGTTGCAGCTGAGAAACTTCATTGCAAGATTGACAAAGTTGCGGGGATACTTGAAACAAACGGCCCAGATGTGAAGAAGGCTCTGTACCAATCTCAAGCAAGGAGACTTGCTGCTTAAAACCAGATACAGAAGTTATGGCGTGTGATCAACCATTGAGACTCAAAAAGGTCGTACCGTATGGAGTTTGATTTGCAAGTAATGTTCTTGAAATGTTAATAATATTTTTTCTTATAAGGTTTTTACTCCTCGATTAACTCCAAAACTAATCAATTAATACCAATGATCAAATTATCGTGTAAATGTCTTACTGTACGATCCAAAGTTGTAGGAAAATTACAAATATGAATCTAAATTTTCTTTGCTTTTCCTATGGGAGAAGAAAACAAAAGAAGAATCTTATGAAACCTTGTAGAGTAACAAATGAATAAAAAGGAAAATAATTTAGGGTAAAAAACCAGGTCACGAGGAAGAACAGCAAGAGAAACCGAACCCTTGTTTGGAGCCCTTATTGTCGTCCTTAACGAGACTTACTCGGTTATTCGCGCTCAGTTGGGTTTTATATGTGTCGGAGCTGAGTTGTTTCCGGCTAACATTGGTGTAGATGTCGCGGGTTACCATTTCGAAAGCAGTTTTAACGTTTGTCGAATCGAGAGCCGATGTTTCCATGAAGAATAGTCCTTCGGTTTCCGCTAGGGCTTTGCCTTCTTCCACGCTCACCGCTCTCATGCTTTCTAGGTCGCACTTGTTTCCCACCAACATCCTTGCCACCGTTGTATCCGAATGTGCTGCCAAAACAAAAACAAAAATGAATCAACAAAGTTTTACCAAACCAACATTCAAATCAAAATTGATATGCATCTTTACCCTGTAATGTAAGAGAGAGTTTATAGTTAGCTAATGAGAATCAAGCAACCTACTTCCTATAACCATTACGCAACCTACTTCCTATAACCATTTACCATTTCAGTAAGTTCTTAAGTTTCTAATATCGAAAGATTTTTTTCTTCAGTCTACCATCTAAAGAGAGATTCAAGAAGCAATGTATGGCTGAGTCCTTAGCTAAGCTTGGCAATTCCAGAAATATGGGCAAAAAATTGTCTAAATTTACCACAAGAATGAACAGAATCTAATCTTTATACAGTACTCGTAGCAAGAATCCTAACACTGGAAACATATAAATACCCGAGTTTTACTATTTTGAGTTGGTGAGGAAGACTTTCTTTTCGACTTGTACACTTTACTTTCGGCCAAAGAAACACGAAGGTCTCCATATAAAACTTTCGGATCCAATGGTAAGTATCTAAACCAAACAATTGAGCACACAATCCGGAGAAGAAAGTCCAGAAATTCTACCAAATACAACTTGGCATTTCACAATTTCACCCAAATATAGGGACCTAACCGGCTAAACCTTACTATATTCAAATCAATTGCATTTCAAATTCAGAGAGATTCGCGGATTAGTCAAATAAAAAACCATCGAAATCGATCTATAACAAAAAAACTTGAAATCAACGAGAATCAATCAATATGTAGCTACGAGACTTACTCTTGAGCTCATCGAGCCAACGCCCGACGCTCTCGAAGGTGCTCCGACGGCTGATGTCGTAGACGACGAGTGCACCGACGGCGCCGCGGTAATAAGCGGAGGTGACGGCACGGAAGCGCTCCTGACCAGCGGTATCCCATATCTGAGCTTTGACCTCTTTGCCTTCGATTTCCATGGTCTGAGTCTGGAACTCGACGCCGATCGTGGCTTTCGAATGCGCGTTGAACTCGTTCCGGGCGTACCGAGAGAGAAGGTTCGATTTCCCGACGGCGGAGTCGCCGATTATCACAATCTTGAAGAGATACTCCTCTCCTCCTTCGTCATCAGACGACATCATTTAGTAGCTCTTCTTCTTCCTCTTCTTCTTCCCTGACTTATAGAGAGAGATATTCGCGACTGGCTTTAGTGAGAGAGAGAAAGAAAGCTGGCAAGGAAAAGGAAGAGGACATACTGCGCATGAAGTGGTTCATAATTTTATCAACTTTAATTTTTTAAAATATTTTGAATTATGTGCCGTGAAATTCGGTGCATATTATAAATTCTTTTTGTCTACTTATGATATAAATGGGCCTAAAGATGTTCCGTTTACCCAAAAAGCCCATATTCAATAACGTTAAAGTGGCTCAGGCCTTAGAGTGCAGTATGGTCGAGGTATGGTGAATCGTTAGTCTAAAGTACAAAAACTATTAGTTAATTTATAAGTATTTGTTAGTGGGAAGAATAATCCAAACAGTTAAAAATATCAGATGTATGTTTAGGATAATTTTTTTATTACATTTTCACATTATTATATTCATTACAAAAGAAAAGAAAGAGAGGATTAATTAACGTTGGGTCCAAATTTGCATATGCTTTAGGGGACATTCACTTTTGGATCCAAATTTCAAACTATAGGATATATAAAGTTCATGCACCCACCCCTTGTGAATCTAACTTTAACCTATGGTCGTGTTCCCATGCATGTTTTTAATTTATACGTTATATAGACAAAATAAAGAGAAAATTACATAACATATATTGTACGTAGATTAGTAAAAAGATATCGGTAAGAAGAGACTATAAAAATTTGACTTTATAAAAAAACATTATGACGATATAAATTTAAATAACTATTGGTAAAGATATTTAATTAAATATTTCTTTATTTTAGTTTTTAAAATTTGATACTAAAATGTAACTTAGTTAGTCAATAACCTAGAAACATATTTCTACTATGTTTTTCTAATTTTCTTTCAATATTTAAAATAACTATTATCGTAACGTTATCTCCTATCAATCAAAGTTATAACCAAACCTATTTTTTTATCGTGCCACTATTTTTGTTTACCGTGTCTAACTATATTAAAATCTCTTATCGTTATTTTTTTACCTAACATAATATGTATAATTTCATGTTACCAAGACCCAGTACCAATAACATTATAACATTATTTTAGACTAAAATGTTTTCTTCTGCATAAAGCCAGAAACCTTCGGTTCATGTTTTCACTTTAACAACGACTTCTGTAGGAAACTATCACATATGTAGAAAATTTGTACATGGCAAGTATTTCTAGCTAGACCTTTCTTTCTTTACTTAGAAATCATCTTCTTTGAATCATTTTTTGTTTGTTTTTGACAATCTACTTTAATTATCTAAACACAAGATATAAAACGAATAAATAGCCTATGTTCTCTTATATGAAATTGAAGGAGAGCATTCCCTAACGTTGGTCAAGATCTGACTTAGCTTACCGAGATGTGGAAGAACAAGAGGAGACTATAGTCATATTAAAATATAAATTCGATAATACAATTCCAACTAGAGAGAATGTTTAGTCAGTCAATTCTAATTATTTGCATGAAACATATAGCTAAAAATTACCAAAAAAGAAACCCGTAGGATTAAGTGAAAAGGACGATAAAGTGAAAAAACGACATTAGTTCAACATATTGTTCACACATTACAACCAAAATAATTTAGAAATTTTTTAACTATATATGGAGATTGTTTAGTAAGTCAATTCTAATTTACATGAAACATGGAATTAAGAATTAAAAAGAAAACATATAGTTAAGTAACTAGGACAATAAAGTGAAACAAACGACATAAATAAACATATTGTTCACACATTACAACCACAGTAATTTAGAAAAATTCCAACTATGGATCGGAGGAGAGTGATTCTCCTTTTTTTGTTCTTTACCGCTAGTTAATTAATATAGTTTGTATGAAACATATAAAATTTAAGTTAAAAAAGACGATCCAATAAAACAAATTACAGAAATTAAACACATTTCTTCAAAAAATTATAACCAAAAAAATTTAGAGCTAGATTTTTAAAATTTTGCCTTGTTTACTAGTTTACATTTCCGCGTTTGAAACTTTTAAAATATTGATAACTACATTAAAATATTAGTATGATATACTATCCGTTTACTGTATAGATATATAGATATATAGATGTATCAATATATTAGTTCTAAAAAAGGTATATAAATAACTTCAAATTAATATACCCTCTTACTAAATAGTAAAGATTTAAATTCAAAATTTTTTTTTAAATAAATGATAAAATAAATAAAAAATTTCGACAGTCAAAATAGAATTATAATTGAAAAGCGACACTGAAAAAATGTGGAACCACATTTTTTATCATTAAAATTAACTATTTCAATTAGCTGGACGCATAAAAATAAATGCACACACAAACAAAAAGAAATATGATCTTAGGAAAATTCTTACAACCATTAACATATATACTTTGTACGTTATATATAGACTAAGAAAAATTTGTTCAATCTTACAAAAAAAACCTATGACTTAGTTTGGATCATCTTAGTCCTAGAAAATATTACAATACAACATATGATTAGAGACAGAAGAAAGTAGATTGACGACGTTGGTCCAATGCATATTTCGTTGTCCTTTCAAGAACATCGGCTTCTCACCCTTTCCCTTCAAAGATTCTGAGGCAAAATATTTACTGTCCTCTTCCTCATCGGTATCGGCTGATCTCGAGCTTATTCTCCGACAATTAAGAAGATCGATATAAGTGTCGAGATCGTGAACGCAAGACATGTTTTGAACATCAAAAAAATCTAGTGTGAGTTCGACCCCAACATGAGCATAACATGAACAACTCCATGGAAGCTCAAGAAAACCACCTAAAACCCTAAAATTCTCATTGAATAAAACGCCGGGAAGTTTAGTGATCGGATCGTTAACATTAATGATCCTCAAAACTTTAACTCCTATCTCATCGCAACGTTTCTTGAACTCCAAATTACCAACCCTAGGACCTGCGAAAGAGAACACAGTCACGGGAATATCTCTCTCGCCGATCCTTCGGTTTAAACCGAGTTCCGCAATGTCGTAAGCAAGAAGATGAGCCAATGAGCTTCCCATGCTATGTCCCGCGAGTGTTATACTCACATCTTCTCCTTTATGCTTTCTAATCAATCGCGAGATTTCGGACAGAAGTTGTTGTCTGCAGCTCTCTAGCCCGAATGTGCTCTCACTCTCATCGGATGTGTACAAACTCAAGAACCCGGATTCGACTTTCACATCAGCCCGCAGGTTATGAGGATGAAATCTAGCCGGAGTTAACGAGCTCATGAAATTCGTCAACCATTCGGGGTTAGTTACTGTTCCACGAAACGTCACCACAATGTCTCTCCTCCCTAAACGTTTCACCGAGTCATCAGATGAGACTGCAACGTAACCTACCCAACGTGCGCCCCTATTCGCCTCGTTCTGGATTGGACTGATATTGATGTTGATGTCCGGCGTGGCGTAGATGTATTTGGTGACTTGGTAGTCCTCAGGTTTGTCGATTCCGGTTTCTCCAAGTAAGTTTTTTTTTCCATACTTGCAATTCAAGTAACGTTTAGAATTGGGGTTTAGATCGAAGGCTTTGTAACAAGTGGAAACCAAGTTACCGTAACGAGTGATCTCCTGTTGGAGAAGGGGGTTTAAAGGTTCGATAAGATCTTGCCAGTTGTTACATCCTTGTATCTCTCTCCAAACCCGAGATAACGGTACAGTCGCTTCTGCGCAAGAGCACGGTGCCTGAGCACGAGATATAGGACTAGGAGCAACGGAAGAAGTTAGAATATGTGGTGCTAGTACTGAAGAAGAAGACGCAATTACGAGTCTTTTGGAGGTGTGAATTTTGGAATTGGGGAGAGGAGCAAGATGAAGAAGAGAGAGAGTGTGTTGTAGATTTTTGTCTGATCTTAGAAATTGAACATGATTCAGATTAGGGTTTTGGATTAAAGATTTAGCCGCCATTGTTGGAAGACAACTTAAACAATTGAGAGAACTTTGTGTAAGACTAAGTGTTAAGAAATATATACAAAAGTATGTGTAGGCGTACTTATAGTGAGCATTGAGAGCGAGTTCCACATGTTTTAGCGTGTATTTGACTGAGAAATCAAGTTAAAAGTATTCGAATTACGATCGTTTCTGTGACATATAAAACTATTTTATGTGGTCGGTTCACTATTATTAAATTTTATAATTTCGTCTTGTAGTTTCTGGTTCTCCTTAGTTCAGTCTTTTATACGCGTTACCATATGTGTATGAGTGCAAAATAAAATATTTAAAAATTATGAAATATCGTTAGTTCCAAGTTACCAACCTCGTATACTAATTAGTAATTACAAATATCTAAAGCGTAACAGTTTTTCACTTCAAAATTGTGTATGCTAACTTAACATGTTATTGATAAAAATTAAATTGAAATATTATATCTAAACTTCATCAACAAAATATATTATAAATATATCAATTTTACTGTCAATGTCACTAGATATCCTTAACTGTTACGACAAATCGACCACAAATCAGAAAAGATATTGCAAACCACATTTATTTTGAGAGGAGAATGTGATTATACCATTATGGGAGCTTCTTCTAGGTTATTTCCAAAAACTAAAAGTCAGTTGTTTCGGTTTATTGTATTTAAACTCTACTTTTTCTTTCTTTCTTTTGGGACTCTTTTTGGTTTGGGTTTAATTTTTTTTACTTCTTAACGATAATATCGTATGCATACCTCCAATTACGAAGCATCATTGTTGTACCGGAGAATGTACATATTTATATATTATAATTACTTTCTGTCAGTCACTAAAGCAAAAATTGTTGTTTACTATGTCACCAGTATAGGAAATACAATCATATACACACATATATAAGAACAAAACATAGAATCTACATTATCTGTTAATTTCAACAAAGGTAACAATAATTATAAGAGAATATCCTAAAATATTACACTTCATGGTTTTATTCTAAACGTATTATTACTACATTTCTTTTCCAATAATACAACAAATCGTTATGAAGGAATTTTAATTTGGGTCATCTATTCTACTAAAACAGAGTCATATTTTGAAAAAAACATTTCTTTATGTGTTATATTACGAAAAATGCCATTAAGTTTTTATTTGAAATTTTATTTTATTAAAAGTATTTTAGGAATAAAATATATCTGTTATCTCTGTTGCCAAACAGTTTTTTGTATTTTTGACCAACTCGACAGAGTTGACTCAGTTGCATAACTCGGTTTAACCTATAGTTCATTATACTAGCTATACCTGTTTCCAAACACCCTCTTTCACTTTTTACCCTAAATTTTTACACGTTTTTTCTCTTCTTACACCCATAGCCTCACATAATAGTTCTCAAAGATTTTCTAAAAAAACATCAAAATTGTTTTCTTCACATAACAATTGGTCCTAATCTTAAGATGCATCGAGGCTTGTGTAAATCAAACCGAAAGTTCATCAAAAATAGTTATAGCTACGTTGTTACATCAAAGATCAAACTGTTCCAAAGATAAATAAAGAGAAAAAAGTCAATCCGGATGCAATACTAATAGGCCCTCCTTACCAGGAAGCAGATCATTGTTGAATCCGTATAATATCGCAATAGGAAGAATCCACATGAACATTGATGCAACAAGGAACTTCTGCATAACCCCAGCCATGGTAGCACGAAAATCTACATCAAATTATGAAAACCCATGAATCACGAAGATGCGAGATGTTGAAAGAGACAAAATCTGTAATCTAGGGTTTTCAAAAAATTAACTTTAGTACCACAAAGTAAGCGACGAGAGAAGCTTACGCTGAATCTGGCGAGTTAACTCGTTCGTGGACTCTCAAGAATTCAGAGTAAGATGGAATTAATTGCAAAAATTGTAATTAAAAATCTTTTTTCAAATATTTTCATAAAAATACTTCTCAAATAATATTAAGAAAATAGCTAATTATATAATAGATTTGTGCTTGACGTGTCATTTCCTTATTTGACGGGTTTTGTTTTTTCGATTCTATCCAAATTAAATAAAACTGTGGGGTTTCTAAAGGGTTTTACAGTTTAAGGTGGGGAAGACGAGGAGAAGCACAATCAAATACATATTTTTTTCTTTGAGTCCAATTCAGTGCCAAAATTCAACCTTCAGATTGTTGCCGCCACAACTCCAGGTTTTGTTGAACTGATTCAAATCCATTTTTATGTTCTTTTCCTTAACCTTTTTTTGTTTCCCCGATTTCGATTCCTCTAGTCGCCGGGTGTTTGATTTTCTTCAATCTCTTTCGTTTGTTTTGGTGACAATTTTGTTTTCAGAGGAATGATTCTCCCATATTCGACACAATTCACTTGCCCTGTTCAAGAGAATGGATTTAACCATTCCCCACTATTCTCCGGCGTTCCTGCTTTTGCCCTTTGCAAAATAAATGGTTTTGAGGTTACTTCTTCGAGATACGAGTGTTCTGGTTCGGTGAAGATTGCCTCCTCGGTTAGTTTCCGATGACCTAACTCTTTCCTATAATTTATGCTTACATAAGTTCCGAATTGGCTCAATTTGAAACCATTTTCGCTCTGTCATATGGCTAGAAGGGGAATGTGATGAGGTCTAGAAGAAATGTGAAAGCTTTTGGGTTGGTTGATAAACTTGGGAAGAAGTTATGGAGAGAAGAAAACAATGAAGGCGACAGTGAAGATGAGGACGATGAAGTGAAGAAAGATACCTCTGCAAAAAGATCAGCAAGTCTCGATGATCCAGAGGAGAGACGGGAATGGAGGAAGAAGATAAGAGAGGTGATTGATGAGCATCCGGATATTGAAGAGGAAGAGATTGACCTCGTCGAGAAGAGGAGGAAGATGCAAAAGCTTCTTGCTGATTACCCTCTTGTTGTGAACGAGGAGGATCCTAATTGGCCCGAAGATGCGGATGGTTGGGGGTTTAGCTTCAATCAGTTCTTCAATAAGATAACGATTAAGAACGAAAAGAAGGATGATGATGATGATGATGACGACAACGATGGAGATGATAGTGAGAAGGAGATTGTTTGGCAAGATGATAACTACATACGCCCGATTAAAGATCTCACAACTGCAGAATGGGAGGAGGCAGTGTTCAAAGATATCAGTCCGCTTATGGTCCTTGTTCACAACCGCTACAAAAGGTCAGTGGTAACTGTTTGTTTTCATTGTCAATTTTTTTCATGCTTGCTTTGGTTGTCAAATTGCTACACATATAGATTTATTTCTGGCATTTGGTTTATTAGTCTTTGTGCTCATTCCTAAATTTGAAGAAGTTTCAACCTTTACTGTATTTGTAAACAGATCTGCCTCTCTCTTCTTTCTTAAATTCAACTTGCTGATGGAATCTTTCAACCTGGACTATAGTATTTCGAGCTTTGTTGTTGATATTTAATACGAGTATCGGCTAATTTCAGGCCAAAGGAAAACGAAAAATTCAGGGAAGAACTAGAGAAGGCGATACAAGTAATATGGAACTGTGGTCTTCCTTCACCAAGAGTAAGTTTGCAAATATTGTTAGTTCTTTACCATTTTGGAAACCTTTCTTGGATCTTGCTGTATGTGTTGGTCTGTGCTTTAATTCTCCTGGGTCATATTACTTCCAGTGTGTTGCTGTTGATGCTGTGGTTGAGACAGATTTGGTCTCTGCTCTGCAAGTATCTGTATTCCCAGAGATCATCTTCACTAAAGCTGGAAAGATACTATACCGTGAGAAAGGTAATCTCTTGAAACCGATAACCGTTCAATGCCGGAATTTCTATAACCTTTTTGTTGTACTTGAAACATTTTTTAAAATATTTTGCAGGCATTAAAACAGCAGATGAGCTCTCAAGGATCATGGCTTTCTTCTATTATGGAGCTGCAAAACCACCTTGTTTAAATGGTATCGATAATTCCCAAGAACAGATTCCTTCAGTCGTGTAAGTGTCGATTACGATTACGCTTAGGCTTTTGTGATTATGTAAAGTAGTATCTTTTCTAAGTCTGAAGAAAATGTATGAACTGATGAAGAAGTAATCAATCTTTTGAATTTGAAATATGTTTTTTCTTTTTCTCAAATTGCTATTTATAGAACATGATAAATTATGAGTCTCAGAAGCAGAGACTTCGCGTCCGTAAACGCTTATCATCATCATGTTTCTCTCTCTCTTGCGACGTGCTCTCTTCTCCATTTCTCTCTCTCATTCTCTCATGCTCATATTCCTCTTCATGGTTGGATTCGTCCCGATTTCCAATTTTCTTCATTTGGCAAATTCCTTTGATCTTCTTCCATGGATTCAGTTACTATCGAAGCAGATGAGCGGGAGGCGTTGTCATCGCTCGTCCCCGCTCATCCGCCGCCGCGTAAGACACATTCCTACGTTGAGCAGTATGATCAGAAGCCGCATTACCCGATCCGCAAGTATAGCCTTGACGAGGGCTCCAGATCCGTGATGGGGGATTCCGAACCTGTTTATTTTGATTCCTCCGACGGCGAGTTCTCCACGGAAGGAGTAGCCATTGTCAACGGCAGAACCGGTGGCGACAGAGGCAATGGAGAGGATTATGGTTTCGTCACGCCTCCGTCCAAACCAGCATCGCAGCGCGGTGAGATTGACGGCCTCGGAGGAGGGGAAGATTTCGAGTCCCTTCCGGAATTCATGGGCGCAGGAGGTGGTGTCGATGTTTTCAGAGTGCCGGTGCGTGCAGCGGTGAATCCCGGACGACCGCCGTGTCTTGAGCTCCGGCCTCACCCGTTGAGAGAGACCCAAACAGGAAAGTTTCTGAGAAACATTGCTTGTACGGAAAGTCAGCTATGGGCCGGACAGGAGAACGGCGTGAGATTCTGGAACTTGGAGGAAGCATACGAGATCGGCTGTGGCATTGGCGGGCAGGTACGGCGAGGGGACGAGGATACAGCCCCATTTCATGAATCTGTTACAATCTCGCCTACCTTGTGTTTGATGATTGACCATGGAAATAGGCTTGTGTGGAGCGGCCACAAGGATGGCAAAATCAGGGCTTGGAAAATGGATCAGCCGATTACTAACTCTGTGGATGATTCAAAGCCTTTCAAGGAACGACTCTCGTGGCAAGCTCATCGTGGTCCTGTGAATCACATTGTCATTAGCTCCTATGGTTAGTGTTCTCTGATTCTGATGGCTAATCTAGTTTTTGAATGGTGTTAATATTTGGATTCTCAAATCTTTTTTGGTTTTGTTTTGTTAATGTTGCAGGTGATATGTGGTCATGTTCTGAAGGAGGTGTGATAAAAATATGGACTTTGGATTCTTTAGAGAAGTCTCTTGTGCTTAAACCGGAGGAGAAGCATATGGCTGCATTGTTAGTGGAGAGGTCTGGTATTGACCTTAGGAGCCAAGTTACTGTTAATGGTACATGCAGCATATCTTCTTCAGATGTCAAGTTTTTGTTAGTTGATACAGTAAGAGCTAAAGTATGGGCTGTGCAGCACCTCTCATTTTCAATGTGGTAGGCTTTTTTTTCTTAGTCTTCAACAGATTATGAATATGTCAGAACATTTGGAACGTTTTCTGTTGTGGTTCTATTTTGATCATTCAAAGAGAGATGTATCTGTGCAGGGATGCTCAGAATAAAGACCTTTTGAAAGTTTTCAATATTGATGGGCAAGTCGAAAATCGTGTGGATGGCATACCTACGCAAGGTCAACAAGTTGAAGAAACGAAAGTGAAGTTCTTCTCCACACCGAAAAAGGAAAAATCGCAGGGCTTTCTGCAAAGATCGCGCCATGCCATAATGGGAGCTGCAGGAGCTGTTCGTCGAGCTGCCACTAGAAGTGCAGGAGCTTTTGCGGAAGATCCTAGGAAAGTAGAAGCTATCACGATAGCGGCAGATGGATCAATTTGGACTGGGAGCATGAATGGCGTAATTGCTCAGTGGGACGGAAATGGAAACCGCTTGCGGGAGGTGAATCATCATCAGCAGGCTGTTCTGTGCTTTTGCACTTTTGGTGATCGAATATATGTGGGTTATGCAAGTGGTTACATCCAGATTTTGGATCTTGGTGGAAAGCTAATGGCAAGCTGGGTTTCACACAATGAACCTGTGGTAAAGCTAGCAGTAGGTGGTGGTTTCATTTTTAGTTTAGCCACTCATGGTGGTGTAAGAGGATGGTATGTGACATCACCAGGACCTCTAGACAGCTTAATCCGAACAGAATTGTCTCAAAAGGAAATTACATATGCCCGACAAGACAGTGTTAAAATCTTAATTGGTACCTGGAATGTTGGTGAAGGTCGGGCCTCACGGGGAGCGCTTATGTCATGGCTGGGTTCTGCTGTTTCGGATGTTGGCATTGTCGCTGTTGGGTTGCAAGAGGTGGATATGGGGGCAGGTTTTCTTGCCATGTCTACTGCAAAGGAAACGGTAACTCCTTTTGTTAGAGCTATTTACTCATGACTGATTTTGCTTAAATTCTAAATAACAACATCTACTGAAAACGGTTGGAAAATCAACCAAAGATTAATGTTTACTTTGCCTCCGTTTGTTTGCTTCTGTCCAATGAGGCTCCACAATTGGATGATCCCTACTGATCTGTATTCATTTTCAGTCTGAGTTTACTAATTCTCTTACTTGAACAATTATGGAACTAGTAGATTTTGATAAATTGACTCCTGTGATCGAAGGTATATACTCTATAATCTCTTAATCAAGTTGAATCTAACATTTCTTTCAGTTGACAGATACATGTCGACTGGTTATGGCCCTTTTTGGTTGATCAGTAGTTGGTTCCATCTTCAAATATATATAGAAATAGTATTAGTTTCAAGATCTTACCAGTCTGGCCAGTCCTTGACCAGATCAGTGTCCCTTTGCCAGGGGAGGCAAAAATCGTCCAGTACTACCTAGGAATTCTGGTTACAGAGAAAAATTATCTTCACTAGCATGTTTAAATTTTTGTGTGCGGATTCATATGCTTTACACTGGGATTATGCTGTTATCTACATATTTTAAGTCCATTCATCTTTGGGTTCCGTTTGTAGGTGGGGGTTGAAGGAAGTGCTGTGGGGCAATGGTGGCTTGATGCAATTGGAAATGCACTAGATGAGAGAAATACTTTCGAACGTATGGGTTCGAGGCAGTTGGCAGGACTGCTAATATCTCTTTGGTAGGCAATGAATTCATTCCAGACGAGTTACATGTTTCTGTTTCTCTACTGATTGCAGGTGTACCAGACCACTGTCCTTCTTTCCTTGCATAGGATCTAAAGTCTTTCACCTGTCTTAAGATTGTTAAGCTATATATCATATGTCCAGGTTAACCATCTTTTTTGTCACCTTATGTCTTATAACTTTCTGCTTAGGGTGAGGAAGGATATTAGGACACATGTCGGAGATCTTGATGTTGCAGCAGTTCCATGTGGCTTTGGCGGCGCCATTGGCAACAAGGTCTGTCGTTAAAGCTATCTTTCACTTAGTTCTGTCCTAAGACAAAATCAATTAGTCTGATGTATGATCCAATAATCTACGGTGCTAATGGAATTAGAATGGTTTACCTTGCTGACATGAATTGAGGATAGTCATCATTGTTGATCAGATTAATGTTCCGACATTGTTAAAAACAGGGAGGTGTGGGCTTGAGAATCAGAGTTTATGACCGGATTATGTGCTTTGTGAACTGTCACTTGGCTGCTCACTTGGAGGCAGTTACTCGGAGAAACGCGGATTTCAATCACATATATCGGTCAATGGTCTTCTCCAAAGGACAAAGTTTATATACTACTGCAGCTGGTATGGTGTCGTACCTGTTTTTGTCTTGCTCACTTGGCTTCTCCACGTACTTATTTTGGCTGCTTTATTCTTCTGGCTTACCATGGCCCCTCTCTCTTGCAGCCGGTGCTTCAACATCTGCTCAAGCACTAAAGAATAACACTGTATGAACTTATTATATTAGCGCATTACTTACAGCATTTTGGTTCACAATCTCGGTCTCGAGCTTTGTTTTTTGTCCCTTCTAACTGTTATTGTTCGTTTCCTTTGTTTTCCAGAATACAAACATCAGCACTGAAGAAGAGAAGTCTGATTTAGCAGCAGCAGATATGGTTGCATTTTTTGGTGACTTCAATTATAGGTTGTTTGGTATAACCTACGATGAAGCGAGGGACTTCATTTCACACCGATCTTTTGATTGGCTCCGAGAGAAAGACCAACTTAGGGCAGAGATGAATGAGGGAAAAGTGTTCCAAGGAATGCGTGAGGCGTTAATTACCTTCCCGCCAACTTACAAATTTGAAAAGAATAAGCCAGGTCTTGGAGGTAAGAGATACATTTGGAATACTCTGCAAATGTCTCCTGGTTACTCTTCGTCTAGTTTCTCAAGAACCTATCATGCTTGTAAAAATAGAGTGAGATTTGGACTATTAATTAATTTCCGCCCTGTTCCTTACTCCAGGATATGATTCAGGGGAGAAAAAACGTATACCTGCATGGTGTGACAGGGTTATATACAGAGACAACCAATCAAGCCCATTTTCTGAGTGCAATTTGCAGTGCCCAGTAGTTTCGTCGACTGTAATGTAATGTTCCATAATGCAATCTCATGATCTTGTTTCTCTTTGCTTTCACCTTTTGGTTTTCTCACCACCCTATGCATTGTGTTAACAGGTATGAAGCTTGCATGGACGTGACTGAGAGTGATCACAAACCCGTGCGCTGTAAACTTCATGCTAACATAGCTCACACCGATAAATCTGTTCGGAGACAGGAGCTGGGGAAAATAATAAGGTCCAGTGAGAAACTCAGATCCATCTTTGAGGAACTAAAATCAGTTCCAGAAACATCAGTGAGTACCAACAACATTCTTCTTCAGAGTCAGGACACATTCATCTTTACAATCACAAACAAGTCAAACTCGAGCAGAGCCATCTTCAACATTGTCTGTAAGGGTCAGACTATGGTTAGAGATGATGGAGAGGAACCCGAGAATCAATCAAGAGGCACCTTTGGTCTCCCTCGCTGGCTCGAGGTTAGTATTCTCCTTTTTTCACCAATGAATCTCTGTTTTCGCCATTTATCATCACAAGATACAATGATCAGAAAACTCTTTCTTCAGGTTTCCCCAGGAGCCGGGATGATAAAACCTGATGCTTCGGTGCAGGTGAAGGTTCATCATGAAGATTTTCATACCTCAGATGAGTCCATTGATGTCCAACAAAACTTATCGTGTGAAGACACTTGTGACAAAGAAGTGACCCTGATGATAAACGTCCAGGGAAGCTGCTCGACCAGAACAACAAGCCATTCTATCAAAGTCCGCCACTGCTTCTCAGCAGCCAAATCACTTAGTCTCGCCTATTCCAAACCCACCAGCATGACAAAGAATCTAGAGGGTTCCACCCGTTATCAGACAGATACTTACCGCGGTGGAAGCACGAGACGGGGTTGAAGATGATTCCTATTAACATCACACTATAGCTAGATCTTAGGAGCAGACGAACTGTGACCCATCTAAAGAAATGAATCCAGGCCCCGTAGGAGATCAGTTTATTCACAACTAAGAATCGGGTATCATCAGGTTTTAGTTTCTTCATTCTCATTCTCATTCTTTGATTCATTGGATATAAGAAAAGTTTACTGTATATTGCGTTGATACCAACGAACTCATTACAGATCTGTTATTCTACTCGAGAAACTAAAAAATATCGATTAGCAATGGTTTACAGGTACAACATACAAGTATATATTGGTTATTCTTACATGAGGAGACCCTGCTGTCCAAATTCTCTACACATTGTTTGTTCATAGTGCATACATTCTCTTGTTGTATTCACCATTTAGAATTTCTGAATCAGAAGGCATACGAGACATAGAGAAAGACTGAGACTTGCTTCTCTCTTTTCTTATGCTTCTCAATTTAGATTCCTCCATCCTATGCATGATCACACAGTAACACATTGCACCGATTGTGGTCAACATGATCGTACTACCAATTACAGTCGCACACACGGCCAACCACATCTCCTCTTTGCCCACAACAATGTAAGAGAGAGAAACAAAGGCAATGGATATGAACAAACAAGCACACCACATGAGCTTGTTGATCACAAACACAAGCTTCTTCTTCGCCTTCTGCTCAATCACAACAACTGAAGTCTGCACCACGACAACAGCTAACGATATAAACAGTGCCAAGCTGTCAAAGACAAAGAAGACCAGAAATGGTGCTTTGTTTGCTATACGAGCTTGTCCTTGCAACGGTCCTTTCGATGGATCCTCTTCATATTGGCCAGGGATTGTGAAGATGGCTGCGAAAGCCACCGTAGCAATAAGCACAGCCACGACGGTTGCTGAGTTTATAGCGTTGTTTAGACCGCTAATGTGAAGCTTCTTGAGTCTCTTTGCTATCTTCTGGACTCTTACACCGGTTTGCCTGGATTGCTGAAGCTGAGATTGTACCTCGTGCTTTATGTCGCTGACCGTTTGCTTCAGTTGCTTAGCTGGGTTTTGAGGCTTCCCTAGATCTTTAGCTGTAGCAGCTCCTGCTTCTTTCAGAACCGACACAAGCTCTGTGTTACCTATCTTCTCAGCGATATCAAGTGGCGTATCTCCAGCTTTGTTTATTGGGTTAAGGTTAATGCCTTCAAAAGATACCAAACACTGCACTATCTGCAGAGAAGTCAATTAACAGTTTATATGAGAACTAATATTGACCAAGAAACCGGGAGAAGGATCCTTCCATGATGATGAATCCCTTCTATTATACTTGCCTAATACCAAATTTGGATAATTGAGAAAAGCAAGTAAAGAGTTATTACCTTAATACGGCCCTTGTTTGTTGCAATGTGCAATGGCGTATTTCCTTTATTATCCTCAACACTCAAAACCGCAACATCAGGTTTCACCAATTCAACAACGATCCCATCATTTTGACCTTTCACAGCCATGTGAAGAGCGGTTTGCCCCTTTTTATCGGTTCTAAACCCAATGCTTGGATCATTACCTATCAGAGATTTAACAACTTCCACATGACCCATCCTTGCTGCAGAGTGAAGCGCAGTTTTACCATTGTTCTTAGCTATCTTAGCCAAATTAGAGTCTGTCTCCAAAAGAAGATTCACCACATCGATGTGTCCTTGTGTTGCAGCCGTGTGTAATGCAGTTGTACATGATAAATCTGTTGTCATTGCCAAGTTTGGGAATGTCTCCAACAGTTTCTTCAACACCTCTGCAAAAGAAGAAAAGCCAAATTAAGAGAACAATCCATAGATGGTTCTGTAGTCTCGTTGAAATAGAGAAAAATCGAAGAAAGTATATATCTTTTTTTACCAAGATGGCCTTGTTTAGCTGTGACATGAAATGGTTCAAACCCGTTTCTAGCTGCTATCGAAGCAGTTTGAAGATCCATATGCTTCAACATCTCTTCAACAACAATTGAATGCCCATTCTCTGCTGCAGTATAAAGAGGAGTCTCTCCTTCAAGATTCTGCTTTGACAACAACTCTCTCAACTCTTCGCCGTCTCCATCGCAACTACTCCGAATCAGTTCTTGAACTTTTCCCAAGTTCCCGGTTCGAGCTGCAATATGAAGAGGCGAATCTCCTCTTTTCCCTGGCGACTCATTCTTCTTCCTCCTCTCACCAATGAAACTCAACTGCCTCTCCATCACCACACGGAAGCTTTTCTGCTTCTCTAAAAACCCACCACGGAAACTTTTCTGCCTCTCCATTGTTGCTCCACCAAAACTCGGTAGTTTCTCCATAACTCCACGTTTCTGATTCTCTACAGTCACAACACCTCGAAAACTCTGTTGCTTCTCCATTGATCTTCCGAGTCTGCTTGGCTGATGACTCTCAAAATTCACGCCTTGGAAACTAACTTGTTTCTCTAAAGCTCTCGCCTTTCTCGGCGAATTAGTCTCCACACATCGAAAACTCTGTTGCTTCTCCATGGATTTCGTCTGATTCTCTTGTGTATGGTTTATTATACCATTAAAGCTCTGCTGCTTCTCTTCAATAGGACTACTCTGCCTCTCCTCCATTATAGTCATACTATTACTCCAATTCTTCGTCGTTATCAACAAAAACACCTAAACCCAGATAATTTATTATCCCCAATCTAACCAAAAGAAACCCTACTCTAATTACACACAAATCTTGAGAAAACAATACCTGTCCAAATCTAGACAAACAAAAAAACCAAACTTTACGGGAAACGAATTGAAGAGCAGACACCAGATTTCATGTCAAATCAACCCAAAGCTGTGAAGAAACTTGGAACTGATTAAAGATCGGAAAAAAGGAGAAGTCAGATTGAAGCTGATTGAATCAGTACCTCCAGAAGACCAAGAAAAAACATTAGCAAAATCTGAGAAACCCAAAGAGCTTGAATTTCAATAAAAAGTTTAGCCTTTTTGTGCTCTCACCACGTGTATGAAGTTTTTTGGCTCCTAAACCATAGACGAAGCTGCGCAGATAAAGAGAAAGAGAGAGAATGTCAGAAGCAGAACATCAGCATCATCCTCAGTTGAAGAATTTTTAGCAGCCACACCTCTTTGTTGTTAGTGCCTTCTTTTAACACGCTTTAATTTTCACCTCACTCTTTGTTTTTCCTTTTCTTGTTCTTTTGTCGAAATTGCAAGAGTTTTTGGGCTGTAAGTTACTAAATTATGTAATTAACAGAAATTTTAAATCCTAAGTAAAAATTTTAGATTTTCTCAACAAAAAAGAAACTTAAAATCGGAATTAATATAAAGAAATAAAAAAATTGGTGGACTTAACAAAACAAAATCTCTCTAGTGGTAGTGACTCCTCTAGTTTATTGACTCTTCTATTGATGGTGCCATGTCACCTAATCCGAGTTAAAGTCTAAAGAAGGTAAAAACTAAAAAGACAATAAAAACTTGACATAGTTACTCTTGTTTTGTAAAAAGTCAAGTCATTATTGTCACTTTTAGTTAGCTTTTTTGTTCATCGCTTTGTTAGTTAATTAACGATTTTATCTTAGTTTTTACACATTAGCATAGTGATGTAATCATATAATTGTCTTCTATAAGACAAAACTAAGGACAACTACAAGAAAAGTTTCATCTCTTACAACTCATTTAGCATTTCTAACCAAATTATATATATTTTTAAAAAATGTTAAATAATTAATTTGACTGGATTTTCTAGCTTAGTTGTTTATGTTACTGTGTATACTCTGTTACATCATAATGATAGATAATTAATCTTAAATTTATGGTCTACTATTTACATATTGAATAATCAAATCAAATATAATGATCTGCATATTATATATAATTCAATAAATTATCTATCATAGAAGAAGGGCAGGAGAATATAAAATAATGTAGTTCTTCCGTCGAGAAAGTAATAAATAAATGTTTGATCCATTCATTGTGGCCAATAATATTGTAGTCACTACAGACAAATACCCTAAAATAATCGAGCAAAACCATAAAAAGCACGTGCTCCATTAATCATTGTGCTTTATAATTCCAATAATCAAACCTTTTTCTTTTACATATGAATAGCGAAAAGAAAACAAAAACAATTTTTTATTTCAATTTTTTCAAATCTAAGGTTTGGTATCACATGTAATCCAATGATACAAAGCTTTCCCGGTTTAAGATAGAATAATCACCCAAAATCTAGTTGATACCTTGTTTATGTAAACTTTCTAATAAACCTAACGTAACTATTGTTAAAAATGGTAGTTACATGAACCAACAATCTTTATATTAGTTTTAGTGTTTAGAGGGGATAATATATAGATTTGTGATATACTTTTTGAGTTTTGAATTGCTAATATGTGTAGTAGAGCTGCAGAGGATAATTATTAGCATAGTGTAACTGCATTTGAGAGTAATCTTGACAAACTATACTTTAAGACAACTACATAACATAATCATATAAGTTATGTTTGGTTCCAAGGAGTATTTTACACTATGTTTTAATGGGAATGTGTGCATAATTGACCAGTAGATTGTTTTTCGTTAGTGGAACACCGAAATAAAGTATTATTTTTCAAACCGAACTAGAATGTCAATAAACAAGCAAAAAAAAGATTCAGATTTTTAAATTAAACAGAAAAAAACACATTTTGAAAACAGAAAAAGTTTGACAAAAAAAAATTATTTTTGTAAGCGAATCGGATTTATTTCTAGAAGATAAGTGGGATAAACGTTTTTAGGTACACGTCGGGTTTCAGTCAACGCTTACTTAGTTTGACTTTGACTCTCCAAAACATCTACAAAGTCAGTCTATTCGTGTTTGGTCTTTAGTCTTTTAGAGATCATCACAGAAACTTTATGATATCATAAGAGTGATTTATTCATACTAGGAGATAACTATTGAAAATTAATCCAACAACATTTTTTTTTCTCAAAAAAGAAAGGAATTTAAATTAAGCCACAAAAAAAATCTTAAATCTGCTAATTATAAAATAAACGAACTCACAAACATATCTACAGTCTCTGGCTGCCTCGTTTTATACTGTTCCATGGATACAGCTTTGTGTCTTACTCTCCAACGGATTAACCTGTTAAGGGGAAGGAGTATCCACGAAGATACTTAGAGTCCACTCCTGATTCACGAGCCAATGCGACACGCCCGGTTCTTGCAACCTGTGATTGATTGTTCATGAAAAACCATCAACACAATCCATAAGCTATACAAGTAACAATGCTTGTCAAACTGATTCTTGTTCGAAGCACAACCAGAAGAGGTATAATACATTAGAAAACGATTCCAGTTTTGGTTATTGATTTTACCAGATTTAGATTTCACTCCACTGTTTCTAAGTCAACAAGACTACAAACATCTAAATGTTTCAACTTTATCTGAACAGTTGAGCCTTCTAACTACGGCTCAGGATTTGATCTAGAACTATTATGCGCTATTGCCTGTTTTCATTCAGAGGCCATGTGCAGGATAACAGCATTAATGGATTTATTAACGCTAAGACTTGCAAGTTATAACATTGACTAAGAGATGAAAATATATTGCAAAACTAACCTCGCATATACCATAGGGCTCCAACAATCTTTGCAGTGCAACCATCTTGTCAAGATCCCCAGTAAGCTGTATCCACAGCAAACAAATTTCAGCAACAAATTCAAAAAACTAAGGGAGAAAGGGATTAACATGGAATATCTAAGTCTCTTTCACATATTTTGTCAAACGGAACTCTGATTATCTCAAACAAGTTAAAGACCTATGGAAAGATGTGAAACTTTCAAGATCTAAAATGGATAAGATCTCTCATCTGATCTGCAATTACACCACAAATAGTAATCCAGTTTATGAGAAATGTATTTTACCTGCAAAGTAATTGTATGATCGGATACATCAACAGCTTTTGCCCTGAAAATACTAGCAATGTCCAGGACATCTCTTCTCGCAGCAGCGTTCACAGCAATCTTAATCAGCATCAGTTCTCTTTCAGCAAATGGCAAATGAGTAAGATCATGGACCTGAAAAATCCCCACAAAATTTAATAACTGCCTGGAAAGTTATGGTATGGCATGCTCAGGATTCTGTCCATCAAGCTTGTACATTTTAGACTCGTGGAAATAAAGGTTCCATTCGAATAAACACATAAGACCCATAAAAGATAGTTGGAAAGTCCAGAAAGAGTTCACAAGATATTCTTCTGTGTATGATCTATAGTTTACAGAAATAGCAAAAGAGCAAAGGATAGAGCAATCAAGAGCATTCAAACTGTTAGATATATACGAAAACCAGTTGCTTTTTGTGATCCTACCTCATGCACATCTACGAGTTTATAAAGTTGCTGCACCAATTTGCTGACTGATTCATCTGTTGCAGGAACAACTGTTGTAATCCGTGAAATGCCCTCTGTTTCAGCATGTCCTACAGCCAAGCTCTAATCCAAAAAGAAGATCGGTCAGTGTACCAGTAAAATCCAAGCGTACTCTGTGTGTGTGTGCGCGCGAGAGAGAGAGAGAGATAAGGACGATGCCTGAATATTGTATCCCCTTCGAGCGAAAACACCAGTTACAAGATTAAGGACTCCTGGAACATCGTTTACAAGCAAAGATAGAGTATGTGACCGTAGTCCACTCATCTGAAAGATCAGAAAAGAAGAAATATTACAAATGAAACATAACGCACAAAAAAATGTCAGCTATGTAAGTAAATAGAGACAATCTCCACAATCATCTTACACACTCCAGACTTATGTAACTAAATCGATCGCGCCTAACAATGTCTACCTTTAGATAAAAGAAAATGATTCGTCCATACAATATTAACAGTAAGGATTATTCAAACTCAGAGTCCCAGACAACCTGAATGGACAAATAAGTGGAACTCGTGTAATGCAAACCACATCCTGAAACCTCGAACATTTATGCTACATATAACTATTTAGCATCATGGTAAGCATACCTATGGCAATATCTATCAAATCTATATATATCTAGCAACAACTCACTTACATCTTCGTCTGTGAGAAGTCCCCAGTGAGCGTCAAGAACACGGTGTACCATTAGGTCAGAAGTTGGCTCAACGGGATATACATCTCCCTACATTTAAAAGCAAAGATAACTTTTAACACTGGACGATTAGCAAACTTGTGAAGAGATTTAATTTAACTAGGGCCAGAAAACAAAAGGGCATTTAAATGGCATGCGTCGAAAAATTTCTCCTTTCAGAGAAGCACATTAGTTTATTGTTTTTCAGCTATATGCAAGCATATTTAGATCTGTAGAGCATCAAAGCAATTCCCATTGCAGAGCCAATCAATCACAGGCAGCCACCAGACACAGGGGGAAAAAAACTGCTATATATAGTTCTGTTTAACTTCATAAAATCACCAAATCCAAACCTTTTATGCAACCCATATATCTGAAAGAAAAGTGAGGAACTTCAAGCTAAAAATTAGCAATAAAAGGAGAGAAGCACACACCCCTGCTGTTTTTTCAATTGGAGGGACCATAGCTCCTTTTTTGCTACCTCGAAGAACACTAACAGGTGCTTGCTCCTTGAGATCTGGATAGGACGCTGCTGAAAATCGCCAAAATGGAGCAGTAGCACCCATCTTTTCCCTTCTCAGTGCTATCTGTTATTTAAAATCGTCATTTCATATTCCCTAAATTAGTGAAAGTCCACGAGATCTATGTCTTTATGTGCAGTGAAAGATGTAAGTATTACATACATCCATTAGACAGTCCAAACTGAAGGATGACATCATATTCAGAAGCTATACAATCTAGTTACTCCAAAAATCCACTACCTTTCCTGTCCTGACAATCTCTCTGATCTGAAACTTTCTCAAATTTCTTTCTACAGCAATCATTTTCCCAGGATCTCCGGTTACCTGCAAGATAGTTTACAAAATAAATTCTAAGAAGCTAAAATAAGTATATTAGAGAAACCAACTTTTTTTATCCCACTTCCCGTAATCAATGTAAAAAGAAATATGTGTCTGGTCTTGTTTCTCTAACTATGATACACAACACTGAGCACACCCAGAGAAATCAGGGCAAAATACAATTTACAATGCAGATTATTGGCAGAGTATGCTTGACTGTAGCAACCTCTTCAAGAACTTTATATTGAGTTAGTATACAGTCAAATATGTTCAAGGAGATACACCATAAGTTTAAAATAACCCTTGATACACAAACATAAATTAAATCTTTGTCCTGAAACGAAAGCCTGCATTTGGATCATCATCAGTTTCAAAAGGCAGCGAAAACCCTACCATTAGATAGAAATTTTCAAATGATAACACTAGACAAAATAAATTATGTCTTCCAACGATTAGTAAGAGGATAAAAACAGAAGTCCAAAACCCATAGACTGTAGTGTGAAGCAAATATTAAGACCAGCACAAATCATAAGCAGATGTACCTCAATAGTCAACGCATGTTCCGCAATATCTACAATTCTTGCTCTGAATGTGTCAACTAGCCACATGATCTGTAAATTCATTCAACAGAGACAGGTAAAATTTTGAAAGAAAATAAATTCCACCTCTATGCTGAATCAAGCAACCACCAAGTACCGTAAACCCTAATTTCCCATAGGCAAGGAAGGCTACCTGTGCCCTGGATTCTGGATGTGCATTCACTTTTACAAGCATCAGTTCACGCTCCACTTGCGGCTCACTTGAGATATCTTCAACCTAATTAGCAAGTCGAAGTCAGTTCAGGAAATGGAAAAGGCATTTGAAAATGTAATCTTCCAACACAAAAATTTTGGAGATACACAGCACAAAAAGACATTTTACATAGTCCTAAGAAGTCCCATGAATTTAGAAAGGGGTGACAAGCAAATCGGCCAATGTGTAAAGATGCTATCGATGATACATTTATGATGCAGACACTGATGAGTGTGATCTAGAAAAATTACAACCTTTAGAACATTGACGAGCTTCTGGAGTTGCTCGATGACCTGCTGAAGTACCCTTTCAGTTCCACAGACAACAATGGTGAATAGAGCTTTGTCTCTGTTCAGACCAACAGCAAGACTCTCAATATTGTATCCTCTCCTCGCAAAGACTCCTGCAATCCTATTAATCATTCCGCTTTCATCTCCAACAAATACTGAAATTGTGTGCTTCTTCACCCTGATTTAAGAAACGAAGAAAACGTTACTGATAGACGCGGTTCAGGTAAGATATCATGTTTCCAAGCCTACTGACATTGATAACAAAGTGCAAAGAAGAAACAAGGTCAAGTAACTGAAATCTGAAATAAAAGAGGACCAGATTTTTCAATCGAGCTCATCAAGTCGAAATCCCAAAAAAAAAAAATTAAGCGCAACATGCAGGGAAAAGATCAGTCCCAAACATAATTGCACGAAAATGTTGACTTTCACAAATCAAAAAAATGAAGATGAATAAAATTACACATCCAATAGAAGCAATGGTCAGGAAACAGATTAAAATATATAAATTTAAAGCAAAGCAAACGCCTAAGGAAACGAATTCAAAAAAACGTTCACTGTACTTCGATTTTGGAGTTGCCGAAGAAGCATCCGAGAAAGGTGCGTCGGAGATCCTCTCATCGACGCTTCTAACGATTCCCTCCACTCGCTTGCTCATTTCATTGTCACGGCTCGAAGATTTACCGGACAGATAAGAAATCTTCGCCGGGAACGATACCCGCCTCGAGGGCATGAGAGCGAGAGAAGAATCGGAACATGACGATCTCAAGCACCGAAGGGATGAGGAAGAACTTGCAGAAATGGCCGCCATTGTAGAGAAGAGGTCGAAAGTTTGCTACTGAGGATTGAAGACGACGGAATGACAAGTAAAAAAGGTACAACTCTCAAATTCTCAACGCAAACGCAAACGCAAACACAAACGTGATACGTGAAAGGTCTTCGGTGGTCTATTTGTGGGTCAGAAATAAACGCTTTAACAAAGCCCAAAAGGCCTCGACTGGATCAGGCCGACACGTCAGCCTTATCCACAATTTCTCAATTATAAAGAATTTTCCAGGGTTAGTTTCGTAATTAGGAGAAGTTTAGGGTCAATTTCCCAATTTCGCAAATAAAAATAATTTTTATTTCCGGTAAAAGCCACCGAATTAAGTGGAGGACGTCACGACGATCCACAACAGTCCAATTTTACGCGGGAGCTGCCAAACAATGATTGAAAGCAAAAGTCAAAATCAAAGTCAATCAGGAAACAGACGTCGCCAATTATATCAAATTAAAATTTAATTAATTTTTTTCTCGATAACCCAACGCGCTTCAAGCGGATCGAACAATTTTTTCTCTCTTTCTTCAGCTCTCAGGAAAAGAGAAGAAAATGTGATTATCCGTTCGATTATCTTAATTTCCTCAGAGAAGAAGACGACAAAGAGATTTTGAAATCGAAGACCCGGAAAATGGCGAACATCGCGGGGCAGCTAAAACGAGGAATCTCGAGGCAATTCTCTACTGGATCGCTTCGCCGTACGCTTAGCCGTCAGTTCACGCGCCAGAAATCGCACGATCCTCGCCGGAACAATATGCGGTTCAGCTTCGGGCGGCAGTCTTCTCTCGATCCGATTCGCAGGAGTCCAGAAGGTTCTGGCCGCCCTCAGCTCTCCGTCCCCGATAACCTCGACGCCACTATGCAGCTCCTCTTCGTGGCCTGCAGAGGAGATGTTGAAGGTGTACATGATCTGCTCGACGAAGGGATCGACGTCAATAGCATCGATCTCGACGGTCGTACGGCTCTCCACATCGCCGCCTGTGAAGGCCACGTCGACGTCGTGAAGCTTCTGCTTACTAGGAAGGCTAACATCGATGCTCGTGATCGTTGGGGAAGCACGGTAATGTGAATTTTTGCTGATTTCTCGTTCTAATTTTTGTTGCATTTGATCAATCGTTTGTGTCTCTTTTAGGTGCTGTTTTTGTGCTTTTCATCTGAAATTTTGGGTTTTGTTGTGTGGATAGGCAGCTGCTGATGCTAAATACTATGGTAACATAGACGTTTACAACATTTTGAAAGCCCGTGGAGCCAAAGTTCCGGTATGCTTCATTGATCGAGCTCTGTTCCTTTGAATATATCTCAATGCGTTAAGTTACATTTTCTTCTTTTTTGGTTTTAGAGAACCAGTAGGACACCTATGGTTGTGGCGAATCCTCGTGAAGTTCCTGAATACGAGTTAAATCCACAAGAACTTCAAGTTCGGAAAGCTGATGGTATCTCAAAGGCAAGTGCTCTTTGATTCACTTTCCCGTGGATGATGTTTTAGTTTTCAAGTTAATGCTTTTAACAAAATACTATACATTCACTTACCAGGGAATATATCAAGTGGCTAAGTGGAATGGGACTAAGGTATCTGTAAAGATACTTGATAAGGATCTCTACAAGGATCATGAAACCATGTACGTTTACTCTTTGCTATGATGAGTATCTGTCTAAGTTAGCAATCTTACGCTGAGCTATATGTCGTTGAAAGCATTTGTTATGCTCATTGTGTTGATGATATGAGCTGTAAGTTTTAGGGAGTCATAGTTCTTATAGACTTTGGAATTGTGCGTTTTCGGTCTGTTTCCCTAGAACTTACTTCATTCCTTCTGTGTTAACCCCTGTTTTTTTTTTATGTATTACGTTTGTTCTGAAATTATATCATCTGAGTTATATTACTTGCCCACAGAAAGGCCTTCAAACACGAACTTACTTTATTCGAAAAGGTTCGTCATCCTAATGTTGTGCAATTTGTTGGAGCTGTTACTCAAAATGTCCCCATGATGATTGTGTCTGAGTATCATCCTAAAGTAAGCGTCTCCCTCTCTTTACACCTTGAAATAATTTTCTCTCATTAAGCAATTTTTGGATTCTAGGAAATCATTTTTCTGGCTTGGTGGTAACTTGCAGGGTGACCTCGGGAGCTATCTTCAAAAGAAAGGACGCCTTTCTCCTTCCAAAGTTCTAAGATTTGCCCTTGATATAGCCAGGTATATACCTTTTTTCTGGCATAATTGTATTAAATTATAACTGCATTTCTTTTTAATCTTCTAAACAAATCATTTGGCTCTTCTCAGGGGGATGAATTATCTTCACGAGTGTAAACCAGAACCAGTAATCCACTGTGATCTAAAACCCAAGTAAGATAACTAAATAAAGAAGCATCTGCACGTTATGTTTTTAAAGAACATATTTATGCAACTCCCGTTATCTAATTTTCGCAACTTCTTGTAAGGTGCCAGAAATGTTATGCTCGACAGTGGAGGACATTTGAAGGTGGCCGGATTTGGATTGATTAGTTTTGCAAAGCTATCATCTGATAAATCAAGAATCCTTAATCACGGGGCACATATAGAGCCTTCAAGTAAGTGTACATATGTTATATCATCTGATAAATTTAAAATCCCAACCCGGGGGGCTCACATTTGGGACTATCAACAGTGTTTTAGCTCAGAGTTGTGGGCATATGATGTACATCAAATATGTAGATTGCTGAGAAACTTTGATACAAGTAGAAGAAACTGTTTCTAGTTTTGATATACTCACAAGAATGATTGTATTCATGAGCCAATTGTTTGCAGATTACTGTGTGGCACCTGAGGTTTACAAAGATGATATATTTGACAGGAGTGTGGATTCATACTCTTTTGGTGTCGTATTATATGAGGTAGGTTCCTTAAGGTTACCCTTAATGTCAAGCATTTGTGAAGATACTGCTCCTTTACATTTCTTGATGTCTCTATCTGGTCTGGGTTATAATCCACTCACTCCTTTAGATGCTCTCGGAAGTAGTTCATTCTGTTTCTCTACCACTATTTGATATGTTTTTTCTAGCATTGAGGCCAATAAGCTTCTCTAACCAAATTTCGTTGAAGCAATCTTTGATCGAGTTTTATCCTAAAATTCTTCAGATGATTGAAGGAGTACAACCTTTCCATCCTAAACCCCCAGAGGAGGCAGTGAAGCTAATGTGTCTGGAAGGAAGAAGACCTTCGTTTAAGGCCAAGTCCAAAAGTTGTCCGCAAGAGATGAGAGAGTAAGTGTACATTTTACCAACTTGATAACATATATTGCAGAAACAAATTACTGCACTTGGTGTACAGTAACGTCATTTGATTGGTCCTTGATCCTTTACCCAACCTCTTTCAACGTATTGTTTCAATTTTTATTTAAACAGATTGATTGAGGAGTGCTGGGATGCGGAAGCTTTTGTTAGGCCGACATTTTCTGAGATCATAGTCCGATTGGACAGGATCTTTAAACACTGCTCAAAACAAGGATGGTGGAAAGATACATTCAAGTTTCCTTGGTAAAAAGTCTTTCTCTTAACAAAACTCTTTATCGTTTATGTTTTCCAAGCCGTATTTTTTTTTTTTGTAATCTTCAATTGATTAGAGCAAGCTCTCACATGCGCCATGAGTTTGTTTCTTAACCAAATGGATGATTTTTCAGGAAATAGTACAGAGGACCAGGAAGGTTTTAACTCAGAAACACGAGGAACTGAGCAATTCAAGAGCTCACTTCTCAATTTTACAAATAAAATCGGTTCAAAGAATACAAAAAGAAACGCCTCCCTCTGCCATTTGTCAATGTCTTATCGTGTAAAAATGTATAATGTATACAGCGGAAAGTACTTCATCGAGCTATATATAGACTTCTCTAATGCAGAGGACTGAGCATGTTGATATACAATGTATCTTATAACTCTTTATTCCTGTTGTCTCAAAGTCAAAGGTAATTTTTTTTTTCTAACACATGCAGAATTCATACATGGATTTGTTTGCAGGTGACAACCAACGAAGCCACCAGGGTTACTCAGAATTTAACCTAGAAAGAAGTAGTTATTCGGTAATAAACTGACAACACGCAAGAAAAAGAACACTGCAGGTTTTGCTTCACCAAAATGCAATAGTAGTAGTAGAAGTAAGAGCAGGCCAATTAACAATGCAGATTTTTTAATGTTAAAGAATAAATAAGAAATATAGAGAATTACTAAAACAAACATTGCAAAGTTTGAAAATGACCAACACCCATATCAATTTTTGGTAACTATTAAAACAATATTCACTATTCATACTATCTTTTCCGATGTGTTGATAAAAAAAATTTACGAATATATCATTACATTTTTTTGTCACGTAGGCAAAAAGACGAAAAAGATGTTGGGGCAAAAAAAAATATATATATTGTATAGTTACGATAAACTTATTTATGGAATGATAGATTTATTATTGGAGCAATACACTTATTTTTCAGCCGGTAGATTTATTGTTGGAGTGGTAGATTTATTGATGGAGTGGTAAACTTACTTTGTAGACTTATTTTCTCTGACATGGTAGACATATTTTTATGTGGTAGATTTACTAGTCAATGGTGGTAAATTTATTTTTTGTGGTAGATTTATCAAGTCTACACCACTATTGACTAGTAAGTCTACCATATAAAATATGTTTACCATGACGGAGATAATAAGTAACAAAATAAGTCTACCGTTCCAACAATAGATCTACCACTCCAAAATAAATTTACCGTTCCAACAATAAGTCTATCAGCTAAAAAATAAGTCTACTGCTCTAAACATAAGTCTACTATTCCATTAATAAATCTATCAGCTGAAAAATAAGTTTATCGCTCCGAACATAAGTTTACAATTCCATTAATAAGTCTAGTGTAACTATTCGATATATATTTTTTGTGTCAACATTTTTTTCTCTTTTTACATATGTGGGAAAATTTAGTAATGGCATTTTCGTAATACGTTTTTTGTCAACACATCGAAAAAGAGTAATATGGATAATGGATATTTTTTTAGTAATTATAAAAGATGAGCATTTCTTTAGTCATTTTTAAATTTTTTAACATTGTTTTAGTTGTTCTCACGTTAAAAGAATTAGCTACTAAACCAACCAAAACTGTGGATCCAACCTTAACATTGAGAAACGAAGTTGTCCTCAAGCCATGGTTTTAAAAGAGAATAAGATATTCAAGATTTTTTTTTCTTTTTTTAAACTGTAGATTTTATTTCTGTTTTCATCAATATTAGAAAAGTATTTGCTCTTTGGAATTGAACCTTATCTTATAAACGGCAATAATTGAACTCTACTTGGATTTTGATTCAACTAAGAGTTAAACAAATTACACAATACAAATCAAATGGATGATTTCTAATGAAATAGCACAAGAGACCAGTAGAAATTTAACTCAGAAACACTGCAATTGAAATTTAACCGACAAAGAAGTCGTTATTGGATAATAAACTAACAAACTGACAACACTCCTATCATCTCATTTTCAAATTCTTAAGTCAAAGTAGCAACAAAGTCGTCAATGTTCTTGTCGGAAGTACCTCCTTCTGAGATAGCCTCACGAGCCAACACCTTTAACTTCTCAACATTCTTCCTCATCACTTTCCCTTTCTCTCCTTCCATAACCTCAGCAATGCATCTTGCAATCTCTTCCTTAGTCACAAACCCTTCTTCATCGGTATTCACTCTAACCCCAATCTTCCACACATCCTCTATAAACTTGGCATTCGTGGGCTGGTCCGTCCACTGAGGCATCCCCACCAATGGAACCCCTAAGCATAGCGCTTCCAATGTCGAGTTCCATCCACAGTGTGTCACGAAACATCCAATTGAGTCATGTGCTAAAACGTCTAGCTGAGGAACCCACTTAGCCACCAGTCCACAGTCTTTCTCCAAAGCTTCTTCCACAAAACCAGAAGGTAACTTCCTTCTCTCCGAATCTCGAACAGACCACAAGAACTTGTATCCGGTTTGTTTAATCGCCATTGCGGTTTCCTTCATCTGCTCGTCACTCAAGGCCACCAATGTTCCAAACGCCACGTAAACCACCGACTTCGCCGGTTTATTCGCCAGCCACCTCAAAACAGACTCGTCCGGCTCTGTCTTGAAATCTCCAAGGTCGTAATCTTTGTCTTCTGGCAACCGGTTATCCAAGAACTTGGATGGAACCACCGGTCCAATGTTCTTCACTGGCCACTCATCATTCATCCATTTCACTACCTGTGAAAGAAAATACAAAACTCAAAAACATAAAACAAAAACATCTAAATTATTAAGTTATAACCTTACCTTAGGTTCAAGTTGATCAAAAGTGTTGCATATAATGCAATCAGCTCGCCGCAAGTTAGAGAATTGGCTAACCACAATTTCGTATATTAGAGGGTAAGACCCCTTTTCGCAGGCGAAAGAAGGCAGATCATTTTGGCTTAACAATGGGAAAGCTGGAAACGATGCAAGAATCGGGTTCTCGTGTCTATCGTCTGGGACATCGTAGGTGCCTTCGTTGATATGGTAGTAAATAAGACTAGCCAACCATGGTTGAGTGAAATAAGCCACTACGTATAGACCCAAGTCCTTGGCTACGTCTAATGCAAAGGGCATAAATGGATCATAGATTAGAGCTTTTGGAGGATTTCCCGATAACTTCTCCCTGCACATATACATATATGGTACTCGTGTATAAGAAATCATAAAAACGTTGACGAATTATTTAGCTTATCAAAGTAAAAGCTCTGTTCTTGTGGCTTATCAAAGTAAAAGCTCTGTTTATATGTTTCTCGTTGTTTACAATGTTGGATAGAAAAGAAAAAAAAATACTATTTTACGATATCTGATAATTCTTCTTTTCATCTATAACTCTGTAGCCTCTGAAATTTGGAGTGTTTTGTTATCCGTTGGGTTTGACTAGTATATTAGATATATAATAGAATAACTAATAAGATTTTATAAAATAATCATATATACGATGCTGAAAATTTTAGTTTTAGAAGATTAATGACGTTTTATTCAGTTTATATTATTATAGGGAAATCACTTTAAGCAAAACCAAACTTTCAAAATTTGCCAAGAAAAAGAATGTACCTAGAGATGAAATCGATGAGGCTACGAGTAGTAGAGTCGTAAAAACGTTGAGGTTCTTTGATCTTGGTGAGAGGGTGTTCGTGTGGAAAGAAACCGTCGTGGATGGTGCGGACGGTGATGGAGTAGTCGTCGGAGGTGTAAGGCTCACGGTGGTTGTTGGAGGCGATGATGAGTGAGACGGTGAGTCCTTTTTTGGATAAGCGTTTAGAGAGTTGGATCATTGGGTTAATGTGCCCTTGTAATGGATATGGAAAAAACAGTACGTGACCGTTTGCTTCACCCATTTTTTTTTCAAATATTTGCGTTAAGAGCTTAAGAGACAATAATTGGTTGATGATATGCTCTTACATCTCTTATGTAGATGAGTATTATAGTACTTATAGTTGTTATGTCTTTTATGTAAATGGGTATATTATAGTGTTTTTGTCTCGTTATTTACAGTGTTGGATAAAGTTTTCAGAGTATGTGTCAATTTTTTTTGGGTTTTAACTGAATCGAGTCTAATTTTGAATATATTGTGTGTTTTTTTTTTATGGTGAACAAGTTTAAATGCAATGTGAGGGTATTTACTTTTTCTTAAAGGATTGATTTCTATGAAACGTATTTGGTTTATTAAATCAATTTGGTGTGATATGTAAAGATCAATCTTCAAGTTTCATGATTGGTTAACAAAAAATGTGCTGGTAAAAGAAGAATTTTTACAAAGCATGTAATAAAAACGTGGAAGGAAATTAGGTGGGTGGGTGCCAAAAAAAAAAAAACTTTATTTTCATAATTTCGTCTTCTTTCGTTTTTAGTGGAGCATTTTTTTGTATGTTATTATGTAATTTGTTTCAGAGGACTTCAAAAAAGTTGTGGACCAGTGGAGAAAAGATGTATAATGTTTAATTTATCATTTATGGAAGCTTAAAGTTCTCCCTAGTCCGTCTAGACGTTTAACACGAACTTCGTTCACAAATAGTGAAAGGAGGAAACATTTGCTCTTGGCCTAGAGCAATATTTTTAGAAAAGACACTTTGGTTCACCAAAATTGCTGTAGCATAGGCGAAGAAGATAAGGCAATCAACGTAATGCAAATTAATTATTTAATGCTAAAGAGTAATTACGGTTATAACTGCAAAAACTGTCACAAACTCTACGATCATTTGCAACGAAAACATAAAACTGAAGCTGAGAGTCTTAGTTACCACTTGGATCGTCCTTGACCATTGTCACAGACTTTTGTCTTCTGGTAGAACACATAGAGTTTGTTGTTCTTGTTGTTGATTTGCTCTCATTGTCTTCCACATCAGCAAGACCATTCTCCAAAGCTTTCACAAGATTTTCGAAATATGTTTTGGTTACTTTAGTCAAACCAATTATTTTCGTCCGGAAATCATCAAAACTTTTAGGTGAATCTTCAGTTTGGTTGATAAACTGTTCAAACTCCATCTCTGCACACTGATGAAGTCTCTCCAAACCAGCTTCGGCTTCCCCTTGCAAATACTCGAAAAATTGTTTCTTGACATGTTCATGCTGAGGAAGGTAATATCCATATGCAAATGTCCATTTCAACACCCTCCTACATTCGATGATCTGCAATCATAAAATCAAATCAACATGAAGACATCAATCTCTTTAAGAAAAATGTTGTAACAGAAGTCTCACTTAGATTCTCATTACTAACTCCAATCAATTATAGTCTTAGTTATCTAATTGTATAAAAATCTACTAACCTGAAGCCATGCCTCTACAATGAAATGGAGCTGAGATTCTGGTGTGAGCTGATTGTCACTAAGCTCCTTAAGCTTCACTGTTTGCAGTTTCTTCAAATCTTCCATCGCTTTTAGCCTCGACGATTGATTGTTTGCCCATCTCTCATAATAATGCATGTATCTATCCAACGCAGCTTTCACCATTTTTTTCTTCCTTTCAGCCTTATGATGATCACCTCTAAACGTGTTGCAATCCCTGGGACATGGATATGCACGAAGACAAATCCAACAAAACTGAAACTTACACGGCGCTGAGCATGTCATATGGTTACATCCCATGTTCTTCTCAATCTGACGCTTGCATACCGGACAAGGCTTTGTATTCACAAATATCCAATTCGTGTTCTCGGATCCATCATTGCTCTTAAACATCCACTTCGACACCATGTCGCAATCCACAGGACGGTGAGCATCTTCACCACAGTTCCAGCAAAATTCATAAGAACACAAACAAGAAACATCATAATTTTCACTTCCTCTTCCAAAATCAATCGCGTATTCACATCCCGGTGATGGACACCATTTAATCTTGTTTTCGCCCTCTTCGACGTAAGACCTAAGAAAATATCTATAGTACTTCTCCTTATGTCTTTCCTTAGTTATAGCCTCATCGATCATATCTTGACCCACCACAGCAGAACAAGAAGGCTCAGGACACTTAATCATCAAACATACCGGACCGTCATTGATTGCTGTAGTGATGTATCTGGTCCAACAAGTATTGCAATAAGGATGACCACAAGAAACCGTTGCGATCTCTTTTGGAAGATACGATTCAAAGCAGATTCCACATTCAATGTTCACTCCTCTCTCACTAAGATCGACGACAGGCTCCTTCAACATACCAACGATTTTACGGACTCTCTCCTCGTCCGTAAACCATTCATCTTTGACTTTGCTAGCACTCCACTTATAGTGAAGAAGCAGAACGATCGCTTCGACTTGGCTTATAGAGAGAACCGTAGAAACTTGTTCGATATCGGTCCTTTGATGCTTGCGAACGTCTTCTTCCTTGAGAACTTCGTAACTTATCTGAGAACGTTTCGACGTTGAATCGTTGTCTATGTCTTCCTCGGCGAACTCATAATCAGGATCGGCCGCATCGTCGTCGCTGTATAGATTATCCTCACATGATTCAATATCATCATCGGAATAATCCATGATCTAGTGATAAAAAACAAAACCTCCTGAAACGATGTTGAGATTTATATAGGAAGCTGACGAAGTGTGAGGATATATACCAAACCCTATTTTGCTGGCTCCTTATTAGGACTAGGGATCTTCACGGAATATTTATTTGTTATTTTTGGTTTCATTATTTTTTAAAAAAATTTTATGTTCAAATATTATATACAATAATTATTATTTTTATCTTCATTAATATAATAATAATAATTTTTTATTTACTTTTTTCATGCTATTATGGATAATTCTCTGCTATATTCGAAACTACGAAAAATAACTTTATATACAATATTCTAAAAATTGAACCTCAAATCTAATTTAAAACCTTTAAATACTAGATCACTTAACTAAATATTCTGATTACCATTTTCAATCTATTACTTCAAAATTTTGTCCCAAAAATTATATGTGAAAATCAAACATGAAAATAATATAAACGTCAATGCTTTTATTTTTATTTTTTTTTGTATAATCAAATGTGATTTAAAAAAAGTTATTACTATTTATACTGCTATCTCATCTACTTTCTCTATAAAAAAAGTTCTCAGATTAGCAAACATTAATAGTAACCATAATTAAGAAAAGTATGTTTTCATTGAATATAATTTTTTTTTTAGTGATAGATAATTCACTGGCATATAAGAAGACCGATATCCAAACAAAAAAAAACGCATAAAACACCACTTCTTGGTATCTCTATTTTTTAATCCCAAATCATTTTAAACAACAACAACAAAACACAAATTAAACCATAAAACTCTAAAACCTTCCAAAACACATTATTGAGCATCATCACATACTTAAAATATCAGTTTACCTAGAAATTTTAGCAACAAACTCATCAATATTCTTATCAGAGTTTCCTCCTTCAGACAAAGCTTGTTTTGCAAACTCCATCAATCTCTTAGCATTCTTTCTAATCTCTTTCCCTTTCTCCGACATCTCTTCCATGACTTCTCCAACACATCTCATAATCTCTTCCTTGGTCACAAACCCATCTTTATCTGCCTTAACCCTAACCCCAACCTTCCACACATCCTCTATAAACTTAGCGTTAGTCGGCTGATCGCTATAAGCCGGCATTCCAATCAAAGCAACTCCTAAACTCAATGCCTCTAAAGTCGAGTTCCACCCGCAATGCGTCATGAAACAACTAATCGATTTATGCGCAAGTACCTGTAATTGAGGACTCCAATTCACTATCAGTCCTTTTTCACCAACTTCCTCAATGTAATTGCTTGGGAGCTTCTTTGTCTCTGTTTCTCTAACCACCCATAAGAAATTATGGCCGGTTTGTTTTAGACCGGCCGCGACTTCGATCATTTGATCGTCTTTTAGAACCGCTAAGCTTCCGAAGGAGACGTAGATCACTGAACCAGGCGGTTTAGAGTCCAGCCAATCAAGGCATTCGTTGACTTGAGCGTTGAAGAGGCTGATTCCATAGTCTTTGTCGCCTTCTAATCGTTTGTCTAAGTACATTGATGGAATCATTGGTCCTATGTTCTTGACAGGCCATTGGTTCTTCATCCATTCAAGGACCTGTGAAAACAATAGCATTTCAGTAAATGCATTGCAATGAAAAGAAACGTTAGTATAACTTGATTGCATAATGCACATACACTACGTAGATTAATTTCAGAAGTGACCAAATCTATTGCGTGCATGCATATATTTCACAACTTTTTTTGCTTAATTGCATATATAAAATTGGTGATTCTTTTCAAAAATAAAACATACTATTATAATACAGATATGTAAAAATATAAATGCAACTGAAACGTTGACCAACAAACAAACGTTGATCAACTTTAAAAGTTTCAAGTAGTGTATGTTTATAGTGTTTTAATTCATAAGAAATTTTGTAAGTTGTTAACACAAACAGACTGATAAAAGTTTACGATTACACTATATAAAATTATTTTATACAGAATAAAAATATCAATACTTCTATAGATGAAATGAATTTGAAACCATCGAAGCTTATACTAGCTATAAAACAAAAACACAAAATATTTTTGTAGGGGATTCATTTCCCAATTATACTAATGTACTTATGTAGCCAAATAATTAACTTATGTTAACGAGGCCAAAGGCGTAGGTTTTGAAAGCCAAATGCCAAAGGCGTAAGTTAAAGTCTTTAAAGTTGTCAACTTTTCGTTTTCTATTTTTCTTCGACATCAAATATATTTTTTTTTCTAGAAACAAGAAAACCTATTTGATTTTGAAATTGATATGTAACCAGAAACTCAGACGTTTTAAGAAGCTTTGAGTAAATGTGTCAACCAAACCGTCCCGACCTAACCTAAAAGTTCTCGGGACGGTGAATTCATATAACTTTTATATGTATAGCTGCAAATAATAATAATAAAATATCAGAAACTATAGATAAATTAAAATTTGATTTCATTTTAGACCTTTACAGCTAATGCCAAATATCAAGATGGTAGGAACTAGGAACACAATGTCTCAAAAGAAAAGCAAAAATGATGGTAGGAACAGGTCACATATGCATATGTATTCCAAATGTATATTAATATAATCAAAAGGTTTACGGCGTGACACGTATATTTAAGATCTTTTCTGGTTACATATTTGCCACGTTAAATCCCATCCAATTGCATAATAAGATATGCTACAAATAATCTGCACCTTGGGAACTTCGCCTAATTACTGATATGATTGAAGATGAATTATGATATTTTTGTCGTCAAATAATGATTGTTTTTTTACTTTTTGGTCTTTTTGCTAAATTATACATGAACCTACTAGACTGCAACTATATTTGAGTAGAGGATTAATTCGTGAAATACTAAATTACAATGAAAAGCTGCAACTTTTAAGTATTGCTATTGCTTTAGGTACTAATTGATATCCACCATTGTATCTATCACGTGAAATTATTTATTTTTTGAATTTCATTTCGCAGATAATTAATAATAATCAAGAAAACTGTAAAAGAAAGAATAATTACCTCGATTTCGAGTTCGTCGAAAGAGTTAACCAAGAAGAAGTCGATGTCGTCAACATTCACAAACTGGCTACTAATGAGCTCAAACAACGGCCGACAAAGATTATTGTCGTACAGAAACACCGGCAAGTCACTACCCTTCAACGGAGGCATCGTAGGCAAAACGACGTCATCTTGAAACTCCTTAAACTCTCCACGCAAGAAATGGAGGTAAATCGCGTTCACGGTGGAGCACTGAGTGAAAAACGACGCCGCAGCGACGCCGGGATGTTTCCGGCAAACGTCAAGAACCCAAGGCGAACACGAGTCGTAAATGACGGCGTTTGGTTTGTGTTCCATCGAAGAGATAAGTTGGTGGAGGCTTCGAGAGACGTTTTCTTCGAACTTTGCGAAGTACTCGGGAGATGAGTCGGTTGATGGATGGCCTTCCTCGAAGCCGTCGTCAAGGGAGACAAAAGAGAGCGGAAGAGCGGTGGCTCCGCCGGCGATGGCACGGCGGATGATGGTGTTATGGGTGGAGGAAGTGGTGAGGAATGTGACGGTTACGTTTTTGGAGATTAGACGTTTTGAGAATTGGAGGAGAGGGTTTATGTGTCCTTGGATCGGAAACGAGAAGACTAACACGTTTGCTTTCGCCTCTTCTCCCATTTTCTTTTCTCTTATTTTTTTGTCCTAAGTTTTTGATGTTGTTGTTGATAACACTCTTCTAGATGTGGTGGGGAGAGACTAGAACTATATATCGGATATATATATATGTATATATTATATGCAGCCTTTTAGGTAGAAGATTTGTTTCTATAAGCCCCTTAACTAAATAAGTCAGTTAAAGGGTTGGTGGGTGTGGATTAATTTGGTTGTAAGATTGTTTCTCAAGTCTTGTGTATCGTATAATACAGTGTGGCCTAGGGTCCTAATTCTTATACAAATGATGTATCCTAATGTTTATAAGGTTTTGTTTCATTGATGGAGCATAAACCAAGGGTTTAATCCACAAGTTAGTCTCCTCCACGACGGAAGAGTTTATCTTTTGATCTAGAGACTCTTTAATCTATATTATGTTATTGTATGATTTTTTTTAGACATGTTATTCTATGAATTTAAATTATAATTTTCTTTTTGTTAATATTTTTTACCAATTATACATATATATATATATATATATATATATATACTTTAAGTATTCTCTTACCTATTATTAGTTATATACATATATATATATATATATATATATATATCTTTTAAAGATTCTCTTACCATTTAGTTATTAACTTTCTTTTTTGATTCGTTGGAAGGAAATTTTTTTTTATGTGATTTTCTGATTTATGTTATTGTCTATAATTTAATTTGTTAATTTGATTCTTTCCGTTTTATGGTGGTTTCGAAATACTTTCTTCTTTTAACATTTATTTTTGGATGTAAAACAAATATTTTCTTATTTTAAAATTTTTATTCAAACTATCATCTTTAGTTAGACCATCTCCACTGCAGGGTTTTTACCAAGTATCTCAAACAAAAAAAATTAATAAAATATCAAAAATTATGAGATAATATGAAAAGAGGTTCTTCTAAGTTAGAACCCTAAAAAACTGTAAAAAATATGTCCCTTTTTAAGCGGTTCAATTTCTTTTCAAATAAAAAAATTTGATCTTCCGAATGAGTAATTGTAATAGTAAATGTCCATTTATGATTAATTAATTTATAATCTTCTTCTAGAGAATATCTCTTAAATTTTTAGTTTTTACTTTTGACATGGAAAACATATCTATAGAGTTAACATTCCAAATTAAAAAATAGAGTCATTTCATCTGAGATCTTAGACTTGAGTAGATATGTTAGTCACATGCCGATATCATAAAAAATGGAGTCGTTGGATCTTAGATTAAGTAGATATGGGGTAAACATGTGACAGAAATTGAGAAATAACATGACAATATATTTACAAAATTTCAATTACTTTTTAAAAATAAAAATTTCGATATACATGATATTTAACGTATAAATGTTTATGAGGTTTACGTAACAATCGTTTTAAGCTTCTTAAAATAAGAATGGCAACAATTTAAGCTTCAAACAATCTTGACGGGATAAAATAAGAAATCAGATAATCGTGTGGCTCACATGAGTCATCTTTCAGAAACAAGTAAGTAAAGGCAAAAGAGAATTATATGGATGTGAGCTTTGGTTTGGGACGCTATATCAATGTCACGTACGCCTTTTGTATTCGTTAGGTCTGCTCTATCAACACATCTACCCACAAGATTGGTCCATTAAAAAATTTATGTAATTTAATAAGGAATGGATTTGGTGAGTTACATATCAACAATTATGGATCCAAGAATTTGAACAGTTTAGTAAAAACGAATATAATTTTAATTAGCTATTGGAGGATTAAAGAAAACAAATATTAGTAAGAGAGCATATAATTATGGCTCATATATCTCCTCCAAGATTTTTGCTTTTTTGGATGGAGTTTACTCATATGAACTTACTAGGTTATGTGAAAATAATTTACTGTATTGAGAGTAATAATGTTTATATTAAGAGACGAGAGAGACGTGACATGACATACCAGTTCATACTCTTGTCATCTTCCAAGGAGGGACACTGCCATCAAATTGTAGCCGTATGTCATTGCTTATGTAAGCAAAAAGATAACTGAAAATCACTCAAATCTAATTTGGTGTCTAAAGACAAGTTAGGTGCCAAATTTCTCTATACCAATTTGGTACAATTGGGGTCTAACGAGATATTTGATATTCTTCATGTAGTAAGTGACTGACTATAAAAATGCTGATAGAAAATTGAAAATTTAAATCAATTTATGTAAAAAAAAATTAGCACATTAAGAGACTTATGATATTTAACGAGAAAATGTCAAAATAATTCTTAATTTTCAAAATTCAGCCAAAAAAGTATCAATTTTTTTTGTAGACATTTTCTTAACTTTTATTGACTTTTTTTTTTATTACATATTTATATTGATTAAGCTAAATAATTATTTTGATAGCTCAGAATACATATGAGGCCCAATCATTTCCCCTTCATTAAACTCTAGCCCAATTTTTGGTTACTTTTCCGGTTCGGTTTGGTACACTTTGATTTGTTTCTCTTTGATTCGGCTACTGATTCTTGAACCAAAATTAAACCGTACTCCAGCTTCCACCTCCAAGCTCTGTCACTCTGCGGTCAGCGAGATAGATCCTCTCGTAAATCATTAGACTAGGAATTAGGGTTTTTGGGACTTGGGTGGGATTGATTGATTCTATCGCAGCTATGGGGAAGAAGAGAGGTAGCAAAGCAGCTCCAGCAGATGATTTCCTACAAACTCTCGAAGACTTCACTAGCAAAGAGAATTGGGATAAATTTTTTACTCTCAGAGGTAACGATGACTCCTTCGAGTGGTATGCTGAGTGGCCTCAGCTCCGTGACTCGCTTTTACCTCTCCTCCAAGACTCTTCTTCTTCTTCCTCTACTTGTTCTGGGTCGCTTCAGATTCTGGTTCCAGGATGCGGAAACTCCCGCCTTTCCGAGCATTTATACGATGCCGGGTTCCGTGACATCACTAATGTTGACTTTTCCAAGGTTGTTATCTCCGATATGCTTCGTCGGAACATAAGGACTCGACCCGAGCTTCGTTGGCGAGTTATGGACATAACAAAGATGCAGGTTTTGGTTCCATTTGTAACTTTTGTGCTCTATTTTTTGTTTCCTACCTTCTCATTGTGCTCTCTCGTTAACACAAGCTTGTACTTCTCTTGCCCAGTTGGCTGATGAGTCTTTTGATACGGTTCTCGATAAAGGTGCTCTTGATGCTTTAATGGAGCCAGAAGTTGGTACGAAGCTGGGAAATCAGTACTTATCGGAGGTGCGTTTTTTTCTTGTTCGGATTTGCATTCGAATTGGATGATTGTAGGATCAAACGATGAAAGTTGGATGCTTTAAAAGCTTGATTTCGATTCAAATTAGATCATCGATGCCTATTTTCTCAGGCCAATCGGGTTCTGAAACCTGGGGGGAAGTTTATGTGTCTT
The DNA here is from genome assembly GCA_000218505.1 of Schrenkiella parvula. Classification (NCBI taxonomy): domain Eukaryota; kingdom Viridiplantae; phylum Streptophyta; class Magnoliopsida; order Brassicales; family Brassicaceae; genus Schrenkiella; species Schrenkiella parvula. The sequence goes on along the minus strand of CM001190.1, from coordinate 12,115,197 downwards.
ACGCTGGCGGAGTCTCATGTCCTAGGTACATCAAGCACCTTAGCTTTTGTTACCATTAGGAGAACTATATCATGGTTTCGTTTCTCTTCATTATACGGAAATTCTTAATGTTTCTGCAGCATTGCTTTTTTCAAGATTTCGTTTTGGTTGGAAGATGACTGTTCATTCAATCTCTCAAAAACGATCGAGTCTTAAGACGTTTATGGTGGTGGCTGAAAAGGAAAAGTCCATTGTATTGCATGAGATTATCTCTTCTTTCGATCTTTTATCTCTTGGCCGTAATAATAGTCAGGTAAGACTTTCCTAAATCTGAGTTTCATCCAAAGTTTATGAAATTTGTTTTATCTAATTGTTTCTTCCGTTCATTGTTATTATTTTATATTTTTTTGACGTTTACATATTGTCATATGAAAACACCGCTGACTTCACATGTTGATTTTCCTAGCTCTTGAAAACTTTTAGTGTACTCTTCTCTAATGTAATATATTGTTTTTTTGAGTTATTATTTTAGGTTTCTGGTATGTGTGAAGCCCTTGAAAGTGAAAACCAAATACGTAGAGACTGCAACAATGGCTCAGACTTATTGTACTCTCATGAAGATTTGAAACTTGGTATTAAAGGAGATTTAGCAGAGCTTACTGGAGGCCGGCGTATAAAATTTACTTTGGGTTGCCAAGGAAGCAATTTCAGTTATAGGGCCGTGCTTCTTGATGCTCAGAAGCTGACCGAGCCGTTTGTGTATCATTGTGGTGTTTTTCTTGTCCCCAAGGTAAGCTTTGTCTTTATGAATCCTTCAGTTTTAAGCTCGCAAAAAGTGCTGTAAAATTGTGAATATTTAGCATAATTTTATTTAAACTATTAAAAGGAGTGTTACAATTTCAGACTCGTGCTCATGAGTGGCTGTTCTGTTCAGAAGAAGGACAGTGGCAGGTTGTTGAGAGTTCTAGGGCCGCTCGTCTCATAATGGTAAGCTCTATATGATAAAGCCTCTTTGAATTAACCATGTTATTTTAGATCACTGTATGAGAATTAAAAAAATCTTGATTTCCTTGCGTAAGGTTTATCTCGACAGTAGCCATAGTGGCGCCAGCATGGAGGATATCCAGGTAGAATCTGCATATTTAGTTCTCTGATGCTTTGTATAATGTACTTATTTGTTAACTTGATCTTGTAACCTTTTTCCCCTCAGAATGATTTATCTCCCATGGTGACACAATTAGCTCCTAGTAATGATGATAAAGAAGCTCGTATTCCGTATGTTCATTTTTCTTATTTCTGTATATTCTCCATGCTTTTGATGCAACAGTTGAACTTTTTCTTCCAATTTCTTATTTATTCTAGAATCCTAAATTTCAACATTCTTCCCATATTATTTTCCCCATTATCGCTTGTTAATTATTAGTTGAAATGGATTGGTGCTGCAGGTATATGATGGCAAGTGATGGGATAAAAAAGCGTACTACTGTCCACGAGGTGTTCTTACTATATATGTGCAATAAATCAATTCAAATCACTTCCATTTCTTGTTTTTATATGATCATTATTTCTGTTATTGCGTTTCATGATTATACTTTTTTTATCTCAAAATTTGAATGAATTTCTGCTAGTTGGTATTTGGATCCTTTTTTTGTTTTTTACATTTCATCTCGATTTATATAGGCTACGTCTTCCTTGACTGGGCAAGTTGTTGTTGAAGACGTTCTGTATGAAAGCACTCCTAGTAATCCCGGAGGCTTATCTCCTTCTAGTGATTTGGCATTTCGACGCCTTGTATTCAAAAGAACCGAGTATTTGATACAGTCCGAAGCTTTGCTTGTAGAGGATGGTGAGATTTTTGATCAATCTCAGAAAGAGAAAACTAAGAATGTTTCACAATCAAAAAGAAAGGGAAATAGAACAGGAAACCAAGGTAAAAAGTCTTACTTCTTCAGGTGTTGTGATACAGACACTGCACGTCAAAATTTCATGCCTGTTTTTTTGCTTGTACCCATTTCAGAGTCGAGCGGACCTATTATGAGGGTTTCTCATGATTATTTGGCTAGCTCTTACCACGCTGGAATTATTTCTGGATTCACATTAGTATCTTCCTACCTGAAGAAGGCTGAATCGAGTGGAAAGATGGTGAGAATTATTCAGTTGTGACCAAGTCGTTTCTAGATAGAGTTTATGGTGCAAGCTCAGAATTGTTTATCTTTGCCTTTTATTGATCCTGAAATGTTCTGATGCTTTCCAGGTTAAGGCTGTTATAATTGGTCTTGGAGCAGGATTACTTCCCATGTTCCTCCATCGATGCTTGCCATTTTTTGATATCGAGGTAATTTCATTATAAAGGGATTAATTAAGTGGAGTATTTTCTATTGTCACTTATATAATGGTATCTCGTTGAGTAGGCGGTTGAGCTTGACCCAGTAATGCTTAACGTCGGCAAGGATTACTTTGGTTTCACACAAAATGATCGCTTGAAGGTAAATCCCTTCACAAAAATACCAATCTTTGTCATGTCAATATATCCAATTACCGTCACACAGACTTTTCCGTTCTTGAAATAGGTGCATATTGCTGATGGGATCAAATACATTAGAGATATGACGAACTCTGAGTCTTCTCCCGAGAAAACGTCGAATGATGTCTCTAAAACACAGTCGACTAGTTCCAATGGCAACTCCACCACTTATAATGCAGAAGGGGGAATGTGTCCTGACATTCTGATTGTAGATGTGGATTCAGCAGATTCAAGGTAAGCACAAAGGGCAACTAATATTACATCTATATGATTTTTTCCCAAATAAAATTACATTGATCTGTTGGTTTTTTCTTGTTGGATTTCTGTCTGCAGCGACGGATTAACCTGCCCTGCATCTGAGTTTATTGAAGAGACATTTCTTCTTTCGGTTAAGCGTGCTCTCCCTGAGCACGGTCTTTTTGTAGTGAACTTGGTCTCGAGGTCACAATCCGTCAAAGATATGGTAGTATCAAGAATGAAAAAGGTAAAAGTAAAGTGTGATTCGATCCTTGTAAAATCTCTGCATATTTTCCACTGATCTGATCTGAAGCTATAGCCCGCGAATCTACTCTTACACGAGAAGTGGGTTTCAAGTTTATAACTGATCTCTTTTGTTTTGTGTGTTTCAAGGTTTTCGATCACTTATTCAGCCTGCAACTAGAAGAGGAAGACGACGTAAACGTGGTGCTCTTTGGGCTTTGCTCTGAATCTGTAATGGGCGAGAGCGATATTTCAGAATCTGCAGTTATACTCGAAGGATTGCTCAAGTGCCAGAGATTGGAAACGAAGCAAAGCATCATTGACGCTACAAACAAGTTGAAATGCTGGAAATGAACCAACGTCTTTAGCTATTTTGAAAAAGATTCTTTCATATTAAAAGGTGACAGTGATTGAAAATTTTGAGATTATAAAATTTTATAAGAGTTTCTTCCTTAAAAACGCAAGTGGAAAAATGAAGCGTGGGGTTTTAGTTTTACATAATCTTACGCACTTTATTATTGTTAGACCAACCGACTTCTTGAGGCATTCAATTTGGATGATAGTGATGTTCGAGTTTAAGTTAAACTTAAACATCAATATCTTTGATTAAATGGTGCATTCTTTTGGAAACTATCTGTACGATATTTGCGATTGAAGCGGCACGATTGCAGCTAACACATTTGGTCCATCAACATCTTTTTCCTTGACTTTATTTTAACATGGTTTTAAGTTGTAATTTGTAAAACCATATTGTATAAAAAATGATCGATGTTGGTGCGTACGTAAGATTCTTTTTTTTGGCTTAAATATAAACAAAAATACCTAAATAATAATCTGGTCGCCGCGAAGACAAAAGAAAAATAGTGACAAAGAAACAAATGCCAAAACCGCGTGGGTCCAACCGACGTTTGTAACCATTTCAATATTTTGCATGCAAGATATTGTTGGTAGTGAACATATATGTATTTATATATATATATATAGAGAGAGATAGATTCCTCTAAAAGATATATAACCTAATGTTGACAATGTTAAAACATTTTTAATTTGGGCCGAAATTAGAAAGTTTAGCCTGCAAATATCTAAGCTGACCTCTTTTTTTCTTTTTTTTTCCTGCTTGATTTGTTGTTAGAAAGAGTTTGAAAATCAGTTTTCTGGTTCTTAGTTTTGAGCTTGATATTTTGCTTTTTTTATTTTTGTTTTTTTTTTCATTTAATGAATGTTCAGAACCTAATTCAAACTGAAACAAACTCAGTATTATTTTAGCAGCAGATTCGAATTGGTTCGAATTGTTTGTCACCGAGGATAAACAAAAGACAAGAGATTATATTCATATATATATAAGAAGTGTTGGGAAAGTGAAACTATCATAGAGTAAAGACTATAGACAGTGTTGTGTGTGAATGTACTCGGATATCAACAAAAGGGACACATGCATTAACCTCTCTCGTAGAAAATTTCAAAGAACGTAAAAACAAAAAGACAAAAAAAGAAAAGCATAAAGTTGAAATTAGAAAAGACAGATGCAGCAGAATTGGTCAAAATCATTTTGACAAAACTAAATAAAAAACAATCAAATGTCACTTTCAAAATAATTAGTTTTTTTCTCTTTTCTTTATTATTTCATAATGAAAGCGACTTCTATCTGGGACTGGAAATAAGGACCTCTCTTCATTGGTTGTACATTAGCTGTCAAATATTACATTTTTTTCTTTCTATACATTAGTAAACTCTATATATACATTAGATGATACAGTTTAACTTGGAGTTACTCCCGAAACAATATTGTAAATTTTTCATGTTTATGTTATAATCATCAAATACAAATCACTCGAGTACGTAGCAAATTACACTGCCTATCTCTTTACATTTGATTGATCCTTAATAAACCGGTATGATTGCATTTTAAACATAAACAAAGTTGTAGAGTATATAACTAACTAGTTTCCTAATCATATTTTGTTTTGTCACACAAGAAAATCTAGATTTTTAATGAGAATTAAAAGAAGAAGACGAAAGCAAAAACAAAATAAAGAAAAAGACATATCAAACGTAGTCCCCTCTTTCTTTTCTTTGCTTTCTTCTGTACACAAACCTCTCTCTCTCTGTCTCTCTCTTTCTCTGTCTCTCTCTCGTGTCGAGAGTTCCTTGAGTGCTCTACCTCACGACTCTTTTACGGCGTCGTTTGCATCCAAACGCAAACCTCTGGTTTCATTAAAGACGTGGACTTTCCTTTCTTCAAGATCTGAAGACAAAAGGAAAGAAAGAACATATAAATACCAGAGAGACCAAAATCATCGTTTATGGATTTCATCGTGTTTTATGCTTTGGGGTAGAAACCCACTTTCAAAGCTTAGAAGAAGAAGAAGAATTTAGACTTTGTGAAGTTCTTGTAGGTTTGTGTGCTATTTCTGGCAAATTCTGAGTCTTTCTTCTCTCTGTAAGTTCTTCAGTATTTTTCCTTCATTTACTCTGTTTTTTTCCTCATTTTTGGTATTTTTGCTTTAATGGACTAACTTTAACTATCTAAAGGCTAATCTTAGATTAAAGGTTTCTTTTTATACTTTATTTTTGTTCTCACCTTCTTGTGGGGTTTTCTATTGAAACTCAGCTTTGAATCTTGTCTCTATAGAAGTTCTAATGAGATTAACATGACCCAAAAAAATAACACCTTTAATGATGAACCAGTTCTATTGAAATGATTTTAATTAATGTATAACCATTTAAATGATAATATCATATTCAATCATCTATGATTATACTACCAAACTGAAAGTACTAGTTTAAGCTGATGCGATGATCTTAAGAGCTAACGTCTGACTGCTAAATTTCTAATTCAAAGTCGTATCTTCCAACGCACTGGTTTGTCCAAACCTAGATTTGCATCCCTTCGTAGTTCACATTTAATTTTTAATTTGTTGTCTGTCTGAGAATACCTCAAGGCGTACAGATTTGTCCTTGTGACGCTGCAAAAAGCAAGTTGTTGAGGTGTAATCCGATGTTAGTTCTGCAACTTGCGTTGGATGAGCCATTAGATTTGCTTTTTTTCTTACACAACATGTCCCTATTAAAGGGTAGCAAGTAAAACCGGTTTCTTATGTCGAAAAAACCGATCTTTTTGTTTCGTTCGTTGACAAGGTATGGAATACTGTAAGAGACTCGGCAGGGATGATGATGGAGAATAAACGCAGTGTCTCTTCTCTTGAAGAAAACAGCATGAAACGACACAAGTCTGATCTCTCTTTCTCTTCCAAGGTCTTATGATGATACTCTCAATCTTTCAAATTTAGAATTCATTGTGGCCATGAAGCTCCCTGACATTCTTGAACCATCATGCTTATGATCTTAGACCTTTTGTTGTTGTTTGGTTTAACAGGAGAGGAAAGAAAAGGTTGGAGAACGCATTTCAGCTCTTCAACAGCTGGTTTCCCCTTATGGCAAGGTACTACTATCAGATCGAAATTTCCTTCTCAAGCAAGAGAAATGATCGCTCTTACGAGTTCAAGTCTCTCTCTCTCTGCAGACCGACACTGCATCAGTTCTTCTAGAGGCGATGCAATATATTCAGTTTCTTCACGAACAAGTTAAGGTCTGCTTTAGTTTCCTTCATTGATCTGGAATCCAAATAGGTTTCATTCGTCTCTCCCGTTCCAACAATGACAAATTTGCTTAACTATCTGTACAGGTTCTAAGCGCTCCATATCTGCAAACAACACCCACTACTACGCAGGCGAGCAGAATCTTGACCTCTTATTACTAGGACTGCTAGCTTCAAATTCTGTGTTGTGGACTCAAACATCTCTTGCTTGTTTCTGTAACCAGGAGGAGCTGGAGGAGTACAGTTTGAGAAGCAGAGGGTTATGTCTTGTCCCAATGGAGTATACATTAGGGGTTGCTCAAACCAATGGTGCTGATATCTGGGCTCCTGTGAAGGCTCCAACTTCCCCTGCTTTCAATCTCCAGTCTAATTCGCCCTTTCGATGATTTGACACCACCACTGCTAAAACCTCTGTCTGTCTCAAGACTAATGAAAGATAACTCACAAATGTTATGTCTGATGATGTATGTTTATGTAACATATATTGATGGAGACCCATGAGGTTGGGTCATAGTCAGAGAGATTCCTGTTTCTGTTATTTTACTCCCAAACTCTGTGGTGACTGCCCATTACTTGTGTAACTTGGTTAATATAATTTCAAAGTTTAACTTCCTGGGAAATTACTAATTAGGCATCTCTCTTCTTCTCGCCAGTCTTTTTGTTGGTTATCGGAACCGGTCATTTGACGGATTTAAGTTCCGGTTAAGAGAAACCTAAATCCGGTTAGATTGCGGCTTTTGAAGAGTAGCTAAAACCCGAAGCCCTCAAATCAAAATTACGCTCATCAGAGAGATCAATCGAGAGTGACGATGGATCACATAGCTGCGGCGGAGGAGCAAATCGTATCGGAGAGGCTTAGAAGAAAGCTTGAAGAAGTTAATGCAGCTGCTCAGGCTCAGCTTTCTCCTGTTCAAGATCACATTAATTTCACCCTCCAGGTATATATACATATCTGTACTCGATCGTGTGTGTGCGCGTCGCAAGCTCATCACTCTTTACCAATTTCTTACTTTAGGCTTTCTGATTAACAACTTTAGCAATGTTAGCTTCTGGGTATGAAAATCTTTATTGGTTTTGTTACAATCTCTGTACTTTAAAGTTTAAACTGCAATTCTCAAGTCAGTGTTTCCAGAAAGCATGTGGCATTGTTAGTTTCCTGGAAAGTAAGTAAAATTTTGATGAATTGAGTTAGATATCTCTATGACTATGATCAAGGTCATTCAGGTTCTAGATTTTTCCTTTGAGACTATATATCATGTTCATGAAAATGTCTGAAAAATTGTTCTGGTTCGTTCTGATTGTGTCTTCAGAGACATGAGTGTTTGTGAACACATTCTCTTTTGCTCACCACTTATTTTTCTTGGGTTGCTATATTGAGTTACATGATCCAGTAGTAATTCAAATGAATCAAAACACTGTTTCATTGTTGCAGCAAGCTTATTTCAAATGTGCATATGAGTGCTTTGACAGAAGAAGAAAGCAGGAGGAGATAAGTAACTGCGTCGAGCACTGCAGTGTCCCCGTTGTCAAATCTCAACAGCATTTCGAGAACGAAATGGCTCAGTTTCAGGTAGTAAATCCCGCAAAGAAAACGAGATACAAAGTGCTTACAAAAGATGATGAACTGATCATCTAGCTCTGTTGATTGAATGTATAGGAAAGACTGAACAGATCATTGATGGTATGTCAAGACAAATTTGAGGCTGCAAAGCTCCAGATGATTAGGCCTGATGCAGTTAACGAGATGGAGAGTTGCGTGCACAAAGCCATTGAGGAAAACCTCAATACGTTACCGCACATTGTGCAGAGAATGAAGACAGCATTTAACATAACCAACTAAAAGCTCCACAAATCGGTGAAACTGCTCCTCCGGGAGAAAGTCACAAAACCTGAGTGCCCATTGTTTGAATATTATAAGACCTTTTGTGCTGTCTTATTATGATCTATACATTTGTTTTTACTTGTTCTTATTAGGTCTAAATTAAGCATTGAATTGAAAACTTTTTTTTTGTAAAGCACAAAAAATGTACTTATTTCAGTTCTCTTAAAAATTTTAGCTGACTGGAAAATATTTCTTTTGTCCCTTTTCGCAACAATTAGATAATCTCTGATATTTTTATGTTGAAAATTATATATATATATTTTATTATCTAACAATTAAAAGTAACCAATTGAAACATAAGGTAAATACGAATTGTAAACAAATATTTTCTTTAGATTTTGGATTATTTCATTAAACAAATTTTTTTTATTTGTATACATAAACATTGCTACTAAAACCTTCACGCATATTTCATACTTTTCTTTTTATTGTTGTTATCTCGAGACGTTGTTTTATTACGAACAAAAAACTCTATTTTTCGATGAACAAGGTGATCAATGGTGATGATAACCATCGCTGGAGGGTTTGCAGGAAGAGAAGAGAGCGTTTGATCTTTTTACGAACAACTAGAGCTTTGTTGGACAAACGAAAGGTTGATGAATACGGGAGTCACAATAGTGCTTCCTCTTGTTCTTCGACTATGTCATCCGTCAAGTCCAAGAAATGTTGTGTGGTCTCCACGAACCAATCAGAGCAGAGCGAATTATACAAACAAAGCTTCCGTCTAGAAAAAGAAACGGGTCGGTCAAAAGAAAGTCTCCGGTCAGAAGAGAGCCCGGGGTGACGCCAGTGACGCCAGAATGGCTGGTTGATTTAATGAGAGAAGAAAACAGTGTGGTTGCGAAGATGGTCATTGAGAAGAAGATTGTGGCGACTGATCTCAAAACAGACCAATCACGTCTCTTGATGCCCTTCAACCAAATAGTGGAGATGGACTTTTTGAACAAGGCAGAATTGAACATCATAGAGAAAAAGCGCAACAAAATTCGTTAAGATGGAGTTGATGTGATCTTAGTGAATTTTCGTAATGTGAAATGGAAGCTTAACCTGAGGAGGTGGGATATGAATACCAGTTCTAATTACGGCTTATGCTCCGGATGGAATGAAGTCGTCGCCGGTAACACCTCAGCCATGAAAAGCTAGAGATAGGCCACATTATTAGCCTCTGGTCCTCCACTCCCGAGATGGAAGTTCTATTTTGCTTTTAAACCTCCGACTCAAGCGACAGCTCCAGCTCCGGATATGGCCCAGGCTGTGGCTCAACCTCAAGCTTCAGGTCCTGATCATGCTATGGTTCTAGCTGAAGCTACAACTTCGTCTTCATCTTCATCCATAGCTCCGGGTGTAACTAGAGATTTTGACGAGCTATTTTTACGTGAAAAGAGAAACAAAAAACTTGATTACATTCCAAGGAGGAGGAGAATTGCTCGAGTTTGTGTTGGAGCTCCAGATCCAACAACAGATTCCGGCAACAAGGATGACTTCCAAAGTGTTTGTCATATTCCAACAATCTAATAGGAGGACTTCTGTGCTCTCTGACACAGATATGAGGACAGCCGAATCAGCTCTGTCTCTGTGACTAATTTTTGTTTTTGTGAATTTTTTTGTTTTTTCTTTAGATTCATTCATATAAAGTAGGTAACTCCTAGATTCCTTAAAAATGCTTGAACGGATTATAATAATATTATTTTTAGCAATTTTTTTGTTATTTCTAACCGCCTTTATTTTATATAAGTCTTCGTGCGAAAGAAAGAAGAAACTGGTTTGCTTTTATGTCTTGAGTAAATGCTTTCAGCAGATAAATAAACCAAACAGGAACACGTTTTCCTGAGAGACTGCAGGGCGGACGATTTCAAAGCGAACTCCCCCTCCCCATTCATTAAATAGAGAAGATCGCCAAAATTTCGCGATCCGCTGCCGAACTTAATTCCATTTCAATAATATGCCTTGAAAAGGATTCAAACCTCCACACTTTTTAGCACGAGATTTTGAATCTCACGTGTCTATCATTTCACCATTCATTTACTCTGACAGCAGCTGTTTGTGACCGGGAAATTCCAGCATAACCAGACAAGAGAACTTGTTTCATTTAAATAAAGACTGATTCAACATTTGACCAATACCATAATCAGCATGACTAGTGCACCCAAATGACTGATGCTTGAGGATCAAGAACTGGTGGAATATACAACTTATTCATGCTTGTAAGTTGCAAATAATCAGATTTTACATATCCATGTGGGAAAATGCATAGATACAGCATGAAGAGTGCATCAATCAACTTGATCAAGGTGAATGTGCAGAGTCAAGACGGTCACATAGCCTCATTGGTGGTAGGTAGAGATGGGAGTAGCCAAGAGAAGAAGCCATGATTTGTTTGCTTGTACAGCCTTTGAGCAGAATATTCTAGCACCATGTTCCATAGATCTCCAACGGTCCATTCGTGTGAAAGAATCCACTTGGTCACCTGTCCTTGTAAGATGATGTATCAGTTGCAAAATCAATGAAAGTTCACACAAGGTCTGAACAGTATGATAACTACAGATCCAATTCTTAGTAAATGCCAGTTTTCAAAGCAGAGAAGAAAAAGAAGAAACTGAAAGAGAGGTTCCAGAACTGTGGAATTTTTTTAAAAGCAAGGGAGTTTACCTGATCTAAGTTTCCGAGGGTCTGCTCTCCAAACGTATAGTATGATATAAATGGTCTTCGCGCCTGGAAAATAGTCATGACCAAGTCAAGATAGACGCGTCAAATGAAAACAGCTATATATCTCATCATCCAAACCAAACCTTTGGAAAGTTCGAGTCCAATTCTAGAATAGTGACTGGACTGCTTCTTAAAGTGAAAACACACTAAGTTTGTTGTCTTGGAGAGAAGTGATCTTTATGTTTTTATTCCTGTCGCCAATTGGTACTCAACTTGTACTATCCAGGAAAATCTCTAATTATGATAAGAAAGAGCACCTGGGAAGCTGCAAGCCATTGGATCATAGCCTTTAGTTCTGGGTCTCCTCCAAAAACACCACAGCCCCAATTCCCAGTCGCGACACCAACATCTTCATGATCCATGCAATCGGATCCTTCCATATAAAAATCTCTGACAAAAGTGCTAGCAGGCTTTTCTCTATTTGTCTCGACATCATTTAATGGAGCTCTGTATGTCTGTACCAGTAGCAGTAGACAAAGAAAAAGAGTCTGAAACTTTTACTTTCCAGAAGATTACTTAAAAGATGCCTAGTAATGAAAAAGGGCACTAAAAATCCGTAGCAAAAATTCCAACCGCAGTGGTTTCTGTATGCAAAAGACCAGAATCTTTGTCATTAGTGGCAAGCTGAATTTCGTTGTCGCCTTTATCTATGAATATTTTCTGGTGCTGCCAAGATTTTCTATGATTTAAAAAGCCACATAGAGCCTTGTTAATCTCCCTGGAAAATGACAAAAAGAGAGAAAAAGAGACATTAGTTTCAAGTGTAAAGAGAATAAAAGAGTGGCAAGTCTCCAAAATGTCAAATAAACACAAACTTTTTAGACTGTTCAAAGAACCTTTGAATCCCAAAAAAAGGGTTCACATACCGTAGAAGGCATATTTCTTTAAAGTGTCTCATCTTCGGGGCACATAATGCATCCATTGCAACAATTATAGTTCTCCGCCTTTTGAAAGGATCCATCGTCTTTTTGTCAATGTAGTCACCAGCAAACCGAAATGAAGATGCATACCTACAGCAGCAAAAATTTTATTGAAAATAAGGGTAAATGACTATATAGAATCAAGCATTATTCAAAAGTTGATAATCTAGATGCCAACCATTTCTACGTCAGTAAATACATTATTCATACCCTTATCTATTTACGATGCATATCCACAACATAAAAAAAATAGTTTAGTTGCACACTTCCTTTGCTATAATTCTACGTGCTAAATCAGGATTTTTAAAGACTGACATGTCAACGAGCCTATTGGTCACAGAACTATCAAAATACAGAGATTAATACGGCTACTACTAAGTTAACATACAATGATGCTACAACCAAATCTCACCCTTTGTAACAAGAAAATCTTTCTGCACCAACTATTTCTATTGCTTCATTTTCATCCATGCGAGGCAAGAAAAGCATGCCAGCGATTAATTCAGGGTTGATCATGAAGCGTATCTCCTCCTGCATAAGCATCCATGTAGAAGTTTTTTATACCCAAAAAAAAACTCAAGAATCAAGGAAAGAATCATGTATGCTTCTGAAATCTAATATGCATTATGAGTCTCAAACCTGTACGCACCCCCTATTTAGGGCACCACCTCCAAGATACTTGTTTGCAAAGTCCACTTCCAGGGCATTGTTAGATTGATCTTCTATCAACCCAGAAGAGTGAGCCTATAACAATAAAACCTGTTGGAAAAGTATAGTCTACAAGCATTCAAATATAGTGGTGCAAAAGTAAGTAAATTCACAACCCTATTCCTGTTACCTTAAGAGCACAAAGGGAAATATCAGATTTGCTCCAAAAATCAGCATCAGGAGCAGTGGTAGACGAATTGTGGTATTCAGCTGGAAGAATCTTGCGTTCAAATGAAACAGTCCCAGTAGGCAACCAGGAGCACACCCTTTCGAAGTAATGCATAATACACCTTATCTTGCTTTCATGACTTTCACTATAACTTTCATAAAGGCATCTGAAAAGCAAATGAAACTCTGATGTCGGACTGCTTCTACCTGAAGTCGCAGACTTCAAATGAAAGTTGCTCAATGGACACAAGACAAGATGCCAAAAGTGAATTTTGGATAATAAAACGAGATCTTGACATGGCACAATGAATCATAGAAATATGTTTTATCACAACAAGCTTTTTCATGTCAAATAAGTGAGTTCTCAGTGAAAAATGAAGCTCATATGGGATCTCTAGAGGATTTACTTTCTTTAGCCTCTCGAGTGTGATCGTCAACGAAATAAATAATTAATTTCCTTTCTTTTATAGAACTTGTTTGATCAATATATCACTTAAGCCGAATAACTGACTTTTGAACATAGGCATTTCTTCCAGACATGACCAATGTAGGCCTAATTGTTAGGAAAGGTTAAGAAGTCAAAAGCGAGAGATCACATACGCAAACAAGTTATCAAAGTTGATGACTGGAAGGTCTTTTGCACCTCTATTAGAAACTGGAAACAAACAAAAGAAAGCGCAGGCAAGAAGAGCTCCAATTAACTCCTGCAAAGTTGAAAGCGTAATGGACATCTTAGGTAAGTGATAATCCATAGAGACACACACTACATCATTGGACAAGACCAGGTCATTACTCTTCCAATACATGTTGCAATAACCACTAACCTAGAAAATCAGACAAATAAATAACTTCGACCTATTTATATTTGTAATTCGAATAGGATATGAAGTACATTAGAGCTGATATGTAGGTAATAGAACTTTGCATCAAGACCTGGCTGAGAAAAACTATGCCAGCTTGTTGGGGATCTAACAAGCGGAGACCTGTTTTGATTCCATTAACGACATTATCGGCATTTTGAAAATGCACTTCTAATAGAGATGGAAGCTGAAGGAGTAACCCTGCCATCGCCGGGATGATCTCATCGAACCATCTCTTTGATTCTTTCTCATGAATTAGCTGCAGGAATAAAGAAGAAACCTTTCATTCCACTACTCAATGCCATCACCAGAAGAAAAAAAATTTGATTTGGATGGAAACAAATCACAAAGAAGGTAAAGGAAAGGGGACTAATCACTTCGTCGAAGAGAAGGGCGTAGCCTTGAGAAGCAGAGGGGGAGAGAAGGCGAGTTGATAGAGAAAGGGATCGTCTCATATCGCAAATAGCTTGCCACAGAACTTCTCCCGAGTCAACTCGGCTGTGAGATGGTCCTTCAGACATGGCCTTTAGGGCCTCCACCACGCGCGTCGGCCAATACAGCGACGACGAACGAATCACAAGCGGAAGGTACGGAAGAATCGAGTTAAGATCTTCTCGATTCTCCATTTTCAATTTTTTTTTCTAATTCCACACTTCTCACTTCGTCCTGAAAACAGCCTGCGAATCGCTTCTGCAACAACAAGATTCTGCCGCCGCTCGGAGAGAGAAAAAAAAACCCGAGTAAAAGTCAACAGTGAGAAGACGAAGGAGGATGGTACGACGCCGTAGAAAACCAGTTTACTTCTACCGGGAAGTTGAACTTTAACCGAATTGAAAATGTAGTGGGACGCACCGGCTCGGTTCGGTTTGAAATGTGGTATTTATCACTTTGGTTTTGGTAATTGGCTCTCCTAGTAAGAGTGGTTTTGCCTTGTTTGGTTTCAAATTGTTTTGAGTTAACACATGAAGTTTGGTGAGGAGCTTCAAAAATGTGATATAAGGCAGCTCATTTCCGTTTTCTGTCAAATAATTCTGTGTTTGAAAATGGTTAATCTAATACTGATTTTTCCAGATCGGTTTTCAAAAATATCTGAATTATCCGTTTTTAATTTTGCCTACTATTTCTTCTCTGGACATCTAAAATGGACAGACAATACCATATAAATATGTTTGATTCACTGCTTATTTTACATAACTTCCCGTAGTTTATCTTTTATCTTTTACTGTCTCTTTCGCATTCCATTCTCACCGTTGGGAATCTTAAATTTTTCTTAATAAGGAATCTTAATCAAGACAAGGAACTTATTGACATAAAACGCTAATGAGAGTGACTGAAACAAGAAAAAAAGGTGTGGACATAAGAATTAACTATAACGTGTAGAAAACGGTGGCCCGCTTGTGTTACCCGCAGAATAGACTTTGACTTATCAACGTATACACAAAGTCAAGTCAATAACATAATCGCTATATACTACTTTATACTAGAATTATTGCCACTAGATATATTCACATTTTCTAAATAATTATTAGCCCATACTATTTAGTTATTTCCAGAAAAAAATACTTATTTTTTTAGTCAAAAGTTCAATAATACACACTAAAATAATAATACATACTAAAATAAGCTTAAATCCAGATAATAACATTAAACACATTAACACAAACTGCTAAATTACAAATTTTTTATCAAAAATTTAATTTTTTTTAAGAAAAAAAAACTTAGAACACGTAAAGACTTTTTTGTATAGGTCAGTGGCAATTGCAGACCATAAATAAGCAGAGCACACTTTCTCTTAACAGAAATATTTAAAATGGTTGTTCCGATGGGAAACGCCGATCCCTTTCTCCGGCCTCGCATCCTCGCCGTTCTTTCCCTTCTTCTTCTTCTTCTTCTTCTTTTCTCTCCTTTCGTCTTCTCCTCCACCGAGTGGCTCGAGATCGATTCCTCAGATCTCAAAGCTCTTCAAGTCATCGAAACAGAGCTTGGAGTCAACGGTCAACGTTCTTCTTTGTCTAGTGGTGTTAACCCGTGCGGTCGCGGAGGTGTTTTTTGCGAGAGACGGCTCTCTGCAGCCACCGGGGAATATGTTCTCCGTGTCACGAGGCTTGTCTACCGATCCCGGAGCTTGACGGGGACCATCTCGCCGGTGATCGGGATGTTGTCGGAGCTCAAGGAACTCACTTTGTCTAACAACCAGTTGGTCAGTGGTCTTCCAGTGGATGTCTTGAACTGTAAGAAACTCGAAGTCTTTGATGTTCGAAACAACAGATTTTCCGGTCAGGTTCCGGGAAACTTCTCTGGTTTGATCCGTCTTCGAATCCTTGATCTTTCTTCGAACAAATTCTCCGGGAACTTGAACTTCTTGAAGAATCTACGCAATCTGGAGAATCTCTCCGTTGCAAACAATCTCTTCTCCGGCAAGATCCCAGAGCCAGTTCTGTCGTTCCACAATCTCCGATTCTTTGATTTCTCTGAAAACCGGTTTTTGGAAGGTCCGGTTCCGGTTATGAGCAAAATCAAGCTTCAGACATCTTCACACCAAACAAGGCACATTTTTGCTGAAATTCCATCTTCAAATTCCACGAAGAAACCCAACAATACCACCACATCAAAAGCAACAGGGGAACTTCCAAAACCGGAGAAAAAGAAGAAGAAGAACAAAAAGAAGAAAATAGCGGCATGGATACTAGGGTTTTTCGTTGGGGGCATAGGCGGAACAATCTCTGGGTTTGTCTTCTCGGTGATGTTCAGATTGATTCTTCAAGCAATAAGAGGATCAGGAAAACCACCAGGTCCTTCCATATTCAGTCCATTGATCAAGAAAGCTGAAGATTTAGCTTTCTTGGAGAACGAAGAAGCGTTAGCTTCTCTGGAGCTCATTGGAAAAGGAGGTTGTGGAGAAGTTTTCAAAGCGGAACTACCCGGAAGCAATGGGAAGATCATCGCTGTAAAGAAAGTGATCCAACCGTCTAAAGACGCCACTGAACTTGTAGACGAAGAATCCAGGTTTTTGAACAAGTACATGAAGCAAATCAAATCAGAGATCACCACAGTCGGCCAAATCCGGCACCGGAATCTTCTCCCCTTGTTAGCACACGTTCCGAGACCCGAGTGCCACTTCCTCGTTTACGAGTACATGAAGAACGGGAGTTTGCAAGATATACTTACAGACGTATCAGCTGGAAACAAAGAGCTAATGTGGCCAGCAAGGCACAAGATTGCTGTTGGTATAGCTGCTGGGCTTGAGTACCTTCACATGGATCATAGCCCAAGAATCATTCACAGAGACTTGAAGCCAGCAAATGTTCTTCTTGATGATGACATGGAGGCTAGAATTTCAGATTTTGGGCTGGCAAAGACAATGCCCGATGCAGTCACGCACATTACAACCTCGAAACTTTCAGGTACAGTGGGATACATAGCACCAGAGTATCATCAAACTCTCAAGTTCACAGATAAATGTGATATCTATAGTTTTGGAGTGATTCTTGGGGTTCTGGTGATTGGGAAGCTTCCTTCAGATGAATTTTTCCAGACTACCGACGAGTTGAGTCTGATAAAGTGGATGAGGAACATAATATCATCTGAGAATCCAAGCCTTGCGATTGATCTGAAGTTGGTGGAACAAGGATTCGATGAACAGATGCTTCTGGTTCTGAAAATTGCTTGTTACTGTACTTTGGATGATCCGAAACAGAGGCCGAACAGCAAAGATGTCAGGACTATGCTGTCCCAGATCAAGCACTAGTATCTCTCTGATATATTGTTTGCTTTTAAATGTGTTTTTTACATTCCCTGTCGCATGAGAAATAACTACGAACACAATAGTGTTTCCTTGGCAGAAGCTTGTGATGAAGATGTATAATTTAAATGGATTTTAATTATGTTTTATTGCTCTAAACATAAATCATCAATCTAATACAATAATCTTAGCTATATATACATGAAAGAAAATAGCACTGCAATTAATAACCATGAAATGACAATGCCTTACGTATTTTATTTCTGTCTTCTCTATAAGCAGCCGTTGAGAATCTCCCTTAGATATTCGAGCTGTTCATGACTGCCTTCATGTTCTTCCCACTAAAAAATAATATAAACAAAGTCAACACATGTAGAGATGGACAAACATCATCAATTAAGTTTTTATCTGCCACAGCAAGAGCACGTGAGCTGTTTACCCTTGAACAGAAAAATGGAGAACAATGTCTATCTCATCATCCTAATAACTCAGTTTTAAAAATTTGGAGTTTTTAACATTTTACACCCACCTCTTGATGAGACAAGGATACAACCTTCCATCCTGCAGCAGTGACATATCGCCTCTTCAGCATTGTATGCCCTAATGGTAGTCCTGCAAAGACACAAAAGTGAAAATGATCATTGAGTTTGGGTTGGCTTCACGCCTTCACCAAACATCAATATAATTAAAGAAACAGAGTGATGGCATGGCACATACCGGTGTTTCTTGAGAAATGAGTTGGCCCGTCGATTTCTAAAGCAACTTTTTTCTCGACCAGAGCAACATCCACGGTGTAGCCATCCACATCATGTTCTTTAGCCCAATCAAGCCCTGTACTTATTAAAAGGCGTCCAACTTCTTTCTGAAAAGATGAGGTTATTTTCTGATTGAACCGTTTGGTTTTTCCTGCACGGGTTATTTTTTCTTCGAGCCCATGACAAAGTGATAACTGAAGGTGGGGGCACTCAAGCTTCAAGCACTGATTCACGAGATAAACCTGAGAAGCAAACATGACATCTTCCCTATACTGTTCTGAAAGCCTTTGCTCCTCCAAAGTGGTTAAGATATTCCATATATTTGCAAAGAAAGGTCGCTCCATTTGCCCAAGAACAGCATAAGACCATGCTATGTTTCCAAGCTGGTCCCTATTAAAGCTAAATACTGGAGATCCTGAAGCACCATTGCTTACTTCAACATCTGCTACTTCATCATAGTTTGATATTTCTTTCGCCAAGCAGCTCTTGATCTGGTCACTATCTTTGAAAGCACTGTCCAAAGAATTAAGCAAAGGATCAGCTGGTTCATAAAGCGAGGCAAATGACCACAATAGTTGAGCAATCTCTTGGCCTTTAAAGGTGATGATAATAGTAGATGCCCTCTTTGACAACTCAGCAAATAATTCTGGAGCAGAATGCCGCATGGAAGCAAACGCCCCTGCAATATTAGCAACATTCTGAGAATTGAACTCCCCAACCTTTGATGTGGCAACTTCTGCAACTCTATCCATCTCTGTCAAATAAAGTAATTCACCCCCGATTTTGGACAATGCCCAAGAAATATTTGAGATGCCTTGAGCTGAACATTCTGGTAGGCATGTCATAGAAAGAGCAACAAGCATTGACATCTCTCTTTGCCGAGCAAACGCAAGCCTACGAGTTCTCATCATTGAAACTTTCTCCATGTTCTTGGCAATTCGGTGGAGTGCAGTAGCTATGTTTAAGGGAGACAATGGCGATGGGCTCAAACCTTTGGCAACAGCCATGATTGTCTCAGCTGTTACTTCCATTACCTCTTCAGCGGTCTGTGCTTCTATTATAGCTTTGTTCAGGTTGATTTCCTTCATACGATCAGAAGGTCCTGAAAACTGGGATAACCTTTGAACTAATTGCTCCCTTGTCTTTTCCTTCTTTTCCTCAAACATTCCACCAGCTAATGAGCTAACTCTCTTCCGCAGTTCACCCATCTTATCCTCCACCGATCGATCTAAAAAGTCCAGACCTTCTTCCTCTGTATCGAAATCATCTTCGGGAATACTTTTAATTATGACCTTGTCTTTGTTTCCCATCACTTTCTTGCTCTTCTTCTTTTTCTTCTTCTTAAGGGGCATCACCTCCGCCATTCTAGATGACAATCCTCTAGCCTCAATTGATTGAAGAGCAATTTTCCTTGCCCTTACACACCAATCCATCCCTTCGGTGTCCTCAAGCGCTTTCGACTTTGTCTGTTTTTTCCTCTTTTTTGGAGGTTGGATATCCAACGGATCAATCTCCCCGAGAAATTCTGACTCCCAATCCAAATCATCATCTTCTTCTTCTAGTTCTTCCTCCGAGTTGCCAATCACCGACGAGTTCTGTAACAATACCGAAATCATCAACAATACGAGAACATACAAGCTTAGAAACCACAGAAAAATTTGTTGTGCAACCTTATCCAAAACCTTCCACAGCATACGAGCATCATGAGTCGCATACAGATAAGAATAAAGATCAATAAAAGCAAACACCAGAAGAACCCAACTTTATCTAAAAATATGACTAATCCAGGTTTCTATGAAATGACTAAAGCGGAATTTCCCAGAACTAACCACGGAAAGAGGAAGGTGCTCGAGTGATCCCGTACGGCGATTCAAGGAAGCCCTCTGCGCAACTGGAGCAAGAAATAGATTCTTCTTACCAGGGAGAGGCCATATATCTGGAAATCGACCAAAGAGCGTATAAGTCTATAATAACCAAGTTGATTAAGAAGCAACGAAGAGAAGAGGAAATGAGGTAGCGACCTGCTGCGGGGGAAGTTGAGGAGGAGGAGGAGAAAGAGAGATGGAGATGGCGTCGACTGTGGTTAACGATGCGGTGCCGAAGCTCCGGCGGACTGAGACAGAAGCACCGCCATAGTGGAACTACACACTCCATCTTCGATCGGAGAAATTCTGATGGCTCTGTTGCTGTATCTTTTAACAGAGACACTGGGTTTTAGCGAGAACCCTCTGACTCACTTAGTGAGTTTCCTTTCAAAGATGTTAATTATCCTAATGATACCTCAAAATAAGCTTCTTTATAGAACACGCTCACTAATTTGTTCCATGTATCCTTATGATCCATCAAATATTGTAGGTTCTATTTTGGAAAAAATATCTTATGAGTCGTCATATTTGAGTATATTAAGTATTGGTAATTTTAGATAATTTCAAATATATTTTAAGTTCTTAAATAAAATTTATAAATTATAAATTTTAATCCACCATGTATCGGTAATAGTAGTCTCTTCAATAATTATTTGATTTATATTTTATATTAAAATAGGTTCAATTTTTCCGATTTAAACTGGTAATAGGAGTAGCAGCATCTAATGGCCTAACTCCAAAATGCAGAAATCTACTTTGTCCAAAGAAACTATCTCAACTTTCAGTATCTATACAATTAAAAATCGAATATGTATAAGACTAAATTTTGGAATTCTTTTTCTAATAAATCCAAAATGTTACAAAACCCAATTTCATTAAGATATAATAATATTCAGTACACATGTATCATTTGGCCAAAAAAGAGAGTACCCCACGTATCAATTCTGACTATACACAAATGTAAACTGTAAATGATATGTAGAGCAATGAAACTCCAAAGCAAAAAATGAAATCATAAAAGAAGAGAAGCTTTCTTGCTTCTAGTGAAACAAAAAATGGAAAGAAAATGGAAAAAGCTTCCCTTTCTGTAACATATGCAAAAATTATGGCTTGATAAATAAATTATAAGAAGATTATTTGCAGCCGTTGGAACGAAACCTCCTTCTACATGAAAGAGAAAGTCTTTTCCGGTGATTTCCCCATTCGTTTTGTCTGCCTTACTCAGGCAATGTCTGGAACAAAAAGTGGAAATCAGATCGTTGCCGGAGAAGCGGCGGTGGATCGACATCGGACAGGCTAATGGTCCCGCCGTGGAAGGATTGCGAAACTTCTTCCACCGAGAAAGGAATGCTGGAAGATAAACAGTGACGTGCTGTGAAGATTCGAGAGAAATTCAGATGAAAGCCAGACACTTTTTCTTTTTTTTGCGTACCTTGAATCGACGTCTAGCAAGAAAGAAGGGTAAGTCATGCTGACTGAATCTTCCGCCATTAGTTTTCTCATCTGCTTAATCACCTATTATCAGCACAAAATCGTTGGATCATGAGTCCAGGTTGTTTTCGTTTTTGTTTAGGTGTAATTTTGTCTCACAGCCATATTGTGTTTTTGTTAGGCTTATTCTGTGAAGTATCTTGAAGAAGTTTTGGAGCTGGTTTAGTTTGGTTTGATCCATTATTCTTTACCTCAGGGGAGAGTCCTTGAGTTCCATATTTGTCGTCCCAAAACATAGTACCAATTCGATATACTTGTGGAATGCTTAGTACCTGAGCAAAAAAAAAAAATTGAGAGTTGTGTAACATATCAGGAAAAGAGTTCTATGAAATGTCACAGCTATTTTCCATCATCAATCATTTGTGTGGCAGTAACTGGACGTAGGACTGTAGGAGGGTTTTAGCTTTATGCCATCTTGTTATTCCTTAGTTTGATTTATCCAAATGGATTGCTCTTACTTTCATAAGATCCGTAACCCGTTTGCTCATTTATCCAACCATATAATGTTTCGGAGAGTAACCCCTAACAGATATTTGTGCCAGAGTGTATGATCCTTCTATATGCTTTGAAGAAAGTTGTGGTTAAAGGTCTATACCGGGCATATCTCTTTTTTGATCTCGTCCAATGATTTCTGTGTCTTTTGATGCAAAACCTGTAGAGTGACAGTGTCTATGAAATGCCGAACTTGTGCGAATTATGTATTCTTCACCAATAGATATGGTTCAAAGTTGTACCAGAAACTTCACTGCTTGCTTAATGTGCTGAAGTTCATCCCATGGTGATCGTGCTGCCTGTCGGAGACAAGGAAATATAATTATGTAAGTTAATCTTTTTGTCTTGTTTTTGCATCTCGCATGATTTGGTTATTAACGCTTTAGTCTACCTCGTCTTCTGCCTTCAGGCACCACTGCTCTAATTCATGCAAGCCCATTTTCAGATATTCTCCATTGCTAAATGAACAACACTCTCGGCGAAGCAACAAACTGCCAGAAGATATTTGCAAGTTAAGCTACCTCATAACTAAGTTTTTAGCTACTTGTGTCCTATCGATATAATTCTGTACCTGTTAAAGAGCTGCACATTTATGTACGAGAAAACCTGGTGGAAGAGTTTTCTAGTGATCATAGATGGGACCTGGAGATCATTAAGACTCAGTCAATAAACAGGAAAAGGAAAATTTAAGCTTGAGATGAAATCTTCTAAAGTACTTTCTCTTACATGGTTCTCTGCCATAAAGGTCAAGGTATGTTCAAGCTTGTCCGTGATTTTCTGCCATTGTACATATGATGCCTGTTGTTTGCCAGTTGTGGTCAAGTGGATACTTTTACTCACGTCTCGCAATGTTCTTGCTCTTGTCGTCGGTCTTGGTGCCTGTTACATCTCACATATAATACATTGTTAACATACGTGATTAGCAATCACTAAGATATGTTCCATAGTAACTTGATGAATGATATACTGACATGGATACAGAGATTTAGTAATGGGTTTATCTCTTTCTTTAAGATATCTCGGATCATTCCATATGTCTTCTCAATGTATGCGGCTAAGTGTTGCTTGAATAGTAAAGCCGGGTATTTAGCTTCAATCATCTGTTGGTCATTTGATATTCCGACCATCCCACTGTAGCCACTGGATGTTTCCAAGCCCACTGAAGATGATTGTATCCCCTACATTGTTGTTACCAACAATTACTAAGGCTTTTACAAATTGGATTAACCGGAGGTTCACTTTTATGAAGCTTACTTGCACCAGTCGCCCAAATAGTGTAGTCTGGGATGATCTGTTACGTCTTAAAGCCGAATTACTTGTATTGCTGAACTTGAGTGTAGATTGTAGAAGATATAAGAGGGTAGAACTTGTTGTGAGCCAATACGTTAGTTCCCTTGCGTCATCTTGGCTCTTCTGGACCACAATTAGTATAACTTGAATATGAAGTTTTGGTCTCCGAGGGTTAAGAATTCTACTACTTTTATAGTCATGGTCTATAATTTATTACCTCAATGGATGATCGAATTTTATGAACAATTCTGTCAAATATATTTGTCTTCTCCGCTTCAAATGATCTCCACTGAAGTAGTGCCTTGTAAACTATCCAGGCTGCCACAGATCTGTCGTTATCAAACCTTCTCTCGTCGGTGAGGCATGTCATCAGGACATCATGACTCTCCTGTCCAGTAAAATTCATTAGATTCTTCTCTAATGAAACAAATATTGAAAATTTCTTTGCTTGCTTTCGTTGGTTATCGATTTATGGCTCTTTAGTATAAACTAGTTCTCGAATGATACCTGTTGCCTATCTGTTAGAGATCTTTGTTTTTCTAACACAATGATTGGATTCCTTGGCTCCTGAAACAAATAATAAGGCATGAAGAACTGTAAAGTATTGTTTCTTAACTAGGCCTATCAGGATAACCTACTTCTGTTGCCTGAATCTCTGCTGTTTGATGTCCATTTTCAAGATCCTGCACAGTTATATTACATTAATGCAAATGTTATACTTGTTTTTTCTACCAAAAAGTTATATATTGACAGAAGTTCTGCACCTTTGCCGATGGAAAAACTGCTTCATTTGGCAATGTCTTTTCTACAGCTGTCTGTCTTCGAAGAGATTTATTTTCTGACTCTAGAATTGCCACCCTATCCTTCAGGCTGATAAGTAGGTTTTTTTTTTTGCTTTTGTCATATATGTGATGATAGCATATACAAAATCAAATCAGCATATTTTTCTGGTTCTTTTAGTATTCAGGTACTGAAAACTTTCAAAATTCACACATGTATGCATGAAAGAAGAAATAGATTGTACTTAGATGAGAGAACTGTTCACCTCAGAAGACCGTACCTGTTTAACTCTCCAGACTCTTCGGCGCTTGTCGAAGCGGCCAAAGTTTGCTGGCGCAAGATCTGATTTTCAGATTCAAGGTTTGACAGGTTTGTATGTAATCTGAAAATTCACAAACAATATTCATGAATTCTGACTGTAAAACAGAAATATGATATCAATGCCTGAAGGAACTGCTTGTATCTTATACCTTTCAATGACCTCTTGAAATTGAATGGCCTTTGATTTTGCATCTTCTGCTTCAGTTAAACTTGCCTTTCTCTCTCTCTCAAGTGCAGAACATATTGCTTCAAATTCCTCAATTTTTCCTTTTAATTTCGCTACCTCAACCTGCATTTTGAAATTATTGTATGAGGAAACTATCTGCTAGTTGCTTGAACTTGTAGCTCAAATTTACCTCCAGCTCATTGTTTTGACTGCTCAATAACTCGAGTTGAGTGTTGTCTACAACTGGAACCTCTTTGATGACTGGTAAAGCTTGTTCAATGGCTAATTTTGCTGCTTCTTTCTCTTGTATGATTGCAGCATGGGCTTCATCTAGCTTCTCTTGCAATTCAGTTAATGTGTCTTGTAGCTTTGCGATTTCTTGTGCTTTGGCTTCTTCAAGATCAACCTAATGCATATTTTTGGAATTAAGCTACTATGTACTTTTAACTCTAGCAAAATTTCATCCAAGAAATTAGTAGCAGAACAAAGAACTCTAGTTTTTAATTTCATTAACAATCACCTTTTGATGCTTCTCTAATTCGAGACGCCAGGTCAGCTCTTCCACACGCTTCTCTAACTTGTCCTTGGCTTCTTTGAGCGCCCCAGTTTCTCTTGCAGCCTTTGTTTGGAAGATTTTGTTGTTAGATTTTCTTTTTAGTAAGTTAGACAGAGGCATTGCATGCCTGGTAGACAGATTAGATTGATTCTTATGAGATGAATCACTCAAAGTACCCTCTCATCAATGAAACTTACCATTTTGAGCATTTTGAGCTCTTTTCGAGCTACTTTAGCTCTCCATAGACATTGTAATGCTAATGTTGCTTTTCTGTATTGGTTATAGGCTTCATGAGCTTGATATCTTCTCCATTCCCTCTGTTAGAAAATATATCAGTAAGACTATTTAAAATAGCATATCAAAATCATCTTCACCCTACTTTTCCCCTTCCACATTATTTGATCACCAGACAAATAAGAACGAAGCATCTTGGAGCACATGCATAAGTTTCCTTAATTAAAATCTTGATCCCTTTTAGATGAAGAATAATCCAAATTTGAAAATCTGATAAGACTGCTTTGACTATATCTAGTTTATCCTTGAGTGTAACCTAATCTGAGTCTGTAGAAGACAAGTCCAAAACTTCTGATATTAGAAATAAGATTTGTGATTATGTAGTCAAAATCTAGTACCTGAACAATAACTGCCGCCTTTGTTCTTCTTCTGTGTCTATGTTTGTTTCGAGCAGCCATTGCCCGTAAACCAGTCTGAATAGCTGTTGCTGATGCCTGAAGGTTAGTGTAGCATTTCCTTGCTCTATGAGCACGAATGTTCTTTTGGATACAAATTGAAGCAGCTTCCCTACGCATGTTTTGATATAACTTGCGTGCAAGTTGTGCTACATAAGCAATACACACATGACACTGAGTTAGTGTGAAGAACTTCATGTCCTAGCTGAAATTTGGATCAGCTTGTGACATTATATATCAGATAAAAATGCTCATATTCTACCCGTTCTTCGTATAAAGGGCTCTATTGGTATAACAGTTTTTATTCATAGCTTTGTGTTGGGTAGGGTGTTACTGTTGAGACAAAGGTAAAGAATAAAACCTCTCCAAAGTTTTTGCATATAAATTGTAGCCTTTTTCTGCCCAAGGAACTCTTTTCTTGTCAAATAAGTCCTGATCTGCCTCTGAATGTGTTTAGTAGCACCAGCCAAAACCTCGGTTCTTCGTGCATCTAGTTCAGCCATCTGTCCAGCCCTAAGAAATATCTTTGTTTTCCCTATCTGAAAGTGAGATTTCAGAATGCAAGTTTCGATTGAACTGCTAGTGAATGGGTTGCTTTAAATATTTATATTTGACATGCATGTACACGGAGCTTGACATACCTGGT
Source organism: Schrenkiella parvula (assembly GCA_000218505.1). Lineage (NCBI taxonomy): Eukaryota > Viridiplantae > Streptophyta > Magnoliopsida > Brassicales > Brassicaceae > Schrenkiella > Schrenkiella parvula. Next base: position 12,088,579 of record CM001190.1, on the reverse strand, counting down.
AGCCTTTTAAACCCATTTTGTCGCAGATTGAAGCACATGCCAACTTTTCGTCGGATCTGTCAATACATAATGTAATTTTCTCAGTGTTTATTGGATCAGCAGATAATAGGATTGAAGTGATAATGTGTCTTCTTTCTAGATATGTTATTGTGTATTTTATACCCTTCTGGTACGTCTGTCGCTAGCATCACAAAACGATCAAGAAATTCATCGAATGCTCGTTTTGTTGGATAACCAGCACAACTGATTCTTATAGCTTCCAGTACACCCTGTTCAGTTACCCAAATTGGCTATAAGCAAAAACCTTATGGGAAACACATGAACTTGTTCAAATAAAAAACCTGAGGCTTTAGGCTTACTCCGCATCTTAGTTGGTTTAGCACGTTGTCATTCTCAAAACTCCCTGGCTTTAGAACTGTATTTGGCTTCACACATCTAATATAGTGGGGCTCCGTTGTGTTCAGCGTCTCCATTAGAGCTTGGAGTTGTTGCTGGAGATAGGGTAGGTTAGGAATCAAGATCTTGAGCAATGTGCAAATGATATGTTTCCTATTGACTTACCTTGAAACGGGTCCCAATTGATGAAAACTTGGACTGCTTTGATGCGTCCTCTGGTAGTGGCGGAAACAAATTGGCGACAAATGAGCACTTAGATGCATCTAACAAAGCTTGATGTTCTGCCACAACATAATCCTTGTTCTTGTCGAGAAAAAACTCTGCTGAATATGTAACCTGAGGCAGAAAAGCGTGCTCAGTAACTAGCTACTGTACGTATTTTAGCTTAGCGTCTAAAATTGTGTTTCTCACATCTCCTGCGTAGTGGTTGACGGTGAAGGCTGTTCGGGCAAGCTTAGGTTTGCTGAAACGCTTGTGTCCTTTGTATGTTTGATACATCTTCTGTGCAAATGTCTCATGGGTCGACTTGGGAAACATGCTGCAAGGGTGAACCTTATGGTTATGCTGAGAGGAACAAGTTCTACTTATTACTATGGATTAATATTGTTGAACTGTACTTCCCCCTACAAAGTATGATAGATGCTGATACACTTACCATGCTTCATCAAGTAAGGCAATTATGCCTCCTGGTTTCTGCAAGAGAAGATGCCATTGATTATTTTCTGTGCTCGTACAGGTTGTGGAACCAATGTCATCCAGATTTCTGATGTTAGTTGTATAGTTTATACCTTCTCAATAAGATCTAAGACATCCTGGTTGTCAACAAATTCAACATAGCTCCAGTCTATTTCCTCCCTCGTGTATTCCTCTTGCTCCATCTTGAATACATGCTGCAGAGAAAAAATGTTCCATGTACAAGTTTCTTGCAATGTGAATAGATTACAGTGATTTTATATCCTACCTGATTGAAGTGCTGTTGCAACTTCTCATTTGTGAGATTGATGCATAGCTGCTCAAAACTATCAAATAAATAGTGGTATTAGATCTTAAGCTCTAATTGTGCCCATCATTCTGGTTTATAATGTCTGTTAGGTTTACCTGTTGATCTTGAAGCTTTCAAAACCATAAATGTCGAGGACTCCGATCAAGCTTGTAGCATTCGGGTCTTGACCTATTGAACTGTTGATCTTATCAACAATCCTGCCATAATTGAGTTGTGCACAGGTCACTATTAGAGATTGATCAAACGAAGAACTTTTTTTATCTAGATAAAGTTAAAGGTGTGTTTGGTCCCTCCTATGATGTGCATGTGGTTTCTGTCCTACCTCTGCGCCATTAGAATTCTTGTAAAGGGGCAGAGCAGCTTTTTCCTAATGATTGTCAAAATATCCATTTTTGTCTCAGGGTTGGATTTACTCACCAGTCAAACAGCCTGGAGTATACTGTCTTGGCTAAAGCATCACGATTTAAGGCTGCCGATTCTGGGTCAAGTGGCTTTGTGATATTACCATCCGGAGTGACAATTACACGCTTGCAGAGTGAATCTTCCAGCATCTTCTCATTGCACCTGCGTCAAGTGAATAATCAAAAATCTGTCAGCATTGCCATTGGAAGTTCATGGTCTAATGTTAAGGATTGTGAGACGAAGATACATGAGTAATTCTGCTGCTGTTTGAAGATGATATCTTGATTTATCATCCCTAAGTTTTGAAGAATCCGCGTCTTCTCCTTTGATAAAATTGACATTTCCAAGGTGGAGGATGGCAGCTACGACGCGGAATATGGCATCCTAAAGTTGAAGTCTCTGGTCAGTATATAAAATTTCTACTATCTTTTATCGCCTTAGAATGAGTGCTATGAGAAAAACCTGTGCCTCTTGTCCAATTCCCACAATGTCCATGGCATTTCTGGTCTCCATATACTCTCTTGCATCATCTACATTGGAAACCTCATAGCAGTTTGTCTGATTCAGATAGTGGAACGTCCTTGGATCCCCTACCTTGAATTTCTTGACTTCCTGAAAAATCGAACGTTGTATTGCTAAGTTTTTCAGCTCTATTGCTTTCAAGATTTCAACTGATCATTTACCTCAGGCGGTGCTGCACATAGCATGTAGAAGCAGTGATAGTTCCTCTCAGGATCTGAGACTTGACAAACACGAGACCGTTCGAGAAGATAAGTTCGGATTGCAGCTCCAGATATCTTCCCACGCTTGTCAAATTGGATCTCAACAAATTTTCCAAACCGACTGTTGGAAGAACTCAGAGAATTAGAAACAGTCAGAACAAAAGATGGCAGCAGAAAAAGGAAAATTATGTCCGAAGTAAGTGTGTAATAGATACCACCTTGAATTGTTATTTTTCACAGTTTTGGCGTTCCCAAAGGCTTCCAACACTGGATTAGACTGGAACAAGAACAATTTAGAATGGTGGAAGCATTTTGTTCAACGCAGATAAAATCAGAGCAAGTAAACTCACCTCTAAAACTTGTTGTTCAACGCTTCTCCCTTCGGTATCTGATCTGCCTCCCATAAATGCAAGATATCTCATGAGCATTTTGGTTGTCTCTGTTTTTCCAGCTCCACTCTCTCCACTAACCAAAATGGACTGGCTTCTTGCCTCATTTATCATCGCCCTGGTATGTATGGAAAGCTTTTGGTGAGCTAAGTTCTGTACAGTAAATCACCACACAAGGATTAACAACTTGTTACCTGTAACTGGTGTCTGCAACAGCAAACAGATGCGGGCTTAGCTCTCCAAACGTGGCTCCTTTATATTGCTCCATCATATGGACGCTATACAAATGCGGAAGTCTTTGGAATGGATTCACCGCAATTAAGATGTTTCCGGTGTAAGTCTGCCATATCCAAGAGTTTGCAATAAGATAATCTCAACGTCGACTTTCAAAATTTTGATCAATGGAATGTTTAAGTACTGACATATATCTCGTTTAAAGCAAACCGGCAAGCCAGATTGTGGAGGACCCCTGGCTCGTGGAGGTAAGCCAGCTTAGTCATGTCGTCAACTCCTGCAGGCGGCGCCTCTGTATCCTTTGGATAGACACTAGAAATAATAGCAACGATCTGTAAAAATCAAATCGATACTTTAGTTTTCCTGTGGAACATCTGTGAATTCTACTGCAGAAGTCCATTGCTAAAAGATTAGAATTCTTTTCCATTTTGTCTGATTTTATTATGAATGAAAAGTATCTTCTCACTGTTTTCCCATCTGGAACGAGTATTGTGGCATTGGTGCCTTTAATTTCTGTCACTTCTCCACTAATCCATGCGAGTTCTGGGTCCTCGAGCCAGACATGTGACCCGAGTGTGATATTTACAGGAGTCCCCTAACATTGTTCATCAAAGCAAGCTTTTCAGTATATTCACATTCAGATATGCAACCGAAGGTTAACGGGAAGGCTTACCATAACTCAAGCTTCTCCAAGCTCTTAAGTCTTAAGCTGAGGATCTGAAGCAGTTTACGAACAGAGAGATCAAAAGAGAAGGTAATATAGAAAGAGAAAATTGATCTCTTTGAGGGAAATAAAAAGAGAGATGAATGATAAAAAGAAAAAAGGCGACTCTAAATCCAAGAAAATGTAGGAGACTCTTACCTAAGAAAGTGCCCTTTTCCCTCACCTCTTGGTTCCACTAAGTCTCTTAATTGTCTATTTCAGATTTTAGAGCTTAAGATGCAGCAATGGCGGCACATCAAATTCTTTCAAACCATCCTTGATGAGCATTCGATCGGAAACTGTTTGGTGTAAGGTCACTCTTCATATTTTTTCTCCTTTTCAAAGCTTTACGCTGTACTTCCTTTTGAACATGAATGGGGTCCTCGTAGGTTAAACAGAATGTGAAAAATTGCTGCTTTTAGAACGTTAAAGTTGTCTGCTTTACATTTTGATATTGCAACTGCACCAACTTTTCTCTTGATCGACCATGGCCAGGTACTGTTTAGCTGTGAAAGTGAATGTCTTTCCTCTCTTTTTGTCAAAAAGACATTAAGGTCCTTCACGTTTGGTTCCATCACTTGCAAAGCTAACGGCTCAAGGGACTTTGTCATGGTGCTTAAAGTTGAAGTCATCACCTCAAAAGTGTATACTTGTCAAATCTTATTGAAAGTTACAGATTATTTTTTGAACTTTCATGTTTTTATATTATTCTATTTCTGTGTGTGAGAAGGCAATGGCCGGTGGAGAATCCCCGGTGGCGGCTGAGGCCGATGTCTGAAGCTGGGCCATTTGGTTTATCTTTTCCAGCTAGACTTGTTTTTTTTCTTTTCTTTTTTCTTTTTATTGGTCGAAAGTTTTTCCCATATAGTTTAGATATTCTTTGAATATTCAAACCTGCATCATTATCTGTCTAATTTTCCTAACTTCTCGATCCAAGAACATCATGATTACATGTGCAACCCTATGTTTTTACTCCTTTTCATAAATTAAATCATAAAAGAATCTCTCAAAATATCTTATAATATCAACTACGAACATATTTACTCATCTATCAAAACACTAATTATTCATGTAATTACTTTTATGAAAACAAGGAAAACATCATGTTTGATTTTATAACCACCCGTTTTTAGAATTAAAAAAAACTAGAAAAGTAACAGAATTTGACTAATTTCAGTTTCAAAAGAGAGGAAAAAAAACAGCTAAAATGACTAGTAGTCTCTTCTTTGACATCAAAACATACAAATCTATAATTAGCAATTACAAGAAAAGAAGACGAAGACAAAAAAAAAACAGGTTGTAGCTCTCACCTATTAATGCAATAGAATCAACACACGTGATGAACACAAAACACAATTTGTAAAGAGAAAGGCCGGCCAAAACTTTTGGGGATCTTAGAGGATCACGTATACCTCTACCCCAATAGATGGCCAGTCCCGGATTTACTCCCAACGGAGATTTAGCCTACGATGTCAGTACGTCTCGGTACGGTAATATAGTATGTTATAACCAAACGTCTAAGACGGCAGTCAATGATCATAATGGATGGGAGAGCGCAAAATCGCTTGAAGCTGCACTTCCTATCTTTGTAACGCAACTATTTGTCGCTAACTTTAGTTACCGCGTAATCTATTACATGACTCGGCCGCTACGTCTTCCTCCTTTCGTCGCTCAAATCTTTGTGAGTATCTAATGTTGAAAACTAATTTTTTTTCTTTCAACAATTCAATAATACGTATTAAACTAGGTTTGAATCTAGACGATTATACTGAATGGCCAAACTCTTAAAATATAAGTCCTGGTCGAAAGCTAATTTAGTCACGAACTGTTTTCGTTTTCAATGTCCTAAGCATGTTCATCTTGATAATATTTTTGAAGCAAACAAGACATATTATTGTGGGAGTCCAATTTTTTAAGACGGAAAATAACCATTGTTTTGTTTTGGAAAAAAAATGTGGTATTAAAAGATTCATAGTTTGGTTTGCATTCAGTTTTCATTTTGTTCTAACGAAAAAAAATCAGTTTTTGCTTTGTGTTAGAAAACGGTGATTTTAAAAATAAACTACTTCTTTCAAAACGGGACATGAGAAAGATCTAAGTTTGTTTCATTCGCAATACTATGCACATTGTATTATGTGATATCTTTATTTTATTTTTTAATTCATATTAACCTCGCACATTGCAGCATATCATTTTCTATAATTTGTAATAAATATTTTTTTTTTGCTGTTATAATTTGCAGTGCGGATTACTGTTTAGCCCGACTGTGCTCGGTAAAAACGAATTTGTTCTTGAACATGTGTTCCCTTATAGGTTCACAATGGTTCTCGAGACATTCGCAAACTTAGCTCTCGTCTACAACATTTTCCTCCTAGGTCTTGGTATGGACTTGAGGATGATCAGACTCAAAGAAGTAAAACCAATGGTCATAGCCATCGTTGGCCTCGTTGTGGCTTTAGTGGCCGGTACTGGCTTCTATTACCTTCCCGGTAACGGAGACTCCGACAAGATTCTCGCAGGTGGTCTCTACTGGTCGGTTGCATTTGGTTGTACGAATTTCCCTGACCTTGCGAGGATTCTTGCGGATCTCAAGCTCTTGCGTTCTGATATGGGACGCACGGCCATGTGTGCCGCCATTATTACGGATTTGTGCACTTGGGTTCTCCTCGTTCTTGGAAACATATGTTTTACCAAACAAGGTATTATGATTGCTGTCTTTTTAGTTTATAATTTGTACTTTGTAGCTTAAACTACACTGTATTATACATGTTTTTCCTTTAAAGTTAACTCATAATTGAAGAGAAAATGTAAATAAGATCATTAAACATTATTACTAACCAAAACTTTTGTTTATGTAATTTAAACATGTAGGTGTAAGGAACACTATGATGCCATACGCATTAGTATCAACCATCGCTTTCGTCTTTTTTTGCATCTACGTGATCCGTCCTGGAATCGCTTGGGCCTTCGCCAACACGGTCAAAGGAGGCCACGTCGGAGACACTCACGTATGGTTCACTCTCGTCGGAGTCGTTTTCTGCTGCTTAATCACCGATGCATTTGGAGTCCACTCAATCACCGGAGCTTTCTTGTTCGGTCTCTCTGTCCCTCACGACCACATCATTCGAAACATGATCGAAGAGAAGCTCCACGATTTCCTCTCGGGAATATTGATGCCTCTTTTCTACATCATTTGCGGTTTAAGACTCGATCTTGGTTACTTGTTAGAGTACACGAGCTTTGGAATGTTGGCCTTTGTGATTACTTCGTCTTTTATGGTGAAGATGTTGTCGACTGTTATTTGCTCCATCGTCTTGCGTATGCCTTTGCGTGATGGTTTTGCTATTGGTGCCCTTATGAACACCAAAGGAACTATGGCTTTAGTCATACTCAATACAGGACGCGACGCCAAGGTATATATGAGAACTTCTACATTATCATTTGTCATAATCTGCATGTTTTTTCATTTATTCATCTATATATTTTTATAAAAACCCTTGTGTTTTAAGGCTTTTAGCGATAAAATTGTTAGGGCATAACATATTTATAAATCTTGTTAGGGTTTATAAAAGAACGGAGTTTTGTAGTAATTTTAATTATACTAATGATACAAGTAGAAATGCTATTCTTTGGTCTAAAATAAAATAAAATAGAAATGCTATTTTTGATTTTATCTTCGTTAGTTTCCATCATTTGAATTACTTTACATAATGATGAATTTTTATTTTTATTTTTATTTTTGTCTCGCAGGCGTTGGACGTAATAATGTACACTCATATGACGTTGGCGTTCTTGCTCATGTCAATAGTGGTGCAGCCACTTTTAACCCTTACTTACAAGCCAAAGAAGAAATTGATTTCCTATAAATACCGAACCGTTCAAAAACTCAAAGGAGATGTAGAGTTTCGTGTATTAACCTGCGTCCATGTCCTTGCTAACGTCTCTGGCATAACCAATCTATTACAAGTCTCTAACCCGACCAAGAAATCTCCTCTTAGCGTCTTTGCAATCCACCTTGTCGAACTAACCGGTCGCACCACGGCTTCGTTGCTCATAATGAACGACGAGACCAAACCTAAAGCAAACTTTTCGGACCGAGTTAGAGCGGAATCCGAACAGATAGCTGAGATGTTCGAAGGCATGGAAGTGAGCAACGACGCAATGATGATGCAGACCATCACCGCAGTGTCACCTTATGCGACGATGCACGAGGATATTTGTACGTTGGCCGAGGATAAACGAGTCAGCTTCATTTTATTGCCTTACGATAAGAACATGACGTCGGACGGCCGGTTAGGCCAAGGAAACGATGCGCACGCGGAAATCAACCAAAACGTTTTGAGCCACGCCCCTTGTTCGGTCGGGATTTTGGTCGACCGTGGCATGACGATTGTCCGGTCTGAATCTTCTTCGTTCCAAGGCGAAATCACAAAGAAAGAAATCGCAATCTTGTTTGTTGGAGGTCGGGACGATAGAGAGGCTTTGGCTTATGCTTGGAGGATGGTGGGACAAGAAATGGTTAAACTCACGGTTGTGAGATTTGTCCCGGGCCGGGAAGCTTTACTCTCGGCGGGGAAATCTGCGGTTGAGTACGAGAAGGAGAAACAAGTCGACGAAGAGTGCATCTATGAGTTTAACTTCAAGACTATGAATGATTCTTCGGTGACTTATATAGAGAAAGTGGTTAGCGATGGTCAAGAAACGATTGCAGCTATTAGAGAATTGGAAGATAACCACTCTTACGATCTTTACATTGTGGGAAGAGGATACAAAGTAGAATCACCTGTGACTACGGGTTTGACAGATTGGAGTAGTAGTCCGGACTTAGGGACCATAGGCGATACCTTAGCTTCATCGAACTTCACAATGCAAGCTTCGGTTCTTGTGATCCAGCAATACTCAGCCGCCAATAGACAAAACGCAGGAAACAATCAAGAACATGTTGAAGGTGGAGCCAAGACCGCTAATGAAGCAAAGCCTTTTATGAATTCTCCTGCGGAAGAAGAGGATGATGAAGAGGAGCAATATCAAATGGGAATGCGCAAATGACGAGAATTTTTTTCTTTCGTTTATTCCTTACTGTATACAAATCTGTCTCGTCAAATTGTATGTTTTTGTCAAATAAATCACTGAATTAACATTCCAGATGGATTATGTTATCGAGTTTCTCCAATGGCAGATTCGATACATTCAAGTAAATACCGTTGCAGCTTCTTTCTTAGATCTTCGACTTTCTCACTGGTTTCCATTCTCTTTGAGATCAGATCATCGAGCCAACAGTTTACCGCTTTAAGGTGGACAAGAAAAGACTCTTTTCCATTTGTTTCTTCCTTCTTCACCAAGAAGGACGCTTTCGTTAGTGAGTTCTCCAAGTAGTTCAAGAACCATTGGCTGGAAACTCGGAGTAGCTCGTCTGCTAGACTCACTGACTCTTTCAACCTGCTTTTACCTTCTAAATTACTTCTCTCAAGAACAGAACGATTCTTCGTTGAAGGCGGTTTCACACCCTTGTAAGCTTGGTTTCTTGGACTCCTTGTCTCCTTGGGATTCAGTTTGTCAGAGGAGTTTTGAATAACAATGTAGTGATGATTGTTTTGGTGAGCAGCAGCATCATCTTGCTTTCCAGTCTCTTTGAATAAGTTGAATTGAGAAAAACCGGTCACTACCGCATCTTGAACCCAAGATGCTGCGTTTTTATTAGCTGCTGATCTACACGAGCCATTGTTTTGGTTGTGAGTAAGCAACAGATGGACTGCTTTGCCTGTCTTCTGTGTACGGTGGTAGATGTCCAAGAACCAGTGCACAACTTGTCCCGCAGATAAAGTTTTAGAAGAATCACATAGTTCAGCGAAGGACCTGAAGGAACAAAGCCATATACATATATTAATAATGAATGACTCCGCAGACTCGTGTAGTGGAACTAACAGAAGCCAGTTAGTGATAGAGAAAACATACTGCAAACTGAATAGAACAGACTCCATGGAGGATGCTTCCTCTAGTGCATTTACTGCTGCTGAAACTGCTACTTGTCTGTGTGATGAAACTTCCTGAAATGAGAGATTGAAACACATGACTACTAATTCTCAGAGTCGCAAAACTTGAAGATTGATACAAACACCAAACCTTTCCAAGCAATTGAATGGTTTTTGGGAGTCCATTCCATAAGATTCTCTGGTCAGACCAAGTCCTGTGACTTGAAGGCAGCTTAGAACACGTAACCGTAGGAGCCACTGCCTTTGATAACGACTTGGTACCATCTTTGGGAGATTTAGCCATGATGGATATAGGTGATGCAGGCTTAACCACATTTCTGTTTCTTAAAGCAGTGGTTTCGCCATTAAGGTGCTTTGATGGGGACTCATTCTTTGGCAGATTCTTATCAGTCAATACCTGCAAAAACATTGATATCTACGGGATCAAGAACGAGTGTGAACTGTTGAAGCCATTATCAAATTGTTCCATATCTACAAGAAACAACTTTTAAGGTCTCTCGAAACTAGTGTGGTTGGTTTCACTCACATGTATCAAATCTCAGACCATTGTAGCAACTTAAAGAAGAAGAAACCATACACCACTCATCAAACACAACTTCCACAAATCTAAATGCAACAAACTATGGGATCAAAAAGTTCGTTTCACAAAACAGAGGGAACATGTACCAATTTGGGTTTGAGACGTGGGGAAAAAAGAAGCAATGAAGCGTCACGACGGCGAGTCACCGGAGGAGTGTGACCCCAACAACTCCTTCTCGCGGAGTCCAAGCTTAACCTCCTCGTCTCACCGACATTCCTCTTCTTCGCCGTCGTCGTCGTCGTAGCAATCGGCGACACAGAGGCCTGCGTAAAACCAAGAAGCAAATCGCTAGAGACGAGATCGCTTGGGTTTCCAACGCACATCCGCCGCTTCGGGACAGGCTTCAATCCACGGATAACGGGAACAGGACAACCTTTCTCGACGTGTAAACCACCGCGGATGTAAACAAACTGCCCTAGCTGGATTTCGTCGGAGCGTATCAGATCGGCATCATCACCGGAGGGAACGGCGACGTAAGCGGCGTGGAGAGAGTCAGAGACTTTGACGAAGAACTTTTCGATACGCCATTGGTCGTCGGAGAGACAGGGAACGATCTCAATCACCTGGAGGAGCGGGGAGCGGTGCGAGGAAGACAACAACGGCGGCGAAGAAGCGACCTTTCCGGCGGCGATTTCGAGAAGGTTGGAGAGAACTCCGGGAGTGAGACAAGCCATTGGGTGGGTCGACGGGGAAAGGCAACATCTTTTTGAGAAGGAATCTAAAAGACAGAGAGATGTCTCGGTGAGTGTAGAAAGCTCGTCGTTAACTATTGGCGGGAAAAAGCAGACAGTTTTGTCAGAATGTTAAAAAGTTTTTTTCTCTGTCTTCGATATTTGGAAGGTTGCAGGAAGCTTTTGTTGGTGGCAGGTGTAAAGCACGATGCTTTTTTTGTATTTTTTTTGTTATTAATATTATATTTTTTTTGTTTCTTTTGAAAAATCCTAAATGCACAGTTCGATTTGAATTGATTTAAATAGTTGACTGGTAACGTGATAAGTACCCGACCAGTTGGATTGAATTGGTAACTAGTATTTGCAGGAGTAACAAAGAGTTATCCACCCTCATTCAATCCGTTACACCGGAGATCAAAATATTTTACAAATTTTGGTAGATCGTTCCGCCAAAATTATGGTTAAGCCTATCAATTTAGTTTTATATATCTTAAACAAGTTTTTCGCATCCAAATAGAACTTAGATGCACAAACATTTTATTGGCTATTATTTGGTTGATTAGCGACAAACTAGATTAAAAGTAAAAAGACATAATTAATTGTGGTTTTGAAAACACCATTCATTGATTTTTTTTTTATATTTGCGGATTATATGAATCAATCTGTGGATTCTTAAAATTGTAATTTTTTATTGTTTAATCTGTTTGTTAAGCGAAAAAACAAATTATACATACAAAAATAGAGATGCGATCGAAACGCTTTAGGTAATCTTCCAAGTATTAAATTGACTAAGCAAAGAATAGTCTTTCAATTATCGTATCCTTGGATCAATTGGTTAGGCCGGTATACAAATTTATCCTGTTTAAGACCGTGTGGAGATCCACGTTATGGCAGACGTGTATGTGTATTTGTAGATTTTCGATCATAATTAACATTTCTATTGGTAGTAAGAAACAGTATTTACGATTAGATAACAAATAAAAATAAAAATAAAAAATCTTGATAACATGTCAAACTCATGGAGATGCTTGAAATAGCGGACACAAGTGAAGTGTCGGATCAATGATCATTCACTTGTGTTTGTGTTGACACTCCAACTTGTTTATTGGGTCTCCTGTCGAACCAAACTTCTTAGAAATTTGTGAAGTTGCTTTAATTCTACCTTTTCTTATTGATATCTCTCTTTAACCACTCTTTTTTTTTGGTGATCATTTTCATCTTGTATTGAAAATTTGGGATCAGAGATTAAGATCACATACTATGGGATAATGTTTTGGTCGTCCGTACGAGTGGTTGTCTTCTCTTCCTAGACTCGTACCTCAATTAAAAAATACTATATTAATATTCAAATAAATTTTACAGTTTCAGTTGTATGATCTCTCCCTATCATTTTTATTTATTTATTTGGTAGGGCAACGACTAATCCAAAATATGATGATGCAACTACATTACATACTAAATATATGTGTCAAAATTGCAATAATTTCTTTATGTACTAATTAAGCAAACTAACCTCAAAACTCACCGACCTCGCTTACGGTACATATCAAAGTAAAATGGTCAGCAATTTAATTTAAAAAGGAAGAAAAAAATGGACCAACAACTACTCCTAGCTAATCGCTTCATATATAGTTGTCTCCTCGTGAAACACATAGATTCTATTTCTGTATGATCAAACATGGGAACTGAAGAAATAAACCCCATCAAACCACGGTTTGATCTTAGCATGTCGAGAAGAACCCGAAAACCATGGTCGTCAAGTCTCATCAACGAGATGCAACACCATGACCTATCCACTCAAAGCTCACAACCAGAGAAAGAACAAGAGAAAGACGAAGACCAAGAGATTGATCGTAAGAGTTTAAACAATCTGATGAGATGCGAGCAAGAATCGAACCGAGAAGCGAATATTAACAACAAGAACTCTCTAGGTCAACATTTCGGGGAAGTCGAAGGGATCAAGCAGACGATGCAATTGGTGGTGAAGAAGGAGAAGCAAGGTGGGGAGAACGGTGTGAAATTCAAAGGTATGATGGGTCGATATGTTAAGGTATTGAGCGGTTTGATGAAGGCCAAACGTGACCGCAAAACATCCGTCTTGCGGCTCAAATCTTGATTTGGGATATATATATATATACGTACGTTCATGTACTTGATACGTATATTTAGTTATTAGACATATTCGCGTACGTACGTATTATTGATGTGTACGTATGTTGTTGGCATATTGGTTTTGACTTTTGAGAATGTAATTTCAGCACTATGTACATCATTACATGCAGTTCTTGGTTTTGAATCTCACTGCATAAGTGTTTTGTTTTTTTTGCTAAAAATCTCACTTTCGTTTTGTTGTGTATTTTGAGCTCTTGCCCAATTTTTTTTTTGGTAAAAGCTCTTGCCAAATTTTCTTCTTTATATTTTTTTTAATTGTCCGACAAAAAATTTAGTCGATCTTTGCCGACTAATGACGGTTGTAGGTGAACATCATGTTTATGATAATAACTTTAAATATTTTGGTAGCTTTACAATTCTAAAAATATTTTTGAAAGACAAAACAAAACATGAAGAAACAAGTTAAGTATGGCTCTAAGGATTGTGAGTTTTTGGTATAATCCACTTGAACCAACAAAATTTGTTCCTTTTTATAGTTATTTTTGACTAACAAATAGCTTAATTAGTTTTTGCGTGGCTGAAGATGACTATATGAATACATCAAGATACCAACCACAGATCTGTCATAAAAATTACAGCGAAAATTCATTTGTTTGTTTTTTCATGTTTAAAAAAAATATATAAAATCATTTGGTTTTCTCCATTTTTTAATATTAGATCGTTCCCTCGAATATTCTAGGTAGTTGTTTGAGTGTCACAGTGACATAGATGGACAATATACCTGATGTTATCTGAATGCGACTCCATCCTCTTCCTTTTTGTTCTTGCCAATAAAATAATTGCGAGGTTAATTAGTTTGTCAAATTTTTATAAATAACTAATTTTCTCAGTCAATCAAATATTATTTTTAGTTTTTTTTAATTCTATAATTGATTTTGTAATGTCATACAGTATAATTTCGGTTTTCTTTTCCAATACGATGCAGCTTTTCTCTTTAATTAATCAGCAATTGTTTATTATCATTCCAAAATTAAATATATATTTTATGTTCGTAAGCGTGTTGATTTTATAGCTAACCTCCAAATTAGTGATGTGTCATTACGTAAGAAGATAACATATAATATCCAGATTACTGTATTAAAAATAGTTATGAGTGCAATTAATTTATACATGTGAGAATAGAGAAATGAGAAAGTGTATCATCAGGTAACCTCAGAAACAGGGAAAGGGTCGGCAGTACGTGGCGAGATTTCATTGGATAGCTATATTACCAATAAAACTGGAGATGCATGGCTTCACCGACCTTGTTAAGGAACCTTTTATTATGGCACCGTCAAAAAGCAAGAATCTTTGTCAGCTCTTCTTTTTCATTTACTTTATTTTGTGGTACCATTATGCACAAATAATACGTAAAGTAATAAATTTCTGAATTTTACATAGTTGGTTTGATTCGGTTTAATTAGTTAGCTTGTTTGTTTGATGTGAAAATGTCGGTTAATTCATTTGACACTCGGTTAAATCAGTTTGATTCATAACCTAATGTGTGAATTTATATTAAATGGTACAATATTCTATAAAGTTATAAGTACAGATGTATTCTTGTAGGATCCTAAGCAAATATTTAATTGTGTATCAATTCATTTTCCTTTATAAAACCAATACCATCCTTCAACTTCTTCATCAAAACCTCAAAACCCAAACATCAACTCTCAAAAACTCATCAAAATCTTCAAAAAACTTCCACAAGAAATATAAATAAAACGAGACCTCAAGAATCTAAAGAAAGAGATAAGCCATGGGAAGAGTTCATGAAGGAAGTCCTCCAGTTCCACTACATCTCTGCGTCTTCGTCTTCATCCTCTTAATGTTCGTAACTGTTTCATGGTACGCGAGCTACGAACCAATCATAGAAGGTGCTACGGACCAGCTCAAGCTTGCTCTCATGGCTTCTCCTCTGCTTTTGCTCTTGGCCGTCCATTTTCTATCCAACGATCAAGGATCGCCGTGGGGAGTGACCTTCATGCTCCCTCTGAACGAGAGAGAGTCTTTGTATAGAGCTGGAGGAACGCCGTGGGGAGTGGCCTTCGTGCTCGTCTTCCTCTTCTTTATGGTTTCTTATCAATCTCAATTTCAAGAACGTTGGTTTCATCTTCGATGAAATGAATAGGCATCGTTGTTCTTTTTCTTGACTTCCTCTTTGGGTCTCGTATAATGGATTCGTGATGATGTATGTTGATTAGTTTATTTTTCCTCCTTATTTACCTTACCATTTTATGTAATCTTTTAATCTCTTGTCTCATGGTAATACAGTATAGAATATTTTCCCATATGTTATGAGGAGAACAAAATATTACCTATTAAGCTTTTTGGAATCTGCACCAAAATAAACATGGGCAGTGAAGTAGATAAAAAATTATGTCAATGAAAAAATATTTTCTAAATAGTTTTACTGACAATAAATTTATAATTAGCTTTTCGTAATATGATTTATTAAGTACTAGCCAGTGGTACATTAATACGCAAGTAGCTAATTATAGTATAAATCATAATTCTGATTTTGTTTTTTTTGCTTGATTACTGTTTTGTTATCTACTGAAATTTCCCTAATTTTATCAGATTATAATGTCAAACTCTTTTTGTCAATTATGAAAATATTGAATTTTCATGTTATGTTCGAGAATCGATATAATTATAGAGAAACGTGTCGTTTCCTTTGACCGGATAAGGTCGAACAATATCAATTACTTCCACGTCTCTGTCTTTGGTCAAAAACGCAAGGCGCTCTCTCTCTCTCGCTCTCTATAAATTCAGTTAACTTTCTGCATTTGCATGAACTAAAACTTACAATCTCAAACTCATCTTCAAATCTTGACACACCCCAAGAACGAAGAAAAAAACATTGTTTTTGAATCTCATTTCGTGTACTCTATATATTACCGCAAATGGAAGGAGGCTTGGGCATGATCTTGATGAAGGTGGTCTTGTTTGCTCTGGTTCAAGGTTTAGTGTATCTCATCCTCTCGAAATCGTCGAGGGTTTTCTCTAAATCAAATTCTTTGAGGAGGGCTTACAGTTTCCGGTCGGCAAGGTCCGTCAGCATCCGCCGGATTTTGGCTGTGCTTCAGGATATGCCTGCCGGCGGCGAGATATCTCCTTCCTCTAATGGTTCATCTTCTTCTTCTTTACAAGATGATGCAGCAACAACAACAGCTACATCATTGTCACCATCTTAGAGTCATATATATGGTAATTATTACCTGATTTATATGAGAGACATATATCTTTGTTATCCTAATTTTTTTTTTTGTATTTCTTTTAGTTTGATTCGTTATATTGACGTAAAGTTGATCCTACTCTATGTTTACTGTACATATATGATTGCTTTATATGTTGACCAGTATTAAGTCTATCATGTACATGCCAAAAAGATTTAGCATGCTAATAAAAAAAAGATTTTTAGTTTATTCGTTGATTAATGTTAGCTTCGCCCTGGTCTGGGGATGTACGGTTTTTTTCTTCTTTTGTAATACCTTTTATTGATTATGAATGTGAATAAAAACATAGTTAAGATGTAAAACATGTAATGTTACATTGGGACATAAAAATGAAAATGTGAAGAAACATTATTTGGAATACTTTGTATTGCTAGAATATCTGCTGCCTTTAAGTAATCGGACTCGAAAAATTCATATATAAGTTCTGAGTTCCTGTACAGTGTCTGTTACGTATACAGATAAGAACATTGAGAAACTCTTTCAGTATTCTTGTTTGCAAAAAGTTCTGTCATAGAGTTGGAGCAGCAGGGAGATAGATTCTTACAAAGATATGGAACTCAATGTTCCTTGTAATGTTTTCCAAGAACTTCACTAACCTGTAAAGAGAAGAGTAACTCCATGTATCATTCGAAAAAGAAAAGAAAAGAATGCAGAGTACTCAAAAAGGATCGATGAATCAAGAACTGTTACTCAAGTCAAGTCTCAAAATCCTTAAATCAAAACTTGGAGCGGCCAAAGTATCCATAGAATTGAGTTACAAAGCAAATCAGATAGTCTGTTGGTCCAATACTTGGTTATTTATTTGTACACATTAATTGATTGTGTCAGTTTGGTTAATGGTATACAGTGGCTTAAAGAACTTACGTTAGCTATGTTTTAGCCACCGATGTGTATCATTGGTCTATTAGCTGTCTTGGCAATGTCAAGCATTCCAGCGTGTGCGGCTTTCTTCCTCTTCACCTGAAACCCCATTGTGAAATCTTATGTCTCAAAGCAATCTTTGAAGAAAACAGAGGAAAGGTTTTTTGAAGATATGTAAAATCAGATGAAGCAACTAATTACATACAGCAGCGCCTATAATTTCCCTTAGCGCTTCGTCATCAGCACCAGACCGGATAGGATCTCTCAAACTAACCTGCTTACAAGAAAATTATGGTGTGAAACAAAATGATTGCGAATTTTAATGTTATTGAGAAGCAACCAAGAATCCTCACAGGGAACCAAGTAAATGAGTTGATGTTCTCAGCCATTTTGAATCAATAAGAATTGGTTTTCATTCACGGAAAAAAGTTTGGAAATTTAAATTACCTCTGAAGGACCAAACAAGCATACTTTGAAGTTCCCATCAGCAAGTAATCTTAGCCTATTGCAGCCAGAACAGAAGTGTTCTGTCATGGATGTGATAAAAGATACAGAACCGCAATGCCCATCGATCGTAAAGTTCTTAGCTGTTTCAGTCGGGTGATCTTGGATACGTTTTATACTCGGAAAGCGCTTTATCTGTTACCACAACAACTGAAACCAATCATGAATATGATGAAGGAAAGGTCGACTAATCTCAAAAAGGCCAAACATTGGGAGAATTCTACCTTACCACTTTATCCATCACTTCTGCATAAGGCACAAGTTTCTTTACATTCCAAACATTTCCATCAAAGGGCATAAATTCAATGAACCGAACATTGATAGGCTTATTGCGTGTCAACTCCACAAAATCACAAATCTCATCATCATTCAATCCCCTCATGACAACGCAGTTGACCTGTAAAGACAGGAGGCGATATACAAAAACTCATTAGCATCAAGTATCGTTCTACTGCAATCAAATGGAAATGAAGAAAAACTATCAATTTACCTTTACGGGATTGTATCCAAGGGCAACAGCGGAATCGATTGATTGCATAACCCTCTCGTACCCTTTACGTCTAGTCAGAAACTCAAACTTTGCTGGGACAAGAGTATCCAAGCTGATATTTAGCGAATCAAGCCCGCATTCTTTAAGCTTTGGCAGCTTTTTCGCAAGAGTGATACCGTTGGTGGTAATAGCCAAATTCTTCAACCCTTTTAAGCTAGACAACTGCAGACAGATCTCTTCGATATCTTTCCTAACCGTAGGCTCGCCACCGGTCAACCGAATCTTGTTAACCCCAGAAGAAACAAAAAGGCCAGCCAACCGAACAATCTCAGACTGAGACAGCAACTGAGGCTTAGGAGTAAGCTCCACGCCTTCAGACGGCATACAATACTGACACCGGAGGTTACACCGCTCTGTCAAAGATATCCTCAAGTAGGTATGTAACCGACCAAATGAATCAATCAACATGTCTGAGACAGGATTTTCTTTTGTCTGATCAACTTGAGCTGCATTACTGCTAAATGAACGCTCACTAGTAGAAGTAATTGTTCTTAATACTGAGCTTGACCCAACAACCTGTTGAAGAATCCCAAGGTGAGAAGAGACCACAATTAAGCATTGATTCTCTTATACAAAATTCATCGCACACATACTTAAAGTCATAGCAACATTCATCAGCTCTTAAATCCTTGAGAAACCATATATCTGCTAAGGCATCTCACCTTCGTAGCTTCAGGACTAAATCATTTCAAACAAGTAACCAACTTGAGTAGAGAAAATTGATCCCAAATCGTATAGTAGAAGGAGATTCAACAGAAAATTAGCAAAGTAAATAAGGAATAGATCGAAAATTTACCAAGAAAGAGTTCAAATTCTTGAAACCCATTTGCCAGTCAGTGATTTTGGAAAGGCATCTCCTCATCGTTGCTAACACTGCAGAGAATAATCGTATGAGAATCCTGACACAATCATTCAAAGGGCGAAGATAAAACCTAATTAAGATAGAGAGAGGAAGAAAAGAGATGACCTTTGGTAGACGGAGAGAGTTCTTCTTCTTCTGGCGAAACAAAAATTTAAGATTCTTCTTCTTATCGTAAAAAGCTAAGGCGTTGAAAAAATGAAGACGGCACTAAAAAGTAGGGAGTTTGACTAAAAAAACATAAAACTCTTTCGTCTTTTCCCAGACTCTGCCGGTCTCGCCGGTGACCGGTTACCGGCAATCAAAACCGACATTAATTTGAAAAAAATTACTGGTCCGACACGAGTTGAGATAGCATTAGATCTGGACCGGATATGTTGTTACTGAAATTATCTCATCACTACTAATTAAATTTATAAAAATATTAATGAGACGAACCATGTGCCGTGCAGAAGATTTTTCTAGTTTTAATGAAATTTTAGAAAGCCGACAAAACAAAAATATTAGATATTAGAAAAAACAACTTAACATTATTAATTCTGCAAATTATGTAACAGGACAGTCCCCGCCAAAAAAAAATGCATCAAACAGTCAAACACACATGTAAATCCAACTTTTTTTTACAAAAAGTTTTATTTTAGGTTTTTTTCGACTGACAAAATAATAAGTGTCACTAACTTTCTTTTATTTACATGCAAATATAGTTAAAAAATTCACTAGCCAACTAGATTCTTCTACAAAATTAGCTAAATCCATCGAAAAGAGGCATGTACTCAATTTAAGCTATATATAGTGACTGGCTCTAATCATTTTCTTAAAATGTAAAAAACATTGACGGAGTAAAAGATATGAAATTCAAACGTAATAAAACCTAAATTAAAAATATATAATTAAATCTTATAGAATTGAAGCAATTATGTAGGAATAGTCGTCTTAATTAACTAACGAAAATGAAGAAGGGGAAGAGCCCTATAAAATTAATCTCTACACTTATACTTTTTAATTATACTTCTAGCCACACCAAATATATAATTATAAATTTTCATAATATTAACTAGTTATAACCAAATGTATCAATATATGTACATGCTTATATTTAACTCTCCTATTTAATTTAAATTCATAGATTTTTATGCATCTACTAATTATTTTTGAATTTGATGATGTTGTAACATAATTCTACAACACTACGCATACACATGTTCTGCCACTTTGCAATGATTTTCTTAGCATTATACATTACTTTCATAATTGATAACAAATTTATCACTACATGCATATATGGTTCTAATTCGCATACATACATATGATAACTTTATGTGATTAACTCATCAATTTTGGTCATGACTATATAGATTTTAAATAAAAAATATTAGACTTTTTATATTTATGATTATAAGTTCGAATATTATTCAATAAAAAGGAATATTCTATTATAGATATGGAGACGGTTGAAAAGAAATAAATATGCAAAGCAAAAAACATATTTTTTTAAAAAATGTATATGAAAAGAAACGAAATTTGTTTCTACGGTCGTTGTTAATGATTCATCCGCAAATACATTTGCGGAAATTTTGTTTGTATTTACTTAGTTTTTATGCGTTTCTACATATTTATATTAATTTTAAAATAATAACATAATACATTATCAATTATTCAACACGATAATATATACTGTATGATTGATAATTTACATACTAGCTACTTATATACTGTATGATTGATAATTTAAATACTAGCTACTTATATGATACACAAATCAGTTTTTCAAAATTTTCTTTCATGTACTAAATTTTTTTTATATGAAATACGTCAAATATGTTGATATGTAAAGAAAAAAAATATGAACTAATATCTCATGCTCCGATTACATATAGTTTCAATTTTCAATAGATGAGAATAGAAAACACAGAAGTATACGTATATGTTGGTGGTTGGCGGCAAAAAAAAAACAATATATATGTTGGTGAAAATATAAGTATATTGTTACATCATAAACACATAAGAGAACGACCCAGCATCTTCTATTAAAGATTAAAGCATAAGAACATTGGAATATGGAGATGATGTCGAGGACATTCCTCATTGGTTGAAATAAAAAAACAAAAGCTGCACCGAAACATTGAAAAGACAATAAGCTAATAAATTAGCAACAAAAAACATTGGCGCCTGTCTTGTTTCCGTTGCTTTTCTTCATCTTTATCTGTAATTCCTCTTTCTCTCTGATGCTACTTCGGGGAAGATGATAGATAGCTTTTCGTTCTACTCTTCTTCCATCGCATGTTCTTGCTTCTCCTTGAAGCTATCGTAAGGTTTTGATCATCTGCTTCTCTTCTCCTCTCTCGATCAGGTGATTATTGATCTCTTGGCTTTTTTTTTTGTTCGGAAGCTTATGGGTTTGCTATTTGCTGCGTGACTAATCCGAATCTGATTTATAAAGTTTAGGTTTTTTTACTTGGGTTTCTTCACTGAACACTTTTGATTGAGCAGAGATTCGTCTTCTGGGTCTTTTATCAATTAAAATGCTATCAATTATCGTTTAAAAATAAAGGAAAATTGGTTTGATTGTCCATCGAAACATTGTCCGAGACTCCGAAAGGCGAAGCCTTGTCACTTCAAAATCAGGATAATCGAAGATAGCTGCGAATCAAGTTTCTGGGTGATTAGATTTCGTCATAAAGTTTGTGCTTTACACATCGTATGCTACTTTATCTTTTGTCTATTCGGATTCTTTTTCTTTTAACTAATAAAAAGCAACTTTTAGCATGTATCGTCCCTTTTTCGATGATATCGATTTAATTGGAGTGAATCTCATCTTGCTTCGGAGTGACACAATTCATGGTTTTTTTTTCTTTCTTTTTCTGATCGCTATTTGATTGCATTCTTGTCGTTTCTCTTTCAGGAGCTTATGACTTGCTCTTTTTTCAGTTCATATAGTTCTCAAAGTTTGTTCTTGATGGTGTCGTAAAAGCTCTTTCAACTTCATCAGATTTGTTTCTGTTTTTAGTTGGTTTTAGGAGGATTTAGAAAATGTCTCAAAGGAGAGGAGGACCTGATCCGCCTCCGCCCCAGAGGCGGATTCTGCGGACTCAAACTGCTGGTAATCTTGGAGAGGCTATGCTGGACAGTGAAGTAGTGCCATCGTCTCTTGTGGAGATTGCTCCGATCCTTCGTGTTGCCAATGAAGTAGAAGCTAGTAACCCCCGTGTTGCTTACTTATGTGAGTTATATTATTGTGAAACTTTTCCCTGATGATGAATTTTTGCACATGTCAAACAATCTTAAACAAAAAAACTGTGGATGCTTCTTGCAGGTCGGTTTTATGCGTTTGAGAAGGCACATAGGCTTGATCCCACATCAAGTGGACGTGGTGTTCGCCAGTTTAAGACTGCGCTTCTTCAACGGTTAGAACGGGTGAATATCATCACTTTATTTGCCTCTGCTTGGGTTTCATTGTCATGCCCGTTGCGTTGCTCATAAAATCCCTGCCTGGGAATGATGTCTCAGTTGGCCTTATTCTTAAACTTCTGCAGGAGAATGAAACAACTCTTGCAGGAAGGCAGAAAAGTGATGCACGAGAAATGCAAAGTTTCTATCAACACTACTACAAGAAATACATCCAAGCTTTGCTAAACGCTGCTGACAAAGCTGACCGGTTTGTGTGTGATGGAACTGTTTTTCAGATCCGTGTTTCTCTCTATTGCAATGTATCTTTTCTGTGTTTTTCATTCATCATGCAAAATTTGTTTTGCTTGTAGTGCTCAGCTTACAAAGGCATATCAAACTGCTGCTGTTCTCTTTGAAGTCTTGAAGGCTGTTAATCAAACAGAAGATGTGGAAGTGGCTGATGAGGTGAATATATTGTAGTATTGAAAACTCTTACTTCTGTTCTTATGAAAGTCTTTAACCATTCTTTCATGGAAACATCTTGATATTATCATGAATTGGGTTCCAAATTTTTGGCTCACTTGTTTCTTTTCATCCTTTTTCTTGCCAGTAGATTTTAGAAGCCCACACAAAGGTGGAAGAAAAAAGCCAAATCTACGTGCCTTATAACATTCTTCCCCTTGATCCTGATAGCCAAAATCAGGCTATAATGAGATTTCCTGAGGTTAGCCAAACATTCCACTGTATGAATTTTATGTTTAGCTGTCTTTTGTATCAGGAAAATAAATGTTTGCACACTCTTCTGCAGATACAAGCTACAGTAATCGCACTTCGTAACACTAGGGGCTTACCATGGCCAGCAGGTCACAAGAAGAAAGTCGATGAAGACATGCTGGACTGGCTTCAAACTATGTTTGGTTTTCAGGTGATACTAGTACATATCCTGTTTTTGTTTAGTTGATGAGAATGTCTCCCTGTGCTGATTGTGATCCAAACTTTTAAATGGCAGAAAGATAATGTTTCCAATCAAAGAGAGCACTTGATTCTGTTACTTGCTAATGTCCACATTCGACAGTTTCCGAGACCTGAACAACAACCAAAGGTATGTATTCTTTTGAACTTTGGTATTCCATTTTCTTGTTCGTCTAGTCCTCTGTATCTGTGAAAAAGTTCTAATTTACTATTTCTGCCTTTAGTTGGATGATCGGGCATTGACTATAGTGATGAAGAAGCTTTTCAAAAACTATAAAAAATGGTGCAAGTATTTGGGTCGGAAAAGCAGCCTTTGGTGAGGCTTCTCCTTGTAACTCCTCATTTTGAGTTTTCATTTTTTCTTTGAATATTATATGCATTGTGCTTTTATCTAGTTATTTATCTTCTTCCCACTTGTAGGTTGCCGACGATTCAACAAGAGGTTCAGCAGCGGAAACTGCTATACATAGGACTCTATCTCCTAATATGGGGAGAAGCTGCAAACCTGAGATTCATGCCAGAATGCCTCTGCTATATATATCACCATGTATGTCTTCCGTTTCCCTTATATCAGTTAAATAACTATGTGGCTTGCCTGAAACATCACATTATGAACTTAGAGAAGGGCATGTGAGTTATCTCGACTAATACATAAACCCGATTTTTTGACAATGAAATTCGAAGCTCTTAACTTGTGTCTAATCCGAGTTTAATTTTATCTTCTGAATTTGTTCAGATGGCTTTTGAGTTGTATGGGATGTTGGCTGGGAGTGTTAGTCCAATGACAGGAGAGCATATTAAACCCGCATATGGTGGTGAAGATGAAGCTTTCCTGCAGAAAGTAGTGACCCCTATATATAAGACAATAGCTAAGGTTGCTTGCTTCAGTTTTCCTGTCTTGACCATTTTGTCTTCTTTAGCTTTCACACGATCTAATTCCTCCATTTTTTTCATCATCATATTTTTCTACGATAGGAAGCAAAGAGAAGTAGAGGAGGAAAGTCGAAGCATTCTGAGTGGAGAAACTATGATGACTTGAACGAATATTTTTGGTACAATGAGATCATGATCTTGTAGCCTACTGGAAAGTCACGTCATTTTTAAAGTTCTTTAGGATTAAATCACCATGTCTGTTAACTTTTAGGTCAATTCGATGCTTTCGGTTAGGGTGGCCTATGCGAGCTGATGCTGATTTCTTTTGTCAGACGGCTAAAGAACTTCGACTTGACAAAAGTGAGGTATGAGTAGAAAAAAACTAATTGATGTTTGGCGTTATCTTTTTTTATTTTAATTAATGTTTGTTACCGATTTTCATCGACCAGAAAACTATTTATAATGGCTGTTAGAGAAACAGACAACTCCTTATACTTTAAAGTGTAGTTCAACAAGTCATGAGAAACGTTAGATAGAAGTGTTTCTCAAGTTTGTGTATCTTGAGTTTCATGGTTGATGTTCACAATGCTGCAGGATAAACCAAAAACTGGCGATCGATGGATGGGCAAAGTCAATTTTGTTGAGATACGTTCCTTCTGGCATATATTTAGAAGTTTCGATAGAATGTGGAGTTTCTATATACTGTCTTTGCAGGTACGACTAGTTTTTTTATTAAATTCAATTTCCAAACATGTATTTTCTTGACCTGACACGTAATTCAATGTATTTATGTCTTGTGTAGGCAATGATAATAATTGCTTGGAATGGATCAGGGGATTTGAGCGCCATCTTTCAAGGTGATGTCTTCCTAAAGGTTATGAGCATCTTCATTACGGCAGCTATTTTAAAGCTTACACAAGGTATTCATCAACTTGTACCACTTTCATGTGGGATTTTTGTGTTTCTGATTTGTTTCTTCGTATTCTTGCTTTGCTCTTTCCTTTCTCTGAATGCTTGCCAAATTTTTAGCTGTCCTTGATATAGCTCTGAGCTGGAAATCGAGACATAGCATGTCAATCTATGTGAAGCTCAGATTCATCTTAAAGGCAGTTGCAGCTGCAGTATGGGTTGTACTCATGCCAGTAACTTACGCATACAGCTGGAGGAGCCCTTCTGGTTTTGCGCAGACCATAAAGAACTGGTTTGGGGGACACAACAATTCCTCACCTTCCCTTTTCATTCTGGTCATTCTTATCTACTTATCCCCAAACATGCTCTCAACAATGCTCTTCATGTTCCCATTCATCCGACGTTATCTTGAGAGGTCTGACTTCAAAATAGTGATGCTAATGATGTGGTGGTCTCAGGTACATTATCCATAGATCGTTTATCTTAATAAGCCGCTACTTCATGAATGCTAATTAAATATGTGACTAATCTTGGTTCTTGATAATACAGCCGAGGTTGTATATAGGAAGGGGTATGCATGAGAGTGCATGGTCGCTTTTCAAGTAAGAGTGTATCCTAGGGTTGAGATTTTGGTTGGTCTTAACGCACTAACTAACGAGGTTTTATGAATGATATCTAGGTACACGATGTTCTGGGTTGTCCTTCTAATATCAAAGCTTGCATTCAGTTTTTATGCGGAGGTACATACCTTCATTAGCTTTCTTGACTAACAACCATTAAGAGAATTCTAGTGGCATTGTTATCAGTTCATAAATATATATGTTTTTCATACTCGCCATCTTGAAGCAGATTAAACCTCTTGTTGTTCCAACCAAAGATATTATGCGAGTCCATATATCAGTCTACCGCTGGCACGAGTTTTTCCCTCATGGTAATGTTTAGTAGCATGTAGGTATTAGCTCAGTTCATAATGAGTTTTTGCTAAATTATCTAGTTTTCTTTTTTCTTTTGTTTCAGCCAAGAGTAATATGGGTGTGGTGATCGCGCTCTGGTCACCTGTCATTCTTGTGAGTTGGCACATGCCATATGCTTCCTTTTTATGCCTCCTCCATCTATGCTAACTTTCATATACAGGTTTATTTCATGGACACTCAAATATGGTATGCTATAGTATCAACTCTGGTTGGAGGTTTAAATGGAGCTTTTCGGCGCCTTGGAGAGGTTAATACATGCTTTCTTTGCAAATAGAAATTATAGAACTTGGTTATTTCATGATGATGTAGCATGCTCTCAACTCTTACGTTTCCAGCAAAAAATAAAGTCTGAAAAAAGTTTATTTCTTGCGCAGATCCGAACATTAGGAATGTTGAGGTCTAGATTTCAGTCCTTACCAGGGGCCTTTAATGCTTGCTTGGTCCCAAATGAGAAGAGCGAAATGGCAAAGAAAAGGGGGATTAAAGCAACTTTCTTTCGCAAGTTCGATCAGGTAGCTTATCTTCTACCAGTAATTGAAACATGATAAACAAATATTTGTTCGCTTAATACCTCCTTTGGATAGAGCTCCATTTGAAGTTGTGTTATATTTTGGTAACTTCAGATTCCATCTAGTAAAGACAAGGAGGCTGCACGATTTGCTCAGATGTGGAACAAGATAATTAGTAGTTTCCGAGAAGAGGATTTAATTAGCAATAGGTTGAGTGTGCCTTTGAATTTTTCTTAGTTTTGCCAATCTGAAAATGATTGCTAAATCCTTTTATTTAGAGAAGAGGTGAGTGATAAAATTCATTAATACGCAGGGAAATGGAACTCCTGCTTGTGCCATATTGGGCTGACCCTGATCTGGATCTTATCCGCTGGCCACCGTTTCTGCTGGCCAGTAAGGTGAGTATTAATCTTGGTCTTGCAATATGATCTTAGGTTTGGCTTCCTGTTGCTATTTTGATTACTTGTGTTTAATGTAGATCCCAATAGCTTTGGATATGGCGAAAGATAGCAATGGAAAAGATCGTGAACTGAAAAAGAGACTGAGTGTCGACAGTTACATGACTTGTGCAGTTAGAGAGTGCTATGCCTCTTTTAAGAATCTCATGAACTTTCTGGTTGTTGGAGAACGGGAAGGACAGTAAGTTTTATGGACCTCCTTACAAACTTAATTTTTGTATAAACTCGGAAAATATATTTTATTTTCCTAATTTATTTGTCTTGTGCAGGGTCATAAACGAAATTTTCTCCAAGATTGATGAACATATAGAGAAAGAAACATTGATAACATATTTGGATTTGAGTGCGCTTCCCGATCTGTATGGTCAGTTTGTTCGACTAATTGAATATTTGGTAAGTCTTGAAGCATTATCATGTTGGACACCTCTGCAACTCTGGCGTGAATTCAAGAAAATAACTGAAATTTGGTCTACTTGCAACAGATGCTAAACAAAGAGGAGGACAAGGACCAGATTGTTATTGTCTTGCTGAACATGTTAGAAGTGGTGACTAGAGACATAATGGGCGAAGAGGACCCAAGGTTAGATCATTTGAGTTTGTCTTTCTGCTGAGTGGTTAGATCAATGCTGTTTGAAGCGCACTCATCTAGAATCTTGTTTCTACAGCTTGCTAGAGACAACTCAAAATGGATCTTATGTCAAGTATGACGTAATGACCCCTCTTCATCAACAGCACAAATATTTTAGCCAGCTTCGGTTCCCTGTCTACTCTCAAACAGAAGCTTGGAAAGAAAAAGCAAGTTTTCTCAATTAAATTCATCTATTTGCCTCATTTATGTTTCTGCGATATTGTTGCATTTGATCTCTTTTGCCTGAGGACCTTCTAAGTTATATAGCTACTTTCATCTTGTTTTGCATTGTGCAGATCAAGAGGCTTCATCTTTTACTTACTGTCAAAGAGTCAGCTATGGATGTGCCATCCAACTTGGAAGCTCGAAGGCGTCTCACTTTCTTCTCAAACTCTTTATTCATGGAAATGCCAGACGCACCCAAGATCCGCAACATGCTTTCCTTTTCGTAGGTTCCATCCTCTTTCAACTTAAGTTCTGGCCATATATATAATGCATGTGCACGTATGAATGGATGTTCTCGATGGATGAAAAAATGCTGTTTGCAGTCATATGAAACATCTCTCTATTCCATATTTCATACGAACAGTGAAGAAGTAGAAAAACCAATAGCCACACGATATCTTACTGTCTATAAGCTTTCGTTTTTCCATAGGGTCCTAACACCATATTATCAAGAGGATGTTCTTTTCTCCATTTTTGGTTTGGAGAAACAAAATGAAGATGGAGTCTCTATACTCTTTTACTTGCAGAAGATCTTTCCAGGTTTCACTTTTTCTTTTTGTTTCCAAATGTTCTTGTGACGCTCTAATTGTTTTCTGGATTATTATTCTATCAACTGAGTCCGTGGTTTACCTCAGATGAGTGGACAAACTTTCTGGAACGAATTAAATGTGGCAGCGAGGAAGAACTCAGAGTGAGAGAAGAGTTGGAAGAGGAGCTTCGTCTGTGGGCATCTTACAGAGGCCAAACACTGACCAAAACTGGTATGTGGTCTTTCTCTTACTTTTTCATCAGACAAACTCTGCTTCACGTTTTAGCTCTAGGATCTTTTGTTCGCTATGCGTGTTGTGCCTGATTTTTCTGATTTTGATCAACCAGTGCGAGGAATGATGTATTACCGAAAGGCGTTGGAGCTTCAGGCCTTCCTAGATATGGCAAAGGATGAAGGTGCCTCACGTAACATTGTTATGATTATTTTTTGTAGAACCTGTGAAAACATTCCTAAAACTGCTTTTTGTTTTGTTTAAGAATTAATGAAAGGGTACAAGGCTCTCGAGTTAACTAGTGAAGACCCATCAAAGAACGGAAAGTCGCTCTGGGCTCAGTGTCAAGCACTTGCTGATATGAAGTTCACCTTTGTGGTCTCATGCCAACAATACAGTATCCAGAAGAGATCTGGTGACCAACGTGCTAAAGACATACTGAGGCTTATGACTACGTATGTCTTCTTCAATTGATCCGTCATTTCATTCTCAGATGCATTAGTTAAGCTTACTATTTCTCTGTGGCAGGTACCCATCTCTGCGTGTTGCTTATATTGATGAGGTTGAGCAGACACATAAAGACAGATATAAAGGGGAAGACGAAAAAATTTATTACTCAGCTCTCGTCAAAGCTGCTCCACAGACTAAACCTATGGATTCCTCAGAATCTGTGCAAACACTAGACCAGGTATAGAATTTCAAAATAACTTGATCTATACTGACCAGAAACACTTTAAACTTTTCTGCCTAATTATTTCTGTAAGTACGGCTCTAGAGTATACAAGCATATGAGTTTTTTTCCCCTTTTCCCAGTCACATGCATTTTCCTGAAAACCATACGCATTCATTGGTACTCACACTGTTGTTCTGGGTTTGGAGACTGAGTTTATATTTCTTCCTGCAGGTCATTTATCGGATTAAGCTACCAGGACCTGCAATACTAGGTGAGGGAAAGCCGGAGAATCAGAACCATTCTATCATTTTTACTCGCGGAGAAGGGTTACAAACAATAGACATGAACCAGGTGCGCTTATACCAAATTTCATTTTTTCTGGGCTGAGTATTTTAGGAAATCTCATTACGCTGGTAGTTAAAATTTTTATCTACACATTCGGTAAACAGGATAATTACATGGAGGAAGCTTTCAAAATGAGGAATTTGCTGCAAGAGTTTCTTGAAAAGCATGGAGGCGTAAGAACCCCTACAATACTTGGGCTTAGAGAGCATATTTTCACTGGAAGGTATTATCACAGTATGATCTTATACTGCCGTTTAAAAAGTCATTTTAGGTCTTCATGCACAAATTTCATACTTGTTTCAATTCTTGTGGCAGTGTTTCCTCTCTTGCATGGTTTATGTCGAATCAGGAGAACAGTTTTGTTACAATTGGGCAGAGGGTGCTAGCTAGCCCCTTGAAGTAAGTTTTAAATTTTCTGTTTTAAAATCTTCTGAAGGAAATTTCGATTTGTAGTTGTCGAAGTTGACCTTGTGTTTCGACTCCTCCAGGGTACGATTCCATTATGGACATCCAGATGTATTTGATCGGTTGTTTCACCTTACCAGAGGTGGTGTCTGCAAAGCTTCCAAAGTTATCAACCTAAGTGAAGACATATTTGCAGGCACTTGCCTTAACTCCTTTTCTCTGGTGACACATTATGATCTGGGTCCATGCAGAGTTTTTTTTGTTTTCTCATATCTTTACTGTTTTCAGGTTTCAACTCTACTCTACGTGAAGG
The DNA here is from genome assembly GCA_000218505.1 of Schrenkiella parvula. NCBI lineage: Eukaryota > Viridiplantae > Streptophyta > Magnoliopsida > Brassicales > Brassicaceae > Schrenkiella > Schrenkiella parvula. Next base: position 12,057,893 of record CM001190.1, on the reverse strand, counting down.
CAATGTGACTCATCATGAGTACATACAAGTTGGTAAAGGAAGAGATGTGGGACTCAACCAGATTTCAATGTTTGAGGCAAAGATAGCTAACGGAAACGGGGAGCAAACTCTAAGCCGTGACTTATACAGACTAGGACACCGATTTGATTTCTTCCGTATGCTTTCTTGTTATTTCACGACAATTGGATTCTATTTCAGTACCATGGTAGGTCAAAAGCCTCCTTTTTAATGTCTCAACCAGTATGATACATGGAAGTTTGTCTCAGTCTGAAACATTACACGTGTCTTTCTTACAGTTAACCGTGCTTACGGTCTATGTATTTCTTTATGGCCGGCTGTATCTCGTTCTTAGTGGTCTTGAAGAAGGATTGAGCAACCAGAAAGCTTTTCGTTCCAACATGCCTCTTCAAGCAGCACTTGCTTCTCAGTCATTTGTGCAGATTGGTTTCTTAATGGCCTTACCTATGATGATGGAGATTGGTCTCGAGAGGGGATTCCATAACGCCTTAATCGATTTTGTACTGATGCAGTTACAACTCGCTTCCGTGTTTTTCACATTCCAACTCGGGACAAAAACTCATTACTACGGTAGAACGTTGTTTCATGGAGGCGCGGAATACAGAGGCACTGGGCGTGGCTTCGTGGTGTTTCATGCCAAGTTTGCTGAAAATTACAGGTTTTACTCGCGCAGCCATTTTGTGAAGGGTATTGAGCTGATGATTCTCCTGCTAGTGTATCAGATATTTGGCCACGCCTACAGAGGCGTAGTTACATATATTCTGATTACTGTTTCGATATGGTTCATGGTGGTGACTTGGCTGTTTGCTCCTTTCTTGTTCAATCCATCTGGTTTTGAGTGGCAGAAGATTGTAGATGATTGGACAGATTGGAATAAATGGATATATAACCGAGGGGGAATCGGTGTTCCTCCAGAGAAGAGTTGGGAGTCTTGGTGGGAGAAGGAAATAGAGCATCTTCGACACTCGGGAAAACGCGGTATCATCCTCGAGATTGTTTTAGCTTTACGCTTCTTCATTTTCCAGTATGGACTTGTGTATCAACTCAGCACTTTTAAACAGCAAAACCAAAGTTTGTGGGTGAGAGAGCTTACTCATCTCATGTTGCTCTTCTTATTTACTGGATCTCGTGATCTTTGATAATCTGATTCTCGAAACATTTCGCAGATTTATGGAGCTTCTTGGTTCGTGATCTTATTCATTTTACTCATTGTGAAGGTATGGTAACTAACTCCATGATCACTCATTCACATTTTGAGATTATTCAGTATAAGGTCCGACATTCTTTTGCTCGATCAAGATCGGTTTAAGCTGAATCCAATGGTTACTAAACCGAAGTAATCTAATCACAGGGCTTGGGTATGGGAAGGCGACGGTTCAGCACAAACTTCCAGCTTCTCTTCAGGATCATCAAGGGTCTTGTGTTCCTCACTTTCCTTGCGATTCTCATTACTTTCATAGCTCTTCCTCTTATAACACCTAAAGACATCTTCCTTTGTATGCTCGCTTTCATGCCAACCGGATGGGGGATGTTACTTGTAAGTCTTCCATGCTCCCTTAAACTCCTCTACAAAGCTTCACGACATCTTTGTGTTTGTCCGGTTTGTGAAATAGGTTGTGCTCTTTTTTTAATTCAAAACATTCTTTTTCTTTTTCAGATTGCACAAGCATGTAAGCCTCTGATTCAACGTCTTGGGATCTGGTCATCGGTACGGACGCTGGCTCGAGGCTATGAGATTCTGATGGGTTTGCTTTTGTTCACTCCAGTAGCGTTCTTGGCTTGGTTCCCGTTTGTGTCTGAGTTTCAGACGAGAATGCTCTTTAATCAAGCATTTAGTAGAGGTTTGCAGATTTCACGTATTCTTGGTGGTCAGAGAAAAGACCGATCTTCCAAGAACAAAGAGTGAAATTAAAACTCATATAAGCAAAGAAACTGACTGATTATACACGTGTATGTATTATCTTGCTGTGTAGAATAGATTCAAGTTCAACCATAGGTTATGTCTTTGCTATTACTTTCTTACCAAGTAATCTACAGATTCTTCCGTTTGATTCTGCCCCTTTGGTCTTATGAGAGTCGATATATGAACGGAAAAAAAAACCAGAAACTTTTAGCTATTTTAAAAATAATCCCAGTATTTTAGTACCTTTCTAATCGAACCCCCACCAAGTCAAATTAGCCTACCACAAAAGACACGTAATCCTCCCAACCATCGCCCTCGATAATTGCTGTAGAAGTAGTAAAAAAAACACGTCAACAAAGGTTATGTTGTTGCCAATTCCTGTTTTTCTTGGAATCTTCTTGGTGTTTTACTATTAATCACTTCATTTGAATTATTCATTATCAAGATCAGACATTGAATGATTTAGAAGAGGACAACGCTGTAATATGTTGGTGGATTTGACCCAGAATGTGATTTTGGTTAGTGTTTAACTCTGAATGAGTCTTCATGAAGATCTGGTCTCCAAAAAGACTATAACTTAGCACCCAAGGAGTCCGAAAGTTATTTACTTAGTTTATCTGAGCGGGTATAGATGGAAGTTTGCTGTGATTTGCCTGAAGGTGGAGAGACTCTGCGCCCTAATAGATTTTGTAATATAGTTGAGTTAGTTGCAACTTTGGTCCAGATTGTTGCAGCCATAGTTGTTCTAAGTCTGACTGTGGCGAAAGATGAACACCCACAAGGACTATTGTTGATATGGGTCATCGGTTATACTTGTGCCTGTATCGCCACAGTCCTTATCCTCTGTTGGCGATTTCACACTTATATCAACCAAGATCCCTCTGGATCTACCCCATATACTGCACTAGCTGCAGATGAAGAAAATAACATTCAAGTTGCTGAGGATGAATACTCAGGGGAAAGGTATAGAACTCTCTTCTTTCTCTTTTACTTTTCTTTTATTTTCTCTCTTCTTTCACTTAAGTTGCCTACAATGGCCAAAAAAGGGTTATCAGTCGATTTCCCTTGCCTAGGAGTCGATGTTCTTGTTGGCAATTTATGTGTGTTAGTTAGCTAAAACAGACTCTATAATGGTTTATTGGTGCAGAACCCATCGGGTGATAGACTTTTTCAAGATGGCACTTGAAATTTTCTTTGTGGGATGGTTTTTGGTGCATGTAACGTTTTTAAGTTATAATTCATCTCCTGATGATGGTTCTATACTGTACCGGTGAGCATCCACCAATATTTACCATCATTTCCCAAAAACAGAGTTCAATTCACTATCACTAATACATTTATCTACTCCCTTAATTTTGTTTCCTTTTTTGTCCAATTGTCTCTTGCAGGTTAAGTATTGGGTTCTTTGCTTTCAGCGGCATTAGATATGGGGTTTATATTCTAACATGTTTATTCTTGCCCTTCGCAATATGTGGGTACTGCTATATACACGTCCTTATACTCATTTTCGAAGTTATCAAAGCATTTTATGCGTGGATCATCAGATCAAATGATGTAGATTCTGAATCGGAAGGTCAAGGTGAAAGTGAAGATATTGTGAGTAATAATTATCATATCACATAAAATCTTCCATTCAAATTCAAATCACCAATTAGGGTTTTTGGTTGACTTGGTATCTACGTTTTTCTGCAGAGTTGTTGTTGCATCTGCTTGGGGAAATATGGAAACATGGATGAACAAATAAGAAAACTTGCATGCTTGCACATATTTCATTCGGATTGTATAGAGATGTGGCTGAGAATCAAACCCTCATGTCCCCTCTGTCTATCACAGATCAACGTGTGACATGTCCCCAACACTTGTAATACTTGTATATAGACTTTAGACATGACAAACAAAAAATCGAGATTGATGTGTTTATTTTATCTTTTTCTCGTTTGCTAAATACTTTTTGCAAGTAGTATATATGTATATTAAATACTGAAAAGCGTCATCTTTCAACTTGAATGATATGGCAATAGGTGTACATAGATAAGTTGGAAAAACAAATGATTTGGTAAAAATTAAATAGAAGGTACAACATGAAAGACTCATAAGTCATAAGTGTTTGGAGCAAGGCAAAACTCACAATTATCCTTCTTGTGTTGTTTGCCTTAAACAAACAACCATGTAATAAAAGGGTTGGGGCAATAAGCCTAGTCATTACTAGTAAAAGACTATAATGTAGTTTGAATTGGTCTTGGTTTAGAGTTGGTCTTAAAACGATAGTCTGGCACCAAAGAATTTGAAAGGTCTATACATGTTGTGTCTCAACCACCAAAATCCGAGCTTGGATCCACCAGTGGCACATTTTTAATGGCGAGTGTGCCACTGGTTACAAAAAATAAACATCTAGTGACATTGTATGCATTTTCTGCAATTACTACAAATAACAAAGGATTAAAATGAAAAAAAGTGAATGGATTTTTTTCCATTTCTTCGATGTTGTCCAGATCCTCCCTTTCAGAAACGAAGAGGTTGCATCTCTCAATCATGTATAATGGAATCATCAAAGATTTGATAATGATTTCTTTTACTTCTGAATCCCAAACAATTCGATTCGGAGTCAGTACACAAATGATGTAAGGTGGATCTTGTTTTATCGTTGATCAAAGATTTTTCTATGAAAAATACATGTAGTAAAATGAAAAATCATCACATGTTGGCTAGACCGACGGAGAATGGGCAAAGTCCAAAAGCTTTAAATACAATATTTTATAATTTGGAGATAATTTTTTTTTGAGATTCTTTTGGATTCTTTTTAATTTAGCCAAAATTGATTTGCAATTAGTGAAGATTAAAAGTGTTCCAAGCCTCCGAAATTAACTTCAGTTTTCTTGTGTTTGTGATAGGCACGAGACTGTGAGATGTTTGAATGATATCGATACAGTAGACACATAAAAAATTTGGAGATTTAGAAAATTTAAAAATATTTTTTGATTCACATTGGGATTTTTTATGTTTGTTATTTGTGTTGGTTAATGATAATTGAGGATTTAAAATCGTGGTAGTGTTTCTTTCTTTGTATCCGACTGTCGGATAAATTTAGTTGTTTGATTCCGTTCGCTCTCCATACTTTCGCACACCAGCATCCGTAGAGATCCAGAGAACTGTCTTCAGATGTTAACTAATCCGGAAATCATTTTTTAATGTCATTTTTCTTTGTGTTTTTGGTTGTTTTTTAAGAGATGTTAATTTGTGATATCTTGAATCATGACATTTCATATTTCTATTCTTTTGACTTTAATGTCTTTATTCACACTTACAAAATTTGATTAGATCATATTAATATGGATTGTCCATGAACAGACTCTTATAAACATAGTTTTTATTGGGTATGAACGTTTTTTGAACAGTTATCTATTTTGTACTGACCAATTAGAACCATAATAAAAAAAATGGTATACGTAAACAAGCCCAATGAAGCACATACAAAGCACATACAAAGCACATACAGACCTTTAACCAATACTCCAACTCTTACTGAACCAACTCCAAATCAATCAGGATTAACCACCAACATAGAAACTTTAATCCATAATTATTATTAACTGTTTATCAATGAAGTAATACGATTTTACATTTTGATAAAGAAAAACGAGAATAACCAGTAAATAAGATAAATTCACTTTAAAACATATCAAAATTTGAGTAAGAAGTGCAAGGATAAAAATAAAACACAACAAAATCCAAATACGATTGGAAAACACAATTTTGAATTATGCCGAAATAAAGTTTTAATAAACGGAATAAATAAGTCGAGATTAAAACGGAAAGAAATTCTAATAAAACATAATTAAAAAAAATCATTGCTTTTCGCTTTTTGAAAAATCAAACAGCTAGTGAATTATTATACGATATATTATTCTATATTTTCTTTTTCAGATTTATGACAGAGGGTTTCATCCACATTACGTGTGAAATTTGTTTGTAAGTTTATCTGCAGATCGTAGAAGAAAAAAAATTAGAAAGTTTACACATGTTATTTGCTCATATTCCTATTGAGTGAGTGTCCTACTGTTCTTTAGTATAGTAGTAAAGTGCAGTTTTCTTCCTCCATTGTCGAATGTTGACGATTTTTCCCGCACAAAACCGTCGCCGTTTTCTGGGTTTAACCTACTCGCGTCACAGAGTTTCCTCTCCATTTCCGCGCCTTCTGTAACCAGCGGAAAACAAAAGATGAGTACGGTCGATAAAATGCTGATCAAGGGTATCAGAAGCTTCGACCCGGAGAATAAGAACGTCATCACTTTCTTCAGGCCTTTAACCCTAATCGTCGGTTCCAACGGCGCCGGAAAAACTGTAAATCGCTCAACCCTTCTCTTCACTTGACTCCCATTTTGTTTTCTTCTTTGGCTGAAAATTTTTGGGCGTTTCGTGGTTTCGCAGACGATTATAGAGTGCTTGAAGGTATCTTGTACGGGCGAGTTACCTCCGAACGCGAGGTCTGGTCACAGCTTCATTCATGACCCCAAGGTATGTTTCTATTAGCTTTTAGTCTCCTCCTTTCGATTTTTTTCATTCTTACCCAATTTCATGTTTCTTTTCTTCCATTCATGCAAGTCCGTACAATTCTAGTTTGCTGTATTGTTGATGGATGTGAGAATTGGCATTTTCTGTGGATGTAAATTTTTGGGAGCTTTCGTTGAAAGATGATTTTCTCTTTTGTTATAAGGTTGCTGGGGAAACGGAGACGAAAGCACAAATTAAGTTGCGATTCAAGACAGCTGCAGGGAAGGATGTGGTATGTATAAGGTCATTTCAATTGACACAAAAGGCTTCAAAGATGGAGTACAAGGCGATTGAGAGTGTGCTTCAAACCATTAATCCTCACACTGGAGAGGTTGCACATATTTCGTAATTTTACCCTTTGATTTAGTTTTTTTTTATTCTCACTTCTTAAGCTATGTGTTTTATAATTCTTGATTTTCGTTATTTGTTTGAAGTTCCAGTGCTAGTGTTAGGCTGTCTATGTTTTCTAAAGAGTTTGTTTTTTCTGAAAATAAAATGATTTGATAGATGTTTTCTGGAAGAAAATCAAACGCACAGCCTAATTGGAGTTTTACTATCGCGTTATTTCGATGTCTCCATTTTTGCATGTTACCGTTCCATCAAGATCATTTTTCTTTCTAATTTTTCCGTATACTTTATCAAACTGCAGAAAGTGTGTCTCAGCTACAGATGCGCTGACATGGATAGGGAGATACCAGCTTTGATGGGTGTGTCAAAAGCTATTTTAGAAAACGTCATATTTGTGCACCAAGATGAGTCTAATTGGCCACTGCAGGATCCTTCTACTTTGAAAAAGAAGTTTGATGATATTTTCTCAGCCACCAGGTATTTTCTGGACCCGAATGCATCTCCCTATGTATATGTCACTTATTCTTCCACCAAGTCTAGTTAAGTCATTTTCCTGGACGAAAAAACCTTATTGGTGCTATATGTAACTAACACGCACAACAACTTATGTTGACCAAGTTGTGACGTGACTGTAGCTCGATCCAGTTAATAGTTTTTCAACCTGTCTGCCTTGGGAAAAGTGGAAGTACGTATATGTCTTGGGTCAGTCGAGAGATGATCCTTCTCCTCTTCTATGGTTTTGGTGGAGTAATCCTTTTTAGTGGAATCCTTGTGTTTATAGTAGTTGTAATTGATCTCAACGAAAATAAGATGTAGAGACCAGAAAAAGAGGCTGGAAGATTATTCATCGCAAAAGTGAGACTGCTCTTGCCCCTTCTTTTGTTAGTTTAAGGGAAAGCTTAAATAGGAAAAGGAAAAAAAAAATGTTAATTTTTCACAAGTAAGAGTCTCAAGAGCCCATTTAATTTCTTCTGATTTTAGTTGGGTGTGTTTACGTGGCTTTTAGAAAGGATTTATTTATCCCAATTCTATTGTGTTAGTTTTGGTGTAAGGGCGTGGTCTGTATGATGCATACACTTTTCCGGGATTGGTGTAGTGACCAGGAGAGGGTGACTGTGGTATACTCTCCCTAGTGTTGCTTTTTTCCTTTTTTCATTTTCTCTTTCTTCTTGAACTGATTTCTGCCTTAAAATACCCAGTCATCTAAGTAAGATTTTAGAAGAGAAATATGTTATAGAGTTTGGCAATGAAGGATTTGCAATAAATCACTTGTTAAGTTGTTATCATCTGTGGTCACTCCCGTCGTATTTGATACATCTGCTGTAAAAGAAACCGCTTCCAGAAACTCTAACATGTGTTTTTTACATGACACAGATACACAAAGGCGTTGGAGGTTATTAAGAAACTTCACAAAGATCAAGCTCAGGAGATAAAAACGTATAAGTTGAAGTTGGAAAATCTGCAGACGTTGAAAGATGCAGCTTATAAGGCATGCTGGAAATTAATTTGTTCGACATTAATTATATTTTTGCTTCACTGATGCAGATTATTTTAGTTCTGAAAGTTGTTTTAGACAAGTACGGCATACATATGCTTAGACTCTGTGGCTACTCTTATGACATGATACTTCCTATGCAGCTTCGTGAGAGCATTGCTCAAGATCAAGAAAGAACAGAATCTTCAAAAGCTCAGATGTTGGAACTGGAAAGCAGCATTCAAAAAGTGGATGCTGAAGTTCATAATAAGGAAATGATGTTAAAAGATTTGAGAAAGCTACAGGACCAAGTTTCAAGAAAAACTGCCGAAAGGAGCACCTTATTTAAGGAGCAGCAGAGACAGTATGCAGCATTGCCAGAGGAAAATGAAGGTTTTCTCTTTTACTATCATGATCTCAATCCTATTGCTTTCTTTTAGGTGGTGGGATCTTCTTTTGGCTGGTCATCAGTGGTTTGTCCTTTTGACATATTGTGTCCCTGCAGCTTTCTGAAATTTTTTTTTTTTTGTCGCTTCTGGAGAATTATCTCACGTTTTGTTATTTCCTGACGTAGGTTGAATATACTGATGCTTGTCAAATCTGTTGTTCAGATACTATTGAAGAACTTAAAGAATGGAAAAGCAAGTTTGAAGAAAGAATTGCTCTTTTGGAGACCAAAATTCGAAAGATGGAGAGAGAGATGGATGACACAGAAACTACAATTTCTTCTCTTCACAATGCAAAAACCAACTATATGCTGGAGATCAGCAAGCTACAGGCAGAAGCTGAAGTAAATCTAACAAAGCTACCACATAATAAATCTTATGAATTCTGTTCCATTTCGTTTAACCTTTTTCCTTTTCGTTCATAGGCTCATATGCTGCTGAAGAATGAAAGAGATTCTACCATCCAGAAAATCTTTTCTCATCACAATTTGGGAAATGTTCCTAGTACCCCTTTAAGTAATGAGGTAGTTTTGAACCTCACAAATCGAATAAAATCAAGACTGGGTGAATTTGAGATGGACTTGCTTGATAAGAAGGTACTTGTTCTTTGTTTTCTCCAGAGACTCAATTGTGTATTTCACTTACATCTGTTGACAACCTTAGAGATTTTGACTGTCATCTCAGAAATCAAATGAATCTGCTCTAAGTACGGCTTGGGATTGCTATATGGATGCTAATGACCGTTGGAAAAACATCGAAGCTCAGAAACGAGCTAAAGATGAAATCAAGGTGTGGTTCACCAATTAGAATTCTACCAAAATCCTCCAGCAACGAGCCTAAAGTTTAACACATTTACTTTTTCACGGTGACTTATGCAGGCAGGCATATCAAAACGCATAGAAGAGAAAGAAATTGAGCGTGATTCATTTGAATTTGAAATATCCAATGTGGATGTTAAACAAATCGATGAACGAGAAAAATTAGTGGTATCGGGTTCTTTCCCTTGATCTACTTACATGATTTTGGTCTTGATGAGTTTGCCTTTGCTAACTGTGCTTTATTTTGCCATCATTTGCATTTGCGCAGCAAGTTGAGCTTGAGAGAAAGACAAAAGAAAATTCTGAAAGGGGATTTGAATCCAAAATAGAACAGAAACAGCATGAAATATACAGCATGGAGCATAAAATCAAGACTCTGAATCGTGAAAGAGACGTTATGGCTGGTGATGCGGAGGATAGAGTGAAGCTGTCTTTGAAGAAGACGGAACTGGAGAATCTTAGGAAGAAACACAAAAAGATGTGATCTCACTCGCTGATGCTTTCCTCATCCTTCTCTCTTTCTTTTTATCAATCCATTATTTTGACTCTCCAAGGCTATTTACCAGAATAGATGAGTGCAAGGATAAAATTCGAGGGGTGCTGAAGGGGAGATTGCCACTCGAGAAGGATATGACGAAGGAAATAGTCCAAGCTCTGAGGTCGTGCTTTCACTTCACTTATTCCTTATTGTGATTCTGAATGAATCCTTTATTAATTTAAAATCTCTTGACCAGGTTCTGAAAAATAAAAAAGGTTGGCTACTTCAGATGTTCAGAAGTTTTCACATTTACAAAACTTCGTTGTATTTGTTTTCTCTTTGCTATAGGTCAATAGAAAGGGAATATGATGACCTGAGCGTAAAATCCCGAGAAGCAGAAAAGGAGGTGAACATGTTGCAGATGAAGATTCAAGAAGTAAACAGTAGCCTATCCAAGCATCACAAAGATACAGAATGTAAGCATGGTGTATAATTTAAAGAGAGATATCTATTGGTTGGTCAGTTCTCTGACTAGCGCCTTAAGTTGTTAATAAAACACTCGTGACAACTTGGTTGGTTGTCACCCCTATTAATTGATTTTTTTTACAATGTACCTGAACTGACATATATAACACAGATAAGGAGTCCATTTTTGGCGGACAATGATTTATTTGAGAATAATATCTATGAGTCTGATTTGTGTATCCTTTATGCAGCAAGAAAGAGATACATTGAGTCCAAGCTTCAAGCCTTAAAGCAGGAATCATTTACCATTGATGCTTATCCCAGATTGTTGGATTCGGCTAAGGACAAAAGAGACTTCCAGAAAAGGTTTCTGGTTGAAAATGGCAGACTATTTCTACACACCCCAATCTCATGCTTTGCGCGAATTCCATATATTTCTGTTTTGCATTCAAAGCGTAGTTCTTTTTGTGGTCTCTGTTTGCAGCAAATATAACATGGCAAATGGTATGCGACAGATGTTTGAGCCATTTGAGAAGGTAGCCCGTGACCTTCATTTTTGTCCGTGCTGCGAGCGCCCTTTTTCAACTGAAGAAGAGGATAACTTCGTTAAGAAGGTTACAAAATTTCCTCCTGTAAATTTCTCAATTAAATTCATACTATTTATGCGTCTGAAATAACTGTTTGTATCTTCATTTGGTAAATTTCTTTTCAACGACAGCAAAGGGTTAAGGCTTCAAGCACGGGGGATCATGTCAAAGCATTAGCCGCAGAGTCTTCAAACGCTGACTCTATCTTTCAGCAGCTGGACAAACTTCGTTCAGTTTTTGAAGAGTACTCGAAACTAACTAATGAAATTATTCCTCTCGCTGATAAATCTTTGCAAGAGTATACAGAAGAGCTGGAGCAGAAGTCTGAAGCCCTTGATGATGTGAGTTGTGGCGCTCTAGAAGTTTCCTTTTGATATAACTGATTTGCAGCCACAAAGTCAATTAGAGTCATTAGAAGTCTTGTTATTTTCTGCTTGCTCTGTTTCTTCTCAATCATGTTATGAAGCCACGCGAGCTGGAAAATCCCACAATTTTTGTTGATATCTTCTCACGATATATGTCATCAATATTTTCAGGTTTTGGGAATCTCAGCGCAGATAAAAGCTGACAAAGACTCCGTTGAAGCACTGTTGCAGCCCCTGGAAAATGCTGATAGGCTCTTCCAGGAAATTGTATCCTACCAAAAGCAAATTGAAGATCTTGAATATAAACTTGATTTCAGGGGTCTTGGGGTTAAAACTATGCAAGAAATCCAATCAGAATTAAGTAGCCTCCAAAGCACCAAGTAAGTACTCTAAGTTTATGCAGGGTAAAACATATTCTTTTCCTTGGATAGATCTTGGTTAGCATGCACGGTTTTTTCTATATTGTCCTTTCTTATATACCCATGAACAGGGATAAATTGCATGATGAGCTGGAGAAATTACGAGACGAACAGATTTACATGGAACGTGATATATCATGCCTCCAGGCCAGATGGCATGCACTAAGAGAGGAGAAGGCTAAGGCAGCCAATTTGTTACGCGAGGTAACGAAGACAGAAGAAGACCTAGAGCGTTTAGCCGAGGAGAAAAGTCAGCTTGACCTAGACATGAAGGTGAGTCTTGTTTGAGTTTTCTTTAGATTGTTTTCCATTTGTTGTTCCGTGTGTCACTTTTATGATCTTTCAGAGTACATTGCTCATTGGCGAATATGAAGGTTCTAATTTATTAGGTCTAGGATCATGAATGAGAGTTCTCCATTATGAGGAATGCGATTAGTGAATCATTTGTCTTTCTGATAAAATATATTTCCTAGTAATGCAATGCAATGGTACACAAGGGTAACTTTGCTGCATATAGATATGCAGACAATACGTCATAAAATGGGTAGCAATAACTTCCTCTCGAGTAGGGTGGTAGTTTGCTTGCAAATGGTTAAGTTTCTGTATTTGAAAAGCTTCAAGTATATATTGTCTACGCATTCGTTGAAATGTGATCAATTAGTTCTTCAAACATGCAAAAATTAAACTTGGTCTTCTCTGTTCCTTTCCCTGCATCAAATTGTTTCTATCACGTTAAATGTAGAACCCTTAAAAGTAACACAACCTTCCATTTCATAATTTTTCAGGATTTGGCGGAGGCTTTGGGCCCTTTATCCAAGGAGAAGGAGCAGTTACTGAGTGTCTACAATGATATTAAAGTTAAACGTAATCAAGAGTATGAAGAACTGGCCGAGAAAAAGAGAAACTACCAACAAGAAGTTGAGGCATTACTCAAGGCCAATTCTAAGATTAATGAGTATGTTCTGTTAACTAAAGGTTAATTCATCATTATCATGTGTACCAGATACGCTTACAGGTGCTTCATCAGGTATCGTGATCTGAAGAAAGGAGAGCGCTTAAATGATATTCAAGAAAAGCAGCGGGTATCTGAATCCCAGCTTCAGAACTCCGAATCCAGAAAGAATGAAATAGCAGCTGAACTGAGCAAAAGTAAAGACTTGATGCGGAATCAAGATCAACTGAGAAGAAACATAGAGGACAACTTGAACTACCGTACAACAAAAGCAGAAGTCGAGGAGCTTACACGTGAGATTGAATCACTGGAAGAGAGAATCTTGAAAATTGGTGGGATACCCGCAGTTGAAGCTGAACTTGTAAAGATATCGCGGGAAAGGGAAAGACTTCTTTCAGAGGTAAGCAGACTCTAATATATTTATAGTAGTCACTCTGATATAACACGTAAGTTGAATAGGATTTTGGTGCCTATTGTTAGCTAGTCATCTGTTGTCCCTGTCCCTGATGCTAAGTGTAAGATCTTGCATCTCTCCTATAAAAGCATTTAATATCGGAAGTGGTAGTTTTTTTCTAAGTTTAACACGTTCCAAGGCAGCCAAAAAATATCAAGTTAAAAAAAAGGTTTTCTTATCATTAGTCGTCACTATTAGCAACTGAGGTGTGTGAACTCCGAGTTATCCTGCGTCATTCTGGATTATCCGTTTTCTTTTACGTTCCTGGATCATTCTGGATTACCTTAAGAAAAGATTTCCATTATTATTGTTCTTGAAGAATAAATTATCCTTTTTCTTGTAGTTGAATCGGTGTCGTGGAACAGTGTCTGTTTATGAGAGCAGTATTTCAAAGAACAGAGTGGAGCTAAAACAGGCACAATACAAGGACATAGATAAGCGGCACTTTGATCAGCTGATCCAGCTAAAGGTAAGACACGGTATTATTACCTTGTGGCAGTGTCGTAATGAGCAACGAATTCTACTCTGTGATCCTATATTTAACATATCATTTTGATCAGACAACTGAAATGGCAAATAAAGACCTGGATAGATACTACAATGCCCTTGACAAGTAAGCTGCTCTTGAGTTCTAATCCAACTCACTGCCATTTAATCTGCAGTTTTAACATATATTTTAATTTTATTGAATATTTACAGAGCACTAATGCGCTTCCACACAATGAAAATGGAGGAAATAAATAAGATTATAAGGGAACTGTGGCAGCAGACATACAGAGGTCAAGATATAGATTACATAAGAATACATTCAGATTCCGAGGGTGCTGGCACTCGCTCTTACAGCTACAAGGTAAGTACAGAATTGACAACAAGCTTTTGCCATCGGATCACCACTGACATTGTGGTAATTTTTTTTTATGTAAGGTTCTTATGCAGACTGGTGATACAGAACTCGAAATGAGAGGAAGATGCAGCGCAGGTCAAAAGGCGAGTTGTTCTAAAATCGCTCTTATAGAAGCATCATTTCAAAATTCGTTTAAGCATCGTTCTTTAATTCAGGGGATCATTCTCCATCTTTCCATGTAGGTTCTGGCTTCGTTGATAATAAGGTTGTCTTTGGCGGAGACATTTTGCCTAAATTGTGGAATATTAGCCCTTGATGAGCCAACTACAAACTTGGATGGTCCGAATTCAGAATCTCTTGCAGGAGCTCTTCTTAGGTAAGAATTAAGAGCTATACCCGTAATGAGTTACGATGATGACACATGGGTACATATAATTCCTCTTACATCAAAATATAACCATCTAAACGCTGGAATCGTTACCGTTGTATTTACCCCGTCTTTGGCCACAATGTTGTTACCACATTCTAAGACCATGGCTCTTTAACACTGGATCTTATTATGTCACTGCATCTTCCAGAATCATGGAAGACAGAAAGGGCCAAGAGAATTTCCAACTCATAGTCATCACCCACGACGAACGCTTTGCTCAAATGATTGGCCAACGGCAACATGCTGAAAAATACTACCGGGTCGCGAAAGATGATATGTAAGCAAAACGTTATTGCTTGCCGTTCTCATCTCTTCTTTGCATTTTTTTTTCCTTTTCATTTTCTCTGAAACCAAAATCTGAATCTTTGACAACTGATCATCTTCTCAGGCAACACAGCATAATCGAGGCCCAAGAGATCTTTGATTGATAAAGCCGTTGCTTGTCCTATTAACCAACATAACAAGGTTACCCAGTCATCTTCTTGAACCTCTAGGTAGCTTTTTTTTGGTCTGTTATTTACAACGCTCTACATATGGTTTGATTAGATATGTGCAATATTTTCAGTTAAGCAAAAAAAACGAAGTTAAGTTATTCTAAAGTCAAATGCAACATTCCGAATGGTTCACGACTTTGTTGATGGTTTTGATATTCCAACAAGTCGATCTCATCACATCTTCATAAAATATTTTGTCTTTATTTATGAACAACGTAAACATCATTACAAACCAACTATTAACCCATTGTTAATAGCTTCATATCATACACCTGTTTGGTGTTTTTCGATCATATTATGGAACTTTGTTTGGCGAATAAAGTAACGAAGTTAGTAGACAGGACTAGCAACAGGAGTGAAACCGAGCAACTTCTTAGAATGGAGCCATGGTTGAATCACCACAACAGAGTCAAACATCCTGCTCGTGCCATCGGGTTGAGTCACTTCAATCCTTAGATAGTATTTGGTACCAGCCACGACCTGTTTTTGAGCCGACACAACTCGGCTAAACATCAACGGATTCAACACCGCCGTATCCGTTTTCGCAATGGATGCTGCGTTTCCTTGCTCGCTCTGTTCCTGTAGATTGAATTGTTCCACGCAGTACCTGTGGTCACACAAATCGCATCACGTTTCTAATTCAATACATATAAACGACAAGAGTAAATATAGCATTCATACATGTATGTATATATATATACCTTCCAAGTTCTTGAATTTCCCTGTTGGTCTGAACGTGGGGAACATCTGACTTCCCTCCGAGAACGACGGACTTCCTTGTAGCGTTCGCTGATGGAGTCACGACGGCGATCACCAGAAACCCTAACAATGACAATGTAAGAGAAACTTTCGACATTGCTTATCACTTTTGTTCTTCTTCTCCTTTGGCTTGAATTTGATATTCTGTGTGATTGATTAGCCTCGCTTAACGTCTCTTCAAAGCTTTTGTTTTTGTTTTCCTTTGAAACTAATTCTCTCTGTTATATTTGTGTGTGAGATGATGAAGGAGAGTGAGCTAGAGAGGAGTGTATATATAGACAGACAAAGAGAGCTTTTGGTTTGGGTTTGTTGGTGTTTGTGGTTTGGGTGTACGTGAATGGGTCTCATGCCATAGGCACCTTCGAGGTTCCGCATCTTTTAAGTTACCTTCTCATCAACACGTGAAGTGAGCCCCACCATTTTAACGTATGTGACAATGTGACATGGTCGGATCGAGTTTTTTTTTCTTTAATAAACGATAAATTTTAGAACTATTCTGCGATTTTTGAAAAAAAAAAGATATTTTAACATCATTTGTGAAAAAGGATATTTTAAAATTTAATGATGTTTATATGATCAACTAGTTAATAACTTAGGAAGATTTGAACTTAAATTTTTTAAACTTTAGAGTAAATAATTTAATAAAGTCATTACAAATTGGTTGTCGATCTTTTTATTTATATATATGGTCCGTTGTTTTAAAATTGCTCCAATGAACAATTTTAGATATTAAATTGACCAAACGAATCATCGTCATGGGTCTCTCTCTCCATAGCCTTTCCTTATCGCCTCGATTTAATTTTGATCATTATTATTGTCGTTTTGTTAGTTCTGTTATGATGCAATGATGCAACACGTATCAACTGAGTTTGCCATCTGCCCTCTCGTCTCTTCGCATGCTGCTCACGTAGCACCTCCTCTTACGTATGCTTGCGCAAACTAAAAGACCACTTTAGACCTATCTCAAGTGGGCTTTATCAGTTTCTTTGGGCCGATTATTATGGGTTCTTTTCGTTTCACTGAACCCAACAAAACAAAAAAACTACTCTAGGATGATAAAAATGTGTAGCCTATTATTATAAGCCCGTAACAATAGGCATAGAGGAACTATAAATAGTTTTTGTACAACTAATACAATTTTTTTCTTTCTGAAACACTATATTTACTAGTCAACAAAAAAAGTGTTTATTTACAGAAAAAATGAGAAATAGTTAAATGAGAAATGGTTAAAGTATCAAAGCAACAAAAATGAGCAAACTCTTCCAATTCGAAATTAATACTGGAATAAAAGTTAACGGCAGAGTAGCATAACTTATCGTTTGGAAAGCTAAATGAAGCAAAATGAAAGAGAACTAATGTGTATTTAAATATTAAGTATGTGAAATTTCAAAGTCGTAAAATTGTAAACAATATATGTATTGATAAATGTATGTTTTGAACTTTGTTATAGTTGGAAAAGTTGAGCAATAATTAATGTTCGTTTTTTTTCTTGTAAACTAGAACAAAACATATTATTCTGTAAAAAGTTTTAAAATAAAATTTTTGTATATGTAATGCTATTAATATATAGGTAACTAACTAATGAATGACAAAAATATTTAAAAGATAACTGGGAGGTAGAGTAATGTTATTACAAAACATTTGGTATTTGGCTTATTTTCTTGGTAAAAGGTAAGTAGAAGCTCTTTAATAGAAAAATGAGAAGAATAATATACAAACTTACACCATTACACTAAGTGATCATGTTCTAGAATTACCACTGTTTTTGTCTTCTATAAGGATCAATACAGCATCACACGACTAAATTCGTGCAGTTCAAAAAAATAATAATAATCAATTTGTGCAAATACTTCGAAAGCAGTACGAATCCCTTTGTCTACCAAATATTTAGCTGTGATGTAATAGCATTTCTACGACTAGCTAGTTGGTACTGATGAACATTCAGAAGTTTTGTTTCCCCTTCTTTGGACCAGAAAGCATGCAGTTAATTACACAGGTTAATTAATTATTAGCAAATGGTATAATGATTAACACCAAATTAAAAAAAGGCATGGCAATTTGAAATACTCCTACACATGTGTCAACACTTAATATTATAAGAGATTTATGTTTTTTTCAAAAACTTGCCATAAGTTAACATTTGATTGCACAAGTGACTTGTTCTTGATCTTATAAGTAGTTTTTTTTAATGCTTTTCACGTAACCTTGCCATGTGTCGATATTTAATTCCATAAGTGACTAATGCATAAGAGATTTTGTTTTTAATTAAACTTGTCAATGTTGCTTTGACAAATCTTTGACAACAAAACTAGATTCTCCGTACAGAACGATTATCGAGAGATTCGTGGGCCCTTCGAAAGTTCTCTTCTTTGACGACGTCTCCGTCTTCTTCTCCCTAAACCCAAAATCACAACAGTGTTGAAACCAGAACTCAAAAGCTCCATTCAAAATTTTGAAAATCAGAGTTTAATCACTTTTGGCGGGACGCAGATGATGGACCCTGAAGGAATCGATGGAGTTCGTATGACTTGGAACTCCTGGCCACGGAGCAAGGTCGAAGCCAGCAAGTGCGTCGTCCCCGTCGCCGCCTGTATCTCCCCTATCCATTACCACCGTGACATCGTCACCTTGCCCTACGCTCCACTCCTCTGCCGCGCGTGTTCCGCAGCTCTAAACCCATTCGCGAGTGTCGATTTCGCCAATAAGAAATGGATGTGCCCTTTCTGCTTACAGCGCAATTCCTTCCCGCATCACTACCACCAGATCTCGGAGACCAATCTCCTTCACGAGCTCTTCGCTCACTACACCACCATCGAATACACTCTTCCCAATCAATCCGATCATCCATCGGGCGCTCCGTCTCCGGTGTTCGTTTTCGTGCTAGACACGTGTATGATCGAGGAGGAGTTTGGGTTTGCGAAATCAGCGCTCAAGCAAGCGATTGGATTGCTTCCCGATAACGTCTTGATTGGGTTCATCTCGTTTGGAACGCAGGCGCATGTACACGAGCTGGGTTTTTCTGATTTTCCCAAAGTCTATGTTTTTAGGGGAGAGAAAGAGATTTCCAAGGAGCAAGTTTTGGAGCAGTTAGGGCTTGGTGCTTCTGGGAGACGAGGAGGCCGTTTCCCAAAGGGGAATGGTGGTTTCAACAATGCTGGTCTTGATAGGGTTTTGTTGCCTGCTTCTGAGTATGAATACACACTTGATTCGGTGAGTTCCTATGTTTTGTTGTTGTTGTTGTTGCTGTCATATGGTTGGAGTTTGAAGAATTTATGCCTCTATTTATCAAAATTGGTTTTAGTGGATAATGTATTGAAACTGAAGTAATAAGTTTTAACAAAATTTATTTTTTGGGAGGTGTAACTGTTGGATGGGTTACAAACGGATCAGTGGCCAGTCCAGCCTGGTTGTCGTCCTTCTCGCTGCACCGGAGTGGCTTTGAGTGTGGCTGTTCGACTGCTTGGAGCTTGTTCTCCTGGAACTGGCGCCAGAATCATTGCTTTAGTTGGGGGACCATGTTCAGAGGGGCCTGGCTCGGTAATTTCTGTTCACTTTACAATTATAGTACCAATGGGGAGAAACCTTGATTTGTTAACTACTGAATTATCTGGTTTATGCTTCCTCTTTTTATGATGAATCAGTTGATATTGTGATGGGTGCGTTTGCTTCAATGAATATGAGATATTTTAGGCTATTCTTGCTGTCAAGTTTAATATAGACAGGCACCAGATGTAGTGTTGCGCCTCATGTAGCCCAAATAGGATGTCCTTGTATTTGCATGCATAAGATGTCTTGAGCTATGCATTAGTCATTACAGAGCTGTTAGGCTGCAATCTTGAACTATGAAAGGTAGTCTTAGTGTAATTTTTACTGGCGTGCTTGTGGGTTGTGTAATTCGTCGATTTATCAGTCATTGTACATAGGATACGGTCACTACCTCATGAAACCTCTCTAGGTGTTGATTCTTTGGCCTTTTCGAGAAGGCTATTCTTTTGAATCAGTAGCGTACTTTTGACTTTTGTAGATCGTGTCAAAGGACCTATCAGAACCCTTGCGCTCGCATAAAGATCTTGATAAAGGTGAAGCTCCATTCTATGAGAAAGCAGAGAAGTTTTATGATGGTCTTGCTAACCAATTGGTTAATCAAGGTCATGTACTGGACATTTTTGCATATGCGCTTGATCAGGTATTTATGTTTTCTTAAATTATTATCATGTTAAGTTACTACTCTAAGCAGAAAATCTGGAATCAAAATCCCTTTTCTTTTGAAAGTCACAAGGAACTTTATTTGGAAGTAGATTGTTTAGATCTATTCTAGTTGCTGTTTACTCGGAGTTTATGCATACAATTTTCATTTTATTTTTTGAATGTTAGGTTGGTGTAGCTGAGATGAAAGCTACAGTTGAAAGAACTGGAGGACTTGTTGTTATATCAGAAAGTTTTGGCCATTCAGTATTCAAGGATTCTTTCAAGCGAGTATTTGAGGATAGTGAACAATCTCTCGGCCTTTGTTTCAAGTGAGCGGCTTCCATAGCCTTACACCTTCTTGTTATTTCATTTGTTCATCTATTGTCTACTATTAATATCTATGAAATGTGCTAATTATTCTTTTCTAAGTCCGGTATCCACTTTTGTTACACCAAAGACAGAATTTAGGTAGTGATATTTTCACCCTTTTCAAACATCATTTTCAGTGGAAAACTTCAGATAAACTGTTCAAAGGACATAAAAGTGCAAGGGATTATTGGACCTTGTGCGTCATTGCATAAGGTGGGACCTACTCGTGCTCAGAAACTTAATTATGGCTTTTAATATATGGTAGATGGCTTAACTTGTAATGCTTTGTTGGGAGCATTGCAGAAAAGCCCTAGTGGTGCCGAACAAGTTATCGGGGAGGGGGATACTACAGAATGGAAGATGTGTGGTCTTGACAAAAGTACATGTTTGACTGTCTTCTTTGATATTTCTGCTAGTGATCAATCATGCACTCCTGGACGAGGGCTATATGTACAGTTTCTTACAAGGTATGCTCGAATGTTTTACCCCGTCTGCTTGCTGTTCCGAGTTTAAGCATGTTTGCAAAGTATTGGAATTTGATCTTATATATCTGGTTTGCAGTTACCAAAATCCAGAAGGAAAAACATTACTTCGAGTTACAACTGTTTGTAGGCAATGGGTAGATACTGCTGCTAGCACGGAGGTTAGTACTATTTCGCCTTACTTTCTGGATTGGGTGCTGATACTTCAGTATTTGCTCTAAAATCATTGTTCTGATGTGTTTCTCTAGCCCAAGAATGGTTAATTGTATCCTGCCTTGTTTATTAACACTATAGCTTGAGTTACAACTCCGGTTTGCTTAAATTATGTAGGTCTCTAGTTTTGTGCTAAATTTCTTGAACACTTAAGAGTATGCACAAAATTTCATTTTGTTTCCCTTTCAGCTATGATGCTGTCTAGCGTTGCACATTCGTAATATACTCCTCTTGGGTTCTGTTTCTTTTCATCTGATGCTTACTCACTGGTCTGTCGAGTAGGCCTCCTGGTAAAAATACTAGGGCGCTACATTCTTTGGACGGTTGTATGGATATTGATGAGGTGTGTAATACCTGTAGGGATTAGTACACGGTTTTGATCAAGAAACTGCGGCTGTAGTGATGGCGAGATTAGCGTCCTTGAAAATGGAAACAGAGGTAACTACCCGAATCAGGTTCTTTCACTTTGTATCTCAATCACTGGCGTCTTTGTTACATTTCATCATTTTCAAATGCATATAAATCAACATGAGCCAAAACTTTTGACTTGAATGTTTATGTTAATGATATTCTTATCATACCAAAAAAGGTAAGGCTATTCCTTTTCTTCTTTGTTTTTGTCATGGAAAATTTTCCGTTGACAGTTACTTACTCTAGGCTTCGTCTTTGATTGAAAACGCTCTATTATGTTTTTCTTCAGGAGGACTTTGATGCCCAACGATGGCTGGACCGAAGCCTTATTCGTCTTTGTTCTAAATTCGGTGATTACCGGAATGATGAACCTATTTCATTTAGCCTGAATCCAAACTTTTCACTATTCCCTCAGTTTATGTTCAATCTCCGGCGTTCGCAGTTTGTACAGGTAAATATGAGTTAATAAATTGCGTTTGCTTTGCCCTTGTGTGATAGTGTTCTTATATGTCCTGTGATGATACTCTCAGGTGTTCAACAATAGTCCAGACGAAACTGCCTACAACCGCATGCTATTGAACCGAGAAAATATCTCAAACGCAGCCGTTATGATACAGCCATCTCTAACAACATATTCGTTCAACTCAATACCTCAACCAGCATTGTTGGATGTAGCTTCAATCGCTGCAGATCGTATCCTCTTGTTGGATTCATACTTCAGTGTTGTTATATTCCATGGATTGACAATAGCACAGTGGCGCAGTCTTTGCTACCAGAATCAGCCTGAGTTCCAGGTTTATAAGCTCTACAGATGCAAGTGACGTAGGATAAACTTCTCTTACATGTTCGTGACTGATCTTCTTTTTCTTTTCTTGTAGACGTTTGCGCAACTATTGCAAGAGCCTCAAAAGGATGCTCAGATGATCATTCGCGGACGTTTCCCAATGCCAAGATTAGTTGTATGCGATCAACATGGATCTCAGGTTAGTAATATCCATAATCGTCTTTCTAATTATTCATCCCAAGTGCTCTCGTGATCCTGCACGGTCTTACTTTTCTTTTAGTGCGAATAATGTTGTGGTTTGATTGGTCATATTGTTACTTACAATGGACAGGCAAGGTTTTTGCTAGCGAAGCTGAATCCTTCAGCAACTTACAACAACGCGAGCGAGATGAACACAGGTTCTGATATAATCTTCACAGACGATGCTAGTCTTGAAGTTTTTTACCAACATCTCCAGAAACTGGCTGTGCAATCTTGAGAAAGACCATTACAAAAGTCTCTCTCTCCTTTCTTTTTAGATTTAATTAGTATATTACTTCTCCCCATTATTAGCTTTATAAACTTTCACAGATAATGAACTAATAAAAAAAGAAACAAAAAGAAAATGCAATTTTTTACCAGAAAAATGGGTTTTATTTTAGCATTACCATTTCTTGGTGAAGTTTCTTTTATTTTTCATAGTATTTTTTTTATCTATTTAGAATTGGTAAATATTGCCTATTATTAATTAGACTTTTAATTTAGGTGTTAAAACATCCTACAAGAGAAATGAATATCTAAGATACAAAAGCAAATCTAGAATACATTCATTTTTGGGTCTAATTATATAATACACATGTTACTCAGTCTCGAATTTCTCTCCTTGTTCTTTCTATTCTCTTTACCACTCCCTTTACAGCAACATCAAAAGCATCTTCAAGAGTCTCTCCATCCGGTTTGTATCGGTTTGGTTTTGTGTACACAATCTTCGGAACCAATCGTATTACGTTTTCTCTCATACCAATTACTTCCTCCTGCGGTATTCCGCGCAAAATCTCTTCGATTTTGTTCTTTCCCCCGGTTCTCAGCTCTTTGACCGGTATATAAACCGAATATTTGCTTTTGTTCTTCGGTATGTGCCATACGTATTGCTTGTACGCACTTCCTTGGTTAAAGAAAACCGGAATACAACCAGCCAATATCGAATCAAATACCGATCTTCTGGTTAACGAATCACCCGGCGGTTGTAAGCAGAAAACCGAGCTCTCGAAAAGCTTCATCAGACGGATCGGATCATCGCAGCCGTTGGCTTTAACATCGCAGTCAAGAAACCTACACGTCTTGGAAGAACTCTTGCATTGTTGGATGACTTGAGTGCGAACCAAACCGTTCTGGCTTCTGCTCGGCCTTTGAGCTCCGGCGAATGAGGAGAGCACAGTCCGGTTTGCGAGCTTGATCTTGTCTTGCCACTGGATGATCTCGACGGCTGAAGTCGGGTGAAAGTAGGTTGGATAAGGAATGGCGAACTCGTTGTGGCTCGTTGGACTTCGTTCAATGGTGAGGAAAGAGAGGTTTTGAGACTCCGGTAAGAGCATTAAGTTGGTTCCCCATCCGGAGTGATTGTCGGAGTTTCGCCGGAAATCTCGTGAAATCCGACCGGTTACGAGGAAATGGTCTTTACCTGACCTACCTGAATTTCAATTAGTAACTTAACTCAAAATATTTATTTTGTACAAATAAGTGGCCGACAACATTAGAATAACGTGCGAAACAAATAACAATAATTATTTTAGCAACCAACAAAAACAATTTTGACACAAAAGACACATTAAGTTTGAATTTAATAGATTAAAAATTCTCCTAAATTATTTACAAAAATAAATAATTTATCACTAATTTTAGATTTTATATTTTGTTCTATTTATATTTTTTAATTGATATTTTATTAGAAAGATAATTTTATAATTTAACTTTTTGTTGATAGCAAAAGAAAGAGTACTTCAAAAGGTTTTGAATTTTCTCTTCATAATAAAAGTCGTTGTTGGAGAGGGAGAGAAGAAAAGTAGTTGGTGGAAAGTTACTATCTCTTTGAACACTTCGACTGATTAAATCAAAATAACAAGCAATTAATAAAAAACATTGAGGGTTAAGAAACAAAACTTTTATCAAAAACTTTGTTGCTCAAAACATAAAATTTAAGAAAATATATAGAGTTTAATTAAGAAAACTTATTACATTGAAAACACCATTTAATATTTAATTAAAAATAATTTAATTAATCGTGAAATATTGCAAAATATAAATAATTACAAATATCAAATAAATATAACTTTTACATCAAAACTTGTAAATCATCTAATAAAATGAAACAAACAAAAACAATTACTGAAAATCTTATATTATATTATAGGGAGAGAGAGAGAGAGTAATAAAAACGCGCGTACCTTGCCACTGGGGTTGCTTTTTGAGCCATATAAACATTTCCTTCCCGGCGGCGTCTCTCGCAGCGACGTTACGCCGCCGCAGATTTCGCCGGAAATCGAGACCAGCGTAATAAGGAACGTAAACAGCCGAAGCCAGCGAGGAGTTTCTCGTCAAGCACTCGTATCTCTTCATTTTCTCGTGGAAAATCACTTCAAGCATAAACTGATTAGTCGCGTACCAGCTCCGAGAGTACCGAGAATCGATGGAAGCTCCGTCACCGGAAAAGCCACCGATCAAAGGTCCGAATCCGTAGTTGTCGAGGTACTTACACATACTGATTTTGTCCTTTGGTCTTGAAATCGACTTGCAGTCTTCGAGGATGTCGATGTTGAATCGAGGAGGTAGCTTGTGGATATATATGTATCGGCCGAGACAAGAATCATCTTTAATTCTGGCGGATTTGTGACGGTGGTGATGATTAGATCCGGAGGTAGTAGTGATGGTGGTGGTGATGAGGATGATTCTGTTTTGGGATAGATGAAGGAGAAGCAGAGAGATGGTGAGGAGAGAAAGGAGAAGTAAGAGAGTTGTTGGTTTCTTCTTCCATGGCTGGTTCTTGAAGGAACTTGATGACTTGTAGTTCTTGATCTTCGTCATCGTTGTTGTGAATGTTCCGTGGTGTTCTTGTTTTGACGATCCATGTCGATTTGAGAAAGGTCAGAGAGTACACGCAAGTAATATTTTATTAGATATATAAAATTTTGATTGGGGAATAAATATCTGATTTCAGATTGTCAAATTGAATTGTGTAGTGTCATACAATTTATTGATTTTATAATCATATAACATATACGTAAGGTCGATAGAAACTTCTTATGATCGTTGTTTCAAAAAGCAATATTTGGTCAAAGTAGTATGGCTCATAATAGACTTTATTTATAGTATATATAAACCTTTTTCTATTAAATGTTTGGCGCCACCGTGCTTTGCATGGTTACTTTTGGCAAAACACCCTTCAAAATTTTGGTTAGTTAGCTACTTAACCTTTAATTCAATCCATTAGAAACTGTTTTAAAACTTCTATATATTGTAATGTGTAATTATGTTTAAAGATCACACATCTGTGCTAAATTTTGGAAATACGTTACAATGTTTCAAAACTCATATTTATATGAAAAATATGAATTATGATCAAAAATCTAAACAGTTTATTTGGTGGTCCAGTAATACACATTAGTTATTTTCTGACATTAGTCAAAAAACACAAAAACACAGTGTGATAATTTGATGGATCTTATGGCAAATAACATGTTAATCTGAATCCGTCATAATGTCCGTTAAACAGTTGAATTATTGTTGAATTTAAAATAAATAATTCATAATATAACACTTTGGGTGCTTTTTGTACCAGAACTAACCAGATCGGTCGATTAGATATATATAAAAAAAAAATCTATGTGATACTATATATATGAAGGTAGATAATAAGTATATCTAATATGAGAACATATCTGGTTTTTATAAAGGGTGTTACATAAAAAAACGTACTTAGGAAATGTACAAATACCAAATCCTATATGTTATTAACTTATACTGTAAGATCAACAGAGAAGTAAAAGAGAGAAAAAAACAAACCAAACTATTTGTGTTATCCAAGCCATACGTTGCTTGATTTGTGGCATTATTTGACTTAAAACGTCTAAACTAAACTCAGACAAAGACTCAAGCGACAGACTCAGCTGGCTTGATATCGACCTCTCGCACCTCTAGTTTTATCCCTTTGCCTCCTCCATTCGCTAATGGATGGATCCCGTGCTCTGGCCCCGACATATACGCCCTTGCCTCCTTCTCCCCCTCTATCGATACCCCGAACCGCTTCTCTGTCTCTGCATCCGTAATTCAATCCAAATCCAATCATAAACTTCCAAATATAAGCGTCACGACTAACAACACCTAGCATCTAGAGTCTTATTTTCTTACCCTGAATCATCTCGTGGAAAAGCTGGCCGTCGCGGGTAACA
Organism: Schrenkiella parvula; assembly: GCA_000218505.1. Lineage (NCBI taxonomy): Eukaryota > Viridiplantae > Streptophyta > Magnoliopsida > Brassicales > Brassicaceae > Schrenkiella > Schrenkiella parvula. Next base: position 12,031,217 of record CM001190.1, on the reverse strand, counting down.
GCCATCATGACATTAGGTAAACCAATGGGAAGCTCATGACCCAAATCAACTTGCCAAAAATGGAAAACTTTTCCATAAGTCTTTGCGACTTTGTCAAGATCTTGACGCTGAATGGGACCAGGAACACCAGGCATGAACAAGAACCCTCCTTTCACTTCCCACTCGTGCGTGTGCCAAAGCTTCTTCTCTTCGTCAGGCAAAGTCATGAACAGCTTCTCTGTTACGATGTACTCCAATCCGATCAGTCGAGCGTTTGCACCCGGACCGTCATAAATCAGACACTGACGTATCTCTTCGTTCACGTGACTACAGAAATGATGAGCCTCTACTTGTCGTGTCATGTCGTAAGCATAGAAATGGAACCTGCCAACACAATGAGTATATATAACACAAATGTTTAGGCATTTTAAGTTTATCACTAAAATTAAAATTTTCAAACGGAAACCGAATCACACCTTTTACTAAAAGAGATTTGTGCCAATGTTTTATACCGATTGGAAACTTAACCGAACCAATTCCAAAACCGTAATTTACAATAAAATCATCTTTTTTATTAAGCAATTCCCAAAACCAAGAAAAACAAATACTACTACTCACCCCTACAATGTTGTTGTTGAGATCAAACAAATTAGTAATTAGATCCATGGTAACTCAAAACAGAGACAACTTAGAAACAACACATGCAACCACATCATATCATATGTTGCTTCGCTTTCAAGTAAAGAATCACAATCCAAAAGAGATTAAAAAAGGTAGAATCGATAAAGATCGTCGACCAGGTTTACGTACGCGCAGAGATGTTGGTGAATTTGGTTAACCGGAGCAAAACTTTGGACGGCGGAGGTGGCGGTGTCGATTATGGAGGTGCCGGTTTTGGTTGCGTCCCCGGCAACCGCCGGTCCAGACGTCGTAGATGAGTGAACTGCCTTCTCCATTTAAATTTAGTTATTTGCTCTTCTTTCTTGTTTTGGGCAAAATTTTATTTGATCTTCTTTTCCAAAACTTTCTAAGCAACCAAACCAACAGAGTTATTGCAAAGAGAAATATTCATACTTCTGGGTGTGATCTTTAAAAAAGGATCGAGTGTATGCATGAAGTGTAACATGTGGCAAGGCTAGAAGGTTACACTTGGGTATTTCAGCTTTTGTTTAGCATAGTATAAGAAGAATTAGTCAAATGTTTAGAGATTCATTTTAAGAAAAAAAAAAATTTAGAGATTTTGAAAAGCTGATTAGAGAAGTGTTGGTGACAAAATTTTATGGTATGTAGAGAATGATGATCCATTAGTCAATAGCCAAGTATCGTTGTAAAACTGGGAAATTATGAAGAGTTTCCTTCTGTCGCAAGCAACAAGTAAGATCTTTGAATTTCTATCCGTCTATTTCTGCTGCAAGTAACGTAAAGACAAAACACGGGAAATTTTAGGGTTTTCTAAGGTTTCAAAAGTCTCTGAAACTCATTTTTGGATCGACAGCTTTTGAGCCTCTTCTCCCTCCTCTGCCTCGGCCTCTCCCTCGTCCCCTTCCCCTTCCTCCACGCCTCACAAAGGACCTCCCATGTTTCACTTCAACCAGTGAAAGCAGCAACTCATCACAGAGAACGCATCCTTGATGCAGAGTGGCGCCATTCTCCAGAGGAGTAGTTTTCTTGTTGAAGTCGATCTCTATGATGGCAGAATCGCACTCGGGACAGCGGTTACTAGTGGTGGCGATGCGGTGAGCACCTTCCGGAAGCATTACGATGCAGCTACACAAGTTGCAGTTGAGTTTCCACTTGGGGAAGCTCACCGGGTCCAAAACGAGTGTGCCTTCACACTCAGGACAAGCGCAGACTCCTTGGTTTCTCACAGAGTGTGGGCATGTGGGATGAGGACAGAGAGAACACGGCATCCCTGAACCAGTTTTTGTTTTGGCAGAAGCATTCGGAGTCTTAGCAGCGCCGAAGAGTGTGTCTATTCCTTCGAATGGAGGAGAGTTGTAGCAGTATGGACATAGCGGAAAGGACTTCCCCTCAGGTCCTGGCACTGAATAGATCACGAGCTCGAAGTTGTCCAAAGGACATGTGAGTTCCTTGTATAGCTGTAAGAAAATCAGATAAATGGATTCAGAATCATGTTTAATAATGATAAATCCGAAAACTAGAGATTCACTTAGGTTTCAGCTTGAGAGTTTAGGTGATGAAGCAGTTTTTACCTTGACGGTGCCTTTCTGGGGAAGATAATAAACTTCTTCGCATGTGCCACAGAAGAGACGTGGTGGGACTGCTGTGATGTGTTTCATGTATCGCAAGCATTTTCCACATTTGCTTAAAGCGCGACCAGAATCAGCCAGAGGAGAGAATTGTGCTTCAAAGAGGGCATCCATGTGTTCGATCTGAAAGGACATAAAAAAGATATTAAGTCGGACCAGATTAAATCGAAGACTTTATCTAAGTAACGCCTTCAAAGAAACATAACATAAGCCACTTTTTTTCAACCTGTTGAACAAAATAGCTGAATTTTCGTCGGAATTGCTGAATTACATGTTGCACAACGTGTGAATGATCAGCTTGGCCCTTGGCAACAAGAGTGATCTGTTGCTCGATAAAGCTCCGGATGTCTGGTAAGCAAAGGTCTGGATCAATACATTGATAGCCTCTTATCAGCGTGATTCCTAGTGCCGTTGGAACCAATTTCCTCCCAGATTGGACCTGCAAGAGAGAGAGAGTAGACACCAAACAAGAATAATGAAATTTCTACGGGAAAAAAAAAAAATCCTCCTCAAATGGGTAACATGATAATCACGAAGAAAAGCACATAGCCTTTAAGTTAACACACCTGAACATAATTACGTTCACCAATGTTGTTTATATGCACAGGTATTGATGCATCTGTGCCTATTCCATGCTTCTCCATTAGAGCTATCAGCTCACTCTCAGTAAGGAAGTCCGGAGGCGCAGTGTTCCCCTGAAGATTTTACAACATTCCAAGACAAATAGAAAGGATAAACTAAAACTGGAATCGTTGCTGTGTCTAGTACAAGGCAATGAGAGCAGAAACAGAAACTGGAGGAGAATGTAACCTCGTACAGCTCCACTCTTAAAACTTCAATCTTCTCTCCTTTGAGAAAAGAAGGGAGTTTTTTTTCATCTACTGCAGACCATGGCATTATAGCTGTAAAACCCTTTTCTGTCACACGCTGCCCCGTACAATGGAAAATTTCTCCACCAATTGACAATTCCACTTTAGTCCTGAGATATCCACCCAAGCGAATACCACATATAATATGTGCAAAGAATAAGCTGTAACTGACATGGATCAAGCTATAAACAAGGATTTATTTACCTTATGTATTTGCAGTTAGGTGAGACGGTGCCAATAAAATGTTGACAGACATACTGATAGAGCCGCCAAGCATCTCCTCCGACCATGACCTCGGTTGCTGCTCGCATTGGGGTGATCGGAGGATGGTCTCCAGCATCAGTCCCTGACTTTGGCTTATGGAAGCCCTCTGAGAGAAGTCTTTGTACGTAACCACCCCATACTGGATTGCTAACTTGTGCTCTGAGTGTGTCTGTGAAGTCGAATGAAGAAGGATAGGCTGTGCTTTCCGTGCGCGGATAGCTAGAACAAAACATAAGAATTTTGAGGAAAGAAAAATTCAATTACCGTGATGACAGGTTTAAATGAATAATTCAGAATTTCAGATGGTGTATGTATATCCTCATCAGCGAAGGTTTTTCTATTTCCTATCTAGAAGTTCTTAAATGCAGAAACATAAGTACCATTTAAGAATGATCTGGGTATTTCCCAAAACTAGCCAATTATAAGCCGGCAAAGAGGAATTAAATGACAAAGATTAATAATCTGCATAATGGAGCAAGCGAACCTGATGAAGGCTTGAGTATACAATCGCTCGGCAAGATGCATAGCCGTCTGAGGCCCAAATCCTAGAGCACTTGAAGCAACCTGTGTAATCGCTATTGTTATGCTAGATGAGGGAGAATAATTTGAATAGAACTTGCTTATACTGAACTAGTACAAGATTTAGCAATGGCAAAACCGCTAATCTCAACATTGAAAACCAAAATCAGGATAAGTAAAACAAGAAGAGAACAAAGATCTCGATTTTGTTGCCAACTCATCCCCAAAAACAACCTCAGCTGATAGAAACAAAATATTCTTTGGATGAATGCAGAATAATTCAGTTTCCAAGTCAGTGTTTTGGGATCACTAGTATAGGACATGGTGTTTGCCTAAGTATAATGTAAAACCAGACAAGTTCACTTTGGAGGAATGGTATTCACGACTCATAACTTCTCTCACCTTAAGCAGACTCACTGTGTTAAGACCAGCAGGCCGACCTTTGACCTCCTGCTTTTCTGATACGTCAATTACTTTTGCAGTTCTGCCTTCCACAACCAACTTTTGAAACACAATAGCAGCCTACAATTTTTGAAAGCGTGAATATATCTGGAACGTTAGATTGGAAAGCAAAAGTCAAGAATGTCAACTAAATTCTAACACAAGAAAGAAACACTAACTTCCAGGTCGAACAATCTACGTCTATCCCACTCTAGTTGAAGCTCATAACCATCCTTTCTTATATGAGGTCGTAGAGCCCAAAACTTTTCTGGCTTGAAAGTATTAATCTGTATGTATCGTTGCACACAAAACCCAAGAGTAGGAGTCTGGCATGGCCCATAGCTGAAATAAACATTTAAAAGGATCTTCAGTAGTTGACAGATTAAACTATGGATACAGTGACTTGTATTGCAACGAAGAAGAAAATACTGGTAGGTAATATTGTTTACAGAAAAGCAACTATTGAAGTTGAAGAGTGACAACATCAAATCAGACGCATTCTTATGAGGAATACTTAAATATGAGAACAGATAAGATCAAATTTTTGTCTTATTATGAGAAATGAATAGGTGCTTTAATTAAGATAAACAACATAGAAGCGTAAGTCTTACAAAGCTATGTCTATGCTCCTTTTTAGCATTTACATGAATTGCATTACTCGGATGCTCTAATTGTCAGGAAATAACTACGATAAAATTCCACAACCGCATCTTATATGATTCATTGATTCAACCATATCAAATAAGACAAACAAAAAACAGTATATGCATTGGGGCTCAAGATAAAAGTCGACCCTACTTTTTGGAGAATCTTTACACACAAAACAAAAATAGAAGAAATGAAGGAGACGAGAGGAAACTGACGAGATAACTCTGCAGTCTAAATTCTGGTATTTGCCTTGGAAATAACTTGTTTGGAATCGCGAGAATGCTACACCAACTTTTAGATCTATCTCTTGACGAGCATCTACTGCCAGTGCCTCATCCTTGTTTGGTTCAACAAGGTTGTCCATGGCCTTTGATATATCTTTCTCAGTAACAGAAGAAAATCGTGCCCGATAAACCTTTCTCTTAATATCTTTCATGTCGAAGCCAGTGCACTCGATAACTACAGAAATTATAATAATCAACAAGTTATAGAAACGGTCATCAAAACCATGTGCATGCCCAAATATGAGTGGCATAGAAAAGATACTTTTCCAGGAGAAAAAAAGATTAAGATGATGATTGCACAACATATGCAGGAACAACTATATAACTGAATCCACAATCTACTACAACAACTTAAAGAGTATACCATTAGATGCTGGCATAATGTACAGATTACACAGTATGATATGTTTCATTTAGCAAAAACAGAGAAGAAAGTATAGTCACTGATTCAACAATTAACAATAGAATGGATGCAATGTTAGCAACAATAAAATCTGTATGTTTCAAGCAAAAGCTGGTGAGAAGGAAAGTGAAAAACGGTAACTATAGACTTGCCTTCAAAACATATATTCTCCCCTTCACGATCACAATCCAACCACAACACCATATAACTGCAACCACGAGCTTCATTACTTAAATGCCTACAAATATGAGCCTGAGATTTGAAGACTGTTAGACAAAGTGAACAATAGCGTAGATATAAAATAATGCAAGTAGCATATAACCACTTGAAAGATGCATCTCTACTACTAACTAACTAAACATACGCCTAACTCTTGTTTCAAAAGAGTCATGCATACTGTTATTTCATAAAGCAATAAAGCTCATCCCTAAACGTCTACAAAATGTTGCTATAACATATGTACAACCCCTGCCAGTGTCCAAGGTAAAACCAAAAAATCAGCTCAAGCACTCCCTATCACAGAGAAAAGAGATATAAGATGCTGAGAACTATATACCTTTGGGTTTGACTCTTTTTTAAGAATTGGAGCATCGAATAGATCTTGTGGATCAACGGTTGACCAATTCTGATATTTTTCTGGGAAATCTACACTAGAATATGAGATTGGCATTTAGAAAGACTGAGAAACCTGCCTTGAAATAACTAAGAATGTCTGCAAGCGGTAGTTGTGGCAAACGAGATAGAGTGCAAGAAATATATTTAAAACAGAAATGGATGGGAAAAATTAAACTAAAACCATTTTGAAATTCTCGAGTGCGGCAAGAAAATACAAAATTTGGGTAGCTAATAGAGGCGATGCAAGCAACGATATCATATGAATATGATGCACATTAAGAATACTTTCATTGTTGAAAGGTAATCTATGAAGCAGCAATTACTCCTGTTTTTCTTGATTTGAATAAGAGAGAACCTGAAAACATGTCCGATAACAGATGTAACTCTATAATGTGCTTTGAAGCCTCGGAACATCCCATCAAACTCATGCACCTCTGTACTGCCTCTCCTTGTAGACATCTGAACGCAAAAGGAGAAGATATATCCCCAATCAAACCAAACCTCTAACACCAACAAGCGAATCAAATGGCCCAATAATCAGGAAAACGTGCTGAATTACAAAACTAAGCAACCAAAATCTTCATATCATCCGTCCTTAATGTTTCTTACAAAGTAATTCAGACATCCAAAGTGAAACATAGAACTACATCGGTTATTTAACTCCCAAAAAGACTACTTCATTTCTAAAATTTGCAATTCAGTCACAACACGAAAATAGCAAACCATCAAAGAAAAGTTTGAAAATTTACAATCAGAGCACAAATCGAGCAAGGTGGCTGCTTTGAAGAATCGGTCTTAGTCATTAGAGCTGACAACACCAACATATTTCAATTGATTCAACACACTTATTTCAAAAGAAATGAGAATCGTATTAACGCAAGACAGTTGTGTGACCCTTCGAGCTAGGGTTTCAGAAGCTAGATTATAAAGAAAAAAAGAGGTGGAACCTGTCCATGAGAGAGAACTGAAGCTATTGAGAGAGCAATGCTGGGCTTCTCCGCCACCTGATGGAAATCAACGAGAGGGGATTTGTAAGAGATAAGTAAATGAAGATTGGAAAGTAGAATTGAAATCAGAAAAAAAAAACCCAATTCCCTCACCATAAGAACTCTGGGGAGATGAGCCATTGAAGACGATGTTCGAATCGAGTCAAAACTGGAGCTCTCAGGCGTGCAAGAGATTTTTAGCAGAAGACGCAAAGCTCAGTACGAAGGCGAAAAAAAAAATGTACACACCGGTTTTTGGTATATATCTATATAAACCGACACCGGTTTGAGTTGGTTAAAGGGAATTTTTTTTTGTTCTTTTTGTCAATTTTGTGATTATGTAAAAGTTCAATACATAGCTGGCTAAGCAGAAATTACAACCAAACTTAACATATCCAACTAAAACTCAACTTAATATAAAATACAATACGTAACATAAAAAAAAAACACACGCAATTTATCTAAACTACTCATTTCCACGTATCATCCAAAAAAAATAGTCGATGAAGCATCGATGTATCTCCATCATCGACATCAATTCGTTCACAACCACTATCGGAAAACATCTGTAATGTTACTGTCTTAACAGTAAAGTGTAAATTTAGATTCTAAATTACTTCTGCATGCATGTTTAAATTATTAATCTCATGCGGTTACTAGCTCGACTCTAAGGGAAAAGCAATCCAAACATGCATCAAATACAACCTAAAAATTACATTTACCATTCCTCTCCAAGAGTTTGGTCTACCAGACAAAGTGAAAAGCAAATAATAAAGGGCATTGTGTCTTGTTGTAGTGACATATCATCTTTCCTTTTCAATATGTTTTCCTTTTCGGCTTTTTAAATTTTTCTTATAAATATTAATTTTTATAACTCCTTGAAATTTCGGATTTATTTAAGTTATACTATTAGTCTTTTCGTGGAGCACAAATTTTTTTGGAACATATTGGAGCACAATTGTTTGGGCAGAAGATACTCTATCTATAAAGTCTATTGATATCAAATAAATTATACCTACACGGCTACGCTGTGTCTGTTCTAAATATAAACGTATATATCCTGTATAGTTCTGAATTTCTTACACTTATTATTCATTTCGTGGAGCACAATAGAAATCTGATCTATATCCATCTCATATACATTTTTAATATTTACCATATTAATATAGATTAGTATATTTTAAAAACATAACTAAAAATCGTGTTCGAATAGTATATAAAATAAAATCAAATAAAATTTAACGAAGAAATTCTGGAGGTTACGAAAGAAACTGATTAATATGAATTAACAAAAAATTTTGCTATTAATATTAAATACTAAAAAATTAAAATTATCTAAAATTGATATATTATTAGGTAACTGATTACTGAGAGTTATCTATTTTCGATATTTATCAATTTTTCTCAGTTTTGATGCTTTGAAATATTTAAATTTATTTAAAAGTAGCACCTCTTATAGTTGTATAATTGATATTTTGTGTATGTGCTTTATTAATTAACATATATTAAGGCCAACAACATAAATATTCAAATTTTGCATGCTACAGGAAAACAGTTTCAAATTTATTTTATTTTATTTTTCACAAAAAACAGTTTCAACTTTATTTAAGAACAATCGAACAAAAAATCAAAGAAGCTTTTTGAATAAGCCTCCGTTTAAAATTTGATTCTCACATGCTGTAAACGAATCAGAAAATAAATGACTAATTGTAATTAAATTAAGGCAAATAAAAAGCCCATAAGGGCTGATTAGTCTAAGGTAAGCTTCTCTCTGTCTCTCTCTGCGCTTTATTCTGTTCAAATCGCTGCTTTTTTTACTTTGCCGTTTCACTGAGAACGAGGCTCACACTCTCTCTCTCTTTCTCTATCTTTCTCTATCCTAGAAGAAGAAGAAGAAGAAGAAGCAGGACAAAGTAGAAAGCTTAAATCAGCACTCTCTCTTCAAATCACTTTTGCTTTCTCTCTCCAAAATCTTCCTCATTGTCTTTCCTTGCTTCAAGAATTGTTGTCTCTTCAACACTTTTTTTTCTTCTGCTTATTCCAAACCATCTTCCTCTTCCTCTCTTGTTCTCTTAAGAACGAATATAAAAAAGTCTTTCTTTTGTCTCTCTTGGGAGAAACAGTCTCAGGAATTAAACCCATTTTCCTAATTCCTGTCTCTAAAACAGAACCCTTAATCCTAATCCACTTTTGTCTTTGCTTAGCTTCTGTCTGATTCGAAGGAGAGGGAGAAGAAGCCAATTCTTGTCAATTTCGAAAATTTCATATTTTTCAAACAGTGATTCAACTAAAAATCCAAAATTTTTCTACATTTTGATTTGATCTCTGTTGTCCTTTTAGGGGTTTTCGCTTTTTTTTTAGTTTTTTTAATGGAGTGAATCTCTCTATTCCAAGGACTAATCAAGAACAAACAGAGAAAAATAGTTAATCAAATAAAGGAGCAGCAATGAGAGACGACAAATCCAAGAAAAGCAAGGTATTTGTTTTTTTTTCAAATCTTTTTCATCTTCATGAAATTTCAGATGAACAATTGCTTTAAATCCTTTTGATATTTTTTTTTTGGTTCTTCAATGAAGTTGTCCTGGTCCAAGAAGATGGTGAGGAAATGGTTCAACATCAAAAGCAAAACAGAAGAGTTTCAAGCAGATGGTTCTGTTCCTCAAGGTATAAAGTGTTAAAACTTAATTCATTTTCTGGGTTTTGTTAAAACTTTGTTCTTGTTCTTTTCTGGAGAGCGTTAATTGCAATCTTTTGTCTTTTCTGAGAAAAGAAACATCCCAACTCATTTTCTTTCTGAGGTTACAGGTCGAATTACAGTTTCTGTTTCTTCTACTTTAACCACCCTTCTCCATAGAAATTAAAGAATTAGCGATTGGATTGTTGTGAACTAATTTAAATTTGCTTGTCTTTTTATTTCTATTTTTTATTTTTCCAAATTAATTAAGGAGTTGTAGAAGTTGAGCACAGAAGCAGCTTCCCAGAGAAGGAGCCCTGCACAATTAAGAAGAGCAAAACTGGTAAAAATCATTCATCAGTTACACTATATGAAAAAGTTTTTTCTTCTTTTTTTCTCATAATTTCTGAATTTTCACAGAGAAACTCAATAAGAATTGGGAGCAGCAAGCTAGACAAAGAAGAATGAACTATGAAAATCCAAGAATCATTGATGTCCAAAACTATAGGTATATATTTTACTCAAACAATCACACCCATATGTGTCTAATATTATGATCCACTGAGGTTGAATCTCATGTTGGTTGTACTTGAGAACAGCATCTTCGTAGCTACATGGAACGTCGCTGGACGCTCTCCTCCTGCAGATCTAAACCTTGACGAGTGGCTTCATTCCTCAGCTGCTGCAGATATATACGTACTGGGGTATGTTACTATCACATCTTGTTCCCAAGAATGTCTGTCTTTGTTCGATAAATGTTCTTAATAATCTATGTCTTTATTTTGTGTATCTTCTTTTTAGGTTCCAAGAGATTGTTCCTCTTAATGCCGGTAATGTTCTTGGAGCTGAAGACAATGGTCCTGCTAAAAAATGGCACTCTCTGATCAGGAAAACGCTCAATAACCTCCCCGGGACAAGCGGCGTCTGTCACACACCATCGCCTATTCCCGTCCCCATTGCAGAGATCGATGCTGATTTCTCTGGATCTTCGAGGCAAAAGAATGCGACTTTGTTCAACAGACGGTCTTTCCAGACCCCAAGCATATGGAGAATGGATGAGAACGACCCTTCAGTCCCACAGCCACGGATTGACCGTCGTTTGAGCGTCTGTGATCGCGTATTCTTCAGTCATAGACCAAGTGATTTCGACCCTAGCTTCAGGTGCAATCACAGGCCCAGTGATTACTCCAGACCAAGTGATTATTACTCTAGACCAAGCGATTATTACTCTAGACCAAGCGATTATTCTAGGCCAAGTGATGTCTCTCGGTGGGGTTCTTCAGATGATGATAATGGTCCAGGGGATTCCCCAAGCACAGTCTTGTATTCACCAGGGTCAAATGCTGGTTCTGCATCAAACGAGAAAGTGGCTAGAATCCCATGGAACTCTTCGCAATATTGTTTAGTGGCTAGCAAACAAATGGTTGGTATCTTTTTAACAATTTGGGTGAAAAGCGAGTTAAGGGAACACGTCAAGAACATGAAAGTATCTTGTGTTGGCAGAGGATTAATGGGTTATCTCGGAAATAAGGTAAAAATCTTATACCTCACTAGCGCATGAGTTAGTTAGTTAGTACATTATTACAATGTGCTTTTGCGGTTCTTGTAGGGATCAATCTCAATTAGCATGTTGCTTCACCAAACAAGCTTCTGCTTTGTCTGCACCCATTTGACCTCTGGACAAAAAGAAGGCGATGAGCTGAGGAGAAACTCTGATGTCATGGAGATACTCAAGAAAACAAGGTTTCCTCGTGTCCAGAGTTCTCCAGGCGAAAAGTCCCCAGAGAATATCCTTCAGCATGAGTAAGTGAATCAAATACTTTATTTTCAGAGTCTCTTGAACCGAGTCATACATTCCACTTCACCACTCTTTTCCACTCAAAATTTCTGTTTTCTTTGTTTCCATTTGGTTTAGTCGAGTAATATGGCTTGGGGATCTCAATTACCGGATAGCACTCTCTTATCGATCTGCCAATGCACTTGTCGAGATGCAAAACTGGAGGGCATTACTAGAGAACGACCAGGTACATCATAGTGGATATAATGCATATATAAAGCAATGAGTTTCGCATTTCTCATTTTATAATGTTATGTTCCGAAACACCTAAAGCCATTTTGCTGCAGTTACGGATAGAGCAGAAACGAGGCCATGTGTTTAAAGGATGGAATGAAGGGAAGATTTACTTCCCACCAACTTACAAATACTCAACTAACTCGGATAGATATGCAGGAGATGATCTGCATCCAAAGGAGAAACGTCGAACTCCTGCTTGGTGAGTTTCTTGCATTCAGAATTTTTAGAAAACAAGAACCCTGTAGTGATCTGACAATAGTTTTTTAACTTTTTTTTTGTTACTAAAGGTGTGACCGTATATTGTGGCATGGAGAAGGACTGCATCAGTTATCTTATGTAAGAGGGGAGTCACGGTTCTCGGATCATAGACCAGTTTATGGCATATTCAGCGCAGAGGTTGAGTCAAATCACAAGAGGTTAAAGCGAACCACGAGTTACTCTACTTCACGGGTCCAAGCTGAAGAACTTTTACCTTACTCCCGAGGATACACTGAGCTAACTTTTTTCTAGTAGAAACTACTGATAGGAGTTGTTCCTCCGCTGTTCACGGTAACATCTCTCTATCCATAAAACTTGTACATCTAACCAGAAAATTAGGAGATAACAGCTAGAGTGTAATGTCAGTGACATTAAACTATCAAAAGCCGCTAGTAATAGTAATTGTGGTCCTGAAACTCAAAACAGAGACTAAGTCCATTAAGACTGGCCTGCATTTATTATATATCAGCCAAGAATGTAACCCTCACGTTTCTCTTCATATCATTGAAGGCACAAGAATTGATTTGCATAAAGCTGGACCCGGTAAAGCTATCTATTTCGTGTTTTTGATTCGAAGATGTGATATGATTGTCTCTGCATCGTCAGATGAAAAGAAAAACTGATTAGAAAACCCAAGATTTGTTGTATACTTGTATTAAACTGGAGAATGAAAAGATTCTGAAATCTTGTAAGAGTTATAATTGTAGATCTCTCTTCATCATATTATGATCACTTATGGTATATAATTTGATTCGGCTTTTGTCAGGTGAATTAAAGTTTTTATTCGATTCTTGAAGCCTTGAAGAGTGATGATGGAGACATTCCATTGCTCCTTTTAACACAAAGGAAACAAAACAACAGGTTGGTCCAACTTTTCTCATGTCTGTTTCCGGTTCGGTATTTTTTTTAACTCATCTTACCGAGTTAATTCCCGGTTTACAGGTGTAAAAAAGGGTTGTAATTTTGTCTTGGTTAACCGAATTTCGCATATCAAACCGGTTCTTCTTTCTTTTCATGGATGTTATTTCTTACAGCGTCGTTTTTTGGTAATAATTAATTTCAGGGTAATTTTATTTCAATTTTGTTAATAACATGCATTTAAACTTATTATAAAAACTTTTGTTTTTTTGTGCAGGATTATGAAACTGACAGATGGAAGTTTTTTCGTTTAATTCATCATTCTTTTTAAAATTTAGTATTTAGGGATTTTTTTTTCTGAATATATTGTTATAAGTTGAAGTGTGTTCCCATCCTCCCGAGACAATGATAGTGTAATGCTTGTTATATAAGGTTAGCCGTTTAAGTGTAATTATACAAAAAGAAAGGCAATTATATTTTATTTTTATTCATTCTCATTTATTTCCTTACAAAGAAAAAGCAAAAAGAATCAAAAGGTAACGTCTTGTAATGATCGTTGTACTGAAAAAAGTTATGGTTTCTTGATAACCTCGAAGCTCACTCATTCTATGATTCTGTATTGGACTACATAAATTCAATCATTAATCATATATACGACTCATGGAATGGCGTACAAACTCAGAGTTATGATTCATGAAGATTATTATCGAGTTTAACATTTATTATAAAATAAATCTATGACTATAGGAGTAATTTAAATTTACATTAATATCATTTGGTTGCTGTTTTTTCTTTGGAGGAAAGATTGATAAATTGAAACACACACACGCACACATATATGTATATGTAATATGTGAATGTTAAATCCCAATATAATTAACAAAAAAACCGTAAAATATAATGTTTGATCACTAAAATCTGTCAAAATATCGACATACATGACACCTAACGCAAATTTGCAATTATAAACATATTTGCATTGTTTTTATAGCACTGCGTGCAAAAAGTTTAATAATTTTCAATCATTAGTTTAAGTTTATTACTGTAATTAATTAAATAATTATATGCTATTTAATGTTTTCGATATAAAAAAAATTGAGTGTAGGAGAGAGAATAGTGTGATGGAAATTATTGAAAAAGAGTATGGAAGGTGTAGAGAATGTGTTATGTAATCTCATGCTTTTCTCTTTTTTCCTATTTGCTCATGACTTTCTCTTGTTTCAGCTTTCGTGATTACAACAACACTTGTAAATTCCTTTTCTTTTCTTTTTTTCATTTAGACTTATAACATATAAAATCCAAAATCAAAAATATTCTTGTAAAATGTGAAGTCAGAGAATGATCAGTTCTATTATTCTTATTTTTTTCATGGAAATTTCTATTTTACAAAACATTAACAACTTAATAAAGAAGGAATGGAAAGTGTGGTCCAAAAGTGTACGTCAAATGATTTCACTTGTGTAACTATAAAAGTTACTCCTACTAAGAAATGAAATAGATACAAATATGATTTATAGGAATGACACTTAGATATGATTTCTTTTGTCAATAGAAAAGATTTCACATCTATAAATGATTTCACAGACTATTATATGAACAAGTTTATAAAAAAAAATTTAATTAATTTTTGTAAATATTAAATTTTATACAATTTTAATTTCTTTTTTTACAAAAAATAGAATATAAATATGGTCGAAAACAACAAATAATATTATAAAATATCACTAAATAAAAATGAAATCAACTAATAAAAACACGCGAGATCAGAAAAATATGTAATTAAAAAATTTTTAAAAAAATAATATTTCAAAAAAGTTTCCAAACACAATGTAAACTTTTTGTGTTGGCACGAGTTCACCGTGATCTTTAACCAGCCGTCAAAACTTCGATTTGAACAGTGTTTAAAGCTTTTAATTGTTTAATACGAAAAATTAGATTAATCTTAATTATATAGCTATCGCCTATATAAATTAACGGGTCAGCCATATTAAAGCAACCTAAAAAGGAATGAATATGATTATGATATCATGTACATGTCTAGATATATATTAAGATCTCTCATATATTAAGGCTATATTGTTATAATATTTTCTTTACCAGAAGTTAAAACAAGTTCTAAGAGTAAAGTCAGTACAAGGCTGCATAAAAAAGATAAAAAAAAAAGAGGTATGATGGAGGAATAGGCTTTCGTGAGTGGGAAGCGAAAGCAGCCTCACAAGCACATTTATTTATTTTTCTCTAGAGCCAAAAATTCTTTTTCTTTTATCCTCTTTTTTCCAGATTTTTTTTAATCACTATAAAATTAAGAATTCGTTCACTTCACTTCACTGCTTAGAATTTTAAAAATGTTTCAAGACCTTTATATTCATATAAAAATATCGATTCTAAGAAATTTTAGAATACTTTTTTAAATTACAATTATTAGCAAAATATAAGTTATGAATTTTTATAATCTAATTATACAAATTATGATTATACGGATTATTTATTTAGAATATATATCTTTTAGTTTTATCTGTGTATCTGCAAGTTTAACTAGACATAAATTTTGAGATAAACCCAAAACTAATTACACATAAATTCACAATGCTTGTTTAGCGAATTTTGGATTTACAAGCCATAATGTTTGGGCCACATGGGCTTTCTCTTTACTAAGCATGCACACATCTGTCTTGCAAATATATATATAGAACGGCGAAAGTGTATACTTGATACATCGTTATTTACTTTGTTCTACAAAACCTTATCGAACGATTCCAATTCAGAGTAAACTAGGGCTTAAGGCAAGTGTTTCCGGCATGAAATCACGGCGGCAGAACGACGCGGAGGATGGTCATACCGTTACGCAACCCAATAAGCGATCGAAGACCTACGAGAATGTAAGCGAAAACTTATTACCGATCCCAATTGATCTCCTTATCGAGATATTCTCTAGGTTTCCGGCGAAAGACGTAGCTAAATATATAGCGAGATTTCGCTGCGTATCGAAGCTTTGGGCCTCCACTCTTAGCGATCCTGATTTCACTGGTATGTTTTACTTGGCCCCATCTTCTTCTCGTCCGCAGCTATTGTTCGCAAGCCAACAAAATGGTGAGCTGTTCTTCTTTTCGTCAGCTCAGCCTCAAAATCTGGATGAGAACTTGTCTCCTGTATCCGTTAGTTATCTTTCGAAAGTCCGCTTAAACTTTTCGTGTGAAAGATTTAGTACTGTCAATGGCTTCCTCTGTCTTAGAAAAGAGCAGATCTTAAAAGGAAGGAAAACCCTAGAGTTGTGGTTTATATATAACCCCACCACGGGACAATCCTTACACTTACCGAAGATGAAGACGGTTGGGCAGAAGTGCTATTTTGGGTATGATCCGGTTAAGAAACAGTACAAGGTACTGTCCATGTCAAAAGGAATATACAATGGGAACTGGAAGGAGTGTCAAGTTTTGACACTAGGAACTGGAAAACTCTCATGGAGAATGATGGAATATTACGTTCCTCATCGTCCTTTAATACATAACGAGATATGCATCAATGGTGTTTTGTATTATCGAGCCAACGGAGACGGTTTCACTAAGGTTACTATGGTGGTTTGCTTTGATTTTAGCTCTGAGAAGTTCAGCTTTATGAATGTCACTCAAAGTTTCAGTAGAGCGGTGGATTATAGAGCAACTCTGATAAACTACAATGGTAAATTAGGTTCACTCAGGTGGGAAGAGCGTTGCACTGTTTGTGAAAGACCTAGAAGTTTTGAGTTGTGGGTTCTAGAAGACGCCGAGAAACATGAATGGTCCAAGCATATTTACGTGTTGCCTCCTTTGTGGATGGAGTCAGTTAAGCTGGCCGACTTGTTCTTCGTTGGAGTGATTGGTACAGATGAAATTGTGTTGTCGCCGACCCATGCATCTACTCCTTTCTACGTCTTTTACTATAATATCAAGACAAAGACTATTGTCAGAGTTGAAATTCAAGGAATGGAAGAGGTAACCGGTAGTAGAATTCGCACGCTTGTAAACCATGTCGAGAACATGAATCTGATGTAACTATTTTATGACTTCTCGTTATGGAAGCGTTTTACAAAACTGGTTTGGCTTTTGAAGTTCTCATCATAAGGATCGTCAGACCTTCCTTATCTTTTCTACTGGTTTTGTATACTTCTCATTTTCTTTTTTGGCTTATTGAATGACTATTTTTCTGGTTTCTGTGTGATCTTTTTATGGACATTTTTACACTCTGAATTGATTCAGTACACTCCAGAGCAATGTTCTGTTCTAAGCTAAAAGTTAGCTTTTTAAACTCCTCTCTACCTAGCAATGTGTAATTAGGTGATCGTTTAATTAAGTTTCTGACTATATAAAAATGAAGTGTTTTCTATGATTGATCATGTAAATTCTTTGTGAGTACATATACTGAAAAGACCAAGTATTTGGTTTAGAAGAAAATTTTGACAAGAAAACTAATATATCAGTAGCAAGCAATAAGCTCACAAATACAGAGGAAACAGAAAAAGAAAGAAAAAAAAACAGAAACAGAGTGTTTATTTCATACACAAAGACAAAGTCCAACATATGTATAATCTGAATTAATCTTTATGTTGATCAACTACTTCAAAGGATCAGAAGGCAATAAACTAAACATGACCATATCTCTAACACTTCCTTTCAGAATTATAAAGTTCCTCATCACACCTTCTCTAGTAAACCCAACTTTCTCAAGAACCCTTTGAGATCCGACATTGTCAACGTCGACTAGTGCCTCAAGCCTCTCAATCTCCGGCATTTCCTTGAATATCTCCGCCGTCACTAGCCTCACCGCCTCCGTAGCAAACCCTTTTCCCCAATACTTTCTCGCTAGGACATAGCCGATCTCCTTTCTGATCTCATCGACCCGCATGATCAAGATGTAGCCGATGGGACGGTCGTCCTCTAAACAGATGGCTCGGAGCCAAGGGTGTGTCAAGACCGAATCGGTAATGTATTTGATGGCTTCTTCTCGGCTCGTGCAAGGCTCCCAAGAGCAAAAGCGTGCGACTTTAGCATCTGTGGCCCAAACCATGTAGTCGTCGACGTCGGAAAGAGTCATCGGCCGGAGTGATATCCTTCCCGGCGGCGATGAAACAACCACTGTTTGTTGAGTCTCGTGTGAGTCCATCTCCATTTAAGATAATTTATTGTTTATAAGATATCATATCATAACGTCAATGCATTATCTTTATATACACATCGCAATTAGCAAAAAAAAACTCGAATTGTATTTCTTGCTTGCGAGTGAAATAAAGTTAGTGGCTATATTATATTATTATTCGATTAAAATTATTGATTGAAGATACGACATAAGATGACGTGTCAGCGTGAGAATGGATGATTGTCTATTTTGACCTTGGACTTTCGTCACTTACTTGGTGGCCAAACAAAGTATAGATCGGATTTTGGAACTTACCGTGTTGCTTCCAGTGGGATGCCCATACTCCACGTGGCAAAACATATGTGGCTGCGTTTTCCAAAGAGGGTTTGACTTTTCTCCAAGGGTTACAGTAATTGCTACTGTTAATAGTTATGGTACAAGCATGGTGACTGTGTATGTCGGTAATAATGAAGTAGTCAACGCAAGACTCAACATGTTGTGAAAGTAACGTTAACAGGTTTTATTTCATCTACTCTTGTTAAAAAGTATATGGGCTTTATTTTAACCAAGCATGCAGAATCTGAATAGAGAATTAGAGATCATTAAACTTTATACAGTATTTCCAAAACGATAGCGAACTCTGGGGAAACTTACGGCTTACGCAAGTGTCTCCGCCATGAAATCACGGCGGCACAACAACTCGGAGGATCGTCAAACCATCCTCCGACGCAAGACTCGATCTTCAAACCCAATTCATGCTGAAGAAAACTCATTACCGATCCCAATCGTCTCATCATTATCGAGCAACTCTGGAGATTGCCGGTGAAACCAATAGCGCGACGTCATTGCGTGTCGAAGCTTTTGGAATGGTTGGAAGAAATGAAATTGTGTTTTCACCGTACAATCAAACTACGCCTTTCTACGTTCTCCACTACAGTTTCCATGGAAGCGTTTATTGGTAATAGAGCTTACACCTTTTTAAACCATGTAGAGGACTTGAAGCTTATATAAGTTTTTTGTTGGACCGTATTAGATCAAGATTAGATGCATTGAGCTGTGGGTTCTATAAGACATAAAAATAAATAAATCAAGAGTGTAGTTTTCATTTTGTGTGTTTCTTTTTCTGGCGTCTTATCTACTTGATATACGTTTCAAAATCCATGCACCTCGTGTAGCAGATTCAACAAGGGAAGGGAATAAGGGATGATAGAAAATCTTGTTGTTACAAACTCTTTAAATACTAATACAAAACAGAGAAGTCTACATGTGATCTTTCAATGCTAAATAGAAGGAGAAGAGTTTCTAGATCCAATAAGTTGTCAGAAATGTTGCTATTTTAAGGTACTTTTGGGTATGATCCCATTGATAAACAATTCAAGGTATTGTTCTTGACACATGACTAGGGCTTAAGGCAAGTTCTGACATTGGGAACTCAAAAACTTGAATGGAGAATGATCGAGTATAATAATGATACAAGATTATAAAATTATTAAGGAAAATATGAAAAAAACTTATGAACAATATATATTTTAAACTTTATGTTATTTTTGATGAGTTTTGAGTTACATACGAAAATAGAATATATTATATAAAAACTAAATTCTGCTAAGATTTTTTATCGTTCAAATTAGTACAACGCAAAATGATTAGAAAAAAAATATGTCAAAAATAAAAATAAAATATCATTTAGAGAGCAACAAAAAAATGAAAATGTGTAAAGCGAAATAGTACAACATCTTTGATAACAAAAGAAATGACCTAGAAATGTGATTTAAGTAAATAAAACTAATCTTCAAAATATATATATAGATATATATATATATATATAAGAATAAAATAAAATTTATAGGCATAAGAAAAAGAAGTGATAAATAAATAAAACCGAACTAAATATATACATAGAATAAAAAATATTAATTTATTTTTTTATATTTATATAATAATATTTATATTCAAATGTTCATGTGGTTAATAAATTTACATTGTAAAGTTCGGCGGGATTATAATTCTAGTATTTAGCATTTTGTAACAAAGTTGGTTTGTCTTTTTAAGTCCCTTATCTTTTCTACTGGTTTTGTATACTTATCACCTTTTTGGCTGATTGGATGACTATTTTTCTGGTTTCTGTGTGGTTTCTTATGGATATTTTTACACTCAAGATCAATGGTTTGTTCTAAGCTAAAACTTAGCTTCCTAAACTCTTCTCTACCTAGCAATATGTAACTGGGTGATCTTTTAATTCATTTCTGACTATAGCCCGTAAAATTAAGTGGAATCTATAACTGATTATGTAAATGCTCTGTGTGTACAAATACTGAAAAAGACCAAGTACTTGGATTAGAAGAAATTTTTGACAAAGGCACTAATACATCAGTAGCAATAAGCTCACAAATACAGAAGAACACAGAAAAAAGCAGAAACAGAGTGTTTATTTCATATTTTACATGAGTTATCATATCCAAAGTCCAACATATATATAATCTGAATTTACTATTTTTGTTGATCAGTTACTTCAAAGGATCAGAAGGCAAGAAGCTAAATATGACCATATCTCTAACACTTCCTTTCAGAATCATATAGTTCCTCAACACACCTTCTCTAGTAAACCCAACTTTTTCAAGAACCCTTTGAGATCCGACATTGTCCACGTCGACTAGTGCCTCAAGCCTTTCAATCTCCGGCTTGTCCTTGAATATCTCCGCCGTCACTAGCCTCACCGCCTCCGTAGCGAACCCTCTCCCCCAATACTTTCTCGCTAGGACATAGCCGATCTCTTTTCTGATCTCATCGACCGGCAGAATCACGATGTAGCCGATCGGACGGTCGTCTTCTAAACAGATGGCTCGGAGCCAAGGGTGTCTCGAGACCCAGCCGGTCATGTATTTGATGGCTTGTTCTCGGCTCGTGCAAGGCTCCCAAGAGCAAAAGCGTGCGACTTTAGCATCTGTGGCCCAAACCATGTAGTCGTCGACGTCGGAAAGAGTCATCGGCCGGAGTGATATCCTTCCCGGCGGCGATGAAACAAGCACTATTTGTTGAGTCTCGTGTGAGTCCATCTCCATTTAGGATAGTAACTGTTTTAATATATCACATCATAACGTCAATGCGATATCTTTATATAAACATCTCAATTAGCAAAAAAACTCGAATTTTGCTTCTTGCTTTTGAGTAAAATAAAAAGTTATTGTAATATTATAGTATTATTCGATTTAAATAATGATTCATATGTCACGACAGATGATGATGATGTGTCACCTGGTGAATGGTGGTTGTCAATTTTGACCTTTGAGCTTCGACTGGGATGCTATAACTCTTCTCCAATTAGTATTTAATTAATGTAATTTTTGTCTTCATTTTCATTTTTTTTGGTGCTTTTAAAATCTCAATATAATAAACTCACATTGTTTACGATATATTTTGAATCTTTGTTTTATATACTGAAGTGAACACGGGACGGTAGATACAACGGCATGTACTGGTATAAAATAGTAAATCTATTAAAGTTACAACAACTTAAGAAGAAGCAATCAAATTATACATATGATCACAAACTAAGCAAAATACAAATTTCGATGGTCCATATATTTCAAACATTTCTGTGCGAAACTAATGCGATTGAACTTTGTTGATTTGAGAACAGATCAGAGCAAAGAATCAGAAGGCAAGAAACTAAACATGACCATATCTCTAACATTTCCTTTAAGAGACATGAACTTCCTCATTACACCTTCTCTCACAAACCCAACTTTTTCAAGAACCTTTTGAGATCCAACGTTGTCAACATCGACAAGAGCCTCAAGCCTCTCCATCTCCGGCTTCTCCTTGAATATCTCCGCCGTCACAAGCCTCACCGCCTCCTTCGCTATCCCTTTTCCCCAATACTTGCTTCCGAGGATATAACCAATCTCTCCTCTGATATTATCGACGGGCGTGACGGATATCGTGCCGATCGGACGGTCGTTCTCTAAGCAGATTGCTCGGAGCCAAGGGTGTGGCAAAACGACGTGGTTTATGTAACAGATTCCGGCTTCTCGGCTCGTGTACGGCTCCCACGAGCAAAAGCGTGCAACGTTTGCGTCAGTTGCCCAAACCATGAAATCGTCGACATCGGAGAGAGTCATTGGCCGGAGATGGATTTTTTCCGGCGGTGAGAAACTCACGGCGAATTGGGTCTTCTCCGATTTGATAGTAGTACATGAATCGATCTCCATCTTCGATGATCTCTTGCTTTCTTCTTAATTCTCACAGATTCCTAAGGCAATATGATGCTTTGCTCTACACTTCGTGACTTAAATAATCAGAAATTTGTAACAAAAAAAAGATTAAAAAAAACAGAACTTTCCTTCGAGCGGTCAAATACGCAACAATAAGGTCTCTCGGATCATTTAAGCATGGTAACCCATAATGCCACATGGCAAAGTATTGTTGGTCGTTTTCCCAATTAAACCATTCATTGTTTTATATCTATTATATAGTTTGTTCCACAAAGACACCGATCTAAGACGATTTAATAGAATAGTTGTAAATTTTATAAAATGTATTAAAAATATAAAATAAAAGTAGTGGAGTAAAATGACGATTTTATTAAATAAGATTGTTGTAAAAATTTAAATTGAATTGAGTGTTGAAGTATTAAGTGGAAAACTAAAAAAATGATATGAAATGTTAAAAAAGTAAAAAAAGTGTTGAATTTTAAAATTATTGTGGATAGTTTTGAAAATGTCAGAAAATAAAGAGAAAATGTATTTTATCCAAACTCGAGAGCGCAAGACACGGAGTGTTCATTAAAAAGAGAGTTTAATTATTTTAATGGGGAGCTACAATCTTTTCTCTATCCCAATCTCACCTTCTCGAATCACAGTTTTGCCATTCACATCCCTCTCCGTCAACAACGGGACAAGACGCCTTGCAATCGCCGCTCGATCCAACCGCCGGAAGATTCGTAGGAGACCTCCGGATAGGAGGGATATGTCCGCCATAGTTTCAATCCCGGAGCTTCCTCGCCGGCGGGATTCAGAGGAAAGTCTGCTTCTAGATTCCAGAATTAGTAAGTGCTTCATCTTTCATCAATTTCTTATGCTTTCAAATCTTGGGTACAGCAAAAGATAGTGAATTGGTTCCGCAAGAGTCACACTTGTGATTAATTTTTGGCAAAAAAATCTAACTTTGGAAATTGCCATTTTGTTAGTTAGCAAGTGAGGTGTTTTTGTTGCAACAGGCTCAATTTATAACTTGGTTTTCTTGTTTAATTTATGAACTTTGCATGAGACAATTACTCTTGTGAGGGGCTAGCTTCTCTCTCTCTCTAATGTGAGAAATGTGTGTCTTTGTAGGTGTAGCTGAAGGAGATACATCAAACACTGATGTCGAAGGAGACAGGGATACTTCTGTTAGAATACAACCTCGTAAAGGAAGGAATCTTGGTAGCAGAAACAAATTTTTCGGTGTTGAATTATCGCCAGACAATGTTGCTGTCGCAATGGTGTATTTTGTTCAAGGTGTTCTAGGACTCGCGAGGCTCGCTGTTAGTTTTTATCTAAAAGACGACTTGCATCTTGATCCTGCAGAGGTATGTCCTTGTAATGTTTTGCAAAATCGATGATATATGTGAAATTTGCAATGCTGTTTTAAGGAGATGGGTCGAAATCTTTTTGAATTTTTCTTTCGGGCTTTCATGTATATCTCTTTATAGGCTGACAAAAATATACTTCTTGACTAGACAGCTGTGATAATGGGTCTTTCTTCCTTGCCATGGCTTGTTAAGCCTCTCTACGGTTTTATCAGGTATGACTCCTTCATCATCTTTGATTGTAATATCTTGAGAGACCATCGTGACCAATAGCATATTCTAAGGAACTTGGTCCGTTTCACAGTGATTCTGTGCCTCTATTTGGCTACCGAAGGAGGTCATATCTAGTCCTCTCGGGACTTCTTGGTGCATTTTCTTGGAGTTTGATGGCTGGTTTTGTTGACAGTAAATATAGTGCTGCTTCTTGTATACTTCTCGGTTCCCTTTCCGTCGCCTTTTCCGATGTTGTAAGTTTTCTAACCCATTGTCAGTGGTTTAGTTGGTTCTGGCTAAGTTTTCTCAATTGAGTCGCAAAACGTAGATGGATATTCAAGCATATTGAATTGTTGGGTGGTGAACTTTTAATAGGTAGTAGACTCAATGGTAGTGGAACGGGCTCGTGGTGAGTCACAAAGCGTGTCGGGATCTCTCCAGTCCTTATGCTGGGGATCCTCAGCTTTTGGTGGAATTGTGAGTTCCTACTTTAGCGGCTCCCTGGTCGAGTCATATGGTGTGAGGTACAGTACATAATTTTCCCTTGAAATAAGCTTTTCTTTTTTGGCCTGTGGCATAGATAACTAACTTGGTCGCATTCTAAAAGCTGTTACACCTCAGGTTTGTATTCGGGGTGACAGCTTTACTACCTTTGATAACTTCAGCAGTTGCTGTTCTCGTGAACGAACAACGTGTGATCAGACCAGCATCAGGCCAGAAAGAGAACATAACCTTGGTTAGTCCTGGCTTTCTACAGACCTCAAAGCAGAACATGATTCAGTTATGGAATGCCATAAAGCAACCAAATGTTTTTCTCCCAACTTTATTTATCTTCTTATGGCAAGCCACACCACACTCCGATTCTGCAATGTTTTACTTCACGTATGGCCTCTCGTTCATTGTCAACGGTTTGTTTTCATATTCACTGAGATCGTAGTTACTTAAGTCTTAAGTTTCTAGCTAATGCTCTCTGGTTTTATCAGAACAAATAAGCTCGGCTTCACTCCAGAGTTTCTAGGACGAGTTAAACTTGTGACCTCAATTGCTTCGTTGCTTGGAGTAGGACTGTACAATGGCTTCCTCAAAACTGTTCCATTGAGAAAAATCTTTCTCGTGACTACCATTTTCGGCTCGGGTCTTGGGATGACTCAGGTTGGTCCCACATGTTCCCTAGAAGAACTTTTCCTTCTATATAGTAACTCTTGGGACCGCTCTTATGTTTTGCAGGTTTTCCTTGTGACGGGGTTTAACAGACAGTTGGGAATAAGCGACGAGTGGTTTGCAATCGGAGACTCTCTAATCCTAACAGTTCTTGCGCAGGTACTTTTATCACCATTAAGTTCATCGAGGGTTTTGTGTCATGATTCCATAGCTATGCAGCATTATTGGAATGTGACAGTAGCAGTGCACTGACTTCTTAAAACCAAACTGTCACAGGCTTCCTTCATGCCAGTTCTTGTGTTAGCAGCGAGATTGTGTCCAGAAGGAATGGAAGCAACTCTCTTTGCTACGCTCATGTCAATCTCCAATGGAGGCAGTGTTCTTGGTGGACTTATGGGGGCAGGACTGACCCAAGTATTCGGCATCACAAGAGACAGTTTTGATAACCTATCAACGCTTATAATACTATGCAATCTTAGCTCATTGCTCCCTCTGCCTCTACTCGGTCTTTTGCCAAATGATTCTCCAGAAGCTGCTGCTAAAGATGATGCAGACATCGAGATGAAATCCAATTAAGGAAGATGATGATTATGTCAAAGTAATTTGTCACACATTTTGGGGTTGTGTATTCAATTCCAACCCTGTGATTACTTGAGAAGAATGAAGCAAGACTTTTAACTTGAAAACTATTTCATAACCACATCATCTAACCTAAAATGTCATTTACAAAGAAGAAACGTACTTCAATATGCAAAACAGTAATGATAGTATTCTTTACAATTAAAATTCTAACACGATTCTAGATATGATTAACACACCTGATTCAGTCTTTCTCATCAGTACCATAGTTGTTAATTAGTGATGCGAGTGGCAGACTTGTTATCTTCTTCGTGGAGGTTATTATTCGAAACAGAAAAGATTTGAAAGGGAGATTTACGGCAAGCAAGTCTCTTATTAGTTTTTGGTTTCATCTCATCTATTGTCTTCATTCTACTCTTCTTCTCATCAACACTGCATCCTCTTCTTTAGCATTTTGTTCTTCTTCGTCTCTTGTAATCAAAGCCTCAAGCATAGAGTCTACACTCACTGACATGCGTCTAGCTTTCATAGATTTCAGCTCATCAAAAGCGGCCATAGCTTCAATCTCTTTTAGAAACCGAAGCTCTCTTCTCTAAAGAACTCATCGTATTCCCACTCTCCTCGGCTTGCTTCTCTTCGTCGTATTGATGATAAGTGCAATCGCCCTGATTCGACTACGTAGGATCGCGGTTGTGATTACGTTACAACGCTATTGTTTTATGAACTGAGATTCCTGTAATTATAAGCGCTTGGTTCCGAAATCTTTTCGATTGCAACACGCAGAGGCTGCAGGTACTGTCATGACGCTGTTCTTGTTTATCGGTTTGGCTTCACGGTCTGTCAAGGCTTGTTTTAAGAATGAAAATAACAAGGGACATTATGCGTTTCAATAAACTCAGATTTAAGAACAAGAAAGAGAGGAGCACATAACAAAAATCTTTTGCTGAGTGAAATGAGTCATGGAATTGATAGAGCCTAGATAACATCAAAACTTCACGTTCCAAACAAAACTCAAGACCTGTCCACTAACAAGTACTGTATTAAATATCAAAAACAACGGAAACAAGAGGTAAAGAAAGTGGCCGCAAGAAAAATAAAATGCGTTTCATTTAGGAATGAAAGCATTTGAAATCCAACTTTGCTGATTTAGTTAGATTCAATATGCTTCTTGACGATGTTGAGTGCAGTTGTCTCCTCACCGTAATCCTATAACAGTAAACACATAGCAGCATGAATAAATCAACAAATACAAGTGAAAAGACATTATACATGTGTATTTACAGGTTCCTAAGATTCATGGATTAAGAGAAATGTAAAAGACACTTTACCTTGACTACAAGGCATGAGCATCCAACAACCTTCCTTGCATTACCCTCTGAATCAATCTTGCAAAGCTGTAAATCACATTCAAGATTTATCACAACAGAAGTCTTGATATCTTATTTACTTTTAGAGTAGAAAAACAACAGCCAAACATTCCTTCAGAAAAGAAGAGAGCTTTAACCAAAAATAACAGAAGACTACTTACACCAGCCCATTCACCGAGGGTTTTGGCACTTGGAACCGTAAGCAAGTTGATGTTGTGATCAGCGCAAAGAGCTTTGACAAGCTTGACGTAATCAGGTTGGTTGCAGTCTTCAGCCAAGACACAGAGCTGAGCAGAACGCTTCTCGATAAGCTTAGCACTTTCATGGAGACCACGAACCACACCACCATGAGCACGAGCTTTCCTTAGCGTCAGCTCCAAAGCAGTCAATAGATCCATATCCTCTGGAATTGCTGCAGCTGGCTCAGCTGCCGCAGGAACAACAGCAGGAGCAGCTTCTTCACTGGAAAACACAAAAAGGGAGGATAAAATAAAACTCAGCCACGCACATTACAACTATTGATTCTTGGATTAAACCCATATCATTGAACAATAAGCAATATATGAAGCATATTAAGAAATCAAAATATAATGTAATCAATACCCAACTAAATAGTCTGGAAATTTAAATCACTTAGGATAAGTTTCAAAATTGCATAAGTCCAATTCAAATCTATCAACCTAAAAATAAATCTACAAACCGTAAACTTCACTATTCGTCACTGATTCAGGAGACTTTTTAAGAAATGTAGTAGTATCTAACATAGCTATATCAGAAGAGAAGCTTACCCAGACATGTTGACTCTCTGAATTGCCTTAACGAACGAAGAAAAACGAAAGTCTTTTTGCAATCTGCCAATAAAACCAAAGCAAACGTTAAATGAAAATCACCGGAGGTATTTGTAACGAGGCAATAGGAATAAGAAAATTAGACAACCACATATAAAACACAAGATCAAATTCTTACAGAAGCAATAATCGAAACACTGAGCAAAAGAGTGAGAGACTAACCTTAGGAAGAGAGAGGCTACAACGACAAGTTGAAGGGAAGCGAAAATTGAGTAACGAGTTTATATATTAGGGTTTACGAACCCTGAAGACGCCACTGAAAACGATTTTTACAGATTTGTTGCGAATCAGGGCCATTCTAATGGGCTTCAATGGGCCACCTGTTTCATTTGGGTCCTTTTGGGAATCGCCTCCCTTTCTATAATCCTAAATCTTCCCCAATATCTTCTAAGATGATTATTAACACAATATTAGGTTTTGCAAACTATTAACATTAAGTAGGTCAATATGAGATTCTGTAATTTGTATTTCGCTTCATGATCAACACTATTCGAGTTATAAAGGACATAAACTTCATGAGATTGTGTAACTTGTAAACGAAACCATCTAAATATAAAGAACATAAACTGTGTTATATATAAACTTTTTAGCAACCGAGTTTCGAGTATAATTCTTGTGGTAATCATCTACTACTACGACAAGAAAGATCAAAATGAATCTAAAGTAAAAGAAGATAAAGTGTTATAAACTTGTCATTTTTAATATTTTAGTTTTCAATGAACAATCTGACCATTTTCAACACCTAATCCATACAAAACACCAGAATATTTCTCCATGGAACCAACGAAGAAATTCTCCTGCAGTTTCCTGAATGTACACGAAGTTAACAAGCTATCTGATCCCGCCTGGTGACAAATCCCTACTCTTTCAACTTCAAGCCGTTCCGCCAATTTGTTCAGACCTCCATGGAGACTGTTACAGAACTTCATCAAGTGTTTGACGTCGTAAACTCTAGGGAAATACACATTGATCATCTCGAAGAATCCGCTTTGCGTCTCCGGTAGATTCTGACAAGTCAAGAGTTTCAACAAGTAACCGAAATCGTATCCACTGTGAAACGTAACCCAATGGACGTTTTCGTTCAGCACGATCCCTGAAGACATCAAAAGCACGGCGAACCGTTTCGAGTCGACGCCGGTTTGGTTGTTTTTGGCGAAATCGATGCCTGATTGACGGAGAAGTTCGATGGAATCGTGAGCGAAGATGTCGGAGTTGAGATTGAATTCGCGGAAGTTGAACTGCCAGATGCAGTATTTGTTGTCGGATCCACAGGTCGGGAGGTTTCCTTTCTCGTCGGAGAAAGTTAGACCGAGCTGAATCATCTTGAGCAAGTCGACGTTTGTTCTCAAGGTTTCGTAGTGGTACTCGGTGTTGGTCTTGAAAGTTCCGACTGGTCTGCAGACGATTCCGGGGAACTCTGTGTCCATGGCGACGAAAGGGAAATCGTCGACGACTTCTTGAATCAAAGCCATCTCTGTTTCAAGATTATCGTTCCACACCTCACGGATTTCAATCGAGTCGTCCTTGAGAAACAGCGACATGATGATGATGATGACGACAATTGCAGGAGCATATAAATGCGAATGATTGGAGGAGAAGAAAGATCGAAGAACCCAAGAACGGATCTAGAGAAAGAGCAAGATCCGATTCGGTTTCATATCTGCAATCGGTTCAACAAGAAAGAAAGACATTAATCAGACAAAGATCCCAAAAACCTCTGATGACATAAATCTTGCACAAGAATCAACCGAAAGCACATAGAAATCGAACCTTGAAATCAAAGAAAAAGAAGATAGAGAGAGGTGTTTCTGGAGAAGGCGGCGATTGTTCAGGCTAGGGTTTCAGAGGGTGTGGTGGTTTATTGAAGAGCATATATATAAATCGCCGACTTTACTTGTCTTCGCTCTTGACCTTTTTTTTTGTTTAAAACCTTCACTCACTCACTCACTCACTCACTCACTCACTCACTCACTTACTCACTCACTCTCTCTCTTTCTTCTTGTCTGAAGCTAATTTTTTTTTAACATTTTTTTTGTTCTCTACAAATTCTTTTTTGACAGAATTTTACAACTCCCACTGGCTCTTGTCAAAAAAAATGTGTGCTTCACAAGTTATAAAATAAAATAAGAGTCACATTCAGACTCTGCGCAACTGCAAAAAAAAAGAAGAATTTAATCTCCAGGTACTCATATGAAACTTCAATTTTTATTGATTATTACCACTGGCATTAACCCAAACATATAAACCCAATATTCTTTTACAATTGAAATGCAAAGCTGTCAACAGATATACACCCAATGACCCAAACTGATAACAAAAAGAAAAGACAGAAACAAAAAGTTAAAACAGAGCAGAACTTAATGAGAGGAGGACTCAGGAAGGAGAGAGATACAAATGGTGGATGATTTCAGCTTTATTTCGAAGTTGCAGACTCCAAACCTTTTTCTATCTGCTATTAAGCCAAATGATGATCCTGCTGAATTATTTTTAGAAGATGTGAATGGGCGATAAATTACTTGAAACTATTGCACACAGTGATCAGACAGCTACTTGAGAAGTCGCCGAGATTCGAAAATGTTAGAGGATTGAGATTGTTGAATGGATTCAATTTAATTCACATCCCCTAAAAGAATCAAATACTCATCTCTGAGGAGGATCAACCGTCCTGACATTTGCACCTGTCATCCCTTCAATCTTATCTTTGGTGATCTCCACAAAGTGACCAATTACTTCATGAAACTGTCTAAGACCCGATAATGGTAAAATGATCGAGGACCTGTCATTACCTGCCACCTATATTTTCATGTATTGAGAAATGCTTAATGTGTCAAAACCACGAAAGACAAAGCTCTCGAGAGAGAGTTAAAACAACAGCAAAAGGATAGTTTTTCTAAGAATACCTCAGATATCCTCAGGAAATGGCCCCTGTTGTTGTTCCCAAGATCAAAGAAGAATCGTTTCTGATCAGCTCTGATAACCTTTGAAACACCTGTCAATCCGGTTTCATCCTGGCCAGGCAAGTCAGTTGCTCGTTCCACAGAAAGCTCTGAAGAAGATGCCGGTTGGTTACCATGGCCAGGTATAAACCCAGCGCCAACATCATCTGAGAGTCCAACCAGGTGTTCCTGTGCATCAGAAGGTTTCTATTTTCCAGAGGAAGTGAGAATGAGACCCGAGAGAAACAGAAGGACTTGTTAGTTAACATGGTTTCAACCAATACCAACCTGATTTGGCATCATGAAAAGCCCTGATGCTTCATGGATCTCAGCCAAGATATTCCTGAAAGCTGCCCATCCTTCATCAGGGGAGCTTCCAGCGGGAACAATAATGGTACTTCGATTTCTACTAACAGATGCTTCTGACACCTAAACCACATCAAAGCTATCAAATCTGATAACCAATATGAAAACAACATTCCTAAACATCTAAATTACAGAACCCCTAAATTTCAAAATCACACAACAATCCAATCTGAAAACATGAGGCTTAAAAAAAGACTTGAGATTCCTATAGGAAAACAAGAAATTTGGTACCTTCAAGAAGCGTCCCCTCCTGTTCTCACCGATGTCGAAGTAAAACACCTAAACAAAGGAAGCAAAGCACACAGACTCAAAAAAGTCAACGACCATAGAAGAGGAGAGTGATAAAGCTAAAAGAGGTGAGAGAGTTACGGGACCTTGGAGTCCAGCTGCAACTCTTTGCTAAAAAGCTCGTGTTCCTCGGAATTGACGTAGTAATTGAAGAGATCGAGGAACCAGGAGATGCCAGAGGAAGGAACGATGATGGTTGACCTCGTCGCCGGCGTCTTCTCCGATATCTTCAGGTACCTTCCGCGAGGATTCTCCTTGAGATCAAAATAGAAAAGCTTATGCTCCACCTGCAACGTCTTGCTCACCAATTCCACATCGCTCCCTCCTCCTCCTCCTCCTCCTGCCGCTCCTCCGCCAGAGTTCCCTTCCATGTCAAATCGTCAATCGATTGATCAGTCCGGCGGAAACAACCAAGAAATTTCGCTGAGAATCGCTTCACTGAAGAGTTGAATTGACGTCTGATCTGAGAGATAAAGAGAGTGCGTTTGCAAAATATGAGAGATGGAGGAGCACGAGAAATAGGGTTTAAAACCGGACCGGGTGTTTAACCGGATACATTGTTGAGGGTTCACCGGTACTGTTTGATTATTTCGATGCCACGTAACCATCATTACGTGATAATGATGACTGGGATTACTCACTGTCACTAATCTTGTTTTAATTAGTCATTTTTTGTTTCACTTCAAATTGTAATAAGTTTCGCAGCTTTTGTTTCTGAATCCCAATTTCCCAAGTGCTTAGCTTTAGAGCCCTCTTCATAGAACTAACATGGCGACTCTTGGCCATATAGCCAGAGAATCATCCGACATCACACGCCTCGCACAGTTTTACAAAGAGGTAACGGACACCTAATCGACCTTCTCATCTTCTTAATCTTTGTTTCTCTCTTCTCGGATTCATCGAATTCTCTGTTCTGGGTTTGTGTTGTTTGAGCCAAGAAAAGAATGAAACCCTTTGATTTTAACTCGGTGTTTCGATTACCCATCTGTACTAGAATCTTGTACGATTTGAAAATTGGCTTTTTCTTCTTTGGTTCTATGGTGCTTTCACTTGTTCTCGTTTCTGATTTCTGCTGAGACTCTCCACTTTTGGAAGAGAATAAGGATTGAGAGCATTTTGTTGCTGTAGTCATACTCTTTCGTAATTTTTATCCTTTTGATCGAGTTACTGTTTCTTCTTCTTCCTCACCTTCTTTGATCATTTAACTTTACTTCCTCTTTGTTCTGAAACCAGTTTGCTGATATGTTGTATATCATAATTTTTCAGGTCTTTGGGTTTGAGGAGATAGAAAGCCCTGATTTTGGAGACCTAAAGGTGATATGGTTAAACTTACCAGGTGCTTTTGCAATGCACATCATCCAAAGAAACCCTTCAATAAACCTCCCTGAAGGTCCTTACAGTGCCACATCGGCGGTTCGAGATCCTAGCCATCTCCCAATGGGTCACCATATCTGCTTCTCCATCTCCAACTTCGACTCTTTCCTTTGTTCTCTCAAGGTGTTTTTTCTTTAGCGTTGCTTTGTATTCTTTACATGATACAGTGTCAGGGCGTATGGATCATATGGTTGGTTATTGAATTCTAACTGGTTGAAACAATCATGCTTCCTCTAAGCACAAAGCTTACTATGTTAAGTCCTTAAGCGATCATCTAGTGTTCTTCTTAACTATTTCAGTGTTGATTTCTTCTGAGGATTTCATTGACCTTCTCTCGTCCTTGAAATGATGTTAGGAGAAAGGGATAGAAACTTTCCAGAAGTCTCTTCCCGATGGAAAAGTCAAGCAAGTTTTCTTCTTTGATCCAGATGGTAATTTTATCTCTTTTTGCTCATAAACATAGACAATATCAGTACCCAAAGAGTTTGTATACTCTTATTAATATTCAGAACAAAAGCATTGAATACATAATATATACAAGAATTGTAATTTGCAACTTGTTGAAATGCTTGCTCATGTATGTTTCAACTCACAGATTTTGTCTGTCAATTGTTTGCAGGAAACGGATTAGAGGTAGCAAGTGGATCTGAGCCTTGAACCGGAAGTTTGTGGTATGAGTACTTAATAGAATGAAAATAAAATAAAAATAGTCAGCTTGTTGGAACACGATAATTAAAGCTGCATATGTAAAGAACATGTTACTGTTCTCGTTTCTTAGCTGGCATGTTTTGGAACAATCTTGAGTCTCTATGTCTAGGTTTGATGTTAACTTCTGACAACTCTATGCTTCGAATCTCATGTGCTTTGAATGTTGGATGAATGGCATTAATGAGCTTTTCTTGTCTACTAGTTCCTCATGCCCCTATGACAACACCGAAGAGATGGAGAAAGTTAAGAGAAAGACCTAACTAAGAAGTAAGAACAAATACCTTCATAACTCGAGATATTTTTTTGTGCTAAATCCAAGAAAATCAGGGTTTAGACTTGGTCTGCTCATATAAGGGCTAAACACACCCGGTTCAGTCTGGATCAAACTTGTCAAATGAATCATTTCTACCAGAGCAAAATTGGATCTGAGATATTGAAATAAATATACAAAAATCATAGTTTTTTTAGTATAAAAATATAAAAAGTAGAATGAAAAACAAATTAAACAATCGTATGATTATCTCTCATAATTAAGTCCTAACAATATATGGTCTACATAATATTTTATTAGAAAAAAAATTCTACAAAAACTTACTTTTATATCAATAATTTCTAATATATCAGTACACATTTAGTTTGTTTTTAGAAAGTAGAGCTTCATAAAATAGAAGATCATTAAAATGTTTTATATGAATGTGTTGCGGTTTGATCCGCCTTTCCTCCGAGCATGGGTCCAATAATGGCCATATAATTAAATCATTGTAGAGTAGAATAAAAAAAAACTGAACAGTCATATAATTATCTCTCGAAATTAAATCATAACAATATATGGTCTACATAATATTTTATCAAAAAACTTTCCTACAAAAATTTACTTTTTCTATATCAATAATTTTTATATATCAGCACATATTTATTTAGAAAAATTATTTACATATTTATAAAAAAGTCACAAAATATTTCAAATGCATGTGTCCAAGTTCAGCTATGTTGCGGTTTGATCTACATTACCTTGATTTTTAAAATTGAATCCGATTCTAAATCCAATAATAACTGCGGAATTGGTGGTTTAGAACTTCTATAAATGTAGCAAACTGATTATCCAAAAAAACAGAGAAAATTAAAAGCAAAATAGAGAAAACTTGTCTCCAATAAGAAAGAAGATCAATTTGTGGGGCTAAGTTGTTGTCCATAAACCAGCAGAATATAGGCATAGTTGTCTTAAGACATCACAAAATTCTACAACTTACAATAAGATTACCAATCTTTTTGCAATAGATTCAAGATATTGATCTTATGATCACATCACTCACCGTTTTTGTGGTTGTTATTTGGTGATGGAAGATTGAACCAATCAAGAGTAGCTTAGGTAGCAACAAATATGATAGCCATATATTTTTGTTGTTGTGGCCCATTTAAAACTCAATTTATCCATTGGAAAGATGAGTTCGAATCTTTGCGGGTGCTGGATAACTACACAAAGTGGTACCACCGGTCCTTCTTCGACAAGATTATAGCTAGGATGTTACATTTCTGCTCAGGTCATCTGATTTTAACACGTAAACCATCTGATTAATCTCGTAAGAATGATTGTTTGGGTCTTTATGTATAAGTTGTATAGATCCAATGTAGATACATATATAATCATCAAAATCATCTAAAGTTACTCCACATTCTAAAACGTGAGTACGACCATTCCTTGATTTAGTGAGACCGAAAGTTTGGTTAACGAGTATTATGACCTTTACTTGATTTAGTGATAATTTGGTTAGTAATTTTTAATTATATGAAATAACCTATCCGATCTTTTGTCATTATTACCTGATCCTAAACAAAAATGGGCAGGCTTTAACTGATAATCACTTACATATCTAGCTAAAACATGTTTTGGATCTTTTTGTAAGAACAAAAAATCGACCCCAGCGATCTGATTGGTCGGACCAGTGATAACTCAACGGTGTACCGAAACCAGGACCACACTAAGGGGGTGTAGTCGTACTTGAACCAACATCTTTTGGAATTTACGTCATGATGAGTGGACCAATCTAGGTGATGGATGATTTTT
This sequence comes from Schrenkiella parvula, assembly GCA_000218505.1. Lineage (NCBI taxonomy): Eukaryota > Viridiplantae > Streptophyta > Magnoliopsida > Brassicales > Brassicaceae > Schrenkiella > Schrenkiella parvula. The sequence continues at coordinate 11,995,489 of CM001190.1, read as the reverse complement.
TCTTACTCGTGAGCTCTTTTCTGTAATTTTCAAGGACAATCATTCTTCAAATTTTGCAATTTTTGTTAATCTAACTATACTATATATATATATATATGATTATATATATAAATAACGTAAAACTAATAAATAACATTCACGAATAAAGAAATAAGTCCCCATGTTAAATGCAGCTTTGTATGTCAGAGTCCAGAAACAAAGTAAATAGAAACAAAAATAGATAGTATAAAACCAAAAGAAAGAAGAAAAAGTAAGTATCTGGCCTTCACATTCACTCGAACGTACAACACCATTTTAGGGTTTATATTGCTTTGTAAACTTTTCATCAAATCACATGCAAATTAAGGATCCTAATAACTGTAGCTAATATAAAGTACAGTTAATATATTTTTTGCAACTCGCAACACACAAGTGCATGTGGTGGTGATTGGTGAACATAGTCAATATTCAGACTCTCTTGGTAGCTGCATTACGATTCTTGAAAATGAGATAATTTGATGGTAACTCACTAATTCATAAATGAGATTTGTAAATTACATAAGTACCCTTATTATATTATTAATAAGGGAACGAGACATTGATATATATATGTTACAGAATAAGCCAACAAATCCAATTTGCTCTGAAAATATTATTCTCTCTCTCTCTTTCACTCTAGAAAATAAAAATGCCAAAAATCATGTGGAAAAGACTCCATCTTTGCTTCCCGTCAAATCTCACCAAATGCTATACTTCGCCGTGCCTTCCTCCCTCCGCCGCCGCAGCCGTCGACGAAGAAGATCCTAGCCGTCCCTCTATCGTTCTCATCAACAACTTCAACCTCCTCTACCACAACGACGACAACAACCACCACCACCACCGTGTCGTTGACTTACCTTCCTCATCCACCGCCACCACCACCACCACCTCCTCCTCCGCCACGTCATCCTATGAATCTGATAATCACGACATTTCTCCTGATTTATCCGCCGCTTTCGCTTCTCGTCGCTTCTTCTTCTCTTCCCCTGGCCGTTCCAATGCAATCACCGACTCACCGGAAACACGGTCAAGAGAACTCTCTGATAATTACGATAGTGCCACTATCAAGACAACAAAGAAGAAGAATAAAGATACTTCCGTGAATACTACTACCACGAGGCTATTGAGCGGAGGAACTGCCGTGAAGCAACACGTGTACTCACCGGATCCGTTAACTGACTTCCGGAGATCAATGCAGGAGATGATTGATGCCGCCATTGAAGCCGGAGAACTTAGCCGTGCCGACGACGGTTACGATTTCTTGAACGAGCTGCTTCTCAGTTATCTCGCGCTGAATCCAACTGACACACACAAGTTCATCATCAGGGCTTTCTCCGACATTCTGGTCTCACTCTTGTCGGAAGAACGTCTAATATGATGACGTGGCGGTCGCCGGAAAGCAAAAACGGCCGCATAATAAATGCCCCACGTGTTTTTTAATTAAGTCTACGGACCTAATTTTTTTTCTTTTCCATTAACGTCTTCAAGGAAGAGTAGCTAGCTCAGAAAAATTACTGACAATTTTATCTTTTTTTTTTTGAGTATTTTAGTATGTTTTTGTTGAATAAACCTCAACTCCATAACAGAGGTTAATAATTTTGCAAGCGTTACGACCGAATGATCAAATGTAAGTATTGTGTAATTAATGACATGCGATTTATCCATTATTGTTTTTTTTAATTATGATTTTTCATGCATTATTGAGGTGGCGTGTGCATATATTGCTTTTGGTTTTTTCTTTTTTTGACTCGTTTTCAAATAATTGAATGATGAAAATGATCGCAGAAATTTGAGGTAAATGTTGAAGATTTTAGATAATTTATATATTTGGTTGGATATTTGTAAAGCTAGATATTTTGTTGTCGAAACTTAAAAGACTTCTAACATGTTGGATACTAGACACACTATATCATATATGATAAGTGGAAACAAATAAAATAAAATGCGTTACCTTTTCTTTTCTTTTGCATATCAAAATTCGTTACCTTAAGACTCGAGAGTGAACAGAAAATCCAAGACATCTTTTTGTTTTTAACTTAACTGTTGGCCAAAAAAGCATTATATGGACAAAACCTGTTTGGAGGTAGGCTCCAAGTCCAAATCAGATAAGTAAATAAAAAATTATACTAGTTGAACTTATAAGTTAACAAATGAAAGCTAAATACGTCCAAATTTGGACAAGAAAACATAGCTTTTTAAAAAGCTATATGCGACGAGTTAAAATTGAACTTGGTTTGATCAATGAAGAATAAAGTCTTGTAGACAGCAAAGTATCACCGAGGTGCAAAGCTTGAGGCATCGATTAGCTCACTTGTTGCTTATATTATATCAAGGCATGTATCTAATTTTTAAATAGTTTATGTTTTAATAGATATTATGTAAACGCTTGCTTTCTTTAAACAAACACGACCCAAGAAGACACGTAGTCTAATAGTTAGTATGTTGTTCGTGTGTGTGTCACCACCAAAGTGCAAGCCCACATTGTTGATGGCAAGAAAATAAAAACTCATACAAATTTCGTTTTTTGATGTTAAATATTTTCAAATGAAAATGCATGGATATGTAGTTAAGAAATTATAAGGAGTGCTACATATCTTTCTATGTACAAAGTGTGTTAAGTAAATTGTTTGTACTTCAAGTTTTCAATTTAATATAGAGATCTATTCGTTTTTGCTTCTTTCCATTAGATTTAAACACATAACACAATGTGAGACAAAACAAAATAATTGAGAATCCTAAGAGACGGATGTTGGAAGGTCCACTCGCCCAAATAAACTATTGAATTGTAGTTAATAATAAGAGTCTAATTAATAATAATAAAAAACAAAAGTATTGAAAAATGATAGTTGGTTTAGGTAAAAATAAGACCATACCTTTTTGTCTTATTCACTAATTAAATAAATAAACTTAGTCCCTATAGACCCTCTTCACATGTGAGTATTTTATGCAACCAAATTACAACTTAATTTTTATTGCGAATAATTAAACTGAAATATGTAGGTGCTTTGTAGTAAAACGGTTTATGATGGTCCAATAGTTTATTATTCTACTAGAACTTCTATTTTCTCAAAGCTATTTCAATAAATTTTGTCATTTTTAAATGATAAGAAATTTGATATTTTTTCTGTTTTTAGAAATTAGTTTAGAATTCAGCTCAATCGAAATTATCAATAAAGAAAAAAAGAAAGATAAGTGGTATGTACTAGAATTGTTTTTGTTCTAATAATATGTATATATACATACATATGTGTAAATGGCAAATATTTTGTAATTGGAAAAAGAAAAAATGTTTTTTTGCAATGAAATAAGCATGTCTTTTATTGCATGAATGCGCATATCTAATCTCATACTCGTAGTCTTGTATAAATGTGCATATGGGTTTATTTGCAACTAACTTTACTATGATTTTGTATTTGCATCATATGTAATAACAACTTATATTTTGCATAAGTTAACGACTTTAAAACTTGTATAATAATAAGTAAAAGCAATCTTAGGTAATACTTATCGAGTTGGTAAATGTTGCCTGGTTTTCTGCCGCTTGTCTCCAACTATGCTCAACCACTTTGTTGATAGGTCAATTATACAATTTTTCTTGTTAAACTTAGAGACTAATGACACTATTTGTTTAAAGAAAAGCTAATTTGGGTCAAATGTACAATAGAGTTTTCAAGCTGAGATATAAAGGTCAACTAAATAGACAATTATTGGTCAAAGAACGTAGCCATTGTACAGTTGATATGTAAATATTGCGATTGTTGTACTTCCCTAAATTATATCAATCACCTCACTATTTTTGTAAACGAATCATGTGAGAAGAAACAAGAGTTTTGAGATTTTCGATGCATGGCCCATAGTTTGTATAGTCGAGCATTTATCCTAACAATCCCGTAAATCAAAGGAAACTTGTGATTATATCCCAAAACGAGTAATGTACTAGACTAATTTGAATTAGTGGATTTTTTTCTGTTTTAATTTAGAAATGAAACCATGATTTGTCGACAAAATTTGCACAATTAGTTTGACTCCAATAGCTTAAAGGTCCTTCCACAGTTACTTAAATATGGGTCAATCTCAAGATATGAGATCAAAATCGAGAGGGAACATATAAAAGTTTGATACTTGTGGTGAGCATAGATTTGGACTTTGTCTTACCTACTACTAAATGAAACTCACACAAAATATAATTTGATACAGTCGAATAAGACGGCCGTCACCGCCTCCATGATTCATGGTAAGTGTGTAGACGTGTATGTATGTCCAAGAACGAAAACAAACAAAATGTACACATCAATTAAAATTTCAAACTAATTATATAAAAGTAAACAAACCTAAAATTAGTTTACGTACAAAGTACGGCATCGAAGCTGGAATAGCTCAGTTGGTTAGAGCGTGTGGCTGTTAACCACAAGGTCGGAGGTTCGACCCCTCCTTCTAGCGTTATTTCTTATTTTTTTATTCTGTTGCGTACTAATCTCCTAGAGAGAAATGTTCATTTCATCCCTGAAGCTAGGTTAATTTCAGTTACGAGTCTTAATATTGTCTTGAATGAAGTGTTATAAACTTGCAACACAACATATTAAAAGCTCAAAAGAAAGTGTCCAAGACTGTTTATTATACAATCTGCATAACATTATTACTTCATTACACATATAAACATTATAAACTCAGAACACACAAACTATGCAAAGTGCAAACTCTTCTGTAAACGATCATATAAAACATCTCATCACCAACCTATTTTTATCCAACTTACATCTTCCTCTGAAGAGTAATCAAATCAAGAGCAGATCCAAACTTCACATTCAAAGCTTGAGCACACCAACCATGTCCATCGTCAACCGTCGGCATCCTCACTTCAATCACAGGAACCACAGGGATTTTCGATCCCGGCATCAACACTGCTGCAAAAACCCGCAAGGTATTCGACGCATCGATGTCCATACAAACATTAATCTCTGGAACACCTTTAGGCGATGGTGGAATCCCAATGATCTTGAAATAACCAAGAAGATGGTTCTCTTCAACAGTCTCTCCTTCTCCTTCATATACAACGATCAAAGCTTCCTTCTGGTTATCATCAACCGTCGTGAAGAAGAGGTCTTTCCGTGCAGGAACCATTGTGCTACGCGGAATCACAGGTATGAATTTGTTTCCGTTCACTCTTACTCCAACTGCAAGAGACGTGGCTTGTATAGTCAAGAGATCTAAGCTGCCAAACAGATCGTGAATCCCTGAAGTCACAGCACCTTCCAAAGCGGCTCCTCTAACCGCAGCTTCTAACGGATTCATGTCTTTGTAAATCTCGTCTTTCTTGCATACGTTCTTGAGAATAGCTCTTACTTTCGGGATATAAGAACACCCTCCGACCATAATCACATCGTCAATATCACCAGTCTCAACTTTCGCATCTCGCAGACACTGCACAACAAGTCTCTCACATTCCTCAAATACCTTCTGGTTCACCTCTTCAAACTCCAATCTATCAAGAACCTTTGAAACCATGTCGCCGTTTCCCAAATCCACTTCGATTTGGACGTTATCTTGATTCGACAGCCTGTGTACAGCATCCTGTGTCGCAACACGGAGCGACCCCGAAGCTTCCTTGTTTGGTGGCGCAATATGGCGCATCGTGTTCTGCAAAATGTCTTCTCCTCCGATAGGGCTTCCCGCCAATGCCTTTATCTGTGAAACACCACCAGCAGTTGCAGTAACCGCCACATCGCAGTAACCAGCACCCATGTTGAATATAACCGCAAGCCTCTCGCTTCCGCTCCCCATATTATCATGAGTAGTCATCTGCTGCTGTTGCGCATAGAGCAACGCGATTGCGGTTGGTTCCGGCATTAGACGAAGAACATGAAGTCCAGCCATAGCGCAAGCTCGTTCAATCCGTGTGAGCTGGAACCTAGAGAAAGAAACCGGAACCGTGAGCACGACATTTCTCACAGCGCGTTTCAACTGGGTTTCAGCCATTAGACGTAACTCCACAAGGAATATCGCTAAAACTTCCTCTGGAGTTGTTGATCTCCAAGCATTGTTCACCAACGCCGCGATGAACGGCCTGACTCCAATGTCAAGAGTTTGAACCAGAAAGGGAAGGTTTTTGCTAGCGTGAACCACTGGATCGGTGTCTACACGGCCGATGAGGCGTTTCATGTTGAAGATAGCGGCTCCGGTTAGCATTTCTAGCTCGTGAGCGAGCTGGTTGCTCACACCGCCTGCAGGGACTTCGTCTTTGAAAGTGACAAACGATTTGATCAACTTCTGGTTCCTTGTGTTCCTCAAGATTTGAACTTGAGAGCCGTTCCAAACTGCTATGCTGCATTGGGAAGTACCAATGTCGATTCCAACCGCGATTTCGGGTAATGAGGGGGATGATGATGATTTCTCTTCTCCGGTGTTTTCGCTGTCTGATGCTACTGTGTATGCTGGTTCTGCCATTCTTCCTGCAATTATTTCAGATACAAGTGTTCAAGATAGTGAACATGCTAGATTTTAGGAGTTAGCTTCGTGGGTTTATCATTATAGACGTGGTCAAGTAGTTGTCCAAAATTTTCTCTGTTTCAGTTTGATTGTAGGCTATTTAAAGCCAGTTTCGTTTTTCATTCAATATGACAATAAAACAGTTTTCTCAGAAACCTGCAACTCTTGTTTAACAGAACATAGTGATTTAGCTGCCAGATTCATCAACACAATCAATAAGTTTCCTTTTGTATCAGCGATTTGTGGTAATAATATTTGCTTTCATTTCATCGCTCAACATTCAAATACTAACTAAGAGCTAGTTCAAATACAAAACTGAAACTATTTTTCAAGTGTCTGTTGGATTCTCGGGGTCTTCTTACTCTCCTACGATCCCACCCAGATAACATAGCAAAGCAAGGGCATGATAAAGAAATTTTAACTAAATAAGCGAGAACAAAGCTAGAAACCAAATTCAAAAACAATACAAAATCAAACTAAGTGTTATGCTTAATCAAAGAAGACTCAGAAACAACAAACCTGACCAAAGGAGAGAACTTTCACAAAGGGGTTTATAGCTGTAGCTTGATTACAAGAGTAGAGTTCGTGGGTCGACAAGGAGAGCAAGAGAGAGACGAAGAAGTAGAGAGAGAGACGAAGAGGTAGAGAGAGTTTATAAGGTACGAGAGAGAAGGATTGAAACAAGTAAAGATACCTTCTAGAGCTTCCTAGAGAAATTCGGCGCTTCTTAGAAAAAGAGGAGGGAGAATTTTTTTTATTTGTTTTTCTCCCGTTTCTCGCGAAATTAATGTAATTTGCCGACAAACAAAAAAAACAAATCTATTTTATTAAAAGTGGGCCTGCTTGAAGAAACTATATGGGTTTAATTAAGGAAATGAGGTGGGCCTATAGTAGATCATTGGCCCAACGTACGGGTATTTGTTTTCGTTAGTTATTTATTCTTTAAATTATGTTTCCATGAAATCTGTAGATCAGTCAAATCGTGTGTTGATTACTTGTTAATTAATTCAAATTTAATATATGATTATGTATCTTTCTTTGCAAGACTCCAAATGAAAGGAAACAATGATTTGGACAGAAATAGTTATTGTCACTCTTCTCTGGCTCGAATGGTTTGTTTGAATAATTATTTGATAATTTCTCAAATGAATTATTAAAACAAATGATAATAACAGTATCGTATTCGAATCTTTCAAGATAGAAGATGCAGTTGTATAAAACTAATTCGATATATGAATTTCTCTTTTGTTTTTTTAGTCCCTTGAAAATATGTTAACAGAAAGTTTATAGCACATCCAAAACAAAACAACTTGAAGAAGAATTTAACACAAACCGAGACACATTAAGCTCGAAATTAGCTTTTTGTTTTGTTTCTTCTTTCCAATACAAAAGAAATGATTCTGCTTATGGGCAGGCTTCAAATTAGCAGATTCTAAGCATGTTGTCCCAGTAGCATGACCCCAATTGGTGAGGCTTCTGTTTGGATTTGTGTCATCCGGTACCAATCAGGGTACGGTGTGGTTGAAGGGAAGTTGTTGAGAAGGCTCATCAACATGTCGTCATCATCATCCACTGTTGCCTTCACCATCGTTGGCTCATTGTACTTCTTGTAAAGATTAGGGTTTGTTTCTGTTCATTATATATATTAACACAAAGCCACTGATCAAGAGAATAAATATAATGATTTGGACGGAAATAGTTTTAGTGTCTTTCTTCTCTGGCTTTAGTGGTTTGTTTGAATCATTATATGATAATTTGCCAAATAAAATATTAAAACAAATGATAATAACAACATCGTATTCGAATCTTGCACGATAGAAGATGAAGTTGTACAAAATTTCCAACCAATAACCCAACACATTGGTGACATCTCTTGATGGGAAGTGATGTTTAGGAGAGGTCCACAGACGAAGGAAAAAAAATCAATTATTCAGTAGCATTGTTTATCAATTAAAAAGAATGAAACATAATCATGAGCAATGTCAAGCGACAAAATTCACGATTTGTTTTGTGGTTTTGGAAAGGTTCTGAAGGATTGATGAGGGATAGATAGACAATTTAAATATTTTCTTGATCAACTTTTAAATTTAATCTTTTCTTGATCGACACGTAAAAATAACTTATGAAAATAAGAAAGAACAACACACGTAAAAACAATCGAAGTATATCCTATCAACGCGTACAATACTGCAAGACGAGATATTTGTTTCCCTATAGAACACGTGTTTTGTGTGTGGAGACTTGTAATTGTGATTTTATTTGAATTTCATAAAGGCGAAGACAGCTAAAAAGTAAAAACCTTAAGCCTAATGGCATTTCATTTGAAACTTCATCGAATATTTTACTATAATTATGCGCCTCTTTTTTGTTTGTGTGTTAAGTTTTCTGGTTTATAACTCTTTTGAGACACGAAAAGGATAAAACTGGTAATCAAGTCTTGGTCCAATGGCATGTTAAACAACTCCAGAGAAATAAGAAAAAAATGTATTCATTTAAGCATTAGATGAGCAATGTATTAAAACAATTTACATTCGTTTTTATTTACTCTGGTTTAACTTTCTAGCCTTCTGTAATTATTCTTAAGGTACAAAATGCTCCCAAGGATTAAACTAGAGTGCTTTTTTGTTCATAGTAAATTACTGGAACAGTTCTAATGACTTAAGACGTAAGGTTTTGAAGCTATTAATTAAGTAAGAAAATGCTATTATATTGCTAATCAAGATAGAATATGAATTGATTAAAATCGAAAGATAATATAATGTAATAACGAAATTTTAAAAGAAAGTGTGTGTATTTAGATAAAATAGATGAAAAGGATATGAAGCATGAGTCAGCAGTTAGTATCCATGATTAAAAAATTAGAATAAAAAATAAGACTGAAAAATAATAATAGAAACAAATTAAAAACGACTCAGCTTCCTATAAATACCCTCCAACCTCTTTCACTTTCTTCTTGCCTCTTCTTCTTTGTTTGCTATTTCCTCCATTTTCTCAATTATTATTTTTTGCTTTGTAATGGATTTCTCTTCGATCAATTGCCTCATTTTCGGTAAAACTTAAAATGTATTTATAATAATTCATTTTTTTGTTACTGTTGTTATTTTCTCATTTTTTGGTTTTTTTGTGATCAGATTTGGATGACACATTATACCCTCTGAACACCGGAATAGCGCCAGCTGTCAAGAAAAATATCGACGGTAAGTAAACAAAAATGACTATTTTCTTTTTTTTAGAAGATCATTTTAATTTTATTTTCTTGGCAGATTTTCTAATGGAGAAATATGGATTCCCTGAAAGTAAAGCTTCAAGTTTAAGAGTTGAACTCTTCAAGACTTATGGAAGTACTCTCGCTGGTCTCAGAGTAATTTCACTTCTTCCAAATTCTTGTATTTTTTTTAAATAGTTCATTATTGATTTCTCATTTGTTGTCTTTATTTTCTTCTTATAAATTATGTAGGCGTTAGGTCACGATGTTCATCCTGATGAATATCACAGGTAAAAAAAAGATCATCATCATCATATATAATTTACCATTTATTTTCCCAGGGAAAATATTTTTGTTCTTAAACTTTTTTGTTTTGCCTTTCTTGAAAAATTTATTTGCAGTGTCGTGCACGGAAGGTTGCCGTACGGTTCGATCCAACCTAACAGCAAACTACGAAACCTTCTGAACAAAATCAAACAGAGAAAAATCGTAAGTTCAATATCTTTTTTGTTATGTAGCATGAATTTTTAATTGTTAGTTTTGTACCAAAAACGAATAAATGATTATTTTGGTTTTGTTCCTGGGTCATCAGATTTTTACAAATTCAGACAGGAATCATGCGATAAAGGTTCTTGAGAAATTGGGTTTAGAAAATTGTTTCGAAGAGATGATTTGCTTCGAGACAATGAACCCGAATTTATTCGGGTCAACAACCCGACCCGATGAACATCCCGTCGTCCTTAAGCCTTCGTTGACCGCTATGGATATTTGCATTCGTGTAGCCAACGTTGACCCTCGCCGGACGGTAATATTCTAAATTACTTTCTTGATAATTCTCTAGCTTCACACGTATACTTATTACAATTATTAAAGCTGTTTTTACATTAAAAATAGGTATTTTTGGATGATAATGTCCACAATATTACCGCGGGTAAATCTGTCGGGCTTCGCACAATCCTGGTAAAAAAAATTATTACATCCATAATCATTTTTTTATCAGACATTTATATGTGAAAGTCATTGTTATATAATAAATAAATTGGTTATAAAGGTGGGGAGATCAGAAAAGACGAAAGATGCGGATTATGCGGTGGAAAGTGTAATTGAGATAGCTACGGCGGTGCCGGAGATTTGGACGACAGCTACAACCGCCGGATTTGACGTCGGCGGTGAGAGGATCAGACGGAGCAAGAGTGAGCTGGAAGGTATGGCTTCAATCACAGCCGTGAGTGCGTGACGTATCAAGTCGACGAATCGTGACCGTTGGATCTTTTAACGTCTAGTGGTTTGGATTGTACAGATGGCGTCAAATGTCGATAATGCATGTGAATAAAAAATAATAGTGGTGGTGGAGATATAATAATATTCATCCCATCTAGACACTTAAATGTGAATACGCAATGAAAATATTATGTATGATGACCACGATTTCAATAAGATGTGTACATCTTGTTTTATATCAAACCTATGTTTTAAAATATCTTTTTTTTAGAAATCTGGAAGATGATCTTTAATTTATTGAATATAATACTTTTAGTTCGTTTGGACAGAAAATATTATGTATTCATTCTTCTCCAGCTCCAATTGGTTTGTTTAAATTATTAAAAAAATAAATATATACATAATTTAAACAAATGATAATAACAGTATCATGTTCGAATCTTTCATGGTAGAAGATGCAATTGTATAAATTTTCCAACCAATAACACAACTCGTTGGTGACATCTCTTTTATGGGAGATGATGTTTGTGAGAGGTCCACATAGAACATATATAAATTATTATTAGGTAGAAGATTTATATTAATAAAAATACAAAATCAAACATAATCATCAGGAATGTCATTTTTTTCTTATTGTGTGTGAAAAAATCACGATATATTATGTGTTTTTGGAAAGTAATGTAGGATGATGAGGGATAGACAAAATATTATTAGCTATTTGTAATTCTAATCAATACATAATGTGTTTCCTAATCTCCAATAATCTATTACTAGTATATGAAAGGCATAAAAATAACTTCACAAAAAGTAAAAAACAAAAGCACGTAAAAATAATCGAATTATAACCGATCAACGCGTATTACACTACTATGGTGACATATTTTTCTCTATAAAACACGTGTTTTGTATGTAAAAACTTGTGCTAGTGACATCTTATTTTATTTTTTTTCAGAAAAAGTGATGTTGTTAAGAAAGCAGGTAAAAGCGTGAAGCCTATATTTGACATTTTAATTGATTCATTGAATATATTTAACTATAATGATCGCGTAGAACTATACAACCAAGTCTTTCAAAAGAAAAAAATTGTTCGGAATTAATGATGTTAGTTTTTTTTCTTTCTGTAATTACATAAAAAAGGATAAAAAGAAATATATTCATTTAAATAAGCATAGACGACAAGTTGTTTTTGGTTGGCGAGTAACATGTAATAATTAGGACACGGTGGTCTAAACACAACTACATTATACAGTAATTAGTTAATTACTATTCATACTCGTTTTTATGTACTCTGGTTTAGTTTTCTGACCTTTTTGGTAATTATTCTTAAGAACCAAAATGCCATCAATGCATGTTTTGAATTCGGACGATGACCATAACCGTTTCTTAAGCATTCAATGCTTATTTCTAGAAATCGTAAATTGAAACATTAAAAGAGTTTGTGAAACATTTTGAAAACATTAAACAATTTGAAAATCCATTGACAAAAAAAAACTGAAACATTACAAGAAAAATACAATCCGCATTTACGTGCCTTTGTCAGATTATATATCCCGTGTCCGTTTTATTTCTCTAACTCACAAATGGGCTAAACGAGGCCCAAAAAGGCCCAAAATTCGTTTCCTCGTATAATCTCCTCCTCGACGAAATCAAACTCCACAGAGAAAGGAGCCACCATGATTTCGTCGTCAGAGATGACGGTGACGGCGGCCGCACCGGCACCGGAAACTGTCTCAGCCGTAGTAACGGAAACCGAGCGGAGAGAGATGATGAGGGAAATGAACGATGAAGAGGAGAAAATACGCCGTCAGAAGAAGCTTGAAGAAGCTCTCGAAGCCAAATCTCTTCGCCGGATTATCAGTGCTTACCTCAAGTATCTTATTCTATCGTTGTTTGTTTTGTTTACTCAATCGTTCTTGGGGTCTTACATATTTTCATATCTGAAATGGCTCTATGTTGACGGGATCAATGAGAATTATGTGACTGATTAGAACTTCGAATAACACAATTCTTGAGATTGTATTGAATTTTCTTAAAATTTGGTAATGGTTAAGTTACGGGTACTTGATTTTGTTCGGATGTTCATGCATATGACTGGGAATATGTGTACTGTGGTTATTAGGCACCCTTGGTTTACAATGTAAGCTTCACACTAGAGGTGAATGCTTACGTTCATTGCTTCTGATTTTTTACATTTTTATGAGTTAAGTCTGCTGAAGCTTAGTTTTCTTGCAATAGCCATGTTAGTGGGCTCATCCTTAAGCTTGGAAATTTTTACAGTTATCCCGATGCTTCGGAAGAGGATCTGAATAAATGGGAAAGATCATATTGGAAGCTGTCTCCTGCGCACAAGGTAATTTTTGTTGCATTAGGTGTGTTCAGAGAAAAATTAAATTTCTTATTGTTATTCCTTTCGGCAGTTTGTGTATTGCGTAAGCCTATGAATATTATGTTGATGGTTTACTGCTATAGCATATTTTAGAGTTCTAAATGCTTACATACGATTAGACACTCGTGGTTAGGTGTTAAGAGATATCAAGTCAAGTTGATGATTTGTCGAATATCTGTTGTTTGCTTGTAGTTATAACAAATCTAATCTATCTATTTTATTTAACATTTACACCCAAAAAAATCTATTCTATTTTCAACGTTCCCTTTTCTTTTTCCCTTGTCCAGGCATTGGTACCTCATTACCCTTTGAAGTTTAAGAGATTAGCAAGGTGAAATCTATACTCAGTAGACAAGTGTCTAGATACGTGTCACAAACTTGCTTGGATGATGGTTAGAATAAATATTTGTTTTCATTATAGTTTCTTCAAGGTTCAGATATGAATAGTTGCTTCCTTTTTAATACTTTGGATTATGGAAGAATCCTGATGCTCCTAAATGTTTTAAATATTTTTGTAGTAAAAATGACTTTAATCACCATATTGATATCCCCTGGGAAAATTGAGGTTAGGGACCGTCTAAACGTCTAACAAGCAAGGTTTCTGGTGTTGACATCAATGCATTTTCATCCTATTAAATATGCGACCTCTCTGGGATGGTTTTTGAAAAATGGTTTGCATGTATAAAGTAAGATAACATAGTTTAGAACTAATGTGTTAGTTGTCAAACTCTTTATATATTAAAATCTGCTATTCACTGAAAGTAAAAAATGAAACTTACAAGATGGAGTACTTACAGATTTGATTGCCTAAAACTTGTTAGTCGATTTCACATTCACGTGTCATTTTGTGATATCCGTGCATCTTATAACTGTTCTTTCTCATGCTGACACACTAAACTCAATAGTATTCCATATTGAACTTGAGCTATTTAATTATATCCAATTTGTGCTTGTCGCAGATGTTCTGAGTACAGTCTAATTTAAAACACCAGTGAGTTATTTGACTTTGTTGTTGCAGGTGTATATCGGAGAATTCATATTTCATATTTAATATGTGTCAGGTGAGTTGCAGATATTTCTTCTAATAGTTTCCTTGGCTTTTTAATTGCTTCGTGCTACTTATTTGATTATGTGATTAGTAAATTCGACCTTAAAATGCTTGATAGAAATCCTAAGAAATTCATGTCATATCATGATGTAAAATCATAATTTCTTGGCAGGCTTTTGAGCCCCCTATAGACTTGAGTCAGGATCTTGATGCTTGTGAAGACTCAACTCTTGAGTGGGCTCCACATGAGAAATACATACTAGATGAAAGGCACGACTCATCTTGTCAGCCTGCCTTGACCAGTAATTGTACATATCAGGGAGAAAGTAAAAGCATGCATGACTCGGTAAGAGGAACTCTGTCTATAGAGGTCAGATTAAGACCTGGAAACTAGATTATTTTCTTTTATAATCTTTATTTGTATAAATGCAGGAGCTTCAGAGGAAGGATGTTAATGATCATTCCCCCAAGAATCACTCTGAAGACACAAGAAGTAATGATAAGAGATATGATTGTAATGGAGGCCATTTAAATCACGACCATGGCAATGTATTCAACTCATATACTTTAAAACCTCAGTTCCTTCCAGAAACCGGGTTGAACAGCATTAGCAATGTGCAGATTCTTTAGTTAATGTTTCAGATATTTAAGATCTTTAGGCTGTTGAACATCTTTAATAGATCATATTAATATTACCTGCTATCTTATCTTCAGAAAAGCTTATGTGGGTTTTGTAGAGTATAATATTTCTGTCTAATCCATTTGTGACTATAAACTTGTCATAGCAATTCATGTTATTTTTCTAATTCTAATGTTGGTCTGCTTTTTTGTTATAGGCATCATTATCATCTCATGATTGGTTGGACCCATCGTTACAGACACATGTTCCTCTGGTTGATGTAGATAAGGTATGGTTTTGAATTTTAGTATAAAATCGATTTTCTTCTTCCAAAGTAATCATAACTGTATCAGAGCTCTCGTAGTGTTCAGAGACAAAAATTGTAAGGTGACCTGTTTAGAATTTATTCTCAAGCTCTATTAGATCCATTAGACAATTTGGAAAATTCTGGGAGTCAATTATCTCATGTAGCTTTCTGTTTGAGTGAATCCTGCTGAGTATGCATATGCGCATGATAGAGGTGACACGCACACCCGTAGAATTGCATATGTTTGTTGTTGTGTGTTTTGCTCACCAATCTAGTACGTTGAAATATGCATGTTTTGCTGTACTTTAACACAGGTTCGTTGTATAATAAGAAATATAGTTCGAGACTGGGCAGCAGAGGTAACCGTATCTATTTGTCGTTTTCTTCTTACAATAATGTACTCAGATTCCTTCATCAATAGCATATCACAAATTGAGCTGTTAGCTGTATATTACCTTTTTACTGATAGGGTCAGAGAGAACGAGACCAATGCTACAAGCCTATCCTTGATGAGCTTGATTCCTTGTTTCCCGATCGTCAGAAGAAGAGGTACATCGTGCTAGTGTTATCTTTTTGTGACTTTTGAGTCTCTGAGCTCTCCTTAATGCATTCTGAGTTTGTGGACAGTCTCTTTTTCTTTACTACTATGCAATTTCCTCACTTGGTGGTTTGCTGTCTGATACACGAAGTCCTGCATAGAGAGTTCTTTATTCTACTGAGAATTAACAACCCAGGACAAGAGAACTAGCA
This sequence comes from Schrenkiella parvula, assembly GCA_000218505.1. Taxonomy (NCBI): domain Eukaryota; kingdom Viridiplantae; phylum Streptophyta; class Magnoliopsida; order Brassicales; family Brassicaceae; genus Schrenkiella; species Schrenkiella parvula. Next base: position 11,979,449 of record CM001190.1, on the reverse strand, counting down.
CTTGGTTGAGGATTTTAGTACCTGCTGCATTCACTCTGCTTACAAAATTAATTACATGATTTGCAGCACGCCTCCTGCCTGTTTAGTCCCTGGTGCTGGACTTGGACGTCTGGCCCTTGAAATTTCTTGTCTAGGTATATGCCATGGAGAAGTAAACTTTCTGGTTAGCTTCAATGACAATAAAGAATATTATAACTCTTGTGCATTGGAACAGGTTTCATATGCCAAGGAAACGAATTTTCATACTACATGATGATATGCTCAAGTTTTATTCTGAATTGGTTAGAATTTCTTACTTTCCTGAATATATTTATCTTAATCTTTTCCTTATAGTTTCCTTGTCTATCTGTCCTCTTCTCAAAGAGTCTTTCTTCTCCCCCTTCTAGGTGAGATATTTAGTTGTTTCAGAAAAGTAGACATCAATTCAAAACATTCCAATCAGTATACGTATCTTTGTCTGTTAAACACTTTTTTCACCACAGCCCACCTCTAAATTTTAAACTAGTCTTCTTCTCAATTGCTTTTGGAGAGTCCATAATATAGTTTCTTCTGTGATGTATCTCTAAATTTAGTTAAGGTAATTTCTTACTTTTGGTCCAGTTTTGAGTTTTGCTCAGCTTGATTTTTTCATCAGTGCACAAGAACCTGGTGAGTGGACAATATACCCCTGGATACACAGCAACTGCAATTCGCTCTCAGACAATGATCAGCTACGCCCTGTTTCTATTCCTGATATTCATCCTGCAAGGTATGCCTTTACTGAGCTCAACTCAACTACAATTCGGCATAAAATTTGTCTATATGCTTAGTTTGAGGTAAAATGTATCTGTTTTCCTGGGAAGACATAAAGGAACTCAGTTGAAAGTGATCAAGCAACTGGCATTGGTGATTTCATGTAACTACAATCATTATGTCACTTTACTAAAAAGGTTTATGTAAACATTTTCTGCGAGCAGTGCAGGAATAACTGAAGGTTTCTCTATGTGTGGTGGTGATTTTGTTGAAGTATACAATGAATCATGTCATGCAGGTAAGAATTCGTGATTACTTGCTTTTGTTTAGGCCGAGATGCTATATGTTTTATACCAAATACACCATTCGTTTGTTTAAAATGTAACCGGGAAATCTGGATGTTCAGGAATGTGGGATGCAGTTGTTACTTGTTTTTTCATCGATACCGCTCATAACATCATCGAGTACATCGAAATAATATCTAAGATCTTAAAGGATGGAGGAGTAATTTCTCTGTCACCCTCTTTCCAACGCATTTGATCTTTTTTTTGCTCCTGACTCTCTAAATTAATTTTCTATCAGGTTTGGATAAATCTAGGACCGCTGCTGTATCACTTTTCAGACACATATGGCCACGAAAATGTAAGCATTGGACTTTTCCCACGATCTCGCTGTAGCTCGGACATCACAATGTATTTCTTATTTCTCCATAGGAAATGTCAATCGAGCTAAGTTTGGAGGATGTAAAGAGAGTTGCTTCACATTATGGGTTCGAGATCGAGGTAAGCTATAACAATGGCGTTTTCCTGTAGAAATTAAAACACATCTCATGTTCTTCCACACTCAGTGGTTGTCTTAACATTTGCAGAAAGAAAGAACAATTGAAACAACGTACACTACAAATATGCGGTCTATGATGCAGGTCAGGTTTCTCATGTCCTTCTGGATTTCATTATATATAATCTCTAAGCTCAATTTCGTTTATATGTTTCTATTTTTCGGTTGTTGGTTTCGTATAAATGTATGTTTATTTGTTTTGCAGAACCGATACTATGCTGCCTTCTGGACAATGAGGAAGAAATGTACAATAACAACTTAACTAAATATCCCTATGATTCTATTTATTCTGGAATTTTTGGTTGCATGTTTATTTTTGTTTGGATGAATGAACTGTCCAATCTAAAACACTCAATATTTGTTTTATTGTTATTAACTACTATACTATGTTCTCAGTTGATGAATAAAAAAAAAAAAGCAAATAAATGTAAAAAAACACATATTACGAGCTCAAGTTTCAATTTGGAAAGATAACAAAAGCAAATAAATGTAAAAGACTCTCGCTGGGATGACGTACATCGTGAAATCCACAAATGTCACTTGTGCTCTTGATACAAATATTCCATCTCTCCTTCACTCATGCTCTTGACACAATGATTTACAACCTTTTGAATCCACTAAAGACATTCTTTTGTTCAAACTATGATCTTCACATCACTAACTTACTCGTCTTTGTAGATTCTCTGGTGAAGCCCTGACCGCATGTTCGATGAGCTTTACGAGGGTTGTTGTTAGAAAACGTCTTGGTGGCAGACTCTTTACGCTCTTGTTCTCTGATCTTCTGCCTCCAAAGTTGAAGAAGAGCTGATGCAGCATTGCAAATCTTGCGGTCTTTGTGCTTTGAAAGTCCCTCAAGCTTCTCCAACATCCTCCTTGGTTCTTTAGGTTTTGGAGTGACATTGACTTCCATGAGTAACGAGATAGCCTCAGCTCACCGAGACGCATCTGCTTTGCCCAAGAGAACCCCCTTAGCGTTGGCCACTCAGCCGCTTTCCTTGCTGCTTTCCGGATTTTAGGGTTTCTATGTCTTCTCAAAGTCTGCAGTGTAAATATCGACTTAGAGAATTGATGAATATCCTTGACCGAAAGAGACATAGACCTCAAGTGATTCAACATGTCGACGCATCGCTCGACTCCACCTGCGCTTCGAGTATGAAAAGTTGACTTGATTGCAGAAGACATCAAATCGGTTAGCTCAGATGATCTATCCTTCGTCACCTTCATCTTTTCTTTCTTAATTTGCTTGTTGATTTCCGTACAGCAAAGACAAATTCAGGTGGCTAGGGTTACGTTACAATGTGTGTGGTTCGGTGATAATCGAGAAAAATAAGGAAAGAAAGCGAGTGTTAGTGAAATATATAGTGGATACTCTCAGCCGCGTTGTCCAAAAAAAAAGGAAATAATCGTAATTGCGTAGTATCCAAGTAACTCCTCAATTTCACTTTTTTTTCTAAGGGTGGTTTCGTCAAAAGAGATTCCTAATGGCAATCTGGATCAGACCCCGGACTGTAAAATGTTAATTAATCAGATATCTCTTGGGCCCATTTATATCTTACAGTGGGCCCATTTAACTCTTTAAGCTGAAACAAATGGGCCCATTTATATCTGACAGTGGGCTTTTGGGTGAATTGCATCATACCGCGTGACCAAAATAATTTGCGTTTAGTAAATTAACAACTTCATATTATTGGTCGGTTCACCAAACAACCAAACTTCTCCAACGTTCTTCCTATAATTATCTAGAAGTAGATGCACTAATCAAACCACAATCTGCGTTTTACACTAATCAAAAGCACAACCTACGTATACAGTCTCACTTAGTTGAAACAAATAAATAATATCCTTTTATGCAATGTTTTAAAAACTGGACGGATATCAATTTATTATTATTATTTAGTAGAATTGGTCTAATTAGCCGAACCGGGTTTTTTCAAAATTTATAATTTTTAATAAAAATAAAATTTATTTATATATAATTAAAAAGAATATGCAATATAAAGTTAAAAAACAAACTTCAAATTTTGCTTGTATCATATAGTTTATTGTAAAAGAGAAAAATAAATAGTAATTATATATCGTAAAAAAATATATATATACACATAATTATTAATAAAAAATAAAGATATTTAATAAGACATGTTTTTTTTTAATATATATAAGTTGTAAGCTATTATTGAGTAATATATCCTATTTATTTTTTAAAAATATATTACTTTAAAAATGGTAATTTCTTACATAAGTAGAAATAAAAATTAATATGAAGATGTTACAAAAAATAGAGATCTTCATTTCTCATAAATTCAAAAAAATATCATTTAGTTTTGATTTGATAAAAATATATGTGAAAGATTATAAAAATTTAAAATTTTGATTTAAATTTTAGTAAACCGAATTTTTATATTGAATTGGATCACTGGTTTTATCAATTTTGTTTGATTTTGTTTGATTTAATTTAAATTTGGTTTTTAAACTAATCCAAACTCGATTTTATAACATGTTTTTAATTTTAAAACATTCTTTTTTGAGAACAATTACATGTGCCTTTTTGAAAATACAGTATTTTATGCATACTCTTTAACGGAAAGGAAAATATTTAGGTGCAAATCTCAAAAGAAAATACTCTGAGCATAAAATTCAGTCCACTTTTACTTGTTAAGTTGTTATTAGCCAATAATTTATCCTCTCGCTTTCCTAAAATGTAAATATTCCCATTGCCAAAGGACTAAACTTTTGCTTTGAGAAAAAAGAAAAGAAACGCTTTATTAACAAGGAAAGGAATAAATCCATGTTAAATTTATCATTCATGTTGCATATTCTAGTATTATTCAAAAGCTAGCTTCGGCTTATACACTTATTTATACGAATTAGAAACAAAAAATCAGTTGCTTTGGTTTCTTGAGTAAAGCAAATAATGAAACTTCTTCAGTAGTATTTACATCACACTAGTAATCACGAGTATAAGTTTGCATATTTGAACTACCATGAAAGAGTTTTGTTTGCGTTTGGATTTTTTTTTTCCTTTATTCAACCTTCGTTAAGGCCGAATTTAAAAAGAAAAATAAAAGTTGAACAAGACTACGTTTAATTACTTTCAAAATTTTGTTGAAACTATACTTTTTAATTTGAATTTGACGGCAAAATAAAAAGGATGCTTCTCGGCCATTTCCGTCTGTCGTTGGACACGTAACAATTAATGTTATCTGCCCTCACGCGGTTCAACTAAACCGACCTTCTTCGCCTTCTATTTTATATATATATATACATGACTATATGATCATCATTTGCAAATAATATTTCATCTCCTACAAACACCTTTACATACAATTTTTCCCAATCTTTTGAAAGAGAAACTTATAATTTGTTCGAAGATGAGTCAATTCAGCCAAAACCAATCTGCAGGTTTTGTTTTTTTTTGGTTCTTCTTTTACTTTTTTCTTAGAAATTAAGCATATCATTATCTCAACCGTCATAATTAATCGTATTTCTAGAGATTTATGGTATAAAACTAATGTGAAATATATGTTTGTATAATTAGGAGCTTATCCTACGCCGCCAGTGTCTACCGGTCCCTATGTGGCACCGCCTCCAGCTGGTTACCCAACGAACGACACGAGTCATGTCACGATGGCTCCGGTCGAGACAAAGTCCAAGGGTGATGGATTCTTGAAAGGCTGGTTAGTCTTTCCTTTTAAAACTTTTTAAATTTAATATGGCTCAACGTAAACTGGGCACGCACGTTTGGTTAATTATCGAACCGGACCGGTTATTTGTGCTGATTACTTTTTTTTTTTTGAATGCAGTCTTGCGGCCATGTGTTGCTGTTGCGTCCTCGATGCCTGCTTCTGATTTCGGAGGAGTTTGATGGTTTTATTTTGATATTCGTGCGAACGAGTTTATATTGATTTGTATTTTGGTTTTTTTTTGTATAACTATGTTTGGGATTTGATTTGTTTGTGACTATTGGATCTCCTTCGTATTTGTTAATTCAATTCTTTGTTACTCTTTGGTCATTATTGTTGAATTTATCATTTGAATAATTGACTTTCTTTTCACACATCTATATCATGCTAGAGTTTTTGTGGTCAGACTATATGATAAAGTTACAAACAATGAAAAACTATTGGGGTCAGACTAGCTAGAAATATTTGAAAAATCGATAAAGATAATATACACCTCTCGTGAAACCCTAGAAACGCTAACACAAAGAGCGAAGGCGAAAATGTTGATACCTATAGGGAGCATGACATGTTTACAGTCGATACACGCACGTACACACTTAAGCTTATGAGCATTGTGTATATAAAGCTGTGTACATACATTCTTCTATACAACATTTCAACTAAATGAGAAAGTTTTTTTTTACGTCATCTGATATATTATAACCCAAGAAACATAGATTGTACACAAGAGGCATTACAAAAAAAAACAGAGCATGAGGAGCTATTTCTATACAGCAAAAATCAAACTAACAAAAGGATGAAACATTCTCATGATCAAAAATTTCATGAAGTCAAAAAAAATATCTTCTAGCAACATAAAAATGTATATGATTGTCAAAAAAGCATTTTGAGCGATGAGATTTACTGGTTAGTTGTAGCAGTTTCAGCTTTTAATTTCTACTCAGTCTATTGCTTATTTAATCTCTTCAATTGATATTGAAATGATGGCCAAGCCTTTAGCCGATTCATAGTCCAATCTAGTCAATAGTTTTAATGGCTAAAATTACCCTGTCAACCTTAGATCCGACATATATTTTATAGCTCATAAAATCGTTTGAAAGCTAAACTTTAGTATAATATCAGAGCAATTGAATTTTCTCCTTTTAATTTTTCATTGAAATCTGATTTTTTCGGAAAAATCAGCTTTTCCGAGGAATTTCAATTTATTAACACGAACTTCATCTCTCAGAGTTTGGTTTATATCGACAATCATCACAATTTTTCTTTTTATTTTTTTTTATTTTGGCGAAAATATAGAAATTTATGTGTAAAAAACCTAGCTAAACTTTAAAACTAAAACATTTTAAATCTTATCATTTCACAAGGTGACGATCACATGTGTGAACACGAAAATCAGATACATGAATTATCACGTTAACTTTTCACAAATAAAGAAGATACAGATTTTTATAGGAACCATGCATGATGTCTTCACCACTTTTTGACAAAAACAATATTCTTCGAGAAAAAAAACATACAGTATTTTTGTAAAAACTATAGTACTATAATATAATATGATATGATTCAAACAGATTAAAAAAAGGATACTTCTTGGCCGTTTCCGTGTGTTGAAGGAATAAATTCTTCTTGAGACGTAGCAAGCAATTAATGTTATCTACCCTCACGCGTTTCTACTAAACCGACTTTCTTCTTCTTCTTCTTCCCTTATCTATAAATACATACAAGACTTGATCATTTGCAAATATCAACACATCTCATACACACGTATTCAAATACAATATCATCTTTGCGTACAAATTTGTTTTTTATCTTTTCAAGTTGAGCTTATAATTTGTTTCGAAGATGAGCCAGTACAACCAAAACCAGTCTGCAGGTTTGTTTCTTGTTTCTTTGTTCTTCGCTTTTCTTACAAATTAAGAGCATCATGTATCTCAATCATCTCAAGTACATAATAGTTTTAGAGTTTTTGTGGTATAAAACTAATGTGAAGTACATAATATTAGGAGCTTACACTACTCCGCCAGTATCTACCGGTCCGTATGTGGCACCGCCACCAGCCGGTTACCCAACGAACGACACGAGTCATGTCACGATGGCTCCGGTCGAGACAAAGTCCAAGGGTGATGGGTTCTTGAAAGGCTGGTTAGTAGTTTTTTCCTTTTCCTTTCAAATTGTTTAAATTTTAATATGGCTCAACGCAAACCGGACATGCACGTTTGGTTGACTATTATTTGTGCTGATTATTTCTCTTTTTTTTGTTTGAATGCAGTCTTGCGGCCATGTGTTGCTGTTGCGTCCTCGACGCTTGCTTCTGATTTTGGAGGAGTTCGATGGTTTTATTTCGATATTTGTGCAAATGATCTTTATATTGATTTGTATTTTGCTTTACTAAACCATGTTTGGGATTTGATTAGTTTATGACTATTGGATCTCCTTCCTATTTGTTAATTCAATTCTTTGTTAATATTTGGTTTGTGTTGTTGAATTTATCATTTTAATAAATTGACTTCCTTTGTCACACGTCTAAAATCAATGCAACAATGTTGATTATATTACCGATTCACCAACTTGGACTCGGACCATTATGAATCTATAGCTATAGGCAAAAGTTATAAACAATGATATTGGGGTCAAATTGGAATTATCTGAAATTAGTAATTGTTTCGAGTTTTTCTTCTTAGGTTTTGATTATCAAAGTTTCAATCTTTTATTCCGTTCTTTTCAGACATTTTTGTAGCTCAAGATGATTTGATTATCGTCTGGTTTTTAATGAAACAATAATCTAATTTCTAAATAAAACAATCAATGTTGGTGTTGTTACAATGCATAAGATGATACAAGTTTTGATCCGAATAAAAAAAATCAAAGTGTTTTGGATCTTCTCGCGCATAACCATTGCCTTGATGTCTGGAGATCATCTTCCACACTCATTGGGACATGCCATGTTCCATCTTCAGACTCCTGCATCAATTCATCATTAAGCAAAATGCAGACAACTTACTTTTTTTGTTGTAAATTTGAGTTTGTGTAAGCAGAAATCGACCTGTATAATAATAGAGTATGGAGGTGGCATATGCAGTGTGAGTCCATTCTCTCTCGACACAGATATCCGAACCTGCAACATTGGAAACAGATGCAATCAAAGATTATATATATATATATAAACCATACATGCATAGTCGTATATAAAGTTCGTAGATTATAGTGTTGTATATATACAGTACCTGATGCTTCTCTTTCCACCTTGGGAAGAAACTAGTTCCCAGTAGCTGAAAGAGATGGTCTCTCATCTCATCATTTGTCACCAATAAACACTTGCAACTTACAGCAGCGTAAAGCCAATACCTGAAGAACGAGTTTTCCGCAACAAATTGAATCTCACAGAACCAATTGTTTGTCTTTTTTTATTTTGGGATCAATGCACAAACTAAGAAAAAAGCAAATACCAATCATCGTTTGAGCCAGGAGGAGTAGCATAGAGAGCACCAGCGTTTTTCCATTTCTCTAGCAAGGCTCTGTTTTTAGGGTAAGTAGCTGGACCTCCGATTACACGACTTTTGTGCAGGATCACAAGGGGTAACCTTTTCGACGGACTAATTTGTTGAAATCTTTGGACAACATTGTTAAGCTAGAGCAAGAGATGGAATCACATAAGTCAAAAGTAATCAAGCAAGGATCTTGAGATTGGCATCAGAAAAGGAAAAAGAGCTCAAGATCACCTGGAAGAAGCTAAAACTCCGCTGGTTGACTAACCCCATGTTGGCTCCGTCTATGACCGCATCAAACGGTCCATGTCTTTTCAGCCATTCCTGCGATAAAACCGAGTAAACGAAGAAAAAAAAATTCAGCTTTGCTTTAGATACTTTGACTACAATCCTCAAGAGAATAATTGTTACCTGAAACTGATTAAAACTAGCTTTGACTTCTTTTTGACAGGCCAACCGAGTCAACGATGCAGCGAAGTTTTCTGTCTCAACCGGATTGATATCAATACAAACAAGCTTTTCTTTGCAACATTTACACACACCATTCTCATCCATCTCCGTTCTTGTCACATTCCATTTGCCAGTCCCAAGCCAACCCTGTCCATGCCACCCACCACCACCACTCACAACCCCATTCCTTATCTTCTTCACATCCCATTTCTCGACTCCAGCTTTTGCAGCTGCTTCAGATTTAAACCACTCTTCAATCGCATCAAAAGTCGACTTAGAAACCTGTCTCACTAAATCTCTCAATCGCTGCAATGACTCATAGACCTTCTCTGCGTTCTCTGTATCCATACTAACTTTCAAAAGGGCAGTAAGCTCAGGCTCTTCAGGGACTACTTCTGATTCAAGCATATGCAAGTCGACTTCATAGGCTTTGTCTGCATCACCCTTTTTACAGAAACCAAAAAGGGCTGGTCCATAGGATCTCAGCTTTGGTTGAATACCAAAGGCTTTCATCTGTTTAACCATATCGAAAGCCATTTCCGGGTCATCCTTTGCAACGGCTAGTCTAGCACCGTTTGTGAATGTAGCTTCATTAGGAACTACTTTCTCAACAATCATCTGCTTAAATATATCAAAACCCCTACTTAGTCCTGGATTCGGAGAAGAAGACTCTGTTTCTGCATCAGACAACGAGCACACATAGAGCAAAACATTATAATGATACTGGCTGAGCTGCAAGCTGTTGCGTTTCGCCTCATCATACAAGCGAAGGGCTTCCAAGACATCACCGTTCCTAGAGCACATATCTAGCTTTTGCTTCAGCATTGCTTCAGGAGACTGTTGAATAGCTTTCTTCCTTGCTTTTCTCGATACGTTTTCAGAAGGCAAAGCTGGTGATTGTTTAGCAGCAAGGGGGACGGTGCACAGATGTCTGTTGTGATCGACAAGAATAAGTCGTCTATCTCGTCTGCCTTTGACTAGTAAGGAAGTATGGTACCCATGAACTGGAGAAAAGCTACGATGCGGGAGATGAAAAGATGGTATTCTGAGAATCAGTGCAAATAAAGGGCGAATCGCCCAAGAAAGGGAAGGAGTAAAACAAGTTGCACGCAGCATAACTCTTAACCTGTTGAAAATTTCAGTTTTCAATCCAATTCATCTGCAAGAGACACGGAAACATATTCATGAACTGAAGCTATCTCAAGAATTAGAAGCACCAAACAAAGTTCCAAAACTGAGCTATCTGCAATCGTCTTAGTCCACAAAATCTCAATACATATCGATATAAAGCTTCAATACCAACCAGAAATAGAAGATAATGGTTATGTACGGAACATTACAATCTCTATCCAAAAAGTAGTACAAGAACAAAACTTAAGATAATGGCTATGTAGGAAAGTGAGTTATCAGTCTACAAGGGAGTAGAACTATTGTAAAAACAGCGGAATTGTTCATTGGGCAATATCGTCGAACATGTTGTAGACAACTCATAAGAATTTGGGTAGAAAGAACTTACTTGGCGCCAGAGAAAGACTGTCTTGCTGGTGGGAAAATGGAAAAGAAAAAGAAGACGACGACTTTGGTCGACCCAGCGTCTCCTTCAGGATCCACCATGGATTACCCACAAGGTTAGTAGATTGAGATATAAGAGTCTGCCATGGAATGAATTTTGGATGCTACTTCCCAACGACGTCGTTTAGCTATACACGGTTTTATTACTATCCTGTGAAGCCCACGAACGGCAAAAAAAAGTTACGAGAGGGTTTTAAGAGTTGGGTTTATTTATTTATTTTTGGGTTACAAATAGGTACAAATATGGTGGTCGTCCAGATAAAACCTAGACCGGTCACGGTTTAAGTCTTTAAGAGGCCCGGTGTTTATAACTTGAGAAAGTTTTTTTTTTGTTGATCGTCAATATATAACGTATCCATCGAATTAAGTTACATGGTGAATACTTACTCGAACTTATCCTGATAATTATGATAATTCTACAAACTTCTTCTTCTCCATAATTTCAATTCTCTTTCTTCATAATTCTCGAATTTTCTTCATCTTCAATGTTGATTTGGACTAAAATTTAATTATGCCAAAGATTGTGAAGCCATCGATGTTAGAGCTAGTAGAGCGGCCGAAAGATTCTGCAATACCTTCAACGTTGATGGTTGCTTAGAGGCGGTCGAGGATGATAAACTCTTGTTGATTGAAAGATGAAATTGTAAATCACTGATTTTATAGAATGATATCAAACACAAAAGAAAGTCAAACTTCCATTGCAAGGAAAGATGTAACAAGGGTATGACAATGGAACAACGTGTATAGCTAGTAGTATCTACAAGAGCCATACAAAGCACGAAACAGTGAATATGGAACACCATGTATGACGCAGTGCGTATGGAACAATGTGTATAGCTAGTATCTACAAGCACGAAACAGTGTGTGCGTATGCCTTATCTACAGAAGCTTTGTGATGAATGTGCAGTATGAGAGATCCTTCCACTTATGGTGATGATTGATGATCAAAGAATGCGAATGTCGAACCATTTCTACAAGAGCTTGTAGTAGCAGTCACGGCCTGAGAAGAGAGTTCGGTAGTTTCTTCCACATGGACAGTTGATCTCAACCACAAACGCCTCACCGACTCTGTCCACCTTCACGCCTTCTTTACACTCTTTCTCTTGCTCCTCTTGTGACTCAACTTCTCCCTGCTCAACAAATCATTGTGCCAAAAAAACAGGACTTTAATTCACAAGATTATAAGAGAACAAAATGTGCAGAATGGAAGATAATGTTCAACCAGCAAGAACGTCCCAAATAGATTCCATTGAAAATCTTGTTGATTTGGTTCGAACCTTAGGACTGTCATCTTGTTTGACTAAAGAGTCTGCTTCACCGTGCTTTATGAGCTTGTTACACCACGGATCCAATTCACGAACTCCATCCTTGATAAGATCCTGCCTTGATCAACAACATGTTAGATTAGCTTCTTTCTTTTTATCAACAAGAAACATCATCTCCAGGAGATTGTTTGATTAGACTCAAACCTTAGGACTGTCATCTTGTTTAACAGAAGAAACTCCTTCACCGTACTGTAGGAGCTTGTTACACCACTGATCCAATTCACGAACTCCGTCCTTGATAACAAAGAGCATCTGATGATGAACACAAACAGCAAGTGTATCAGAATCCCTAAATCGCAAAGATTCTCAAACGAATAACAAAAACTTACGAAAATCAACATAGCAAGATGAACAGAAATGGGGAAATTGGCTATAGAATTTGCTAACCTTATTTGCTTCAGAGGTTTCTGGATTCGCAAGTTTAGCTTCAGGAACTGCAGTGGAGTGAGAAGATCCAAGAAGAGCCTTCGAAGGTGACGGCGATACATCGGAGACAGACCTCCGGAATACCGGTGGCCGTGGCGGTAGAGAAGGGACGGTGTTACCTGATGGTGATGTTCCTTGAGCGACGCCGAACGTAGATGCACCGGGCGAAGCAAATGAGTCGGAGAGAGATCGCTTGTAGATAGGAGACGAGCGGATTCGCATCGGATTGCAATCCATAGGAAGAGGAATCTTCGAATAGCCCATGCGATTAGACATCATTTCGTCTTCTTCTTCCTCCGATTGTGGAAGAAACAGCTTCTTGCGTCTGGGCTCGTCGGCTTCTTTCGACTCCGGGGATGGGCGTTTCACGGGGCTTGTGGCAGCGGTGGAAGAAGAGCCGAAAGATCCGTACGATTTAAACTGCGGAGGAGACGAGTTCGCACGGCGGCGATCTAAGGAGTTACCGAAGCTGTTGATACGAAGGAGAGAGAGATCAATGTTATCTGCTTCCTCGGGATGATCGTAGGAGTAATCCGTTTCTCCGGCGTTATCGATCAAAGTATCTAGGGTTTCCGCCATGCTTAGAGTTAAAGTCATCTTCTTTTTTCTCACCGTTAGACGTTGAATGCGGAAAGCGAGTGCAGAGAAGCCGAGGAAGGAGACGTTCACTGGAGCGGTTTATATAGGCAACGCGGGTCGAGTGAACCGGTTCAATTCCCAACCAATCGGTTCAATTGGGTTACGTGGAACCGATCTTCCTTCCACGACAAAGTACAGAGGAAAATTAACTTCACCTTCATTTAATTTAAGAGTTTCAGAACATTGCTTGACTTACAAGCCAGAAAAAAATCCCCAACCCACAAAACCGAAAACGAAAAACCAAAAACAATCTGCAGAGAGAAGCACAAAGCTTCATAACTTCTGCTACGCATTACATCTCTCATGGAGCTTATGAGAGAGTTTGATCAAAATTCAAAATCCCAAAAAAAGAAAAAGGAGAGATCTTCACATATGAACACCACACCACACCAGAAGAAGTCTAATATTTTTTCCCAAGAATTATACCGATGATAACGGAAATCAGAGCCACTGCAGAGACGATCTTCACTGTCATGAGATGGGAAGTTGAAGCCGTCTGAGTAGTAGTTGAAGACGAAGGAGATGCCTCTGACTTCTTCTTGCTCGTACGTTTCGTTGGAGAAGAAAAGGACAAGTCAATGTCTCGAGATTTAACACCTACAGCCATTGTCTCCGTTTCCTGCAAGTTTATTTTTTGACAATATAAGCAATAGTGCTTTGAGGTTTTAAAAAACAGGTAGTTTAAAAGTCTCTAATCTAAGGTGTCTTTCCCTGAATTCACAATTCCCTATGAAATTTGCGGATCATATGTCATTTTTCTCCTAGATGTTATGATATATATGCATTGTGTGTATGTATGTATGTTATCAGTCAAAAAGAGTTCTGCGTGGAGATATTATGACTGACCTTGGCCTTAGCATCCGCAAGCTGCAGTTTCTGTTCAAGATCTTTGACCATCGATTCAAATTCAGTGACTGCCTTTTTCTTAGCTTCAATCTCTTCTTGTGATTGCTTTAGTGCAGACTCCAGCTCTGAATGCTTCTGGGAGTGTGCTTGTTTCTGTTTCCGCGGAAAATATATCAGAGCTTAGTGATATAATGAGGGAAGATAGGATTGTCTTTTTTTTCTTTTGTTTTGAATGAGACTCAAGAGTTTTAAAGAATCCCAAAGCGTATCTGAGATATGTAGAATGTGAAACAGAAGAAAGATCATTAACCTGTTCAGCAATGGAACTCTGAGCTGCTTGAAGCTCTTTCTGAAGCTGAATCACTTGCTCATTGAGCACATCTCGATCACTAGCGATACGTTCGTGTTCCTGCAGCTTTGAGGTCAATTCTGCCACTTTTCCAGAAGCAGCTGCTGCATTTTCAACCTGCAGCAACATCATCGGTCAGTAAACAAGTACTTTTATGTTTAAAATCGTATCATAAAAAGGGTATTTTTCTCTATTTGAGATGAGTGCATTTACTTCTTCTTTCAACTGAGCTTCGACTTTTGTCAACTTCTTTTCAAGTTCTTCGAAATGTGATTCCAGAACAGACTTTTCAGAAGCCACTGCCCTGAGCTTCTCAATCTCGGACAGTAGAGTATCAGCTTTAGACCTCTCTACGGTTATTTGTTCTTCAAGCTTTGCAATAACTGACTGAAGCTCATTCTTGGTACTCTGAAATATCGCATTGGCTTGGTTGTTCTCCTCGGCGAGAGAAGAAATCTGCAGCAAAAAGTTGTCATTTTCCCAAAATTTGTAGTAAACAACAAAACTGGGGCACAATAGATGGTAACCAAAACGTATTTAGATTCAGGGTGTTACCTGTGACTGTAATTTCTCCCCTTCAGAGGAAAGCTGCTTTGTTAGATCTTCTACAGCTGTCTTGGAAGCCTGAAGATCTTTGGCTGTTTGCTCCTTCTCAGCCTCCAGAACAGAGATCTTTGTCTGCAACTCGTTGGCCTCTGATCCATGATTGGCTAGTTCCTGGTTCAGCTTTAAATTCACCTCCGCCAGATCCCCGCTTTCTTTCTCAAGCCCGTGGCATTTGGCCTCAAGCTCTTCAATAGTAGATTCAAGATTCTTCAACTTTGATAGAGCCTCTTCAAGCTCAACCTTTCTAGTATCCGCAACTCCTGATGCTTCATGAGCCTGCCTTCTGTGCTCCTCGATTTGGCTTTCATGTAATTTTAGCTTTTCAACTAAGTATTTTTGTTCTGTGTCTTTCTGGTTAAACCTTTCCATTGTCTCTTCCACCTGTTTTATTGCAGTTTCCTTCTCAACAGAACTAGACCCTAGTAACCCTTCAAGCTCTTGAATTTTGATCTTGAGCTGGTTGTTCGTCTCTGCTAGTAGTTCATTCTCTGATGATGACTGCAAGGATTTTTCTTGTGCCTGATCAAACTCTTGTTTGAGTTTTTCATTAACGGTTTCTGCAGCACTGAGTTTTTCCAAAGTCTGATCAAGTTCTTCTTTTAAAGAAGAAGATTTGCCAGATGCTTCAGCCAACTGCTCTTCATATGATTTTATTTTGTCCCCAAGGTCTTTCAATTTCTCCGTCAAAGAATTGGCCTCTGAATCTCTGCTAGTGAAATCCTCCATTACTTTTTGAATTCTATGCTCCGAGTCTTTACTTAAAGACTGATGCAAAGCTTCAAACTCCATGCTTTTCGTCATAGCTTCATCTATTTCTCTTCCTTTCTGCTCAAGACTCTGTTCAGCAGACTTCAGTTTCTCCATTGCTTCACTTTCTCTTAAGCCAGCAGCTTTAAGATCGTTTTCAATGCTCTCCAATTTTCCTTGTGTGACACCCATTTCATTCCTGAGGCTTTCTAACAGATTCTCAGACTCACTGATCTTCGTGCTGTACTCACTCACTGTATCTTCTAATTTCTTTTTCTCACCCATCACAGCGTTAAGATTCTCTGTCAGTTCTCTCTCTTTGTCAGCTGCGACATTTAACGCAGCTTCAAGGCTTGAACTCTTCACTTGGAATGCCTCTAGTGTGGATTGAATCTCAGCTACCTGACCCAAGTAACCTTTGGAATCTGCTTCAGTTTCCCCACACTTCTTCTCTAGCGTGCTAACCTGCTCCTCAAGTTCCTGAATTCTGTATTTTTCTGTCTGGAGTAGAAGCTCTAAGTCTTTCAATCTTCCTTCTGCGTCTTCATGTTTGGACTTTGATGTTTGACACAGACCTTCTAGTTCAATGCTGCGTTGGTGAGTCGTATTAGCACGGTCTTCATGCTCTACACCCTTCTGCAAAGCGATTCTCAAATCTTCTTCAAGCTCTGAATTTCTGGCTGAAGATTGGTTCAGAGATGATTCCAGTTCGGATGCTTTTTCTTTGTATTCCTGCATCTGAGTGGTCGCCTGTTTTTTCTCTTCCTCGGCAACTACAACAGCACTGTTTAGTTCAGATACTTTTTCAGAAAGTTCTTTCACTTCCTGTTCCGCCTCACCGCTTTTCAGTTTCAATAAGTTCAGTTGCTGCTCTAGCTCCACGTTCTTTTGTTCAGCTGCAGTGAACTGTGTCTCCAGCTCTTTGATCTGTATTTTTGCTTCTTCTGCTGCTTGACTAGAGGACCGAACAACGTCATCGAGCTCAAGATTCTTCTGAGTAGCAGCTGCTGCTACAGATCCAGTTTCATTGTGAAGCTCCTCCAGCGATTTCAGTTTTTGCTCAAGTTCAGATTTGTTTGACAAAGCTTGAGACAGAAGGGCATCTGCTTTGGAGAAATTATCATCTGAGGTCTTCAGTTTCTCTTCTAGTTCACTGCAGATCTCTTTTATTTTAGCTGCATTACTTGTGACCTCTGCTACATCTACTTCAAGCGCTTCTTTTTCCTTTGATACTCCGGCCAACTTCTCATTTGCAGTTCTCAGCTTCTCTTCTTGGTCTTTTGATAAGGACTCCAGCACTTCCTTCTCTTTGAGTTCTTCCACTAGCTTTGAATTAATACCTTCCTGTTCAGAAAGTTTAGCCTGAAGATCCTTGGTCTTAACAACCAAATCCTCGAGAACTGATAACTCTTCCTTGAACCGAGATTCGGAAGCTTTCTTCTGCTCAAGTTCCTTAGTCAGTTCATCAATGAAGGCTTCTGTGGAAGACACTTTTTGTTCCGTCTCCAGCAAACGAGATTTTGAAAGTGCCAATTCCTCTTGCACTGCAGCTAATTCTCCTGCACTACTATTTAAGGCCGCTTCAACTTTTTCATTTTCAGAAATCTTCTCATTCAGCTCCTTGATTTCTTGTTGCAGGGATGCCATTTTTTCCTCCGTATCCTTGGCACTCGCTTTCGTCGATTCAAGCAACTGTGCAAATTCCAAAGCCTTCTGAGTCTCAGAGTCAGTATGAGAAGTGCTTTGCTTATGCAACTCTTCAAATTTCCGAGCCTCTTCAGCTGAACGATTTAGCCCCTCCTCCAACTCTATCAACTTCTTTCGTGAGTTCTCGAGTTCTATGCCCAGTGCATCGAAAGCTTCCTTGACTTCAGTTAGTTCCTTATCTTTGGCATCATGGGACTGCATAGCATCTTCCAAGGACTTCAACTGAGAGCTGTGTCTCTTTTCCCCTTCAACAATTTTCTCTTGCTGCTTCTTTTGGACAAGATCGAGCTCTCCATGCTTCTTTTCGGTTTCTTCTAACTTCTCTTTCGCAGATAAAAGCTCATCCTTCAAGTGGCTATTCTCCGATTCATACCGTTTCAGTTCCCCTGCTACTCTTTCCAATTCGAGCTCTAGTTCCTTCTCTTTTTCTTGTGATTCATGCAGTTCTCTTTGTTGTGAACCACTCGAGCTTCTTTCAATTGAAACTTGTTTTTGCTCTTGAACAGGAACATGCTCTGCTTTCGCAGCATCATCCTTGCCATCAAAAGCTTCCTTCTCAACTTTTATGAATTCTCCATCTAATGTTGTATCTTCCTCTTCTTTCCCTTCCTTTGTCACTTCTCCTCCATTCACAGCCTGCAATAGATCGAAAAATACTTAAATCCTCCACAACATAACTTACATCCTTGGTGCTAGTAAGAAGTTTCATAGACAGACGGCAGATTCAATACGCTAAATTAGACTCGCATCAATTTACAGAAGGAAAATTTCATTACAGTCATGAGCAAACATATAATTCTGCTAAACCAGACACTAAATTATCATTACCTTGATGGAAACATCAACTGTCTTAAGATCATCAGGAACCTCAGAAGTCGCTACTTGAGTTGTCTCCTCCATGATATGATCGAGCAATTCTGATTACTTTCAGTTCTGCAGAATTTAAAAAAAAAAGTCTCTCGAATGAGAAGAAATTGGAAGATGTTATACTTCTACCTATATAAGATTAGAATTCTTTACAAAAAATAAATAAATAAAAAAGACAAAAACAGTAGCTTGCAAGAAAGAGATAGCCAATTGGCAAAATTTAGATAGAAAACAAACACGATAAGATATTTATTGTAAACAGTCAACAAGAATTACATCATCTCTCGTTACAACTACGCATTTGAAATACCAATTCAATAGAAGGTTTCTAATTTCGTTTAGTTTCATTATTTTACAAGAAATAACATCATAAAGCTAAAGAATCCAAAACAAACGGGAGAAGACAAAGATCAATAGGTACTATGGGCTGTGGCATGTGATGTTAAGAGAGTTTGAATATGTTTAACACCAACCAAACTCCACCATGATACAAATGAGTAAGCCATGGTTATAATATTAATAAAAGCCCTACCAAACAAATTAAAGATAAGGTGTAAAGTGCCCACCAAACCAGCAACATCACAGTTTCTTTCTTTTTGTATAGCAGATTGCTTTGATGTGTTGGATAAGAAAAGAAAAATGAAAAGGAAGTTCTCATTATGTAAAAAAAAAGGATCCAACCAAATTATTACAAAGCAAATATTAAGATACTAAATAGCAAAAAAAAACTTATTATATAATATATATATTTAAATAAATATATATTAAAAGCATAAGGTACGCCGACCAGATGCAGCGGTGACTCATAGGCCAGTATTTCCTTACAAGAAAACAAAAAACTCGTTTGTATTCTATAACTTTTGTAACGTTCTATAACTTTTGTAACGTTTAGATTTTTCAAGTAGATCATGAGAAAATTTTGGTTACAATACAAAAGACTAAATTTAAGATCATAAGGTGGAAAAAGACTAAAGAGTACATCAGAAATGGTTGCTGATGGATCACAAGAGGAATTTTTTTTCTAATCTTGGATAAGTTTTTCTTGTTTTGTCAATTTAATTGGTCTACTCGTTGCCTATATTGATAAAGACATATCTGTAACGTTGCAAGCTTAACACACAAACCTAATCACCATGTAATAATATTTAGTATGATCTGGTAATTCAAAATAAGCTCATGATTAGTGGAATACTAATAAGAAAAATCATAATAGTATCCACATTCAAAGATTTGTTCACCTTACTTTTACCATAAATCGAAAGAGTCTAAACTAAAATTTTCAGCGTTTAGTGTTTAATAAAACGCTCCTTATTAACATGATCACAACAAAAAAGATTTTGAGATTGGACAATCAATACTAGTACTAGAAAATGATTTGATCCATCTGACTAATCTGCCGTAGGAAAGAAGCGATCGCAATGATTTCGATTTACAGAGATCTAAACAGAGAGAAACACGACTTGGATCGATCAATTTTCAAAATCAAACAAATGATAGGATCAGTAACTAAGAAGGAGACCCAAATAATAATATAAAAAATTAAGGATCTGAAGCGTTTAAGGAAGATCACGACAGAGAATAACGTTATAGAACTAAGAGGATTCATCATAAATATTAGGGAAAAAAATAAGAACGAGCTAAGAACTTACCAAGTGAAGCTGC
This sequence comes from Schrenkiella parvula, assembly GCA_000218505.1. Lineage (NCBI taxonomy): Eukaryota > Viridiplantae > Streptophyta > Magnoliopsida > Brassicales > Brassicaceae > Schrenkiella > Schrenkiella parvula. The sequence continues at coordinate 11,959,519 of CM001190.1, read as the reverse complement.
TGAATCTGAGATGCTACTCTGTTTTGGATTTTTCCTTAAATACTTCAAATCGAATTTTCTCGCAGCTTGGGGGAAAAAAAAATGAAGAAAGAAAGAAAGAAAGAAATAAAGAAAAGAATAGATGATGACGAAGAAATGCAAATTGGGTTTGTGTGTGAGAGAGAGAGAGAGAATCTTTTAGGGTTTATAAAGTGGACAGTGTGGGACCGATTCATATATTTTTTGAAAGACAAATCTGGCGGACGAGGAGACCGTCAATTTTTATTTTTATTTCCCATTCTACCCCCTTAGTTTCTGTCATTATCATTCTTACCCCGAAATAGCACAAACCCATTTCTTAGCTTTGATTTCCTTTAATTAATGACCAAACATTTAGAATTGTAATTAAATTCATGATTCAAATAGAAAGAGATCAGTAACAAAGATAAGATAAAATAAAACAAATTAAGTTCAGAGATCAGTAACATATGATTTTCCTTTCAATTAAAAAATCTATGCTTATACCTTTTCAGAATTTCATTTCTTAACTCATAAAAAATACATCATAGTTTTATAAAATCAAATACCGTTTTTACTTCGTGAATAAGTATATAATGGATATAGATTTATCTTGAATACATTATACATATGAAATATTTTATGATTCATGATCTTTCTACTATGAAAAATATTAAGATGGAAAGAAAGGGCATATTTGTAATATTACTCGGTGGCTGGCTGATGCAATATAAAAGACACCGAGTAAGAAGGCCCACAACACCAATGAGCCACCGACCGACCAAACCGTCCTCACCGTGAAAACTCTTTTCTTTCTTTTTTTAGATTTGACCCCTCAGCTTTTATTTTTCATTTATATCCCCCTTAATAGAGACTCTTCCACTTCTTTTTATTTATTTATTCTTTTTTTTTTGAGAAAAGACTTTGTTTATTTGTTCTTATGGTTTCAAAATCCACATCACGTTGATTTTTTACAGGGTTTTTTTTGCTTCACTTCCTAGTTGTGTGCAAATGAAAATGAATCGTCACCGTATTATATAATCTTAGTTGATATAGATCATTTAATTGTAGACACAACAGTTGGTTTCTTAAGTTACGAAGCTCCTTGAACATAATTAACTTAATATTCGACAATAGTCACATTTGAGAATCTGAAAAGGATAAATTGTGTAACCATTTATATGTCTGAAAACTGAACAAGTGTTTAGAATTCAAAGTTGGTCAACTAAGCCAAATTGGCGGCTATCAAAACTTCCGCATTGGGTCAAAGTTCAAAGAAACGTAGCCATGCTTTTCCGGACTTTATATATTCATTTTTAATATTACTCCATCTGTTTTATAAAAAATGTATTTTGAAATTTTTTCATACATATAAACAAATTAATCAAAAAGCTGAGAAAACAAAATCTATTATAACGAGAGACCGAACTAAACTGAATTGCCTAGACTGACAAGCAAACGTATTTGGTAGGCATAACGAGATAAAGACCGGACTATAAACCTGAAGAAGAACTATTCGTTATCCTCCTTATGGGTGTCCAAAAGGACTGAAGGATCTTCCTTCCACACAACATCATCATATGAAAACGCTTTGGCCAAACAGGAAACAAACTGCTCATGAATCACTTCTTCCGAAGGAAGAAGAGTATCTGTCTCTCTTCTCAGAGATGTAACTTCTTTATCAGCAAGCCCACAAGGCACAATGTGCTCAAAGTACTTCAAATCAGGATCTATGTTGAAGGCCAACCCATGACAAGTGATCCCGGAGGATATACGAACGCCAATAGCACCAATCTTTCTATCCTCCACCCAAACCCCAGTCTCACCTTTGTGTCCTGCACGAGCTTTCACGCCGTATATCGAAGCAATCTCGATCATCGACCGCTCCAATGTCTCTACATAGTTCCTAGCACCAATACCGATGCTGCGTAAGGAAATGATGGGATATAAGATGGCTTGATGAGGGCCATGGAAAGTGATATCTCCTCCTCTTTGGGTATAATGAAGCTCAGCTCCAATGTTCTTGAGTTCAGCTTCAGGGATCAGTAGGTTGTGATCGGTTCTACGTTTTCCGAGCGTGTAAGTTGGTGGATGCTGAAGCGAGAGGAGGGTATCGGGGATTCGATTAGCTTTTCTCAAGGAAACTAACTTGTCTTGAAGTTTAAGGGATTTCAAATAATTGACAGTGCCTAGCTTCCAAACCTCCAGGGTTCTAGGAGATCTCATTCCTGCACATAATCCATGATTGTTCACAAAAATTTATTCTTTTTTCTTGCAACACAAACTTAATATTCCTGATGTGATCTAAACGAATGACCAAAACAGCAAAAAATTTTCCAAAAAGCAACAAAGCGAAAGTTAAGAATCAAATCTGAGGAGCTAGGACAGAAACATGAATAATATTTTGGTACCAGGTCTGTGAGGCATTTCATCGAACATGTAACGTGCATAAACAAAAGACACAGTGCAAGAGCCAACATAGAACAGATAAAAACCCATCAGAATGATCAAGTAGAACGGATCGTACAAGGAGTAAAGTAATCGCTAAAGTCAGGGCTAGATGACCGATACCGTTTCGATTCTTGTCCTCCACGGAAGAGTTTGACTGACCTCAGAGACAATTGCTCCTCCAGATTAAAAATTTTTGGTTTATCAATTAAGCTTCAAAATTTGACGACTTTGCACTTGTGCCCTTGAGTTTCCGAATCTCACAAAAATTACGCTATATATCCAGATCAAATCTCAACAATACATATCCCTCTGTTTTAATTTATTTTCTGTGTATCAGAATTCAGAATAATATACATATAAGGGAAGGATTGCACGATTTCAAAACTTAGGGGTCAAATTCGAAAGACGAAGTCCAGCTGAGAAAAAGCTCGAGTTTTTAGAATAGTTTGAGCTTATCTAGACACCTGTTCATCTCTCTAATCTCTTCTTCACACAAGCTTTTGCCAGATTGGTTAAACTTTTCCGTCTCGCACTTCAATGCTGTGTCTCTACACGCTCTGATGCAACCGCTGTTATCGAGCAAGTTGAAGACCACCGGACAGTTTCCGATGCTTTTGATCAGCGTCATCGCCGACCAAACTTGTCTGTGTTCCTCTCTTGATGATCTTACAATGCATAGCTTTGTCACTGGGTTCACATATGCGACGTGGAAGGAACCGAGACAAGATCCGAGACCGCACTCGCCGAAATTGACGAGGATACTGTCTTTGATTGCTTCGGAGAGATTGAGTTTCGTAAGAATAACCGGAGTTCCTTCTCCGAGAAGATCCTTGTCCGGGTCTAGATAAACTTCCATCAACATGTACCTGTTCTTAAATCCCACCATCTTCTCTTCAGAATAGAGAAACACAATCGGCGGCTGAGGGGTTATATTTGAAGAAGAAGAAGAGCACAATCACGTGACTTGCAAATATAATGGGCTTAAGCCTCGTAAAAGCCCAGTTCATTGAAACAAAAATAATATTTGTTTGTTGGTTACATTGCATTTTTTCTTGTCTTTCAGAATCTCTAGAATATAGGTCAAATTCTAAGATAACCTCTTAAATTTTTTTTGTCATAACTCTCTTTAACCTAATTTATGAATATTTTTATTTTAATAAATAATAATTAAAGAAAACACAGATTTAAATGTTTTTTTCTTATCAACATATTTTTTTATCCCCATTGAAATTGTAACTCAAACTTCATATTTTCATATAATTTTTTTGATCCTAATTCTTTTTTACTCTTTTGAATTTCATTCTAGAGTTTTTTCAATTTATAAATTTCAATTAAGAGAAAAAATTGAAGGTTTTAATTTGGAGCTTTTTCTTTTAACTTTTTACTAAATTTTGGAACAACCCAACGCATATATTGAACTTCTTTTCTTAGTCTAACCGAGTCTTATACTGATAATTTATGGATTGTAGAAGTAGAATCATTTTGAATTGTAGTAGATTTGTAGTAGATTAGATGGTGGTAAACTTGGTACAACTAGTTTAATTGGTAATATAATTAGTACAACGTGTTAAATTTAGTATAACTGGTATAACTTGTACTATTTAATAATAATATTAAATTAATGTTGATTTTATTCTTATCCTAGTATAATTTGGTGTAATTGGTTTAAAGCATAATTATTTACAATGAAAAGCAAAAACAATAATATGTAATTTTCTATCACTGATTTTAATGTATTATTTTTTGTCTATTGTTAATGTGAAATGGACACGAGTAAAGTAAGACAAAAAAAAGGTCAGTGAGATCCAAGCAAAAGAAAAGTTAAAAACAACTAGAAAACCAAAACTGGATCTTCCTTACCAGTGTGTGATATCATTGATAGTGAAACAAAGCATGCTGCTCCATGCAAAATAGTGCCACTTAAGCTAAGCTGAGAGTAACGGTGGAAGTGGAAGCAATTTCTGATTTCCAGATAAAACAAAACAAAAAAGCAGGGGCGTTTCAAGATTGAGAATAACTGAATAACGCACATCAACCTCAACAATTTTCCAAATGGGGGCATCTTAATGTTTCTTAAAGATGAAACTTATATCAGATCAACAGAAAAATATAAGGGTCGATTTGTTATTAGCTGAAAACTATTAACCCGTCCCGAACATTTAGAACCAAAAAAAAAATCCTATTCTCTCCGGCGCTCGGTTTTTGTTTTTGCCGGCAGCGTCTCGTTCAACGCTCGACCTCAATTTTGAATCTCTCTCTTTCGCTGCAGGGAAAAGTTGTAAGCGGTACAGTTTCGGACATTTGTAATTAGTTTTTCTCAGAACTACTTTTATTTCCGTCTTGGGTTTCTGTTTTCTTATTCTAATTTTTGCTTTTTGCAACTAAACTAGGAAGTTGAAGTCAAGTCTGGATTTTGCAGCGCTTGTGTTGTGCTTTCTCGGATAATCCATGATCATATGATATCCGAAATTAGCAAAATCTCTAAACTTCTGTGGCCGTGGTTTGGATTGTGGAACCTGGTCTAATCAGTTTTCTTCGGGTATGTTAATTTGTAACTGTGATATGGTTTCTGTTCAATCGTACCTGCTTGCCATGTGTTCAGTCGACGAACATGGTGTTCTGGAACTGATCCTTTGTTTAACTGATTTCTCAGAGTTTATCAAGTAAACAGGTCCTCCTTTAGATAGACTTTTATGTTTATGGAGATAAATCTCGAACTTCCTTCACGTGAATAGCGCTCGAAGAAAATGGATCAAATGTAGGTATTTTTTGGTCCTGATAGTTTTGGATGAGATGGATGTTGAAGATGTCGCAATGGATCTCCTTACAAGAAGTGGTGGTAATGCAGATGAGTGTTGTGAGGCAAGTACGAGTGGAATCGCTATTAGCGGTTTAGAGCAGTTTGCAACTGTTGGCGAGCCCAGAAACGGGATGGAATTTGAGTCGAAGGAGGCTGCGTACTATTTCTACAGGGAGTATGCTCGATCAGTGGGATTTGGCATCACAATAAAAGCTAGCCGTCGCTCAAAAAGATCAGGAAAGTTTATTGATGTCAAGATAGCGTGTTCAAAATTTGGAACCAAACGCGAGTCAAGCACAGCTATAAACGCGCGGTCATGTTCAAAGACGGGTTGCAAAGCTGGTCTTCATATGAAGAGGAAAGCAGACGAGAGATGGGTTATATATAACTTCGTAAAAGAACATAACCATGACATTTCTCCGGATGATTTTTATGTCGGCGTGAGGGGAAAGAACAAGCCTGCTGGTGCGCTAGCTTATCAAAAGAAAGGCCTTCAATTGGCTCTAGAAGAGGAAGACTTAAAGTTAATGCTCGAGCATTTTATGGACATGCAGGATAAGCAGCCTGGTTTTTTCTATGCAATGGATTTCGACTGTGAAAAACGTATTAGAAATGTGTTTTGGCTTGATGTGAAGGCCAAGCACGACTATTGCAGCTTTTCTGATGTTGTTCTCTTCGACACGTTTTATGTTAGGAACAGGTACAGAATCCCATTTGCTCCTTTTGTAGGGATTAGTCATCACCGTCAATATGTGTTGCTTGGATGTGCTTTGATTGGAGAAGAGAGTGACTCAACATATTCCTGGCTATTTCGGACGTGGCTTAAAGCAGTCGGAGGTCAAGCCCCTGGAGTGATGATAACAGATCAGGATAAGCTTCTAAGTGACGTTGTTGTTGAAGTCTTTCCAAGTGCTCGTCATTTTTTCTGTTTGTGGAATGTGATGAGTAAAATTCCTGAGATACTGAATCCTTTTGTGAGTCAAGATGATGGTTTTATGGAATGTTTCAGAAATTGCGTGCACGGCTCCTGGACAGATGAACAATTCGAAACTAGTTGGTCAGAGATGATTGGTAAATTTGAACTCAAGGAGAATGAGTGGGTTCACTCGTTGTTTAGAGATCGGAAAAAGTGGGTGCCACATTATTTTCACGGAATTTGTTTAGCTGGAATGTCTGGACCTGAAAGATCTAGAAGTATTGCCTCTCATTTTGACAAGTATATGAACTCAGAGGCTACATTCAAGGACTTCTTTGAACTCTACATGAAGTTTCTGCAATATCGTTGTGATGTGGAAGCAAAGGTTGCCCTTGAATCTGAGAGCAAACAGCCTACACTGAGGTCTGCTTTGGCTTTCGAGAAACAACTTTCCTTAATCTACACAGACGCTGCTTTAAAGAAGTTCCAAGCTGAGGTACTGGGGGTTGTTTCTTGTCAACTTCAAAAAGAAAGAGAAGATCGTTCAACAGCAGTATTCTGCGTTGAAGATTTTGAAAAACGCCAAAATTTCTTCGTTGCTGTGAACAAAGAGTTGTTGGATATGTGTTGCTCTTGTTATTTATTCGAGTACCAGGGATTCCTCTGCAAACATGCAATACTCGTACTTCAAAACTCTAATGTTTCCTGCATTCCATCTCAGTATATACTGAAGCGCTGGTCAAAGAACGGTAACAAAAGAAAAGAAAAACACGAAAAGGGTGCTACTATACATAACCGAATGGCACGTTTTGATGATCTTTCTAGGCGTTTTGTCAAGCTTGGAGAAGTTGCATCTTTATCAGATGAAGCCTACAAGACTGCTTTACAGTTTTTTGAAGAAACCATGAAGAACTGTGTTAGTGTTAATAGTTCTCCCAAGTTTCCTTCGGAGCCAGACAAGTTATTAACAAGTGGATCTATTGGCTTAGAAAATGAAGTTACGTTGGACTGTGCATCAAAAATTTCCAAGAAAAAGAAGATTCAGAAGAAAAGAAAGGTGATTTTTAGATTGATCTTTAACTTTATGAGATTATTTGTAGTTTGCTAGCCCTAGCAGAAAGATCTGATGCATATTTTTTTTTGTTAAAGGCGTACTATGGGCCAGAGGATGCAACAAAGAGGTCAGAAGAACTTCGCCAAGAAACTGTAAGTAATCTGGTTTGTGCCATTTCATTACATCTTAGGTCTCCCATTTTCATACCACTGTAGCATTACACTTAGCTCTTCCTTGCACCCTGATGCAGTCAGGTTTACTTTTAGGCATTTATTGAACTAAGTATAGGCTCTTTTCATGTCCAGGAACAAGTTAGCTCCAGAGCTCCTACCTTTGAGAACTGTTACATTCCTCAAGTGGATATGGAAGCAACCGAACTAGGCTCCCGTGCAGCACCTCTTGGGATATATTATTCGACTCAACCGACTATTCAAGGAGTAGGTTTAATAACTGCACATCTATAACATTGTCATTTTTTTGGTTTTAACAATTGTATCTTGTTGTTTATTACTCAATTCTCCTAGTTCTCATCTGTTTCTTCCGTCCAGGATGGTTACTATGGACATCCGGCAACCATACAAGCAATGGTATAATGATTTATCTATCTCTCTTTTAGTTTCCGAGCTTTTATTATATAACCTTACGTGTATATCCATATCTGTGGTCAATATCTAATGGCTTGAAATTGTCCGATGAGGTTTTTGGTAGCTAAAAAAGAAAGATGACGAATATTCATAGACATTATGTGTGGTTTAGGGAAACTTGCATTCAATTCATGGACGGATGAATCAATATGAGACACAACCAAGCATCCAAGGAGCTGTGAGTTGATGTTTTATGCGGATTTTGTATGTTTGCGTAAATATCATTTTTATCTTTCTCTTCTCCCGGAGCCAAATTTTCGTAAGAAAGAATGATCTTGTCTTTTTTGGATTGTCTAGTTTCAGGGACAGATGGGTTTCAGGGGAAGCGCTATCCGTGCCTGCTATGACATTGACGAAACTTTGCACGATATGGTATGTACCCGTAGATATGCTATTGAAAACCAGATTAGACAATAAGTAGAGATTATACTCTAACGCCACAACAAAAAAAGGAGAAACGAACCCAATTCCTCAAAATGTTTTCTTTTGACAATCCCGAAGGTTCTTTATCAGTTTGATTCAAGATTGAACTGAGACTGCGATAACTCCTCTGTTTACAGTAGAAAATGTGATCAGCCCTCCATCTAAGAGTTGCTTACTTGCCTACATGTTTTGTGGTCTTTGTTTGGACAGACAATGGAGTCCTCCCAGTTTCAGGGCTCTGGTCCGAACCATCCGAGTGATCAACATTTGTCCCACTAACAGAACAAGCTCAAGAGTTGCTTTCCTTTATTTTTCTTAACTTAAAGAAAATTGGAATGCTCTTTGTACAGAAATACATATATATTCTGGAATTGGCTTTGAGGTAATTCTTACTCTGAATGAGAAATATATGAATAAAATGTATTCACGTTTTCTTCGTATCTTTCTTGTAGTTACCATTCAAAGTTATAGTCTTGTAGACAACCTTCGTTGACCTTGAGGGCTATTTAGACAAAGCTTGGACTTGGTCACTGACTTACTTGTGCGTGCCACGCCCAAGAGAGTAATAATATACACTATCGACTAATTCGTCTCTCTGAGAGAGAAAGAAGTCAACTAAAGATCTTAAAAGTACATATTAAAAGCAAAATTCAGTGTATTATATATTCAGACCTTTTAACATTTAGTACTAATATATTAATCCGTAAACTATGTTTCATTTATAGCTAAAATATATAAGTTATATATGGCCCTATATAGTTTGGAGACTACTACACTAAAAAACTATTTTTGTAATTGATGCCTTGTATAACATGCTTGCCATTATAAAATTTTGGTACGTTAAACGAATTTCCATCAAAATTCGCAAAACATACATCTAAAACAGATAAGGAAATTCAAATTATATACTTTTTGTTAAATTGAGAAAGTGTAAACTTATATTTTCTCACATCTATTATCAATATACAAACTTATATTTTTGAGCTAAAATTAAATACATTAAAGCTTTACATCTTCGAGAGAAATAAGAACTCTACAACTTCCTTTTTCGTAAGGGTAACAAATATATCAAATTTAATAATGTTTTTTAAACATTATACTTATCTTTTTTTTTGTCAAAACATTATACTTATCTATATTCATACAACTTACACATTTCGCATTATTTTCTATAGTTCAGCAGATAAATTGCCAAAAAAAGCCAATAAAATATATAAAATAAAATGATTGTAATCATTTTCCCAGTCGAGATAGATATTTCGCGAAAAAAATGTTGCGAGAAGAGGGAAGCGACTAGCTCCTTTTGTAGCTTTCCGTTTCATATTAGAAGGCGGGTGATTTTCGGCTCTTCCATCGGAGAATATGAGCAACGTTACCGGCGATCTCGCTAACGACGGCCTTTCCACCGCCGTCGCGGTCCCCGGCTCTACAGGAATCCAGAGTTCGCCTCCGACTGATCGCCCCGTCCGCGTCTACGCCGATGGGATCTACGATCTTTTCCACTTTGGTCACGCTCGATCTCTTGAACAGGCCAAGAAATCGTAAGTATTTTCTTATCTCCCATAGATAGTTTTGACTAATTTTGCATCGCTGATGCGATGGCTCAGTGTTATTTGTCTGTGATCTATTTGAGTCGAGTTCCTTGTAAGTTGTGCAGTTTTTGTTTCCGTCGAGAGAAATCTTCCTTTTAGATAGCCTCGGTGATAATTTTGATCTGCGTTGCTTGATATTACTGCCAAAATTTGGGATGTGCAAAGCATTGTGGTGTATGATTTTATTGGGTCTCTTTGTAAAACGTACCGTTTGTTGGATTTTGCAATAGCTGATGTTTTTTCTGGATTTTTCGTGCTTCAGTTTTGATAAGCTGTTTTTTTTGTAAAGAGAAATTAGAGTAATGGTTTCGTATTCTTATGGTGTGCTATGGTTTTGCCATTTCTTTAGGTTTCCAAACACTTACCTTCTTGTTGGATGTTGCAATGATGAAACTACCCATAAGTACAAGGGAAGGACTGTGATGACTGCAGAAGAACGATATGAATCACTTCGGCATTGCAAGTAAATTTTCTCTCCTATGTTGTGTTTGTATGTGTTCTTATAGTAGAAGCCATGGACGTGGCAAAAATGGAATTTTAGGACGCGTTTGTTTGATTATACAGGTGGGTGGATGAAGTTATTCCTGATGCACCATGGGTGATCAACCAAGAATTTCTTGACAAGAACCTGATTGACTATGTAGCACATGATGCCCTTCCGTAAGAACATGTTTCTTTTGTGTCAGTCTTGATTTTGTTTTTGAAAAACGGTGGAAATTTAAGTATTATCGTTTTCACCTCTTACTACTACTACCTTCTTGTTCATTATGTTTTTCCTGTACAAATAATACGAGAACTACAGTAACCTTCTTTGATTTAATATCATCCACAGGTATGCTGACACCAGCGGGGCTGGAAAGGATGTCTATGAATTTGTGAGTCGAGGAGAATTTTCATCATACTCCTGCTTCTAACAGTTTCGTATTTCTGGTTTAACTGAGGATTTTGATGCAGGTTAAGAAAGTTGGGAGGTTTAAGGAAACAATGCGAACTGAAGGAATATCGACTTCTGACATAATAATGAGAATAGTGAAAGATTACAACCAGTATGTCATGCGTAATCTGGATAGAGGATATTCAAGGGAAGATCTTGGAGTTAGCTTTGTGAAGGCATGACATCGTTTTCTTACTGCTTCATTTTTGTTGTTTTGCTAATCTTCCATTTGGAGGAGTCAACTTTCGGTTTGTCGATTTGCTACAGGAAAAGAGGCTTAGAGTTAATATGAGGCTAAAGAAACTCCAGGAGAGGGTCAAAGAACAACAAGAAAAAGTGGGAGAAAAGGCATGTCTTCTCTCAACTTCTATCGCTTTGACTATTCCATTCTATTAAATAAGCTGTCCATCATAAGTTAGTAGGAGAATAAACTAAATTTAGGTTTTGTCTTTGCCTCTAAAATATACCTGCTGACTATTCGTGACTGTTTAAACACCTTAATGTGTCACGTTTGCAGTCGACCTCTCATTACGTGAAGCTTGTTCACTTCTTATATGACTTTTAAGCCTCTAGGCAAAGAGAACTCTAATCTATTTTCTTCTGTTTTGCGTGTTCTTCTTGTGCATTAAGAAGGATGCTTGTTAATCCGTTTGTGTTTGAATTTCGGAATACCAAAAGGAGTTACTTTTTTTATATGTAGTAGTGGTACCAGGCAATATCAAATTGTTAAATAATTTCATCCCTATAGTAGTAGCCTGATCACTTGTATCTCCTGTTCTTGAAACCTCCATGTACTTTCATGCGTTAGCTAGTAATATGATCTCTTGATGATTATGTTCATGCGTGATATACCTCTTAACTGCAGTCTGATCCCGCTAAAATTTCTTATAATTTTTCAATTGCCTGTTCTTACTCTGTTGATGTTTAAACCCTGGAGTTTTCCAGATCCAAACTGTAAAAATGCTGCGCAACGAGTGGGTAGAGAATGCAGATAGATGGGTCGCTGGATTTCTTGAAATGTTCGAAGAAGGTTGCCATAAGATGGTAAGTAAACTCGTGAAGACGGTATTAACTAACAGCACATACGTTAATAAGTGAATACTCATGTTCTGTAATAACCTTTGATTAAAAATGACGAGAATGCATAAAATGTTAATAGGGAACTGCAATCAGAGACAGTATCCACGAGAGGTTAATCAGACAAATTCCCAGAAACAGGCTGGAGAATGGTCAGGATGATGATACAGACGATCAATTCTATGAAGAATACTTCGACCATGACATGGACAGCTACGAGGATGAAGATGAAAAATACTATGACGAGGAGGAAGAAGTAGAAGAAGAGAAAGAGAAACCCGTTAAGACGGATGCAAAAGACAACAAGTAAGAACAAATTTGGCTCTCAGAAACGGAAGGTTAGTTTACTCATAACCACTTCTACTAAACTCCATCAGCCTCTCTGTCTCTGTCTCTCTCTTTTAGTAAAATGCATCTACGTAACATATAATATCAATGTTAAGAAAGGGAGAGTGTGTGATATGTGTGTGTTGAAAAATCGAACGTGCGTGCTTGTCTTTGGTGAGTTGTCTCATCGTTGTTGATTTCTGTATACGCATGTGTTCTCTTTCGATACTTGGTATCTACTGTATCTTTGGTTTTATATAATTTCATTTTTTCTTTGTATAACGGGCAAAGTGATACGAGTGATAGTGCAATGTTCTGAAACAGGAAAAGTCAAATGTTTCTTGTCTGTCATAAATTAAACATCGCTATCTTCACTTTCCATGTTCCAACTCAACTTGTCAATTTGAAATACGAATTGGTCGAAGTCAGTTCCTTTCAATATATTTAAGTTTGCCAACTCTAACTAATTGAGAAACAAGTACTCTCTCTTTCTTTCTTTGTTTTGTTGTAATAAAAGACTAGTAGGAGTATTTTAGATGAGAGCCACAAAATTAGATAGCACCAACGCATGAGATAATTATAAATGATACTCTACTGACAATTAATTTCAGTTTAGTGATACACATCTAGAGAATAGAGATTAGAAGTTTAGCTTGTCCCATACTTAACTAGCTGAATTAATCATTAATTTCGGGATTAACAAATGATTAAAAGCCAGTTGCTGATCTGTGTACAGAAAAGTTGATGAATTTTTTTTTCAGCTAAATAAATTATATTAATGATTAATCATGTTTACAAACTTTTTGATATATCAATAGCGTATTAATACATTTTCGAACAAAAAAATAAATTAATACATTAATGAATTAATATATTAGGATAGTAGTTAAACAATTTTAATTATTCTGACCGGACTTGTTGAATTACTTTTACCAAAATATTAAAAAAAACATACTCGAATTTTTGTTTTTTTGGTTAACCCACCTAGAATGTTTCGTCATGAAACCTAACGAATAACTTTCCTGTCGCACGATTAAAATGTTTCATTACTTATTGTTATAGATAATTGTAACAGTTAGATAACTTAGATGATAATGTAAAACTCAAAAACAATAGATCGTACATTCATATAAGCATACATGAAAATACATTTGGTAAATGTAAGATATCCTAAATTAAATGAAGGTATACCGTTTTGTGTAAAAAATAAGGAAGATTAATCAAATATACAGAGTTGACACTAAAGATGTATCATTTTTGACAACTGTAAGCCCTTAAACGTAGATTGTGATAGTAATATATATACACTAATATTTATGTTTATTAAGCCGTGTACGCTAACACTAGTGTAAGTATTGTGAATTTCAAATTAGTGGCAATAAGATTATTAATATAATGTGTTTCAATATAATTAGTCAACTTTAAACAGTTAGTTGATTTTCTTCTATGAAATAATATATAAGAAAATTTAATATGTACAACAAAAAATCCAACTATAAGTAAAACAACTGATATGTGTTCAGAAAGATCGACAGATTAAAAATAATATGAAAGTATATAGAAAACTAATATACTATATCTTTATTATTATTTTTAAAGATTAATAGGCTGGTAAACCAATTATATTATTCACTGACCAAAATGTACTAGATTAATAAGAGAAAATTATATAGGATACTATGTGTTCAGAAAGATGGTGTGTATACATAATCGAGATAATTACACAACTTAAAAAATGTATTACACTAAGAATCAAATGAAAAGAAATAATCATATGGAGATAAAGAAAAATAAAAAAATTAGAGTCATAATATCGACATAATTAGAAGTTGACTTGATATCTTTAAGCTTCATTACCATTATTTGTCTTCGAGCTAAGGGAGGACTCAAGAAGCACTCGTACATGTTATGTCGACATTCTTTCGCCACTCTTTTTTGCGAATAAAAGGGAAAGGAATATATAATATTCTTCATGTTAGGTCTTTTATTCATCTTTCTACTTCTAATTTATTAAACAAACTTTTGGAAACCATGCTACTAAATTACTAATGACGACGTGTCTGAACGAGTTTAATTTAATAAGAAATCTAATCCATCAAGAAAACACGATATATGTTTTTGTTTTTCTTCTGTTCTGCCATAATAGTCGCTCTCGACTACGTTTACGATGCACTCATTGTCATATAATAATTTATACTACTAAATATTTAAAATCAATACCATATTATATATATATAATCTAAAAGATTCCACTCTATATTGATTTCCACAAGATATAAAGACTTAATTATATTCTAAAATTTAGTGTTGGTAAACTAAGGAATCTTTTTTTAAGAAAAATAGTTTGAATTCGGATTCCAACGAAGAGAGGATTCATTTATCATTTCATATGGATAAAAATTATAGACCATAAGATTCAAAAGGAATGATAAATTAATTCACTTATCATTGTTTCTCAGCTATTTTCCATCAAATATTATGATGGATTAATTTTAACAATATTTGAAAAATTCGTTAGGCACTAAGGTTTGGGGTTGGCCTAATCTAGCCATATATAAATCAGTGATTAATTCCCAATTAATTTGTATTATTCGTATTATTGATTGATACAAAATAAATTATGAGGTTTATATATTTTTTAATTTATTTTTTTCAGTCAAGTAACTTTATTTTAGAAATGAGTAAATATATTAAGCAGACGATTAATTGGATATCTAAAACTAAGAACGTTGACTTTCACTATGGATATTTAATAGCCTATTTGATATTGGAAGTTAATTTTGTATTTATCAGATTTTTTTAGACAAATAGTAACTATTGCTTCTTCTTCTTCTTTTTTGTCGAGAAGAACTATTGCTCTACTATACAAAAACAAGTCTGAAAACATTGCATACTTCTTAAAAAAGACTTGAGTTTCAATTATTTGTCTACTAAAAGATTCGTCAAGATGAAAAAACAATTGGGCAAACAAGATACAAAATCTTAAAGTTCAATCTTTTTTGTTTAGTTTTCATTAGCTCATATTTTTTAATGAACGACCAAACATAAACAAAAAAGATTAATATACGTATATATATACACATTCAGATACTTCAATTTCCATACCAAATTTATTTCTTCTTTTCATCATCAAAAATCTAAAAAAAAACCTCTGCTTAGAAACCCTAAATTATAAAAAGACAGAATGATGAAGAACGTGAAGCTCTTACTCTTCTTCTTCTCCATCTCTCTGATCCTAATCGCCATCGCTGAAGCTCAGGATGGACATGAAGGCCATTCACATTCCGGGAAACCGAAATGCGAATGCTCACACGACGAAGACCATGAAAACAAAGCCGGAGCTCAGAAATACAAGATCGCCGCCATTCCTTCCGTTCTAATCGCCGGCATAATCGGAGTTCTTTTCCCTCTCTTAGGCAAAATCTTCCCTTCTTTGCGTCCCGAAACATCTTTCTTCTTCCTCACGAAAGCTTTTGCTGCCGGAGTTATTCTATCTACCGGATTTATGCACGTCTTGCCTGAGGCTTACGTAATGCTTAATTCGCCGTGTCTGACGTCGGAAGCATGGGATTTTCCCTTCACCGGATTTATTGCGATGGTCGCTGCGATATTGACGCTATCTGTCGATACATTTGCCACTTCGAGTTTCCATAAATCGCATGCCAAAGCGTCCAAGACGATCACTGATGGAGAATCCGGCGAGCTCGTTGTTGATTCCGACAAGGTCCAGATTCTCCGGACCAGAGTTATTGCACAGGTTTGTTGAGCTCCACTTTCACAATCATAGCGTTTGTCTATTCTAGTTTTGAATTATTTTTTTCCTACGTTATTATTAATTTTTTTTATTTAGAAAACCTTATTTATTTTTATTTTTTGGTGGCGAAAATAACGAATTGTTACATGAAGATGAATGTGCAAGTTCATTTCAGTGTTGTTTATTAATTAACATTATAAGTTAACAATATAATTGCGAAAACAAACCTACACCAACACAGAAAACAACCGGAAACATACACACAGCTTATATATTTGAAAATTTGATGCATGCACATACACACACACAAACACACATATATATATATAATATCTATATATTATATATAGTAATATATATTTCTCAACTTACAAATACTTGGTTCAGGATAATTAAAAGAAAAAAGAAGAAGGAAAAACTAAAAAGTTCATGCATTTCTGAGTGTTTATTTGTTGTCAAGGCGGATTAATTAGATTCGGACCATGTGCGATTTGATTCTCTGGACAAACCAACACATGTTATTGAGTACCAAAAAATTCCAAATAATAACTTTACATATATAAAGTTAAGTTTTAAAACCTTTGATAAAAAAAAGTTAAGTTTTAACATATCATATTTAGAGTTTAAGAAACAAAGAAAAAAAAAAGTTTGAAGTCCATTATTTGGAACGCATCGAAAATTCTAAGACTGGATCATTTTATTTTCTTCGAAAATCTAAAGAGAAAAACATGTAATGTAAAAGTTTGACATTATCTCAGACATTGCGATTCTGATGTGTGTTTTTTCTATTAATAAACACTAAACAGGTGTTGGAGATGGGAATAATAGTACACTCAGTGGTAATAGGAATATCACTTGGAGTTTCACAGAGTCCAGAAGCTGCAAAAGCTCTCTTTATTGCCTTAATGTTTCATCAGTGCTTCGAAGGTCTTGGCCTTGGTGGTTGTATTGCTCAGGTAACTTTTCTCTTCTCTGTCTTGTTTTATTTACTTCATTAGTTAAGCTTTAAACTCAGTCCATATATATGATCATGATATGTTAATGCATATTTTCTAACTTTTACTGGTTACACACATTTTGCCTCTTATTATCTTGTATGGTTCCAAAATTGATTTGGAAGACTATTTCGTTTCGTGATATTATATAAGTAGTGACATAGCAAAATCGCAGAGTAGTGGAAAGTAGTAAAATTAAGCGCAAAAGCTGACTAATATTCTATAAGATAATTTTGAAAAATGTAATCTAGTTTTAGAAGTTGGACGAAGTATTATTTTAACTAGGTCAATATTTCCGTTACGTATACGCAGATTTTCATATATATCGTGTATCATGTCATTGTTATATTGTTATTAATTTTATAAACATTCGATATTATTTTATTTTTTTGGTTACAGGGAAAATTCAAGTGTTATTCAGTAACAATAATGTCGATGTTCTTCGCGTTGACGACTCCAATAGGTATCGCAGTGGGAATGGGAATAGCGGACACATACGATGAGTCATCTCCAACGGCTCTGATCGTCCAAGGAGTATTAAACGCTGCATCTGCAGGCATTCTCATCTACATGTCTCTCGTGGACCTTCTCGCAGCTGATTTCATGCACCCTAAAATGCAATCCAATATTGGGCTTCAAATTATGGCCCATATTGCTCTCCTTCTTGGTGCTGGCCTCATGTCTATATTAGCCAAATGGGCTTGATCATGTCTTATTCACCAACACTTTTTAGTTTTGTTCATCGCCTTTTTATGGCCATCTTGGACTTCAAATTTTTTCTTTTTTTTTCTTTCTTTTTTTCTTGTTGTTGTTGTTGTTAATAATCACTATGGATTTACTAACGTAAAAACAAAATTCAAAAATAAATTTAGAAATATATTCCTAAGAAAATGACTAACTAACTATATAATTATATAAATTATTAATAGAAATACAAGAGTTAAATTGATAATCGAGAGAACTTGTTTCAGTAAACAGAAAAAGAAGTTTCTTGTCAATGCGATCTAACAGTGTCATCAACATAAAGAGTTTTAAAAAACCCATTAACATTATTTGATATAAAGCATTAAATTATAATTAAAATTAATTCCCAAAACGTAAAAGTACAACAAAAATAAGCAAGAACTGTTTATTGATCCAAATAACTTTTTCAGTTATACAAACTTTATGTATATAAATGACTCAAAAATCTTTCTATTGCCGAACGAATAAATTATATAACTTTTGATTTTTTAAAAATTTGTTTATTTTCAAATTCGAAATGATTTTCTCACTTTTCCGTCATTGTTACCGTTCTGATGTGGCGGATGGAGAAGAATCATGGACAATTGATCGATACTCGTTGATTCCATACACAGAACAAATCACTTATGAAGAATCCACACGGTGGCGACCGTCGTTATATCCCATTTTGGAGGATGACGACGAAAGTGACCACTTAGCAGCGAATATTTCATTTGCACGTGAAAAATCAAAAGCCAAAAAAATAACTTCATTCAGTTACAGATTCAAAAGAGTCTGGTTAGTTGTTACATATTATATATATAATTTTTTAAAAAATGTTGCTTAGTTTTTTAATTATTTTCTTAAATTCCATATTATATTGTTTAGGGAAAGAGATTAAAGTATTGTTTTTTGTTTACTAGGAACATTGCGATGGCAGATATTAGAGCTTCGTCAAGATTATCTCTTTGTCCAGTTGTGTATCGACTTTTATAATCTTAGTTTTATTCTGATGTGACATAAATTGAAGTTCTGTTAGAATTCTTTTTTTTTTGTCGGCAAGTTCTGTTAGAATTCTATAATATAATGAAACTGATAAAGTATTTTAGTACGTTTTTTGCTCACTATCATGGTGTTTGACTTTTTTTAATAGTTATGTTTTGAGTTTAATAACAAAAACATTTAATACCAATGCTTATGAAGCAAACTCACGACTACGAACGTATTGTCAACACACGCTTAAACCATTTTTTTTAACACAGTTTTAAAAAAAAGTATTTTACTTTTTCCCACGACGCCGTTAAATCGTTATGAAATTTTTTTTTGTTATATATATTTATCATTATGACATCTTCTACAAAACACCAATATAGTTCCAACATTTTCACTATTTAATTGTTAGTTGTTACTTTCTTCACATTGTCACTAACCATGGTTCCCTGCATGGGAGGATAAATGCTTTAATCTAGAGTGTTTTAGAATAAGATTATGTGAGAATAAATATTCACTTCCATTAGATATTTAAGATATATATATTCTTACAACACATTTATCAAAGCTCATGCACACGTTAGGTTGGTGCAATGTGAATGACTCGTCTCATCACCTAATTTGACGATAGACATTAGCTACTTAATCCGAAAGGAAGGTGTTTAGAGCATCCTTTTCAAGGGTGCTTTATAGATTTTCTCCATAAAAAGTTATAATAATAATAATAATATAGTATTGTTTGTGAGATACTTTTGATGATGAGGATTATCTCAGAAAATTTACTACTAATTTAGAATTCACGTGTCACGCTGCAATTTACTGAAACCTAATAGATTAATTCTACCTCAAAAACCTCTATTAATATATATAAAGAATACAACAATTTCTTAAAAACAAATTTAACTTTAATTTGTGATATTTACCATTTGTCATACATTTTTTTCCCATACTTAAATTTTGACTCATGTTCTCTATCATTTTTCCTATGAATGCTTCTTAATTATTTGTATTTTACAGCTATTCTTAATTAAAAAATTATCAATTTTTACTTTTTAATTAATATTAAAGGTTAAAGTTAGTAAATAATATAGTTAGTAATAGAAAAATACTAACAACACACACACATAATAAATAACCCCCTAATAATAGTAGAACTTATATATATATATATATATATATATATACTAACAGTATATGACAACAAAGCCAATATCTTTGGTGTTGAACCAATAATAACATTTTGAGTTAACCAAAGATAATCAAATGGTTTTCTTTCTGTGCTGTCAATGTTGCCGTCTTACCACCGCCGTGAATGATCAGCAATCACCGCCGTATTCAGGAGAGTTCATACGGTGGAAACCGTCTTTATCTCCGATATTGGAAGACGACGAAGCTGAGATTGATCAACATATCACATGTGCGAAATCAAAAACCAAAAACAGATGGTGTTCAGCCGAATATTAAAAAAATTCGGTAATTAAGTGGTTACACATGCTTTTCAATTTCTTTAGTTTTAGTTATTTTACAAATCATAATATTTGAGTTTTTTTTGCATATACAAATTTGGACTCTAATTATGTTTTATGATATTGTTATCTCACAATTTTTTTTTTATTTTTTACTATTTCACTTACGATAATTGTCAATTCATTGTTGTTCATGATAAATTGTAAAGATTTAGTGTATTGTTTGTTGGTAGGAATCTTACAGCGATGGATAGAGCATCGACGACAGGCGTAACTCTTCGTTCTTTTATATATTAGAATCTAAGATAGTAATGCTATTTAGTAGTATGTTCTATTATCGTTGTTGTATCCATGTCTGGTCTGACTTAGAAGAAATGCTAATAGTGCATTTGCATTGATATGGAATCTTACAGCGATGGATATATAGAGCATCGTTATGTTCTCTGTTTTTTTCAATAATTTTTTACTGATTAAAGTATTTTCTTTTGAAAAGGATAATAAAAACTCTAAATCTAATAAATATAATAGGAATTAAAAAGAAAAAAAGATATATATGGTCAACTTTTAGTTAATTTGGTTCTATTTGTATCCAGATTCAAGCTTGCATAATATTATATGCTGTTGATAACAAATCTATAAAAATTTAATCATCTGTTCACAAATGGTATTTATTTAAAGTTCTTTTTGTATAAAAATTTTTATTTTATATTTTCAATACATAATTTTGAAAATATTTGTTATCTTTGACCTTATAACTTTAATATATCAATTAGCAAAAAACCATATTTAGGATATTAAATGTGACAAAATAAATCTTTTGATATGTTGTTTAATATATGTAAAATACTCTAAAATGATATTATGTGTAAAGGGAATATGATTTTCCTTTTCTTGTATAATGATTTAGCATAGAAAATATTTGTATGATTTTGTGGATTTTAAAAATTACTTCTTTTTATTGTCAACTGATGAAAATTACTTTCTAAATTATCTGTTTTGTATGAAGTTTGTTTAACTATACTTATTAATTTATGAAATTTTCTAAACTCATGCATTTAAAGATGAGAAAGTTTGATTCTTTATCAGAGAAGTGAAGACATTGGCCACGCTTGGTTGGGTTGTATTATTATGCCCTACTTTTCTTCCTGACCAATACAAAGAATCCAACAATTTTTACCCAACCAAATAAACAAATAATGCAACTATGAAAACTACTATTGTATAATTATTCACTAAAAAAGATTAATTAGCAAATCAATAACTTTTGTCTAAAGCAGTTTTGCCATCCCATATGGACAAGAAGAAGCTTTATTGGCTTCGGTGCTAAACTGCCACATGCATCTTCCAGCTAATCCTATTCCCTGTTTCTTATTCTACATATTTTTTATATGTTTTTTGCATCTTATAATATTTATTTCATTTTTGTACACCAACAAAACAAATATGAATTTGAAATCTTTATTTATATACGAAAAATTTATAAAATAAAAAAATTTATTTCTTAAGAAAAATATGTAAAACGATTTATTTTTTTCGATTTTCTAAAATTCAAAACGCTTTATGTCCTTTCACTAAAATCAATCAGGGATAATCTTGTGATTGGAGATATGGTATGCCGTCACTACTCGAATGTTTAGACACAGTAAATATTTGCCCACAGAAAAAAGATACTATTAAATAATTTTAATTTGAAAAATATTTATATTCTTTGGTAGATTATAGAGATTATATGCTAATTAAATTGATAAAAAGTATCTATGTGAGAATACACATTATGGTTTTTGGGTTTTGAGGTTCAAATTTTTTTTTAGCCATCCAATATCGGCTTTTAGCTTTTTATCCTTCTGTTGTATAGATCGAATTTTTTTGCTTTATTTTCTAATTATATGTTTTAGTTTACTTTGTTTCTTTCTGAGACAATATTTTGCTTTGCTAAATTTGAATCCAAGAGTTTTTTGAAATTGCTGACTGTACTTTCCTTTTGTATAATCCTATAGTTTAACTATTAACATAATTTTCCAATAAATAAAAAAATACAGTATATATACTCATATACAAGAAGATTACTAACACAAACCATAAACTACATAATTCACCAACAAGAAATATAATTAATTTAATTTCTTACTTTCTCTTTTTTCTTTTGTAAGTTTCTTTCCCTTTCTCTCTCTTTCTTCTGCACACACTCATAGCTTTACTTACCACTATATATCATCAACCCATTTGGTCATAAAAGATGATTTACTCATTAGACTTTGCACTACCCATTCTCATTTCCTTTTCTCCAAACAATATTCTCTCCCTCACAGAGAAGCCTCTCCTCTTCTTGAACTTCGTAACCTTCTCAAAGTTATCTCCAACAAAACCAAATCCTACTTATTAAAGAGTGTTAAAAATGACGAAGATAGGAGGTATTCTCGTTTGTTTAGTCATCGTAGGCTTAGATGTTGCTGCTGCTATTCTCGGAATCCAAGCAGAAGTCTCTCAGAATCAGGTATCTTATATATATTTCCTCATTGCATATATGACCGTTTAAAACTGTTTATCAAGTTTTAAATCGAGTTCCTACTCGCATGTACATGCTAAGATACATGTTGATGGATGTAGGTGAAGCACATGAGGCTGTGGCTATTTGAGTGCAGAGAGCCGAGCCAGGATGCGTTCAGGCTAGGTCTAGGTGCAGCCGCGATATTGGTAATGGCTCATGTCCTCATCAACTTGATAGGAGGCTGTCTCTGTATTTGCTCTCAAGACGAGTTTCAAAGATCTTCTTGCACTAGGCAAATCTCCATGGCTTGTCTTGTCCTAACTTGGTACGTTCGTTAAGTAACTCTCTCTCACAATACAAAATCTTCTTGCCATTTAAAAAACTGTTTGGTCCGAAATGAATGACACGTGGTATATGTTGATTGGATGGTAAACCACAGGATCGTATTCGCTGTTGGATTTGGAGCTTTGGTGATTGGGACGATGTCGAACAACAAGTCAAGATCCTCTTGTGGATTCACACATCACCATTATCTCTCTATTGGAGGGATCTTGTGTTTTCTTCATGCCCTCTTTTGTGTCGCTTATTACGTTTCTGCCACTGCGGCTAAAGACGAAGCTGCCAAGTGACAACGAGAGAGAGAGTCACGAGAAGTGATGGAACGAAAGGTGGGTCATTGTCCTTGACTATATTTTTGTGTAACAATTTTATATATAATTATTTAACATAGTATAATATTTTTCTTCCTTTTCTTGAATTGTCGTTTCTCACTTATTTCGAAGTCTCTTTTTGTAATTTGGAAAGTCGTGTCATTTTGAAGAAAAAATGAAAAAGCTTTGCCTTTTATGTCACGCTCTGTTGTCGCATGTGGGGTTAAAATGCAAAATGATAATGACGTTTAATGGAATCTTGTAATTGCTTTGGTTCTTGAAATTATATAATTCAATGCCTCTCTCTTTGTTTTCAGACACTGTCACGGGAATTTTTAAATTTTCAAAACTTGAATCCTAAAAAAATACATAAAGAGTAAAATATTGACACTTTACAGTAGATAAATTCACAGTCCTTGACACCTTGTTACGTAGTTTCGAATATAGTGGTCATTTATATAAATCAAATTTTACATACAATTTTCCGATAGCTAATTTTTTTATTTTTTATATAGAATCAATTTTTACATACTTCTGCTCGATCTCGTTCAAGGTTAAATATCTTTTGAAGTAGCATGACGAAGGTAAAGTACTAAAAATAGATCAATTTTTATCCTACAAAAATAATATAAGTTAAAACTATTAAAAAAATTTAGTATCCGAATGAATGCTCAAGCCTAAAGTTAGACAAACACTAGCCGATTTGATATCTGGATATTATAATCGTTTACAGTTGTAATGTAAAATAATTTCTCTTTATTTTTTTGTATCCGGTTTATATGTGGTTTGAACACTAACCGGTAAACCCATATATATCATTAGGATGAATTATTTACCTGCATATATATATATATATATATAACATGTTTATCTCAGAAATATTATAAGTCCATAGTCTAGGTCTTGTTCCTCAAGAATGTGCTTTTCAAGAAAGAAAATAGACTCTCAAAAGGTCTAATACTCATATCTGTCTCTTCCAGCCATGGAAATGAGTCAATTGGTTTGGTCTCTTCAATTAACTTCTCGAATGATTCATTGTTTTTCGATCTTTCCAATGGAAATAGCTCGTGATTGTATCTTTCAGGCTCTGAACAATAGTCCTGAATCATGAAGTAAAACACAATTTAAAAATGCTAAGTTGAATCTTGAAGTAAAGACAGTTTTCAAAAAGGCTTTTGATTGCTTACTTGGTTTGCATGCATTCGTTTCAAAAAGATCTTAAACGTTGTGAAGTTTGGTTCGATGAGAAGTTTATCAGATAACCGGAGATATGTAAACCCAAACATCCTAGGTTTTCCATCTTGGTTAATTCCGTTAGGCCTTGCGTTTAGTATAATCTGGTTATATCCATCTCTATCATATCTTGGAAGTGCGTTTTCACCCGCAACTTCAATCCCTTCTCTCCATCCACAGCTCAAAACCTTAAAGAAAACCAACCATTCACAAAATCAGAACATATATACAAATGTATGTTACTTAGGGTGATCTATTTGCATACTTGTTGAACAAGTTCTTGAGGTCCACTCTCCGTTTCTGCTGGTTGTTCTGTGTTCTTCATCTCTAGACAAGTGAAGTTCAAGATAGCGTGATGTCTACCCATCATTTTTGCAATCGCACGATATCCATCTCTATTTTTGAGATTGTAATAACCCGCCGTAAGTTCTGCAGCATGACTTTCAGTTTTGTACCACCAATGGATTCCAGAGACCTGAAAATATTAAGAAATCATAAATTTTGATCATGTTTCTAATGCATTTGGTGTCTTACTTGTACTCAATAAGATTTAAATTTACTTTTGCTGCTAACTTGACTTGACACCCAAGAAACGCTTTATTAGCTTCATCAAGGATCTGATCACCATGGAGAAGTAACTTTCTGGAGTACCATGACAAGAAGAACTTTCCTTCTTCCTTAAGGTAAGTCCCACTCGAGTACTCGAAAAACCCAGTTGCTTCTGGAATATCGTTATATTCGCCTGCATTTTCCGGAAGTTTCCATTCCGAATGTCCGATTTTTCTAACTTCTTCTTCATAGTCTGCTCTTAAATACTTGTCATAACACTGTGAAATTGAAAGAACAAAACAATAAAAACTTATAAAGCTCTGTTTTTTCAAACCCTGAGAAATTAAGAGACTTCTCTTTTCTTTTTTCTTACTTGAAATTCTCCTATTCCCGGGAAAATCCATCCCTGAGTCTCGCTGTAAGAAGGATATCTAAGCTCTCCAGCAGGACCAAGCCCTACTTCAATGTCTATTATAACTCCAGAACTAATAAAATCTTCCATGTTCTCTCTAAAGCTCTTCATGTAGTCTCTATACATCTAAAAACGAAGGAAAATTATAGAATAAAAAGCAATTTTTTGAGGGGCTTTTGAATGTAAGAGTTTTCATACCTCGACAGCTGTTCTTCCTCTGAATAGAGACAAGTTATCTACAGAGAGAGACAAACACTCTTTGTTTCTGTTACCACTCTTGTTCGTATAGAAGATATCAGGATTCGAGTCACCGATTTCGAGTACCCATTTCGGTATTGGGATGTTAACATCGTCTCCTATATTGCCTCCGCATCTATGAAACGACATTATAGCTTGTAGTTTTAGTCCGCAGCTTTGTACGATCTCAAACAAGTTTCTGTAAGCACTCCATTGGTATTGGTTTGGACCTTTTGATTCCACAATTCCCCACCATACATCAACCATTACTCCATCTACTTGACTCTGTTTCAGTTTCTTTAGCTGTTTCTTGAGCTTCTCTGCGTTTTCAAGAACGTTGTCGTTCGTTATGACTCCAAGCTGAAGCATGACGTAGACAGGAACATAGTTGGTCAACATTTTGGTGTCATACGTCGTCGTGTTGGTCTCTCTCGCCTACGTTTTCATGGTCTAAGACTCAAATCCAAAACCAGAGAGTTATCTAGAAAAAGCTCAAAAATTCTTGACATCACTAACCTTTGGTTCTGTTGTAGCTGAAGATACTTCTGAAGAAGCAGTGACTTGTGGCGTTCTTAAAAACCATCCTTGATTGAGAATCTCCATGGGACTCGTCTTTTGCTTTCTTCTGCTCTAACTAAAATAGGAGATCCTTTGTGATGAAGGATTCTTTCGTTGATCAGATTAGGGTTCATCATCCCCAATAAGCTTGTCATGGTACCTTGTGCTTTAAGAAACTGCCAAAAAGTTAAGCTTTACTGGATCAAAAAAAGACCAGTTTTTTTTTTGTTCTGTTTTTTATTTTTTCTTCCAAATCGTAAATTTGCTTTCTTTCTAACGCGTACGTATGTTATCAACAAAACGTGGCCATGATTTTCTTGCCCAATTTTTCTTTTGTTTTTGTTTTTTTGTTTACTCACGTTTCATTTCCTTTTTTTGTACTCTCCCGAAAAAAAAAAGAATAGAGGAATGAATGATCATATATAAT
This sequence comes from Schrenkiella parvula, assembly GCA_000218505.1. NCBI lineage: Eukaryota > Viridiplantae > Streptophyta > Magnoliopsida > Brassicales > Brassicaceae > Schrenkiella > Schrenkiella parvula. The sequence goes on along the minus strand of CM001190.1, from coordinate 11,932,822 downwards.
CTCTATGATCATTTCTTTTGCTTATATTGTTATGAGGTTTACAATCTTGTAACAATATCATTCGTATAGTTACATGATTATGTCGTTTTACAAGAAATTAAGAAAGTAGTTTCTTGTAACAAAATGGGGGAAGAGTACTAGTTTCTAATAAAATTAAAATAGTTAAAACCTTTTTAAATGAAATATATTTTTACTTTCATTTTTTTCACTATCAAACTGAGGAATGTATATTTAAACCGTAGCTTTCCAGAGTCTGGCGGTAGTTACACCACTTTTTGCATTAATTTTTGACAAAAATTAGCGACACTTTACCTTAGAACTAGCCACAATCTATTGAACATAGTGTGGTCTTTTTATTCGTTTTCGTTTTGCCAACCTAGTGAGTTCCCATAACTCACTTAGATAGGATCTACAAAGTGGCTTGCTTGTGAAGATAATAGTTTACAAAGCAAAGAACTTAACCTAGAAGAACCATTACTCCTTGCGAAGAGTAAACAAAGGAATGCATATTATATAAAGTGAAAATAGCCATCCCTTAAGATAAGGACAACAGTAGAATATCAATACTTGATTAGAACCTAAAAGAAAACTACAAAAATCTCAAAGTTATAAAAGTGGTATTGTAAACGCTTCACGTCTTCAAGATGGTCTTGATAGGTGTAAACAGTACTACCACTAATTCCATAGTAAACATAAAAGGTTAAATGCGTAAGAAAAGAGATGAATCCACCAGTAGAAAGTTGGTTACGAAAACATAGCAAAAAATAAAACAGAGGATCTATGGCTATGAAACAACACCAAACCTGCATAGTTTCTCACCTCCCATGGAGGTTTAAACCCTAGGCAAAACCAGATTGTGATGTAGATAGTAGAAACAGATTGTGATGGAATGGGCTGAGAATATAATTAGTAGTGCCCATCATAAAGAACAGATCTTTTTTTGGTTTCTCAACATTCGTTAATGTAAATATTCTAAAATTTGTGGTATCTATTACAAACTTAACTTTATATTACCAACAAAAATGCTATAAGTTATATATAATCAATTTTCCTTAAGCGAAATGTTATGTAGAGTTATATACTGTATATATGTGTGTTTATCTCTGTATTTACATTGTAATAATATAGTATACGAGAAATAAACGGATATACAATATGGTAAATACTGAAATACAGAAGAGAACACAAACAAGAACAGCATATTTAATCATATACAACAAAACACATTTTCTCATATAGAACAAAAGAGTAAACGCACACACATTAGCCTCTGCAAACAAATCTCTCTCGACTTAAAACACTTAGAACAAATGAAGCATCATAGTAACGACCACGAATCCCAAAACAATGCTTTTCGCGGAGGAGGAGGAGTCAACCGGTGAAGCTCCTGCACCGGCAAGATCATCCGTCGTACCCGTACCACTAGAAGGGAAGCTCCCGACGGTTTTGGTAGTGGTGCTGCTAGAGCTACCAGGTGAGCCTGGGAACAACGGCAGAGAAGTCCCCGCTGCAGCCGCTGGAGAAAGCGCCGGTGGCTGTGCCGGCAAAAGAGGCAGAGAGGATGAAGGAAGCGGAGTTGAAGAAGAAGGAGAGAGGACAGGGACGGGATTAAGAGGCAACAGAGGTTGTACTGGTAGAACAGAAGAAGGTGAAGGCGCGTTTAGAGATGGAACAGAGTTTGGAAGCGGTGCGGTTGGTGCTGCGGTTGCGGTTGGTGCTGCGGTTGCGGTTGGTGCTGCAGTTGCGGTTGGAATAACGTTTACTTCTAGTTTCATCCCTTGGGTACAATGTCCCGGCATTCCACAAATGAAGTACCTAAACAAAAATGATCAAGAATTATGAATATCGCTAACTACATAAATCATCACAAATGGTCTTAACATGTTTGTAAAGTCTGAACCTTTTTCCAGGAGTAGTGAGAGGAACAATGGAGTTTCCATTAGCGAACGTTATTAGCGGTTTAACCGCTTGACAGCTGTCGAATTCGGGTTTTGTGACTTCAACGACGTCGTGGAATGCAGAAGGGTAAGCGAAAACTGTTTGGAGCAAAAAAACAGAGTTTTTGGTTTTTAGTCTTTTTATGTTGAAACAAAGTTTAGTATAAGAAGATGTGTGAATAATTACCAAGATTGTCTCCGACAGCAAATGTTTGCCCTGCAGCCCAAGTTCGAAGATTAGCTCCTACGGTCCAACCACTAGGACCACCAATGGTATGGTCTGTAGCTACTGCTAGACCGATGAGTGTAGTTGCGAGGACCGAGATTATGATCAGCATTTCTCTGGATGCCATTCTTTTCCTTCTTTTCTTTTTTCTTTTTGTGAGAGGAAATCAACAAGAGAAATGAAATAAAGATCAAAGAGATGATGATGTTTGGTGCTTAACATTTGGTGTCAAATGTGTTTATATATAGTGGTTTAAGAAGAAGATATTATTGAAAAGAATCTTTTGTGAGCAGAGTTGGTAAATAATATAACTTGTGTTTGCATCTGTTGAGAGTTAGTATTTATGTTGGATCAAGTAAAGAACTAATAATAGACCGAGAAAGCTTTTATCATCTACTTTACCTAATCCATTTAGAAATCAGGCAATGTTCTTGGTGCTACACTTGTCCAGAGAAAATCAGTTTAGCTGCACCTAAAGCATGTTAATTTTATGCTTTTCAAATTTACAAATACAGGTAAATTTTATATTATTCCAAGAGTCTATGAAAGTTACACAACTTTCTGTATATTAGAGCCAGTCTCTCTCTCTCTGTAATGGATATTACAAATGGAAGTTACAAGTTGATGTAGAAGTAAAAGGGTGCTTTGTATGTGCTTGTTGTTCAAAAATTGTTCCAAAAACTCAGCACAAAATCAAGAAAGTTGTGAGATTTTTTTTTATACACTGGGGCTGTGACTATGTGCGAGTAATTTCTCCTGCTCGCTGATGTGATCATTCTGGAGTGGCAGAGGATTTGATTGATGAGAAGTACGCTTAGGATAATTGATTTTGTTCCACACATTCTCTATACGGAAAAACGCCCATTGGAATCGTCTGTAAATCTCCAAAAGAGTGATGATGAAGACTGTGATGTAGTTGTTACGAAGATGAGCTGATAGCTTGTACGTCCATGTCCACCTAAGTACTAGATTGCTTCCGATTACCCAAACATATACCTGCAGAATTCACACTATTAACCGAAAAACTGAAGATGATACAGACATAGATAGCTAGTTTTGTATATCATGCAGTGCTGGTTGGACAATTTGACTAAAAGAAGGAACTGTATTTTACCCAACGGCGGCCATACAGAAGACGGGAACAAAGATTTGGTCTGGTGAATTTGAAAATCCGAGTGAAGACACTACAAGCAAGAAAGGGTTAAGAAATATAAATATGACAAGTGAATCCAAGATTGGAGAACTCTGTTTTTAAATTCAGTGTACCTTAGATCCCAATCGCGTAATACATCCCAAAAGAAGGAGAAGAAAGTGTTAGCTAGAGCAAAGAGGATCCACGCCGGCTGAATGGAGTAAGTCCATGTATCTGGCTCGATGAAATACTTGAGTGCTGAAAGAAAGATGACAGGCACTGCCGTCAAATATTTCCCAGCTGAAAAAAAAACACAAAAGACAGGGCAGGGATATTAGAAATCCACCCAAAGCCAAACAAAACACGACCGGTTTTTATGACAAAAAGCAATGTCTCAGATTCAGAATTATTACCATTCCAGATGTTTGCAATGTCCTTGCTATCTTTATACTGACGAATACATTGGAACAGCCGGAAAAGATAAGGTAGAACAAGAACCACGGGAATTGCAGCTGAATGACTCCCGCAAACTGAATCAGCTTCAAACCAAGCAATAGTAGCCACCTACAATGAATCTATCAGATTCACTGAAAATGGGATGGATAACTTAGTAGTAAGGAAGAGGATAACTCACTGACCTGTCGATGGACCATGCGACATACTGAACGCTCCAAATCTGACAAAACCTGCACAAAAACTTTGTTGTTATTCACTAATAGTATTCAACATCTATAAAAAAAAGATAAACAATTGTGTTACCTTTGACAGAGAAGTCAGAATATCAGCTAGAAAGAAGTCCGAAAAAGTCACCGTCTGTTTGAGATATTACAAAATGAAAGTTATATGTTGTTAGCAAATAATTTGAATCTTTAACAGACGCTAAACTGTATTCTTTTACCTGCACAGGGAAGAGAATGCGCCAAAAAGTCCATAGCAAGTAGTAGCGAGACGACATATAGAAGATATCACAAGGGATGATCAAAATTATCACAGCAGAGAAATACAAAACAACCTGGAAACATCGAAAAGGTTAACACTACGAACAAAATGAATCGAAGCTCTTTATAGACAAGATTAAGAGAAGATGCATCTATTACACTGGTTGAAATGCAGCCAACGATACATCTCCATGCGAGTACAGATACAGATATGCAGTCATGCTAGTCAATATTATTGTCGTCATCCACATGGCACACTGTGACACCAACAGATTAGAAACGCATGAAATATATAAACATGGTCTAATTAATAATTGTATACCTTCCATATCTCTTTGTGACTAAGATGATCTGGTCCTAGATAAAAAATTGCAGCATAATCAACTCCCGATCGAGAAAAAACCCACAAATTCACACCCCAGAGCCAAACCATCATTGTCTGAAAGTAATAGCATATATTAGGGAAAACACAAGTAAAGGATTTTGTCTTACTAATAAGACATGAACTTACAATGAGAAGGGGAGGGTTATAATACAGAAATGTCTCATAGAAGAACAGTTCTCGTGTGTCTATTCCCATTTTCATTACAGATTCCCATCCAATCTGCAAGTTTTTTTATAAAACAAGATCATAGATTTGACAAGAATCAAAACTCCAACGATAGATCCAAATCAAAAAGCTGAAATCATTGTTTGCAAGAAAGATAATACAAAATCTCCAACCTTTCCACAAACATAAAGACCACCAATATATAGAGCAACCTGGAGAATCAAGATTTTAGGTTTCAAATCAGTCGATTAGATTACAAAGAGAAGGAAAAGATTTCAAAGATAAGACAAATCCAAGCAAGAGAGCTCCTTCCTTGAATCATTAAACATGCTACAAAATCAAACTCTACAGAAAATCAATGGATTTGAGTAAATGAAGAAAACCTTGAGACTTCTAAGGAATACAGGACTTCCCAATTTCGAAATTGTACCTAGTAGCATACTTGCGCTCTTCGACTCATTTTCTCCTGTCAAAACTTATTCTCAGTCACACCATCTTACATGTTTTCGCTCTTTAAATCACTAAGCAGAGCTGATTTTTCTAGAATAAAAAGATAAATAACAAAAAAAGAGAGATTGCTTACCAAGATTAGAGATAATGAGTCTACTTCCAGATTTGCGCAAGTGAGGATTATTCACAGGCACAGACAAGACACCCCCAAACATAGATGCCAAAAGCAAAACCTTCAATATACCAAAAAGTAAAAACAAAGCTTATAACCAAGTCGCAAGCAAACGACATAGCATACCTAATCTCGGAAGAAACTCCACTAAGTACTGTATAATAGCCATGAAAGTGAATCATTTTCCAAAGAAGAAGACAGATGGTTACCTTCCAAAACAGGAAACTTTCACCAATTGCTCAACCACTTTCTCAGGAAGAAGACAAATCAACCCTTTCCAAAGCAGGAAACTTTTCACCAATTTGCTTGCTACTCTGAAGAACAACGAGCCACACTGCTCAACGTAAACAACTGCATCGAAATTATGTTAATCTCAATCGGTTTTACCCGAAGTAAACAAAATCGATTAAACACCTCAATTTTCTGGGAAAATTCTGGAATAGAAAAGGAAAAAGTTTCAATCTTGAATCACAGAAAGTCTCGAAGGCTTTAAAAGTGGCTGAAAGACTTAAGACCCTAAATCGGAAATGAAGATTAAAACCCTCTTTGTATTCTAGCGGAAGCTCGCATTAACAAGGCTCTTTACTTTTTTTCCCCGAAACGTTCAAAAACAAATTGTGACATTACGTTGTGTTTGATAAGAAATATGGAGAAGAGAAGAGAAATTACGTTCGAAGAATTAAGGAAGACTTCGTCGAAGGCAATCCCAGAAAGGGAACAAAACCGATTAAAACCAACCGTTCTTATTGGATACTTCTCAAGAGGGAGACACGACTTTAATTGGAGAAATGAAGAAATGTTAATGATTTATTAACAAAAATTAACTATGAATAATTCAATGACAGCCAAGAAAGAATGATAAACAAATCCAACGAGTTCTTTTTTTTGGGGGTTAAATAAGCACCAAAAAAAATTTGTTTTTGTTTTGGTCAACGGTTTACGTATTTGATTGACTTTAGCAAATTCCTCTACGTAAGGCAAAATCTCCACATAAAATATTTTTGATTCCATTTATATAATTGTACATATACTTAGAATATCCATAGTTTAACTTGTAGTATAGATCCGAAATTTAAAATTTTTGTATACAAGTGTAGCAAATTATAGCATAAGATTTATGATATTTGTTAATCTAAAAAATAAAGAAATGATATTAATTCATAATTTTTATCATAGCATCATGTATATATATGGGTGAGTTATAGTCGACTTCATTGATTTTTTTTTATCTAAAATATCAAAATACATATATTTTCTGAAAACTAAGATTTGTGAATTTGTGCAAGAGTGTAAGTTAGAGTTATGTATATTTATGATAATTTACCTTTGAATAATTCAAATCCAATTAAAAAAATTCGGACAGCAACAAAAAAAAAGGGACAAGTCAATGCAATACCGAAATTTGTTGGTCCACGATACGATGACGCAGTTATCTTTATTATTATTATTATTATTTTTTTGTGAATCTACAAAATACAAATGACTCGAATGAAAATTAATTTACCGCAGTGATAAAGGAAAAATGATTTAACCATAATGAGTCAAGGCTCTCTAATCTCTATCGAAGGTGGTTATTTCGGTTAGTCAAGGGTCAACAAAAGCTATCTTCGTCCTCGAATAAACATATATAAGCCCTCAGCTGAAACAGAGTGTGTTTCTTTCCGAGTCGCAGAGGAGAAGAAACAGAGTGTGTTTAGCGTTTTAAAATATCGTGAAGGTTTAGGATCAAGATTCATTGTTCAGTCTCTCTCTCTCACTTTTTAGTGTAGCTTTCTGCAGATTCTTTGCCAGAAATCTTTTTTGGTTTCTGCTAAAATTTTGTCTCGTAACCTTAAGAATTAAATCGAATCTCATCTCTAGTCTCGGGTAAACCCTAGAATTGTGAGAGATTCCACGACGAACAGACTCCACTCTTCTCGTATCTCCCGCTATTGCTGTAAAACAGAGTCTTTGCTCTGTTTCAAGAACTGTTTTTTATCAATTTGGATCCAACAAGCCTATTGGTTATTCATTTGAGATTGCTTCTGATCCAAACCTAAAACAATGTTACATCGCTGAAACAAGTAACATCATCAGTGCTCCTCTCAACCCGGATCGTCTCTATCTCAGGTACTATCTAATTTGCCATCATTTATTAACTCATGATCTTAACGGACGTCCCTGGTACAGTTTCCGAACATGGAGGCCTTATTCACGGTGACACCAGAGACTATCCAATCCAAGCCTATTGGTCCTTCAATTGATGTTGCTGCTGCTGATCCTAATCAACAAGTACCGAGGAAAATACAAAGACAAAGGTAGATTTATCAAAACAATGACCAATTTGACTGTATGACTCAGCTCAAAAAATGAAGAGGACTCTCGAACAGATTCAACTCTCTCTCTCAAACAATCTACAGTTGTCTTAAACTCAAAATCTTCTGTGATAGATACGCTTTTTTATTTATTGCCGTCAAGCTTTTGCTTCGGATAGTTATGTGTGCCTTTGACGGCACGGAACATATCTCTCTCTTGTCAAGTAATAGCTAGGTTGGCGCAACAGCCCTTATTTCTCCACTTATATACTGATTCTGCCACTAAGAAGTACCTCTTGCACAAATTAAACCCTCCTACGAAGCCATTTACCACTTTTACTTATCTACAATAATTAAACATGCCTAAAATTTTGTAATTGATATTTTGGAATGAACACTCCTTCCTTCATAAGGATCTTGGACATTTTGGAAAAGACATTTTATATTTCTGGCCGCCATTTTCACAGGTAATTTGGTATTCTTTTATATTTTCATAAAGTCTAGTTAGACAATTTGTCTTGCATGGAAGCCCTAGACTTATTAAAACTTTAAATTTCCTTAGGATTCAGCTATATTACGAGTTGAAAAACTTCTGACTGCCATGATCGGTCTTACATTGTAATTGCTTTTGTGTAGCGCTGTAGATTATGATTAACTACAGCGATGCTTACTTTAAATCATTTCAGATTATGATTTATAAGGCCGATGCATTATCCGCAAATTTATCCTTATGGTATTCAAGAATTAATACGTAAAGGTGTTTTGTTATGTCTTTCTCCAGTAGCCAAATGCTTGCTTTTTTGTTATTGTTTAAATTACTGAACGTGATTAGTTTCTTACAGTTGGTTCTGTTCAAACATTTAAAAAAAACTACTGAATTAGCCGACAATTTGGAATTGAGTACAATTTCAGTAGCTGATCAAATACTTGTGAATTTAAAACATTTATTTTCCTTTTTACCTTGTCTTGAGTGAAACCTTAAGCAGATGTCATTGTCTGTGGAGCGCTTCAAACAGACGGTCTGAATTAATTTTACATTTAGGCACAGGAAGGTATTACAGAGGAGAGTGGACAAGTTTCATGGAAGCAAGTGAAAGAAGAAGACCATTCCAAAATTATCGACCGCTGTTTCTAACAACAACATCTTCACATTCTTAGCTCCAACGTAAAACAGTAACAAAAAATGCAATCCCGAAACCTAAAACTGAAAACCGAAAACCAAATGAGAACCAGCTCTTATTCTCATAAACCAAAGCTGAAAAGAGAATCGAACCGGACCGGATCTTTAAACCTTGTATGCATTTGTGTGATTTTTTACCCTGTTCACTTGTTAGATTCAACTATATCTTTTTCTCATTTATTTCGACGTTACTCTCAAATCTCAATATGTAAATTAACTTACGAAAAAGCTATATGCATTAAATAAAATTAGCATTAATTTTCTTTTGACTGACAGGAGAAAAATGTTGTTGCTTGATTAATAAGGTAAGGTTCCTAAAATAGTTTGACTAAAACGATAGGAATGAGTAGTCAATAAAATAAACCTCTACCAAATTTTTTTTTGACTGACATGTTCAATTAAGGTAATTTCATGATTTAAATACCAAATACATGGATAAATTATGTTAAAAGAAATAAATTATTAGTCAATAAAATAAAAAGATAGATTCTCCATTTATCATTTAAAAGAAAGTTGAGAAACTATAGTATTAAAATCAATCAATTTAATTTATTAAAGAAGAAATTCAACTTTGGAATTAGATTTTACTTCAACTATAGGGCAAGAAGCCAAATATGTTTCTCTTTTGTTTCTTTTTCACCTATAGTATTAAATTTAGTCTTTTGATAACATTTTAAAATTAAAACCAAAATTTAAGGCACAGTGGAGAAGAGAACTGTCACCGTCGACGAAGATTCAGACGACTCTGCTCATTGTTATATGGAACCGACGGTAACACCATTGGAGCCGGATGCTCAATTTGGAGATGAATACGTTCACGTCGATGACCCCAGGCCTCCTGGAGATATCTCGTTAAGCGATAGCATAGTGAATGTGGAGAAAGAGGAGCTGAAAGCGGAGGTGGAAGAAAATAGCGATTCCGGTTCAGTGATAACCGGCGTAGATTCAATTCTTGATTCTGGTGATGCCGGAGACGACGATATCTGCGGTGGAGAGGATGGTGGTGGTGATTGTGCGGTGGAGACGACGAAATTGGAGCTTCCTGAGGAATTCGCGGAAAGCGTTATGGTTCTAACGTGCGATTCTACAGCGGAGGGCGGATCTTGTGATGTGTATTTGATTGGCACTGCTCATGTTTCACAGGTATCTTCTTTAAAAATCGAAACTTGGTGACTGGTTTTGCGATTTGGAAATGTTTGGATAATGATGAAGGATTTCAAATATTAGGTAGGCATTGTTGGGGTGTAATGTTTGGGGGGTTGTGTCATTTTGAGGTTGCAGAAAACGTTAATGCAGAAAGATTTGAGCTTTACATTAGAAACGCAGCGGGAACATTGTGGAATTGAGAAAGATATGGTTTATAGACTTGAAATTGAGGACAATGTTCATACACCTTCCCTAAACATTAGAAATTATTTGCTTTAACTAGCTTGGATTGGGTATTGTATAATATTAACCCTTTTTGATTTGCTTGATGTGGAACTATAGTATATTGGCATTCATATGGATTGGATAGTTGTTCTAACAATTGCATTTTTGTTTTGTTTTGTAGGAATCATGTCGAGAAGTTGAAGCTATTGTCAGCTTCATGAAACCACAGGTTCTTCTCCTTTACAGTGAATTCTTTTATGTATCTTTCTCTCTCTAAGAATGTGGCTGATGACAGGTCGTCTTCGTGGAGCTGTGTTCAAGTCGATTATCTATTCTCACACCTCAGACTTTGAAGGTTTTGCTCTACATAACTCTTATAATATCTCCAGTTTCAGTTTAACAATCTGATATCATGGACTAGATTTGTTCATCGTCTTCCCTTCTTTTGCTAGAAGATGTCTAAATTTTCTACTGGAATTACTAATGAATGAGCTGCCGATCGGGAAATGTCTTGTAGATAGAGAATTTACTTCACTTGTTGTATATGTGATGCTATATCACGTAGTTTTCTGTCAGATGTACTTATTTTCTAGCTCTTCTATCCAACTTTTTTTTTTATATATTATGGAACTGTGCGATATTTTGGTTTTCCAGATTCCGACGGTGTCGGAAATGATAGACATGTGGAAGAAGAAACACAACACATTCGGAATAGCTTACGGATGGTTTCTTGCAAAGGCATGCTTCCTTGGTTTAGATCTTCTTTGATGGTAGCTTAAATTTCTGTATTAATAACTTATATCCTTTTCTTATGTTAGATCGCCAGTAAGCTTGATGTTTTACCTGGTGCTGAGTTTCGTGTGGCATTTGAAGAAGCAAACAAATATGGTGGCAAGGTTATTCTAGGTGATCGTCCAGTACAGGTGACTTTGGTGATCCAAGAATAAGTGATCATAGTCTTAAAAACTTTTTTTAAAGGAATCTTATGCATTGGTATTTCAGTTTTGAATCAGTGTTTTACTGAGTATTTATTTTCTTTCGGATTTGATGAAGCAGATCACGTTGAAGAGAACATGGGCTAAAATGCCTCTATGGCACAAAGTAAAGCTTTTGTACAGCATAGTGTTTCAAGCTGTCTTTCTACCGAGCCCTGAAGAACTTGAGAAGATGGTAGAAAGTCTTTGCTTTTTTCGTTTTCTCTTTGAAGCTTATGTGATTCAGTCAGTGTAAATATTGAGTGTTGATGAAATTGTATGGCTTTTAGCTGAAAGCTATGAACGATGTGGATATGCTGACATTGGTGATTCAAGAAATGAGCAAGGAATTTCCATCTCTCATGGATACACTTGTGCATGAGCGAGATAAGTTAGTATTGTATTCCTCTCTCTATTTATCCAGTTTCATCAGATTAATTGACCGGGTTCTCGAAAACTTGCATTATCACTAGTAATTCTATTGAATGTGTATACTATATGGTTCTTCTTGAAACCCAAAAGGTCTGTCTTAAAGTCATAACCATGATGATCCTTTCAAACTCTCGTTTCTTTATGTTTTGGCTACTCTTTAAAATATTGAAAAGTGTGACAATTTATCGACTTCTGTATGTAGATTTTTTTCCTGATATTTTTGCAAAATGTTGTATTATATATATCTCAGGTACATGGCATGTATGCTGTCAAGAGTTGCAAGTGAGCATAGCTCGGTCGTGGCAGTTGTCGGTAGAGGGCATCTTCAGGGGATCAAGAAGAACTGGAACCAACCCATAAATGTTAGTAACAATCTTTACAATCTGGAATTTTCATTATATACATCTTTGACTAAAAACAACGCAATAATAATATACTGAGCTATGATTATTGTGCTAATGGTATTGTAGATGAAGGATCTGTTGGAGATACCGAAGAATGAATCAATCTTTCGTGTAAAGAATGTCCTTAAATCTCTGGCGATTGTAGTCGTCGGGACGGCCATAGTTTCGCGCATTTATCTTCTTGCAAGGACAAGTTAAAATACCCTCGAGGCAAAGAGAGTTTCTCATCGTGAGGACAATAAAAATTAAGCTAAATAACTGTGATCATTACATAGATTTTCAGTAACTGTTGTTATATAATCTATGTTGTCATGATTTTCTTTCTGTTTAGTTTATCAGTTGAATAATTTCATAATCATTCCTCTCTCATGTCTCCACTCAACTACTCTGAGTTCTTTACTCTTGAATCATTTTTCTTTTGTCCCATATTATGTCTCTAAACTTTAGTTGATTTAATATATATATTTTTTCTTTTTTCCTTTGTTCAATTATTCCACTAACTACCTAATCGAATATCATGCCAAATTCAATCGAATATCACGTATAGACCCATAGTGTTATAACAGACACACACACAGACACAATGACACAAACAAGACCCAACTACACATCCAGTTATTATCATGAATTTCTTATTTCCTCGAGTCTTTTTTACATGCATTATAACAACTTGCGCTCTTCACTGTATATAAATATATATATTACGCATTGTGAAATCATAGTTCTTTTTTTTCATAAACATACCAAAACACAATCATTTTTTTTAACATGATAGTGACAATTGTCTCATACACCCAAGAATTCACCATGGAAGTCGGAGAACAGGAATCTGTGTTGGACATCAAGAAACGATTAAGACAGTTTCTTCAGATCCCAACATCTTCTTTAACTCTCTTTGTTTCTTGTTGGGAACTCCTCGACGGTCTCGACATGGATGATTACCCAATCATCTCACACGGCACCAGGATCGATCTCACCGTAACTCCTCTTTTCACCGTATCCTCTTTTACTAACCCCGCCGTTAAAAAAATCCACGTCACCGTCAAGTTCCCGTCGAAACAGTTCGCCATCGAAGTAGACAAAACCGAAACGGTAACTTGAATTGCTTCATCTCACATCTTCATTACAGGCTTTTAAGTTTCTTGATTAACAAGTTAAATGTTTTTGTAGGTAAGTAGCTTGAAAGACAAGATTCACATTGTTGAGAATACACCGATAAAGCGAATGCAGTTATACTTTTCCGGGATTGAGCTAGCTGACGATTTTAGAAACCTACATGAATACGGAATTAGAGAATTCTCAGAGATTGTCGTGTTTCTCAAGTCAATCAACCGAGCCAAAGACGTTGCTCCGGTGAGGAAACTGTGTTTCTTGGTGCAGACGTCATCTAGTTTATTCAACTCTGCGAGGATACCTGTGGAGATTAAGGACTCTTGTACTATCTCGGAGATGAGAGAAGGGTTACAAGCTAACAAGACGTTGCCAAGAGACGAGTATATATTTGTACACAAGCAACGGATTATGCGAGAGAATTGTAGTCTTCGGTGGCATGGTGTTGAAAATGGTGAGACTCTTTTTGTGTTTAAAGGCTCTATTAGTCGTGGTAGTTACTAAGATTTGCAAAATTAAGGTTCGTATTCGAGGTTTTTAATAAGTCCTTCTCATGAACTCATGATTAATCCTGACATTATGGTGTGTATTGTATAGAAAGTTATGGTTCTTGGGGCCATGTTTTAATTCTCAAAAAGAACTTGGTGGTCAACACGATATTATCATTACATTTCAAAAAAATTAAGGCAACTACAAAATCAAATAAATCCTTAAAAAAAAACTTATAAAAAATGTTATTTAAATGATATAGAGACTAAACAGACTACAACTTCAACATGATGTAGTTGATGTGTTACGTCTCCAAACAAGTTTTCGGGTAGTTTAACGCTATAATAAAACCTATACAATCTAATTTGGGCAATGCAATGTACGGTTGAACTATTAGGTTACATGTCATAGTCAACACAATATATCACTACATTTCCAAACTAAGATAAATACATAATCAATTAAAATCCTTTCAAATTTGACCGTATAAAAAACATTGCTATAAAGTGGAGATTATTGATTATTAGATTTTAATATATTTTGAAATCCAAATAAAAATTTGTTGTTCAAAGATTAATGATTTTAAAATCTTTGTTAAAATCACATGCTATTCGTTCAATAATTTTTAAATACTACTTAAAATCAAATATCATTTAATCCTACAGATTTACTTATTGGTTTGCACAATATATTTTAACATAATTGAATGGATTTTTCCAAATGAATTACAAGAAAAAATCTACAATTTTATAAATAGTAGCTATTCCTGAATTTAAATTTGTTCATGAATAGAAAATAATCATGTTAAAGGCAGATTTCTTTCCACACAAGATCCATAACTAAAAACAAAAACAAAAAGTTGTGCTCGTTTATAATCGAATTTATTAAGAGATAATCCTGTTTTTAATCATGTTAAATTAAGCAGATTGGTTTTGAGATAATATCCCGTTGTTAAAAGATATATTAGTTAATGAATTTCCCGTACAAAGAGGCTTTGATCTGTTTTGTACATAGAAGAAGATGAAGAAGAATACACAAAAGAAACTAATCAAATCATAAAATTTTCATTAAGCTTCTTACTTGTTAAACAAGAACAATTATCACAATATAATCACAAAAGCAAAAATAATGAAAATGGAATGGTTTAAGAAAATAAAATCAAGAATCTCTATCCATTTCTGTTTCTCCTTGTTCACCCTCTCTTGCTTTCTCTTTTCCATCTTCAACATCATCATCATCATCCTTTGTTTCTTCATTGTTCTTCTCTTCTTCTCTATCTTCTTCACCATTCTCCATCGTTACATCTTCCTCTTCATCGTCTGTTTTCGGCTTTGCCTCTTCATCTTCTTCTCCGTTTCCTCTTTTACTCTCTGCTTCCGACGAGATCTCCTCCATAGAAGCAGTATCATCTCCTCTTCCTTGAGATCTCTCTTCCTTGTAAACCAAATCAGGGTGCTTAAAGAACAAATACATATGAGAATCTTCTCTCACTCCTAGATCTATCAACATCATTTCATCTTCATCCTCATTCACTGTTCTTCTCTCCTCTTCATCTCCGACCACAAGTATCAAACGCTTCACCGATACGTTCACCTCCGTCGCAATCTTCTCCTTTAATTCCCTCACCGTCGTATTCTCACTCACCTCCGTATCTATAAATGTCCCCGTTATTATCTCCACACTTAGCTTCATTGCTTCAATTCTTTCCACCAAATCTTGTCATTTTGGTTCATAAGACAAATATTCATTTGTTCTTTCTTCTGTTTCTTTTGTGTTTCAATCTTGCGATTCACCCTCTCTCTGTCTCTCTCTCTTTTATTCTTTATGGTTTTTGATTTCAAGATCTTGTTCTGTATGAAAACATGAACTAACCAAACACAGGCATGCGATTTTCGTTTTCAATTCAATATCTTATATTGAATATTTTGTTTGAGTTTATGGTAATTAGTATCTCATTTCATTAAATATAGTTCCGGATATGTTGCAACGAGACTTTTAATATATTTTTGACTAAGAAGTATTCTTCCACAAACTCTCTCCTCATGTTTCGGGAACTAATTAACAAAAAACAAAAACAAATTTAGGAAACTACTTGATGGTCAAATTCATAGATTTATATCTAAATATTTTACTAAAAGAAACATAAGTGTTATCACCCTATTTTTTTTGTAAGCAATCTTTATAATAAACATATACATAAAAAAAGGAAAAAAAACTATTCAAATTTTGTGTAACAGCCAAGGTTCATGTATACTTTTATCTAGTCCATCACTCCATTGTTTCACTCTTCACAATTATCAAAGTCACTATTATCGTACTATTTGAATTAAAGCTAAACATCACAAATTATCACAAAACAAGGCAACACGATATGCAATGCAAAACTAACAAAACAATAAGCAATAAAGAAAATAAAAAGGCTAACAAGAATAACATATATGGGAAAAATATTGGATCAGTGGAAAATCAATTGGTGAGAGCAAGCTAAAATTTATTATGCAAGGACCGCCAATTAGCTCAATTCTAGAACCTATAACCCACATTTTTTTAATCCACTAATCATTTCACTAATCATATAACTATATTAAAATTTTATGTGCAAAATATGAACAATGAAGTCAATGTAGTTCAACATTCATTCTAACATCAAATTTCATTAGCTAGGAAAAAAATATACGTTAAACAATGGCTTTGACGTTTTATGGAACATTTTCAAACGAAAAATATTGAATGGTCTTATTATTTTTTTGTCAACAAAATGAAAATAAAACGATTAAAAGTTAAAAGAATCAGAAAACCAAACAGATAACAATCTTAGTTAAAACTAACATTGAGAACATCTTAATTACGATGACCATATAATAAGTTTGTCTTAAACATTATTCATCATAATATATCAAATTCATAATCCGACAAGTGATTTCTTACATATGGTGGAAATCAAATCACAAATCAAAGATAGAAGATAATGCATTAAAATAATAAAGATCATAGATAGATGATTGAGAAATTTTCTTTAAAATGATGGGAATATTAAAATTTCATGAAACTACGTGTAGGAGTTTGGTAGATCATAAACTAGAAAGAAACTTATGTTCAAAATGTCTAAAACCTTGTTCAAATATACAAAAAGTTTGGTTAGGCTAATCTAGTTTTTAACGGGTGTCATCATATAACAAAGTGATCTTTGAACTTATGGTGATCAGTCGATCGTGGTAAAGATCTCAGCGGATCCCTCTTTTTTCGAACGGTCTGGTTTTTCAAAAGGATTCCGAGTCTTCTACCTCAACCCAATGATCGGCCAATTGTTGGGTGGCTTGATAACTGATGCCCCCTTGATTACTGGTTCAAAGTAGTCAAAAGATGCTCAAAGAATCCATAAGAAGTTTAAATGAGATAAAGGCAAAAAAGCAAAACAAGAACAATCAATGAACATAACTATATATATAAAAATGGAAAATATCATATTTTCTAGAGGGAAAAGAGACCACAAATGTAGATAAGAGATTATATGATATGATTTATCTTGTAATTGATTTTAGTGTTTAAAAAAAACTACGATTTTCAAAAAGTTTTAAAATAATTTCACTTTTTGAAATATCAGTAAGCTGGGCCGAATCTCGTAATCTTCCAAACCCAGAATTTTATTAATGATCAAACATTAAAAATAAAATAAAAATAAAATAGCGGATGTGAGTTATGTTACAAATTCTTCATTTATATTTATATTCTCATTTCTTGTAATATATTATACATTCCACTGAACTGGTTGAATAATGTTCTGTATTCACATATATTCTAAGTAAATTTAAATTTATGATAATTTAGTGGATGGTTCATAATGTTGGGTTTGAACTTTTTTTTATTGTGGTTTCAGTTATAGTTGGTTAATGTAGTAAAAATTTCACATTTTAGGATTAATTAGTTTGTACCTGGACTCGAGACTCTATATGCATGAGTTGTCGAAGTTCAGATGTATTTATACTTGATATATAGTTATAGACATAATATAGTTGCTCTCATTGCCTGTTCATGCATTTAAAAAAAAATTGGTGCGAGGATGCAGATGAAATACGTTCACGTTTCGACATTTCGTCAACAATCCACGTCATGCTAAGTTAAAATATAATTATTTATATAAGAACAAAAATTAATAATAAAAACACTTTTACATTTATTTAATATAATATAAGGAAAGTTGAAAGGTAATATAAACATTTGTGATTTGTTTTGCAGTGAAAATACAAGCAGACGTGTACATGCATGCATGTTTATTCCATGAATGCATACAACTAAGAAAATTACAGGCTGTCAGTTTTTCTATAAATGGTGTAATAGTAACAACAACTTTTTACAAACAAACAAAAAAAAATGTTTGATCCCCACAGTAATTAATGGTTAGTAAGTTTTCAGTTACCCTTGAAGAGTCATGCAAAAAATAATGATTCCTTTTGGGATTACACTAATGATTTTTGAAAGCAAAGAAACTTTTAAACCTTCTGATTAAAAAAAAGAATTGTAAACCGAAAAGTGACTTTTAAACCTGAAAATTGTTAGTTTAGCCAGCAGCTTCTACGCTATTCACTTATACATGCAATTGAGTACTAATAATTTTTTTTATCTCTTAATTTGATGAATTTAAATCTTAATTCCTCGGAAAAAGTGGCTTATTTTGTATTCTGAAGTATGACCATTATCGTGAATAAATATAGACAATATTCTTATTGTTTTTGTAGATATTAATCATGTAACCTTATTCTTTACAGTTGAATAATTATTGTAACTTAGCTTTTTGTTAAGTATGATTATTTTTTTGGTCAAACTCATTTTATTTATTAAAATGGTAATAAAATTGTTGACCAGCAATATTAAGTAATGTATAGTGATATTAGATTAATGTTTTGGTTACTGCCGTTCTCAAAATTAATTTAGCATATCTATTGTTTATTAATTTCTTAAAAATTTCTTTTTTTTGACGTTTTGACGATCGATATAATTCATAATGATATTATACTAGATTTTTCATTTTTTCATTCTAGTATTTTTACAAAGAATGATCGATCTAGTCAATGATAATATAATAAATTTTCTATTCTGTTTCTAACTATGTTGACTGATATATAAAATCTATTTAAAAATTAATTATTCTTATGAGTAATCTAAAATTATATAAAAGTATTATCTATATTATATTTTTTAAAACATATGATAATATTTTATAATAGATTTTTAGTATTTATGAATAAGGTTTGATAATTAAAGATTTTTAATCAAAAAAAATTGAATGTATTTTCAGTATAAAATTTAGATCTTGAAAAGACTGAAACAATCACTTTTCATCAGAATCTATACATACTCCTAGACTCCTACCATATTAGGTTTTATAGAAATTTTTTATTTCTGAAAATGAAAAGTTTTAAATTACAAAAATGGATAAAAATATTAATATGTAATAGAAGACCAATTGTCATTAATTTATTAATGGTAAAAACCTAAATTTAGTTGTCTACTTATTCAATTAATATTACTTTATAATTCATAACCGTAAATGCTAGCCAATTCAATTGTGCCACGTGGATAAAAAGATAGAAATTGTGAAAAAGTAATCATCAACTATTCCTCTCTTTCTTTTCTTCTGTTTTCTCTCTATCTCTCTCTCTATCTCTCTCTCTCTCTCTCTCTCTATATATAACTCACCATTAAATTCAATAGCACACTCATCAATAATCCTCACTGCAATTATCTCTCTTAAACACTTTCACTTACGCTCTCCTTTGAACAGTACTCCTCAAAACCGCTTCGTAAAACCATCAGCGGTTTTCCGACCAAACCCATTACCTATCGATAGAATTCAAGGGTTTGTCCTATGTATATTGTTTTTTAACATCTTCAAGATTTGTCCTATTTTTCATCGACAACGTATATATATGTAACACTCATTAACTTCATGATTAGATTTATTGCACCATGCCGTTTTTATGGTAAAAATCGAATTATCAATAACGTCTTTGTTCATGTACAGACATCAAATGATATGATGAGATGAAGCTAGCATCTATTTGATTCTTCTGAGTTTACCAACCTTAAAAGGTACCACTGGATTCTCTTATTTATCCTTTTTCTATTTTACGTTTTTGTATTTAACTATGCATCCCTATTCATATACTTTATGTATATGTGTGTATTAAATGCAAAATAATATTAGTGGAAATTTAATATATCACACAATTTTTTTTCTTTTTGATTTTTTTTGGATGCTGATCAGCCGTGATATCATGTTTTTTTCTTGATTATATAATTTGACAATATTTAAAAAGAAAAAGATAATTATTTTTGATGAAATGCTTTTGATAAGTAAAATCTGTATATTCCATAATCAAAATCTATATTTTTTAAATATTAAAATTTCGTGCGTGTTAACTATTAGTTCAGTACTATTTAACGTGTAGATTAATGAACAGTCAACCAATATTTTTATATTACATTATTATATATATAATAAATATTTTATTTTATTTTTTATATACTATATTACTTTATATTATATATTATATTTATATATAATTAATATAAAATAAGTATATGATATTACATCTATAATTTAAGGATTTTTGTTTACATTTTCAAAGTTTTATCAAAAACTAATAACAAGAAATTAACTGAACTAATGAAATATCTAGATCGATTAACAGGATGCTAGACTATTATTGATTATATTGTCTAGATAGTCATTTTTTAAAGGCAAAGATACTGAACTTTATTAAAAATGTTATAGTATTTGATCTATTTACGGTTATTATATTTGCTATGGAAAAAGAATCTACTATTTATTTGTTTGTATTTTTTTCTTTTTCGAGTTTTCTTTATTTTTGTAAATTGAGAAATTTTCGCCACCATAAAAATAATTTCAAATAAAATAATTTCAATAGTATTATGATCTTAAATCAGTTTTAGAGAAAATTTTCTTCTAAGAAAAAAGTTTCGTAATTTTGTATGTCAACAAAACACGATCGTCCATCGTGTGACTCGAAAAAAAAATAAAACATTTTTTTAATATAATACTTAATTTTTTTTCAGTATTCAAAGTTTTACATTAGACACTAATGCTATTTGGCCTAACGTGGAGATTATCAGCTGATGTTTATATATTATAGTATTTTATATACCTAATTGATATAAAGTAAACATTTGATATTCATATATATCTTATGATTTTTATTTTATTTTTTTCAAATTTTATTAAAAAAATGTTAAATAAATTAATAGAATGTTTAGATCGATTAATAATGCATCTAGACTATAATATTATTGTTTTGACTGTTTAGGTAGTCGATTTTTAAAACAATGATTTATATTAATCTTTAATCTATTTATGGTCACTATATTTTTTTATAGATAAAAGAATCCATAATTTATCTTTTTTTTTGTATTCTCTTCCTTTTTGCGATTTTTTTTGTTCTATTTAGATTACTGTAAATTGAGAAACCAGAAAAACAATTACTTTTAAATTAAACGCTGTCCAGTGTTTCTTTTTTTTCGGTTGATACTATGATCTTAAATCAGTCTCGGAGAAGGTTTGTCCTTTTTCTAATCTTAATTGATTTTTACAAAATCTTTTTGGGCTAATTTGTTTTTAAATCTATATGAAATTCAATTTGTGTTGATTGGTTCTTAATATGCTGATTGTGATATTATGCGTTTTGTTTGTATCCTAAATTTCGACTGGTGGATCCTTTGATTACAACTATCACCCTCAATTACTTTTTCTATATTACAGTCAGCTGATTGTTGTCTGTTTCTCTTACAAGATCTTTACGAAAAAAAAGGAATAAAAAGAGAAGAAAAAGTAGTTGACGTGAAAAAAGCTAACTTCTTGTTGTTGTAATGAATGAACCGTGTCTGAGCGAGAGAGAGTGTGTGATCTAGATATTAAGGAAAACAAAACAAAAAAATACCCTAATTTCTAGATATTATGAGTTTAAATTATCATCTATCTGATTTGAATTCAATTTCTAGTAACTGATCACTTTGATTTGTCAAACTCTTTAGATCTTCCAGAATATCCAAAGAAAACGTAGCAAAAATATTTCAGCCAAACATGGTACCAGTGGATACGAACAACAACAACAACAACGGAGACAATGATAACAACAACAACATGAATGGTGGTACTATTGTTGAGCATGAGGAACTCGACAGTGCGAATACAAGTGAGAACCAAGAAGATGGAAGCGACCAAGATCCTCGTCCTAGTAAGAGAAAACGATATCATCGTCACACCCAACATCAAATCCAGGAGATGGAATCGTAATTCTTTCTTAACTTTCATTTTTTTAAAAAATTGTATCGAACCTTAATTATATATAGATCAATACAAAAAAACATATAGAATACTTTCAAATCTTTCATTAATTGTTTTGTTTCTTTTGTTGAATAGTTTCTTCAAAGAGTGTCCTCATCCAGATGACAAGCAAAGGAAAGAACTTGGCCGTCAATTGGGACTAGACCATCTTCAGATCAAGTTCTGGTTCCAGAACAAACGCACCCAAAATAAGGTATATACACTATATAATAAATTTATCATCACTTCCCACATAGTTAGTATTTACTAATGTTGGTTTCGATTTATATAAATGTATTCATGATTTACACATATATAATGTTGAAATATAATACATTAGTGTGATATGAAACAAAATCAAGTTAGAAGATTTTTAGGATTGTTGCATTTGGTAAAAAAAAATTAAATCTATACACATGTATTATGCATAACGTTTTTCAAAATAAACGTGCATGTGGATACGCAAAAGTACACACTGTGTGAATGTTGTACGAACGCATTGAATATTCGATTTCTTCATTTAATGAATTCTTTATTCACTTGAAAACCAGAAACTTCGCTGTCTTTGTTATTCATCCACGCCAAAGATATATAACCAACCACTAAGTTGGTTTATAACATTTTTGATATTTTATTTTTGCAGAATCATCAAGAACGCCATGAGAACTCACAACTTCGGGCGGAGAACAATAGGCTTAGAGCCGAAAACCACCAATATCGAGAAGCTATTGCTAATGCCTTATGTCCTAAGTGTGGAGGTCGCACCGCAATTGGCGAAATGTCTTTCGAGGAACATCATCTTCGCCTCGAAAATGCTGGGTTAAACGACGAGGTACGTACTATATGTGCACTAAAGGATGAATAAGTGAACCATGCACCCTTATAGTGTTTTGTTTAATGTAAAATGTTAGACATACACAAATATATGATTGGTCTCATAACCATTTTATAACTGACCATTTACATTGTGAACCTCATAGATTCTTATACGTTTTTTTCCTTTTTTTGTTTCGCCAACAACATACATTATACGGATTTGAAAGTAACGGCACTATTACATGGTCAGTCCTATACATATAAAAGTTAATTTTAACACTTGTCTTGTTTCTTTTGTCTTTTTGGGTCTAGATCCGTCAATTGTCTGCGGTGGCAACCAAATGTACAGGCAATCCTGCAATGAACTATCCTCTTATGTCTCCTCCTATTCAGCCTCGACCTTTCGAGGTCGGGATGGGATCTAATGGAAGAGAAGTGTATGGAAGTCTCAGAAACCTCTCGGGGTCCATCATTGGAGTGAAAGATGCTGATAAGCCGTTGGTCATAGAGTTAGCAGTTGGAGCCATGGAGGAGCTAATGGCTACGGCTAGTGTGGGTGAACCGCTGTGGAACGTAGGAGCTAACGGCAGCTTAGATTTGAACTTGGATGAATACACAAGATCATTTCTAAACGGACTCGGGCCTAGACTGAACGGGTTTAGAACCGAGGCATCAAAGGCAACCACAATCGTGTTCATGAACCATCTGAACGTTGTTCAGAGGCTAATGGATATGGTAAATCAATTATTCAATCTAATTATTATGATCCTTAATAAACACTTTTCAACAACATACATACATTAGTAGTGTCTACAAGGTGTTTTAATTAAGTAACGTGGTACTCGCAGAATCTATGGTCGACCATGTTTATTGGAATGGTTGCTAGAGCCATGACTCATGAAACTATCTTCACTGGAGTCCAAGGAAACTTCGACGGAGCTTTCCATCTGGTAATCTTCCAATTTGCTTTGTACATAATATATATATGTATGTACAAGAGGAGTTGTAAAACATGAATGCTTATCAATATAACTAATATTATTGTTGTTATTACTTCATAGATGACTGCTGAATACCAAGTTCTTTCGCCAATAGTCTCAACCCGCGAATGCTACTTCGTCCGGTACTGTAAGCAGCAAGGTGACGGTTTATGGGCGGTGGTCGATGTTTCAATCGACCATCTTGTTCCAAACCTTCAACTTAAATGTCGACGAAGACCCTCTGGATGTCTGATTCAACAACTTCCAAATGGATTCTCAAAGGTATGACTACAATTTGTGTGTTGATTGTCTTGTTATGGTTTTGTGTGTGAATCAAGTTAAATGGTTATCTTGTTGGTTTTGAAAAAAGGTTACTTGGGTTGAGCATGTGGAGGTAGACGACAGAGGAGGAGTTAACCCTTTGTATAAGCACTTAATCAGCTCTGGTCAAGCTTTCGGTGCTAACCGTTGGGTTGCAACATTGGAACGCCAGTGCGAGCGTTTAGCAAGCATCGTTGCTACAAACATTCCATCCGTAGAACCAGATGGTCTAATAAGTATTTACTACTCCTTATGATCTTACCTAATCACATACATTGCTTTTAAGAGATAAACCCTCTCTCTGTTTTGTTTTTTTTGATTTTTTGTCTTAACCATCTTGTGAGTTTTGTGGAATGGTGCAGCGATGACAAACGGTGCAAAGCAGAACATTCTGAAATTAGCTGAGCGGATGGGGAGAAGTTTCTTTGCTGGAGTGACCACTTCGACTGCAGATATGTGGTGTAACTTGTCTGGTTTTACAGGAAATACTGTCAGAGTGATGACTCGGAAGAGCGTGAATGATCCAGGAAGGCCTCACGGGCTCATTCTCTCCGCATTCACTTCGGTTTGGGTCCCGGTTTCTCCTAACACTGTCTTTGAATTCCTCAGAAATGAGAACAATCGAATCAATGTTAGTACTTTTTTGGGACAATAACTCCTTAGACTTTGTTTTGCTTTCTTTCTGGATATATAACATGTTTTGAAATGTTATCTGCAGTGGGATGTTCTCTCAAATGGAGGAGCTGTTCAGTTGTTGTCACAGATTGCAAATGGGAGAGACAGTAGGAACTGTGTATCTGTACTCCGGGTAAAAAGTTACCTGAGTGAATCTTTTTAGTATGCATTCTTTTCGATCTTTGATATGTGACTCTTGTGTTATTTTTTGTTTCTGGTTACAGAGTGCAAACACTTGCCAGAGCAAGATGATGATGATTCAAGACAGCTCTACTGATCCAACAGCTTCATATGTGATCTATGCGCCTATTGATATATCCTTCTTAGAGGGTGTTCTCACTGGAGGTGACTCTGATTATGTGCCACTACTTCCTTCGGGTTTTGCTATTCTTCCAGATGGCATTTCTCAGCAAGGAAGAGAAGGAGGAGGGTCACTCGTGAACGTCGCCTTTCAGGTTCTGGTTGAATCAGTTCCTTCGGCTATGCTCACTTTTAGTTCTGTGGCAACCATTGAGAATCTGATCATAGCAACCGCGCAGAAGGTCAAAGCTCACTTTACTTGTCAGGCTGCTTGAAACGGTAACATCACTGAAACCATTTTAGTAAAGTAACTTAATACCATCGATTCTTTCAACACGTTTATGGTGCTGATCAAGACTTGTTTTTTGTTTACAGAAACTTAAGCTAAATGGGAGAAAGAGAGAGACTTTTTTACTTTTTTATATTATTCTAGAAATATTGGAAAGCTTCAAGAGTGGGAGGAGTGAAGAACGAACCTGAGAAAAGCCATGCCTTTGTTTTTGACTGGTTTTTTTTTATGAAGTTCAGGAATTGACTTGTTGACTTTTGCTATTTCAGTTTTAAGTGTTTTGCTTCATTGTTATTGTTGGAACCTTATCAACTCATTTTCTCTGTTTGTGTTTCAAATTTGGTTTATCAAGATATTGAGTACTCTTATTCTCTATTTGTGCTTCAAATTCGGTTTTTTGTTTTTTTTTTCTGGTGGCTTTCAATCTCTTTTTGTGTTCTTTTTGCTGTTTATTTTAGAGGTTTGGTACTTTGGTTTGTCTAAAGATCAAACCTTTTCTTTACAAGACTCTCTCTGTTTTTCAAGACAGACTTGCAAAGAGTTGTTTTCGATCTTGGGCTGTGATTTGCCAAAGACCCCAAAGGTAAAATGTTTGGTAAGGTGAATTATTAGTATAATCAAACTTTCAATTCATAAAAAACAGTACTTTAACAATAGTCTAATATTTTCAAATGCAAAAACATTGGAAAAAAACTAAATCCATTGAGCAGAAAGTCTCTGAGACGTAAGAGGAATTGTTCAACCTGCTGATGAGTAAGTAGTAACCTCATCAAGCACGCTTTCTCCGGGACAAAATAGCTGGTCTCTTGCCAAATGCTCCACTGCTTTTGTTGGACTGAGAAAGAAGACCGCGAAGTAGAGCTAGGACACCAAAACCCATGAAAGGCACATACACCATCAACAATCTCTCAGACGCTCTCCGTGAACCTATCATCTCTCCCAGTATAGCAGCCTAATGCAAATATTCACAGGAATGAAAGCAGAGTGATTCACATTGCAGAACAGCAAGAGGAAGCTCTTAACTCTACTAATTCTACTAATCTGTCTTTCACTAACATACAATGTTGTGAAATCTATGGAATATAACTGCAATTAACAACATCCATTGAAACCAAAAATATATCTTTGAATGTAGCATTAATACAAAGTCCAATGATCAGATTCATTTTCAAAGATCTATGTACAGATTGAGCATTATCAACCAATAATCATCCATCTCATGATCATCATGATGCTCAGCTTGAAGATCAATACCAAACATTTATTATATAATTTTGCAGAGAGATTAAGATCTACCGTACCATAGAAGTCACGAGGGAAGCTCCATACACCATGGAGGTGGTACCGAACCACGATTTCCCGGCGACGATCGCGTAGATGTTGGCGATCGAGAGTGGCTATAGAAGAAGAAGCTCGTGCCAGACGATTCCGACGAGGAAATGCGGCTTCTCCTTGAGAAGATAATCTCCAAACTCGGCGGCGTACCAGCGGTTCAGATCGACGAGGACCGCCGGAAAGATAGCGCCGGGTAGAGCCATTTGGCCGTCGATGAGCGGCGCAAAGACCGCCGTAATCGCGAAGAATAAGAAGAGAACGGCATCGATCAACTTGCAAAATGCTCCCATTTTTTTTCTTCTTTCTGTTTCGAATCTGTCGTTGACCGCGAAAAAAACAAAGAAGAAGACGAGTGCCGAAATTAACGATGTTCCTTTCAAATTTAATAAAACCGAACCGGTTATCCGATTACCACAATTCCGGTTCGATTCAGTGGTAAATTAACACACAGCGTTCGGTTATTGAATCTGCAGTTGTTTTTTTTCAACGTTATGATTCAATTCATTTGCTGATGGTTTTTGCATTTCGAGTGGGAAGAAAAAATGAATTGCATTTTTATCTCTGTTGTTAAGGTTTTATTTTACAAAATCTTATGATAAATCTATTTATCTTTGTAAGTAATTTTAAATCTGTAGTCATTTGAACAAATTGTGTGACTCTTTTCACCTATATTCTAAATCGTCTCTATGGAGTTTCAGCTGAGCTTTGGCTAGCTTTGAGTTTCTTACTGCTCTTCTGCTTAAGCATCTCCTTGATTTCTGCTTCTCTCTTATCAACAACTTTGATCAAGTCCTTGAAACTCGCCGCCCTCAAGCTTTTCCCTGATCTCGAAGAACTGGCTTCTTCGCTCGCTCTTACTTCATCACTTTCTTCTTCTGGTTTCAACCTTTGGCATTGCCAGAAAACTTTCCAGCAGAAGAGAGTGAGTGCAATGAGCCAAACGATGCCACAGATTAGGAAGAGTCCCCAGAAACTCTGTAACGAGATTTGATAGTTCTCTGTGTCTGCAATCTGCATCGAGCATTCGTGGTTGTAGGTAAGCCATTTCTTGCGGATTTTCTCCAGTTCTCCTTCTTCAGACAGCTGCAGGATCGCCGTTGACATGTCCACAGCTAGAGGAGAGTCTCTCTGGAAAGCCTGCAACAATCGAGAGAGATCCGTTAAGCAAGAGACCGACAAAAAGAATAACTCTTGAAAACAGGTTTTTGCATACAAATCCCCAGCCTGTCCGGGTGAATTCCTGTCCAACAGTACGGAACTTGCAATTGCTGTTTGACAATAGAGCTTTGACGTAAGGAAGCTCGTCGACTATGGCTGCCACACCACTGCCTGCGGGACCACGTTGAAGAGCAGAGAGATATTCTTCTTCGTCTTTCAGCGGAATGAGTCTTGATGGAGCTATGTTTAGTTCATTGACCAGATATTTCCATGCAAAGGTACCGTCTTGTACTCCAATTGGTTCGTTGCTTGTTATTAGGCTGTCCATTCCCTCTACCCGAGATGTTAACTCTTGAACGGTGAGGATCGAAGTGAGACTGGCTGTGTAGCTTGAGTTGATGATCAGAACCACAAATAACCATACAAGTAGCACAAACCTCCCCAGCGTGCTCACCGTGTTCTCCCCTGAAGATCAATAAAGTAAGAAGAAAAAAAAACACTTGAGAGCTTGAAAATAACATTAAAAAAAACCGAGGTTTTCTTCTCTTTGATGTTTTGCAGGCTCCAATTTGTAATCGAGTACTTACTGTGAGAGAAGAACATGGTTGAGAAGCTAAACCTGCGATGTTGAAGATCAGAAAGGAAGGGGCAAAGCAAAGCTTTAGTGCCTCAGTTTAAACTTATAAATATTAGTTTTTGTCCAATTCACTAATTGTTTTTCTTAATTTTTCATCTTTGTCACATC
Organism: Schrenkiella parvula; assembly: GCA_000218505.1. Taxonomy (NCBI): domain Eukaryota; kingdom Viridiplantae; phylum Streptophyta; class Magnoliopsida; order Brassicales; family Brassicaceae; genus Schrenkiella; species Schrenkiella parvula. The sequence goes on along the minus strand of CM001190.1, from coordinate 11,904,203 downwards.
TTATGTCAGGAACCGGGAACTAACCAGAAAACGGTGATGATTTGACGCCTAGGAGGTCCGCGAAACTCTTCATTAAAGCGGTGTTCAAGAATCCAAATGATGGCTCCCACAAAGAGAAAAAGAGCTCCGGTCAAAGCCCACATCTCTATAGTGAATGGCTTCAGGAACGACCAAGGACTAGACTTGGCCCCCTTCACCGGAGCTACCACCACAAGCCCTGATTCCATAAATGGCTGCGTAAAATCTACAAACTTGGTTCTGTTTGTAATTATTGTAAAATCCCCAACAGCTACATCGAAATTCTAGATACATAAAACATATAAACAAAGAACAGGTTAGTATAGTATCAGTGTACTTGATTGAGTAAATGAAAGAAGAAGTAAGACTCACATTTGCAGCAACTTCACTTATGAGATTGTCATATGAAGGATTTCTCTTCCCGTCCCCATATGGTATATAAGTACGTGGGACGGGATATGGAAGCAATTGAACCGCAGCTTCAAAGATGTCGATGCAATAGCCTTTAACACCAAGCGGGTTCTTGTCCTTAGAGGCATAGTTTTTGTAGCTCACACGGTTAGGCACCCCGATTCTGAGTGGCTCTCCATTTTCAGGAAATACCCAACCCCGTGGTGGCTTTGTTACTTTCCCTGGCCATATGATCTCATTCAGATGTTGATGTTCTGCAGATGTGTTTGGACGGTTAGAGTATAATGTCTCCGGAGGCTCGACTGAGAAACCTGTATGATTCGACCAGTAGCCGACTCTGTGTGGATCTCTACCTTTTATGTTTAGAATGTCGTATGCTGGATTAATCCGGTTTTTCTCTGAATCAAACTCAATTTGTCCGGTCAGACCTGTATAATTCATCTCATGAATGACCTGCAGGAATCTCTCCCCTTCATTGAAGAATTTAAGTGCTGATAACTTAATGTTGGTACCGTTGGTTTTCCTCAAATTCGGATCATCTGAGAAAGTCACTCCATTGCCTTCACTGAAGAAAACATCGAGAGCACGAGCTACCAACCAAACAGAATCATAAGCATACATTGCATAGGAATTGAAGCCATCATCACCTCCTGAACTCTCCTTGGATCTAAGGTTTTTCCATCTTGCTTTAAAACGTCTCTTCTTGTTACTTTCAGGTGTATAATGGCGAAAAGCAACCACTCCTTGCAAGAGATCCATAGTTTCTGGATCCATGGATTCTACAGAATCTAAAGCTGTAAGAAGCCAATCAGTGGCGATCCAAACATAGCCACTTCCCATCATTCCAAGAGACTTGGCTACCGAGAATATTTTTAAACCCGAATCAGGATTCACGTGAACAACAAAGATGCGAGATTCCATCAGATTAGCAGAAACCAATAAGTCATTGATTGAGTTGCTATCTCCACCAGGTGTAAATGCAGCCTTGTAAGAGATCTTGGCACGTTTCTTGGCTAAAGCATCACCTAATACAGATATCCCGTTCCTACCATATTCATCATCCACGAAAACCGCAACAACTTCTCTCCATCTGCAATAGGATACAAAATCCGCGATTGCATTCATCTGAAAGTAGTCGTTCTGTGTGGTACGAAGGAAATAAGGGTACTGTAGCGAAGAAAGGGTCGGGTCAGTTGCTGCAAATGATAAGAGAGGTACATGGAGCTCATTAGCTACATGGGAGATTATGTGACCAATTCCTGAAGATTGTGGACCAATGGCTGCAACCACCTTGTTCTCCATTACCTGCAAAGCTACACAATAAGAAAACATATCACCAAACTCCTTCCTCATGTGCCAAAACGAAGGTTACCAAAAGTGGTTTATCAACAAGACAAGCTCTGCAATTATAGAAACAAATAGTAGGGACAGAATCACCAATCTACTACTAAACTCACAGCTTCGTTGGGGAATTTCCACAAGCAACTTTCAGGCATATCTAAGAAGCTGTTCCCTTTGGCTACAGTATAAGAAAAAAAGTACCTCCCATGGTGCCAACAAATCCACTGCAATTTGAGTCGTGGAAGACAACATTGAGCTTGGTTCCCCTGAGAATACTCTGATCAGCATTGACGTCGTCGACGGCTGCCATAAAAGCGGGTTTGGCAGCTCTTCCAATGTAAGAATCATAAGTAAACAGAGCTCCCACGTTGACAGAGCTGGGCCGAGAAGAAGAAGAAGAATTTCTTGAGAAACTTTCTCTACCAGCACCATCCGTTGGCAAAACCCAAAAACCAGAAACACATAGGAGCATAATTCCCACAGAAACACCACTAACCATCACGAAAAATCCCATCTTTAAAGACTTTCGAACCAAAAAGGACAGATTTTTACGGGCTCATGATATTAACGTTTGATGATTCGGTGTCAAAAAGAAATCCGATCGAAGAGGCATTAACGACCATTAAAATCAACATCAAGAGAAAATTACGGGTCAAACAAAAAGACAAAAAGTATCGTGACATTTTGCTGAACTTATTGAATCGAACAAAGAATCAAAGACTAAGATTTTACATGTATGATGTGCGTATAGAAAATTATCTTGGATTCTGTATCGATCAATGCGACAATACCCACATAAGAAACAGAACTGAAAAACTGAAACATCTCAGAGACGGTTCAGAACAAAAAATGAAAAAAAACATGGAACTAATAATCAATAATTTAACAATTAAAAACTAGTCATTGATTTAATAATTCAATTCAGTGAGCAGAACGCCATAGATGATGGCAATAAAATATTATAAATAAATCATAAAATAGCAAATAGTTGGTCAGACAAAACAAATTAGCATACCAAAAATGGGACCTATAATAAAATAGAGCTCCAAGTTGGATAAAAGAAAAAATGGTTATCAAAACTTGACAGAACGTGGCAATTATTATAGAAATAAATGGATAAATATTCTCTCCTTTTTTGTCAACATAATGGATACATACACGTACATAAGCACATAACGATCAAAGCTTTTTTTTTTGTTCTAAGGAGCTTATGAAGTATAAACATATACCAAAATTTGGATGGCTTTTGAAGTTTCTGGTATCCTATCAGTACCAAACCCTATAAGAATGATATAGTTTGTAACTCTAAAATGTATATATATATAGCTATAATCATGGTAGTATCAATGGCTCTTACCACCTTTTTATGTTGCTAAGTTACAATCAAATCTAATGAACAAAGATTCGAATATTGAGGTACATGTTAGCTCGTATCTAATTACATTACAATTTTCTATAGAGTGGAATCTACTAATCAATTTCGTCGTACCTCAGAATCAGCTTGAATTTCCACAACATGAGATGGGTTGTTAGAGTCATCACTCCGGAACATTCTCTTGATAGCTTCTTCTTTCTCATCCACAAACTCCACGAAGTCAAACACCAATTCTCTAAACCGCATCGAAGGAGAAGACGACCAAGAAGCTCGCGGCATCGAGCCTGTCCTCTCCATTCGTCTGTACCGCACGAACTGGCGTATCATCCTAAAAACAAACACCAAAAACGCAGACACTGTGATTGCAATGCAGACAAGGTACAACCCTTTGAAGCTCTTGAGATGAAGCTGGTTTGTCTCTGGGTTCCAATCTGATTTCTCCATGCAATTCGTCTTGCACAACCATTTCTTCCGAATCTCTTGTAGTTTTCTCGTTTCGGAGAGTTTCAAGATCGCTGTTGACATGTCTATAGCCAGTGGAGAATCTCTCTGAAACGCCTGTTCAACAAAAAAAAACTCTCAAATCTTTTTGTGATTACTTTAGCTCTTCTGATTAAGAAAACGTAACAACAATGTACTTACAAATCCCCAACCACGGTGCATAAAGGGCTCTCCGACAATCTTGAAACCCGTCCGTTCCGCTAAAAACAGTTGAATGTAAGGGAGCTCGTCAACAATGGCAGCTACACCTCCCGAAGCTGTTGGTCCTAGCTGTAGAGCCCTTTCATACTCCTCAGTCGAGTTAAGTGCGACCAGCCTAGACCGAGCCATGCCAAGACTGTAGGTTAAGTACTCTAAAGTGAATGTCCCAGACTGGTAACCGATAGGCACCTCACTAGCCCGCAAGCTGTCGATGCTGGTAATGGCAGAGGGAAGCTGTTGAACAGTGAGGATTGAGGTGAGGTTCGCTGTGTAGCTTGCGGTTAGAACCATCAATAGAAAAAGCCGTACAATCATCACTAGTCTGGCTAGATTGCTTATCGTATCTTCCTCTGTTGACACAAGAAGATAGAGAAAATAAATCTAGAGTCAAGTATGCATCAGACGAATTCGGAAATATAACTCTTATCAAACTTTTCTTTTTCCCATGCTTGTGGTGCTAAAGAAAGATGGTGAGATTGAGGCTACTCACGGTTTCTCTTGAAAAGAGTTGAGAAGCTGAACCTGCAAGGACAAATCAGACTAGAAATGTCAGAGAGAACTCCAAGAATGAACTATCAAGTTCGGTAAATATTACGAGCTAAACTTACAAGAACATCGTGATGAGTTGTCTTTGGGGTGGCCCTCTGAAATCTTCATTGATGCGATGCTCGAGGATCCAGATGACTACGGCAATACCAAGGAATGAAGCTAGAACAACGCACCATAACCGGATGGTGAAGGGTCTCAGAAAGATCCAAGTCGCATTGTAGTCATTAGTCGGAATCACCACCACAAGGCCTGTGGAAGCATATGGTTGCGAGAAATCTACCAACTTAGACCGGGTCGGGACTATTGCAATATCCCCAACAGCTGCATCATATACCTGAAAACATAACCTCAACCATAATCTCAGTAAAAGTTACTCTGAGAATGTTCAGTGATCTCCAAGGCTTTTCGAATCAGCTTTATACATTTTTAAGTGGATACTTACGCCATCCGCTACCATTTGAATAATTTGTTTGTAATCAGGACTTGATTGACCATTCCCGAATGACTCTAATATGTAAGGAACACTGTAAGGGACGAACTTCAACGCTTCCGTGAAGATGTCGATGCAAAATCCTTGGATCTGATGGCTATTGTTCTTTACTTCAGTCACAAACTCGACAAAACTCACTCTTTTCGGGACAACAATCTTCAATGGATTTGCGGTATCTGCAATGACCCAACCACGCGGCTTTTCATGGCCACCACCAGGCCAGGTTATGTTACCAAGTTTTTCATCAGAAACAAAGCCAGTCATCTTGGATGTGTGTCGGGAATCTGGGGCTACAACTGAAAAGCCTCCATTTTTCGACCAGAAACCCACAGTATGAACACCAGTTTTGTCTACATTGATGATTTCATAGTCACAGCCAATGACATTTCGACCAGAACCAAACTGAACTTGACCGGCTATGCCAGTGAAGTTCACCTGCAGAAGTTTTTCAAGTAGTAGCTCCCCGCTGTTGAAAATTTTGACTTTCTCCAGGTGCAGTTTAGTTCCTTGTGCATGAATCAACTTCTCGGAGTAAGAGAATGTTATGTTGATCCCCCCATTCAGCATTTTTTCGATGCCGTATGCAATCATCCACACTGTATCATAGGCATGCAATGCGTAGGCATTCATTGATCTGTTGTTCTTCAGTTTATGTGTGAATTGGTGCATCTTTACCGATTCTGGGATGTGTTGTCGAAGCCCCACCACTCCTTCAAGATGTTTAAAAGTACCTTTGTCACTCAAAGAAGAATCTAAGGTAACTGAGAGCCAGTCTGTGGCGAGCCACACATATTCATGGGTCATCATCTGCAGCTTTCGCGCTATATTAAAAATTCTGAGCAATGGATCAGGACCAAAATGAAGAATATAGACTCGAGGACCGAGGGACTTGGATTTTTTCAAAGTATCAAGAATGGATTTTTCATCAGAATGCACTGAGAGCGGCACTTTATAGGAAATCCTTGATCTTTTCTTGTACAGTTCATCATCTAGAGCAGAAACTCCATTTCTTCCGAGCTCATCATCTGAGTAAACTGATATCACCTCTTTCCATCCATGAAAGCTGATAAGATCCACAAGGGCAGACATTTGATGAGCATCATCAGGTGTAGTCCGAAGAAAGAAGGGAAATTGGAGGGCAGAGAGAGTTGGATCAGTTGCTGCAAAGGAGACGAGCGGAAACTGGAGCCCTTTGGCAATATCTGACAGTGTATGAGCGATGGAGGATGAAAGTGGACCAATCATAGCCACCACTTCTTTCTCAAGCACTTCAAACGCTGCAAAACAACAACCACTCAAACTTAAACCAGACATTACTGGTAAAACCAAAGTTATGCTTCCAATTATGTAGAGGAAACACATGTTCTAGTAAAGAACCGCCTGTATTGGGTCTGAGGTCCATTATGTTCTATGTATTATTCGCATTTGGAACCAAACAAAGCCAATAAGAGGCTCTATCTCAAAATGGAAAGTTTCTAAATAGGGCCATAGATGAGGGTCACAAGTGTTTGAAAACAAAAACAAAAACTAGAAGAACAGTCATGATACCTCCAAAGGACCCATGAAAGACATTGCAGGAAGAGTCCTCCATAAACAGCCGTAGCTCCGTTTCTTTTAGAAGGCTTGTGTCAGCGTTCACATCGGAGACGGCTGCCTCGAGAGCTACTTTTGCGGCTCTTCCGATGATGGAATCAAAAGTGAAAACAGCACCGAGATTCACCACTTGAGGCCTTTGGCAACCCATTGGAAACACCATAATGGCCACAATCAGTGCCGTTACAGCCACAGATTGGTCAATTACCAGTCCCATGGAGACAACGCAATCAACTAAGTAACAGTTCAGATAGTTTGTGTTGGAACTGGAACCATCTCTTTTTAATCTAGTGTCTTTTCAGCATTGAAGATGAGAAGAATAGAGACCAATCCACCTACCTAAGCAAGAACGATAGAAAAATGAGTACGGAGTAGGAGCAAACGGAATCAAGATCTAAGCGAGGAGGAGCAATCAAATGTCGAATCAAACTGAAATTAACTAAATGTGGATATGAAGATGTATTATATACAGAAATTCATCTGGACATGGGAAAAATCTAGAAGAAAGAGTTTTATTACTTGTTCATCAAAGATAACAAGCAAGCGAAACAGAGCTGGTAAGAGAAAGAACAAAAGGCAAAGCTTTACAAGAATCAGCTCAACAGTGAGAATTTATCCTCTCTCTTTCAGCAAAACTTCAGGTTCTCTGTGGAATATACGCAAACCAGTTGCAGGTGCATAAGCTAAAAAAGGAAATTTTGCGACAAAGCAACGAATTATTTCACAAGAATAGTCAAGGAACAAAAAAAGAAGATATGATTAGACAGGAGCCAGATTTCTAAAGGCACAAATGCAAAAACTAGAGATCAAATCACGTCCAGAAAGTTGTCTTCGTGTTCTTCTTCTTGTTCTTCTCGAAAAGAAAAATTGAGAAAACAACAAAAATAAGAGAAGAAAAACTTGTGACTGAAGAGCTTTTTTGGTTTCGAGCTATGAAGTCCTATCCGTAGTGTATACAGACGAAGCAGCTGTTTATAAGCTGTGGGGCCCATCATCGTGGGCCTACATCTAACGGCCCATATTCTGAAGTTTAATTAAGATTATATTATTATTATACTATAGAAGAATTAATTAACTGACATCTGTTAATCATTTCTTCTTCTTGTTTTACAAAAGTTTAATCTTCTTATGCTATTCTGTCAATAACAAGAGGTCTCAACTCAAGTGTTAATATATTCCTTATTATTTTATTTGATTATTGCTAATTTTGTAGTTCTTTTCCTAATTAGGAAGTTAGGAACAGAAAGAGATTCATTTGGCAAGGAATAAAAAAAGGAGTGAGAGTTCTTCATAAAATTGTTTGATTAAAAACTAAATGAAATATTGACAAAACTGAGTGAGATTTTATCTTCATTTACAATTTATATAAATGTTAATAGAAATTTTTTGATGTGTTTCATGCAAGTTAGGACACATGGTGGTTTGCAATTTAATCAAACATCTTAATCTCGTAAATACAAAATTGTGATTTCATTTCACAGATTTTATAATTTTTTATGTATTTATAACTTGCTGTAAGGTACTTTCTGAGTAATTTAGTCTCAGTATTAAACTATATTTACCACTACTTTTGTAAGTTTTTCAAATTAAGAAATAGAGAAAAGAGACAGGCAACTTCGCAAAGATTCTCTCATAAAAACCCATCCTTTTTTTTTTCTCCGACACCTCCCACTGTCTGTTGCCGGGACCGAACCACTGGAAAAACCCATGAAAAGGGTTGAGCAAGAACAAACAATGTCGGAGCCCAAGAAAACCAAGTACGATCGTCAACTCAGGTAATCCTTCAACTCTACTTCTCTTCCGTCTCATCAAAATCCGATCTTTCCGATTCAGGATTGTGATAATTTGGAACAAAAAACGTAGGATTTGGGGAGAAGTAGGCCAAGCGGCTCTGGAAAACGCGAGCATATGTTTGCTAAATTGTGGCCCTACTGGCTCCGAAGCCCTTAAGAATCTCGTACTCGGTGGAATCGGAAGCATCACCATTGTCGATGGATCCAAAGTAGAAGTTGGAGACCTTGGAAACAATTTCATGGGTATCTCATTCTTTCTCTCCAAGCACACTCTTTACATCGCAATGTGTATTCATATTTTCTTTCCTGCTTGTGTTTCTTCTATGCGTTTTTGTGTGTTGGAAACTTACTTTGGGGATTGATGATTGGTTTATGTTAAAAAGTGGATGAGAAGAATGTTGGTCAGTCAAAAGCCAAATGTGTCTGTACCTTTCTTCAGGAGCTTAACGATGCTGTTGAAGCCAACTTTATTGACGAAAATCCAGACACTTTGATAGTAACAAACCCGTCTTTCTTCTCTCGGTTCACTCTCGTTCTTGCCACTCAGGTACGGAAATATTTTTTCTAGCTCCTAAAGCATTGACAACTTCTCTAAAGAAAAATGTGTACAATTAGACTGCAAAGTTTAAGTTTTTGACGGTCCATCGTTAGGATAAATCCTTTGGGGTCTTTCAGCTCGAGAGTTCGTATTTTAAAACAACGACCGTATAGATGTTATATATCTTTCTTTGGATTGGCCGATTACATCCCATTGCATGAAAATTTCGAATACCGAGTGCCTTTAGGATTAGTAAGCATGATAGTTTCTAGTTTTTGTTTTTCAGATTTTCACAGATTTCCTTATTAGTTGTCCATGTGTTGATTGTAGTTAGTGGAAGATTCAATGGTGAAACTAGATAGAATCTGCCGAGAAGCAAATGTCAAGCTGGTTTTTGCTCGCTCCTATGGTCTTACTGGGTTTGTGCGTATCAGTGTAAAGGTAAAATCGTGCTTACCCCAAAATTTCAGAAACACGATATATTACGCTCTTGTAGTCAAGTGTTGGACAATTTTCATGGTTAGTCTTCTAAGTTATCTTTTCTCACCTATCAGGAGCATGCCATTGTCGATTCAAAGCCTGATCATTTTCTTGATGATCTCCGCTTGAATAATCCCTGGCCTGAGCTCAAGAGGTACTCTGCTTCCATCTACTGGGCTAATTATGTTTTCTTGGCTTCCCTACCTTGTTAATTGACTAGTGCATAAAATGGGGTTGCGTGTTGCCCAAAGTGTGAATCAATGAGGATAATCTGATAACTTACTTGTTCAATGAACTGCAGGTTTGTGGAGACCATTGATACCAAAACACCCGATCCCATTGCTCATAAGCACATTCCTTATATTGTCATTCTTGTCAAGATGGCTGATGAATGGGCTCAAACCCATAGCAATAACCTTCCCTCGACCAGGGAAGAGAAAAAGGAGTTTAAGGTATCTTTACTTCACGTTACTCAGCAAGCAGTTAGCAAGATTTACTTGTCTTGTGATATCTTATATACTCCTTTTTGCTTTAAATCTTAGGATTTAGTGAAGTCCAAGACGGTATCGATGGATGAAGATAACTACAAAGAAGCCGTTGAAGCCACTTTCAAAGTTTTTGCTCCTCGAGGAATCAGTGAGTATACATCTTGCTTGACATTGGTGGAAATAATGAAATTGTTTGGACAACCCAAAAACTGCAAGAAGAACGAAATGGAAAACTTTCAACCATCTTTGATGTATATTCATAATATAGCAGTTAACATGAGTTAAGATGTGAAGTCATTGTCTTAGTAATTACCAGGAAAAAGGTTATCGAGTCCAATTTCTATATTTTTAACATCGAACTAAACCTGTTTTCTTTTCTTTCTTTTTGTGTCCAGGCCAAGAGATTCAAGAAATTATTAATGATAGTTGTGCTGAAGTTGGTTCAAGTTCCTCAGATTTTTGGGTAATGGTAGCAGCCCTTAAGGTAGATTGTTTTAGTATTTTGGATTATTTCTTTGACCCATGTTAGTTTTTTTCTGCTTCTCAAGGACATGGATGCTTACCCTACTGATTATATGCATCACCTGCAGGAGTTTATTTCAAATGAAGGTGGTGGGGAGGCACCACTTGAAGGTTCCATGCCCGATATGACATCTTCAACAGAGTTAGTTCTCCTGTCCTTTTGTTTCATAGAGATAATGAGAATCATGCTTAACCTTTATCAAGTTACTATATAGCTTTATTTTTCTTTTGCAGGCACTACATCAATTTGCAGAAAATTTACCAAACAAAAGCTGAAGCTGATTGTCTTTCCATGGAGCAAAGAGTGAAAGACATCCTAGTTAAAGTTGGTAGAGATCCAAGTAGCATCTCTAAACCAGCTATCAAGAGCTTCTGCAAGAATGCAAGAAAACTTAAGGTGAGAATGCTTTAATTTCTTTACTGTATGATTAAAACCAATTGCACGTTTTTTAGTAAAGTAAAAAGCACTGGGATATGCACCTTGTAGGTGTGCAGATATCGTATGATAGAGGATGAGTTCAGCAATCCATCTGTAACAGAACTACATAAATGTTTGGCTAGCGAGGATTACAGGTGCGAATGTCTGTGTCGAAATTGATATTTTCTTTCCCATATGACCAGACACTGATTAATGATACTACTAGAGAATCTTGCAGAACTGAAAATTATTTACAGTTGCAGCAGTTTGGAGACCTGTTGTTCTTAGCTCTTAACACTTTTCTGTTTACTCCCCTCGCAGTAGCGCAATTGGATTATATATTCTTCTCAGAGCTGTTGATAGATTTGCTGCGACCTATAAAACGTTTCCTGGACAGTTTGATGGGTAAGAACAATTCTAGCAAAAGTTGATTGTATCCTTAGCAATTTGGCGTTGTCAGGCTATTATTAACATATCGGCTTTATAGTGGAGAAATAGAGGAGGACGCATCTCGGTTAAGAACTACTGCCCTGAGTCTTCTTAGCGAAATGGGTTGTGACGGCTATGTACTTCCAGAAGAACTTTGCAAAGAGATGTGCAGATTTGGCGCTGCAGAGCTTCATGTGGCTGCTGCTTTTATTGGAGGAATCGCATCTCAAGAAGTAATCAAGGTTCGGTTTATATCCGTGTCTCTTAAAATGGTAACTGCAGCATCAAAATGTGTTGGATTTTGCAGCTAGACGTTTTACCTTTTTATGTTTTCGAAATGTTTGCAGCTCATCACGAGGCAGTTTGTTCCAATGTTGGGAACTTTCATCTTCAACGGCATTGATCACAGTTCTCAATCTTTGACATTATAGACGATTCTTAGACACTGGTGGCTACAGACAACTCCAACTTATCTTTTATCCTCATTCCGAGTTGGAAAAATAACTTATTTGTTTGGGGAACAAGAAGGAACGATCACTGTTTGGAATTTTCATTTCTGCGGTGCACCAGACTAACTAGGTCTCATAGAAACAGTTTCGAATTCCTGATGTAATGTATCTTTTGATTCTTGAGCCGCGGTTTCAAAACCGAAGAGCTCCTTTTATTTACTAGCGTTATTTCTTACTGATTGGTAAGGCAAAATCCTGTCATTGTTTCAAAAGAAAGTATATCGGTCTACAAAAGAATACAACAAACAACAGACGAACTCGTTTCCTGACAGACAAAGCTACAAGCCTACAAGTTTAAGTTACCCGGTGGAAAGTCTCTTTGAAGGATTATACACGCTGAATTCGCCAAAGTCTCTTCGGCCACTGGCAACAAAACAAATCAAACCCGTGTAACGAACAAGGTCCAAACAAATTAACAAATTTGCTTGACACCGAAGTTGTCTCTGTATTAAGTTAACCAGATCTGATAAGGCATCCAAACATTAAATCCGCGAGTAAAGGCAAAGGAGGTTTAAGTATTGCGGTTACCTGTGACTAACATTCCAGCCACCAGGCAAATGACGAGGATGAATAGAATCAACAAACACTTTTCTCCATCTTTGACAGAAGTTCCGAACGCCTTCGTCTCCATATTCCCTTAAAAGATACTCTACAACCTGTTTCCCATGCGGTCCATGTCCTAGCAAGGAGAGTTTCGAGTTCTGTTGGTGCAATGTATTTCCATTACATTGAGTATCATTGAGCTCTGGAGCGCCATCCCCTTCACTTAAACCATTGCCACTATCATCAGCAACTATGCTACTTTCCTCATACATATCTTTCTCAGAGCCTCCAGGAGCTTCCTCACCATGTTCTTCAACTGAAGACACAAAACTGTTTGCATCAGTATCTATGGCAAGACAGTAGTGGATCGCTATGTTTTAGCATTTATCAAAAAAAAACAAAAAACAACTTTCAATGAAACTTGACTAGTACTTATCATATGATTACCGTTGTTACTCTTTTCTTCTTTGTCCATATGAGCAACCTCCGTAGAATATTTGACAGAAACACCTTTCTTTCTTTCGAGTTTTCTTCTTTCATGAGGACTCAACCCAATGAGTAAAGCTCTTTCCAAATCATCTTCAGATATGTCCCGTCCACCGTAATACATCTTGACAGTCTACATTCAAAATACAAGCATCAATTGCTTGAAATAATTATCAGTATGTTTGGTTCCTATCAATTGCTCGACATAATTAGATGATGATCCATTATTACCTGCAACAATTCCTCGCGTCGACTAGATGGCATTTGGTTGCCATGTCGCAAGAGCGCCATTGCAGCTGTTCTAAGATTCAATGGAGAGACGCCTGCATCCTCAGAGTTACCGGTTGATTCATACACCACAGAAGATGATGTCCCTTGTGCTTCCTTTGAATCGAGTACTCTACGAACAAAAAGAGGAATTCCAAATTCTGTAGCGATTTGTTTCTTGTACCTCTCTGCAGCAGCATGCGCAACTTCATGGCAATCCACACAAAGTAGCACTATATCATGAGATCTGTGACTTTTTAGGTGCTCCGGAAAATGGACTCTGTAGCACGAAGGTATTATCCGGTAACGCAGATAGTGATTCCCTTCCCCACATCCAACACAGATATTTTTCTTGGTCTGGATATAAAAATCATTCCCTTCATCTTCTGGACGTCCTTTGGGCTCGAACAAAAGCATTATCGCAGGAGGATCTTCTTCGACTAGTTTCGCAAGACCACGATTCAGATACCTGTAATAAATAGCAAATATCTAAATTAGAGGGGATTCTTGACTCAAAAAGATTTGATTGGACTGAAACTTCATCATCTACCATTCAAGTTTTCTTCTATCGCAATAACAAAGCAGCCGCCCATCATTTGCGTATATTCTACAATTATGATAAACGGGGGCCTTGCAAGAAAATTTCTTGACAAAAAGATCTCTCGATGCCTTCCGAGTGAATTGCTTAAAGTTCTTATGTCCATTTTGCTTGGGAACAGAGCTGCTACTTAGCTTTGTCTTGAAGTTTATCAAAAGTGAATAATTGAAGACAGACATTGGACATGTTCCATCTGTACCCAAACATTTCTCAAGAAATACTGGTAAAATAGCATCCAGCGTAGATAACTTGTCCCGAGTCATTTGATAGACATCATCCAAATGACTACAAATAACAGCAGATGGAGACTGAATTGAGAAACTCAAGCTCGAAGAAGACTCTGCAGCCAGATCAGCTTGAGCTATCAAATCATATATTTCCTCAGTTGTAGTTGGCTGCTTACAGGCAAGAGCAACAATAGCATGGTCAGACAGTACATATCGCGTACTTTCATCATGAATGCGTGCCTGGAAAGAAATTAAAGACATGTTGATCGGCATTTCAACAAAGAAAATGTCTAGCAATTACAACATCTTTAGTTTGAATTACTAAAAAAATATGGGAGTGAAGTCCCTCCATTAAGTCTTTTAACTTACCATTAAGTCTCTCCATGCACAAAGTTCCCTTACAAGCTCCTGGAACTGAAAGGCGAACATCAACAGAATGCTTTGATATCTAAATGCGTACACATGATGGGGTGAGGGTAAGGCATACCTTTGCACCCAAGGAGGTGGAAGAATTATCTCCATGGCCGTTTAGATGCCGATAAATTAATGAGGAAGCAGCAGCATTCCCAGGAAAATTTTCGGTTTCTTTCGTGTACAATTGTAAACAGATCATGTTTGACCGTCTACTAGCCTCGAGAAGAAACTGGAATTTGTCATCCGAGCTAGATGAATCTTCTGATACATTAATATTTTAGAACTTCTTTGCAATAATAAAACAATATGGTTCTTTCAAATCATGTTTCCTGAATCATGTTGCTCCATAGTAAAGATGCCTACCAGTGCCTCGCTGTGTGAGCTCAGCAGTCAAACTATCGGCAATGTAGAGTAGATAGTGTGCATCAGTTCTAGCGTACTGCACCATCTCTTCGGACAGTGGACGCTGTCTCCAATCTTCACGCTTCGTTGAAGATATGATTTAAGCTTTAGCATAGATAAGAATAGATTGACGGGAAAAAAACTGAAAAAAAGTAATATTCTTCACGCTTCGTTGAAGATATGATTTAAGACTTTAGCATAGATAAGAATAGATTGACGGGAAAAAACTAAGAAAAAAAGTAATATATATATATATATATATTGATTCCTTAATGTTAAAGGACTCACTTGTAGCAATTTGTTTGTAGCCACTCCACAGACTGCCTCAAGTAAGTATGCCAGTGACCTTTGAGGCTTTGACAACACCTCACATGCCTGTTTTATTGCATTAACAAACAAAAATTACTTTTAGAAAACAGCAGCAATGAACTTCATCCTGGTTTAGAATCTTTTAAAAAATGTGTATTGCAAGATAACAATGAATAAATTTATCTAAACTGGCCGACCTAACAAAAGACCCAAGTTTTCCTGTGACCATTTACTCCAAACAGCTTCCACTCATCCAAAAAAAATTAGTGCAGGATTAAAAAGGTGTACCTTTGCAGTATCAAACATATTAACCACATATATGTGAAAGTCTCTTTGAAGCCAGAGAACATCGTTGTCGGCCCCGTGAAACACCTTAAAAGAAAAATATCACGGATTAATATTCAAATAAGGATATAAAATTTTGGGGTGGCACAGATTATTACCCCCATAAGGTTGTAAGAAACATACAAGTGCTTCATAAGATTTATTTCAAAATATTAAAAATCTGAAACAATCAAAGCCAATAGATTCTAACAATGAACATCTTTATGGAACAATAATCTCACCTTGCAAATATCAGGATTGGAGAAAACAGGACGAAGTATACTCATTGCATCATGTAAAACAATCGTGTCCACCAAAAAGTCCTCATCTTGCGTAGAAATCTGCAAATGCAAAAGAGAAATATCAAAAAAAATTCAACATCAAATCTAAAAACGAAAAATACAAAACCCGATCTTTAACAGTTACCTGAATTAAAGCAGTGAAACCAAGAAACGATCGCAAACTATGCTGCTCAGTATCAACTGCAAAAACCTTTTCTTTTGCCAATGTTTCTGCAAGCTTCTTCAACTCCGACTCAGTCTCAACCCACACATACGAATCACTCATCTCCAGTGAATACTCTCCTCTCAAGACATCAAAATCTTCAAGACGAGGATTCTCTAACAAGACAGTGATCTCAGTTTCGTACGGATGATAGTTGGAGGGTTTCTCTGCATTGGTTTCGATTCAAAACATTACAAATCGAAATACACAATCACATGCAATTAAACTTCAAAAACTTTATTTATCTCGGTGAAACAAAAAAATTCAAACTTGATACCGAATCCACCTGTACAGGAAGACACATCGTCGAGCTTCTTCAAGTGTTTGAATGCAGAGTAAGAGTTATCAGCAAGAACACGTTTGAAACCGAACTGCGGCTTGATCTCGGAATGCAGATAACACGAGCTCAGAGAAGACGTCTGCTTCCTTCGGTGGCGGCGCCGACGATACTCCGCCACGAACAGAACCGTCACCGCCACAAGAGAGGCTACGGTAACGACGATTCTGACCTTCTCTCTGACCTCCATGTGTGTCATCGAATCACACACACACTGTTCGTTAGTGTTATTCAGAGCAAATCTGCGGCACTTCGGTCTTGGCTATTGCACTCTCGTTGTCAATGGCGGCAGAGGGCCATGGAGATATTGACACGTCTCTTACTCATAGGCCCGTAAAGATTCTGACACGTGTATTGGTTATAGATTAAACAGAGGCCCATTAAAACTGTACCCATGAATTAGGCTTGGTTGGCCCAAAAACCTCTTAAAATTGCTGGAGGAGAAAAATATAAATTCAACGACACCACTTGTTGTATTATATAGCATAGAGAATTGGCCGAAAATCGTCTTAAAATTTTGAGGAGAAAGTGTCAAAAGAGTTCCTAAAGTTACAGAATTCGTCAAGATCAATTTTGAAAGAGTGTCATTCCAGAAGATGTTCTGTTATTTTAAAAAGATCCGAGCAATTCGTCTCAATTCTGATGGATGTGATTTGTCTAATCCAGAGATATGTCATGATTTACAAGTGACCTTCCATTTCTGCATGAAACGCCGATAGATTTCGTCTAAATGCCCTCGCTCCGGTTGTGCTATGTCCCTGTTCATTGATCTATTGTTTATACAAGGTCTATTATCACAAGTCCATATATAATATCAACCATACATTTTCAAGTGTTTGCCAACAACAGAATCAACTTCAAGAACGAAAGCCAATCAAATCCTAAAATATGTTTAGTCTCGAATTTATAAAACACTAGTGTTCCATTTAGAAATATATAATCTACAATACTAACATGTTGACGAAGAGATAGAAATATGTAAATACCACAAATTTGTAGTGGACAAATCAAGCATAAATAAAGTTTAAGGGATTTGGGGCCATTGATAGTGAGAGGTGTGTGTTTTTGGTAATGGGCCTCACTTATATTCTTAACTACTACAGTGGACTTTATACCGGTTAGGTTTAATATCTATTTGAGACAAATCAAAATATAATGACATCCAAGAGAAAATATTGAATGGTACTTAAAAGTATTTTTTTTTAAAGAATCATAATATTAAAACGCAGATAATGATAAAATCATGATCTAATTTTATGCTGTTCTTGTCAACAACCCACTATCTTGCATAGAAATTTCACTATTTATATATGTCCAAACTTTTGGTCAGCGATATAGTAAAGTTTTCTCAGTAAAATTGGAAACCCAATAAGAAGATCGCAAGAGTCGTCGGCCAAAAGAAAATAATTTTAACTCATGTTGCTTTCTTTCGTTTCTTGTCACTTCATAACTAAATTCAAACTAATCAAAGAAAACAACACCTTTTATTTCTTTTTAATCCTCCAACTTATAAATTCTTGCTGCATATATTAGTTCTCAAACTTAATTTACAACACTCTCATTTTCTCGAATAAAATAGTATATATAAAAAAGAATTGATTTGGCTATATATAACACTAAAAAATACATTTATTTTGTCTAACACTTGTCTTGAAAAAACTCATAAATTAAAAGTGTTTAAAGCAAATAAAAAACTTTTAAAGAATGAATGATCTATAACAAATGACTTCTGCTATTGTACGAATGAAAACAAAATATATAGAAAGATTATATGGTGATTTGCATAACATAATAAACAAGACTTTCGAGCTTTTCAAAATAGAGTATTAGCCATTAAAAAAATGAAGCCGAGAAAAGGATAGGATATCTGAGTTGGGGTATTACAAATAATATCATAGCCCAAATTATATTAATACGGAGGGTATTTTTATTTCGGTTATTGTATGTAATATAAGGACATGGTATGTCATATAAACAGAGCTCGATATAAACAATGGAATTTATTTCGTGATCGGTTTTGGTTCTCTAAAAGTGTGGCACATATCTAGTAAGAATCAATCTTTAACAACTTTGTTTCATCTTTACGTTTAAAGCGCCTAGCTTTATTTCAGATGTAGAGCAAACCAAGGACAACATTGTCTGAATTTACACATCAAGTCTATGGCTTTGAATTTTGATTATTCTCGTACTTACAACTCTAATAGAAAATGAGTAATTAAATGATGAAAGACTGTCCAAACCAAACATTTAAATTAGGTGTTCCTAAAAAGGGACAAAGTCTCCTCTCTTACAAGCAAAGCATCTATCCTAATACTTTTGCGCTCTCACCTACCGAAGTAAACCTATCTTGACCGGCCGGCTAAATTATAATATGATCCAAATTTTGGCTCTTCTCGATTTTAGAGTCAATAACCGGTTTAATTATCTATCATAGTTCGCGTAGTAAACGAGGTAATTTGTTCAGTGTTCACTCGCCTGATAACTTGGACAATCAAACCGGTTTACACAGTAATATCGGTTAGTGATTGGACATTGCGAGGCCAAACCGGGTTATCAAGAATAAATAATAAGAATGTTAAAAAAAAAAAAGAACCGAGGTCACACCTTTCATTCATGATTTTACCAAATTGACAGTCTGTGCATACGTTAATGCATAGGTACGTTGAACATACTTAAATGACACACTAATTTTTCTGAATTATTGGTGCATGTGTATGAGTATATAAATGCATGTATTATTTTGCATGCACGTGTTTATGCATATGTAACGTCGCTCACTACTTCACTATTTGATTCTTTTGACTTTCTCGTAATTCGTAAGCACTATACATATAATATCTACATATACCAGCTGATTTGTTTCTGGTGACTCAATATTGTTTTGTATTATTAAATTACAATTTTATTTCAGGTATACATATATACATATAGTCGCACATGCATGAAAGACAAAAAAAATAAATATATGTTGGGACTCCATAGCCTCCGGAGAACAGTCATCAAGGAGGAATCTGAAGTTTTAAGAAAAGAAAAAACCTCGATCTGAAGCTTTTTTTACTAGTAATAGTAGTATACAATATAGGAATCCTAAAAAAAAATTGGATAACATTGATCCAATCGAATTCAATTTTCCGGCACTTTGTTTATCTAATTAAGTAATTAAGATGGGCACAAGCATCGATGTTTATTGTACATAATTTTTTTTTACTTCAGAAATGTCCCAAAAATATAGTCTAGCAGAAATAAAATAATTACTTGTTAAATGATGGTCATGTCATGTATCTTCTCGTACAACGTATGTGTATTCCCTAGGACATATATCCCATAAAATTACCAAATTTAAGTGACATTAATCTTGAAGGTGTCACCTCATTCTTTATTTTGGTAGGTCGCAAATGAATCTCAGATTTATACTGAAAATATAGTAATGCTTATACACTTTTACCGAAGTTATATTGATAATGGACTATTTGAATATTTATTAAATCAAACGAGCAAGAAAACATAACAGTAAAACAAAACGATTCAAGGAAACTCAAACATGAATAATGGTAAATGGATAGCGTGGTTCTGCCATCTACTTTTGTGTATCTAAATAACATTTCATTGGTTTTTCCATTGCATTTCTATTTTTTATTTCAGATTTAAATAAAAATCAATTTCTATACTAACCATCAAATCATTATTTTTTACAAAAAAATTTGAATTTTTATAAACGCTTCTAAAAATAATAGTTTTATAAATGAATAATAAACTATAGTACTTTTGAAAAATTATATCATAAAAATGGTATTTATGAAATTTTCTCTGTCTATAACTTTCCAACTTTTATAATACTAGTGGTTTATAATATTATACATGTATCAAGATGTTTGATATCACTTAAATGACAAAAAAAAAATCTTTGTCGAAATGAAAAATTATAGCAAACATAATAACAGATAAAATGTAAAACTTAAACGACCGTCGTAAAAATGTTCTATGATGGATATATAAGGACTTCCAAAACAAGTCTTTGATATATCTATATAATAGGAAAAGTAAACCAAACCGAATTTATATGATTATGAGCTCAAGTCCTTTAACAAAAAAAAAAAAGAGCTCAAGTCATGTGGTGTTGTTTTCGGATACAACTATACAAGTTACACAAAAAGTGCGCAAAAATCATAGTTCTAACATAACTCGTGACGCCGGATCCACATGCTCTTACTTTTATGGAGTACCACGTGACGGCGAACGCAAAAGCATCACATGATTGAGTGCAGAGCGGCCTATTTCAATCCAAACAAAATTCATGGTGTTTTTTAATATCCAAATAATGGATCAGTGCGAATTTCAATTCAGAGTCCAAAAAAATTCAAATTTTAGACCCAAACTTAACACCGTTACCCGTAATCCAACTTTGACTAACGACAGATTAGTCAACCGTTAATTTCAACTTTTCTGATTCCCGCCAACACAAAACTACGTCGTTTTATTCATTAAATTAGAAAATAGATAACACTCATTGTGAGTCGAACCCACAACCTCATTCTTAGAAGGGAAGCGTCATATCCACTAGGTCATGGCTGCTCATTGTTTTTTTAAGCCACTCTAATGATATATATAATGATTTCGATATTGCTTTTTGCAAACACCGTACAGACATGACGGTTTAACCGCCGGTTATAATTATAAAAGTTTTAGTCTTAAGTATTTTGATAATGATGTTTATAATAAAATATTTATGTTTTAAGATAAAATATGTCAAAAATTTTGTGATTTTGCGAAGTTTATATTTGATTCAATTATAAAACCGTTGAGTAAAATAAACAAAAATTTTGACATAATTTATCCCAAATCATAAATATTTTATTATAAACATCATCATCAAAATATTTAAGACTAAAAATTTTATATTATAACTGGCGGTTAAATTGCATTAACCGTAACCGTGGTCATTATATATATTAAAAGTGTGGGTAAGAACAACAATGAGCACGTGTGGTCTATTGGTTAAGAAGTTTGACTCCTAACTAAGTGGTTGTGGATTCAAGCCACGCTTGGTGTGTTTTAATGAACAAAACGAAAACGACGTCGTTTTGGATTGACGCGAATCTGAAAATTTGGAGTTAACGGTTGACTAACGAAGCGTTAGTCAAAATCGGTTTAAAGATAACGACATTAAGTTTGGGTACAAAATTCAAATTTTTATGTCGTTTGGGTTTAAATACGCACTGGTGACGAGTTCAGATTTTAAAAAGCACGATGAAAAAAGTCTAGGTCGAAACTGACATTTTTCCCATGATTGAGCAAGATCTAATGAATTCACTTTCCAATCAGACAGCGACACATGTCAAATAATTGACCTTATCACGTGTACTTTATGCCGACCATCTCCTTCTCGCAAGTGACTCTCCCTGTCACTTCGTCAGTAACCTTTTTCTTTTCTTTTGCTTCTATAATTTAAACGAATATTAGGTTTTCGACAAAATAGGTTTAGTCATTTTTGTTGTTTTTGTTTTGTTTTATATTTCAAGTACATGATGCTTCTTCTTGTTTTGGTGTTTGTGCGATATTGTGGATAACTTCATATTTGAACCAACATAGCTAGATGATGTAAGCTTCTCCTTAACAACTTACTCAACTAAGCCACATTATATAATTCATTTTACAAAAGCTCGAAATAATATAGTAACTGTGGACACTTGTTTATATTCGTAACTAACATAACAACAAAAACAAATTATACAATTTTTTTGTTTAATATCGATATAATTTTGTCTTTATATTTTGTTATGTGTGGAAAAGTGATAGTTTGATTTGTCTTTTCAACTGATAATCGTGATCTTTAACACACACACAAAAATGATAATCCTGATGATATTTTAAACATCAATACTAATGTTCGTGATGATTTGATGATATACAAATGAAACCTATCGTTGATTGACCAACCTAAAGCAATACAAACAGCTCGGGAGTGCATGTGCGAATAGTTGCTAATCGCTAATAAATTTCTTTGGCTTGGACGCTTTAAGTCATGTGTCACATGCTTATGTACTAGTATTATTTTCTTATTTGTTTTAGTCAAATAAGTGGGATAAATAATTTCATGCCACCTAAATGATTGTAATGTCTATGTACGGCTTCAAATGTAATCAAAGTGCACTGCATATATGTGTGCATTGTAATTGATAGATAGACAACATATAAACATTACTTTCTAAGTTGAATCTAAGTGATATGCACACATTTGTTTATGAATTTCGTCGAGATAGCCGACTTTCTTATGAGTTTAGTAATCACAATCCCCAATTTTACACGTGTATATTCTTTCTCGAATTTAGAATAAGTGTGAAGTTTATGAAGAGTATTAGCATTTATAACATAAATTGTTTTTTACACGTTCATCGAACACGATGTCGGTTTTTGGCATATGATGGATTGTTAATTGTATAGAATCCACATTAAAATAACAAAAAGTAAAGTTATTGAACTTTTTATATGTTAAAACTATTAATTTGACATAAATTATTATCTACATATTCTTTTAGGGACGGCATATATATGATCTACATTTCAAATGTTAGAACATGACCTAAAATATTATTAAGATTGATGATAAAACTTAGTAAAAAATACTTGGTGTGATTTTTTAATAGCGGTAAGAGGTGTACCACTTTAACATTTACAAATTAAAAATCGTTTTAATGGTAACAAAAACAGTATTCTCAGATTTTTGCATCATTATCTCTTAAAGATATTTGTTTTTTTTTTCAAAAATTTATTCTTTTTTATTCTTGCTAAAAAATCTTGGATGCTTTGTGTCACCCAGTTATACGCCTTATTAAACCGGTTAATAATAAACATGTTCAATCCACACTTTACTTTTTAAAAATACTATCAAGACCGTTTTACTAAACCGGTTGTTTTTTTTGTCTACTAACAGAAAACTGTATTGAAAAAGATATTAATAAAAAAGTAAAGTGTATAACTGAATTCAGTACAATGTAACAAAAGAAAAAAATATTATGTTTGCAGAAAAAAAACAAATTAGGAACAAAATAAATAGAAAGAGAAAAGAAAATCAAATAAGCGAAGGAGACATTTTTATTTTGAAGTTGGAACAAAAAAGTGTTAACTACAATCAATTTAATAGCTTATGGCATATTCTGCCGACGTCCTATATAAGGAAAAAAAAAGATAAGCCAATCATTTCACATTGTTTTGTCGACAACAAATGAAATATATATTTTAATCCCGTAGAAGCTTGTAAAAGTCAAATGATGATTACTTTAGAAGAACCAAATTTTGATCGAATATGTGACCTTTACTTTTTCTTTAATACTGGAATTAGGTATATCTAATCTCCAAATCCAAAGACTTCAGGCTGTAAATGGAAATAATAATAGTCATAGTGGTGTAATTAATATATTTTCATCAATAATTATAAAAGTTAGTTAAATAACGAATCCTATCAATGTTTGTTGCCTTTGTAAGATCATGTGTTATCTGCTGAAAAAAAATAAAAAAAGCTGAGGACCAGCATAAGCCTTTTTCATCCTTGTCCTTTATTCTTTCAACCTCTACGTTAACACCAAAACGAAAAATCTCCAAAGTAATAGATTTATTTAAATCAATTTTGTATGCCACAAAAAAATAAATTAAATTAAATGTTTTCTTGTAAACTTCTGACAGATTTGGAAACACAAAATGGGCGAGGGATACAAAATTTGGAAATATTATAGATTTATAGGACGAATTCGTATACATCACTATCTATAGTGGTGATCATGTTTCATGTTTGGTGTCCTAACACCAATTTGTCAATACTATAAATTACTAGATAAACAAATCAATTTAATCTTTTTATATACAATAACTTTTTAATATGATTATAAATTTGAGTATTTTTTGTTCACGTAAATTATGTTTTTCTGAATTAATTTATATTAGTTTAATTGTTGATAAAAATAAAAATAGTAACTATATCAATTTTATATGTATGCGGATCAAAATTTAGATTGAAATTATTTTAGTAGATGGGAAAATCACTGTAAAACTTTCACAAAAACATATTATTATGTAGTTTTGGCCAGAAAACTAAGAGTCTAAAATAAATTTATTTATATCTTCTTCAAAATCAAAAGAGATCAATTTCATTTATTGCTATTATCCAAAAAAAAAATTTGGGCTTGGAAATAAAAGCGGTTTGATAGGGATAGTTGGGTAAATTCCGGTAATTCTCATCCCGAATTAGTAAAAGTAAACCGGACGGTTAAGAGGGTCGTTCTTATTACTTCTTCTTCCTTCTCTTCTTCAACGTCCCCTACTCTTCCACTTTACGTCCCTGCGAATTTAAAGAACCACAGAGACAGAGAAAGAGAGAGAGAGAGAGTGCGAAAATCTCTTTAAGACCATCTCATATAGAGAGACTCCTCTTTGGATTTCTTTTCGGTTATGTAAAATCTCAGATTTTGGTTTAGGAAGCTCTGAAGATTGAGCTGCTCCTTTTGTTGGGTTTGCTATGGTAGGTGGTTTAGAGTTTTGATTCCTATTATGTACTTGATCGTCTTGGAATCTCTATTCTTCTTGGTTTGTTGAGTTAAAAAAAATAATGTCGACGAAGATCAAAGGAGAGCATCTTTTTTTCTCTAGAAGCTTCGTGTCGAAGAAACGGACATTACTTCTCTGCTTTGCGAGTTTCTGCTTCGGGATATTCTTCACTGATAGGTAATAATTTAAAAAAATTTGAATTTCTTCTCCTTTGAGGGATTTTTTGTTTCCCTTTTGTGTCTGGTCTCTTCATCGTTATTTGAAGCTCAAAGTTTTAAACTTTGGATTCCGATTTTTAATTCAATCCATGAGATCTGATTAGAAGCCATTTCTAGTCTTTTTCATGAGCATACGTCTACTTTGGTCTGCAAAATTGTAATTTCGTTGCTGTTTTCTCTGGTGGTTTTATAGTTTCGTGATAAGTACCATATGAATGAAAAAGATTGAAATTTGATTTCAGACATGGTTTCGAAGCTACCGGATCTTTTGTCTCAAAACATTTTGTGGTGTGAATTTCTACTGTTTTGCAGGATGTGGAATATTCCGGAGTCTAAAGACATGGCTAGACCATCTGTAACAGAAGCTGAAAGGTTGAAGCTAATCTCCGAAGGCTGCGATCCGAAAAGCGTGAGTGTGGATATGTTGTTGGATCCATTTGAGTACTTTTGTTTGTGGAAATTTTCCGAATGATCTGATTGGTTTTTTCTTTTAGCTCTACCAGAAAGATGTAAAACGCGATCCTCAGGCTTTGTTTGGAGAAGTTTACAAGACTCATGACACTATACAGTTAGATAAAAAATTTAAGCAAATACAGAATCTTCTAACACTTCTCGGGAGTCTCAAAACGTTCATGTTTTAACTTCAGGACATTGAATAAGACGATTTCAAACTTGGAGATGGAGTTAGCTGCAGCAAGATCAGTTCAGGAGTCTTTAATGAACGGTGCTCCTAAACCTAATGATATTGAGAAGAAGCAATTACCGGGGAAAAGACGATATTTGATGGTTGTAGGGATTAATACTGCTTTTAGTAGCAGAAAGAAACGAGATTCTATTCGAGCAACTTGGATGCCTCAAGGTTCCAACACCACTTTCTTGCTTCATTATCACCAAGATTTCTAATATCAATATGTTCCTTGATGGTTTGTTTCTGTCGACAATACTGCTTATAGGTGAAAAAAGAAAGAGGTTGGAAGAAGAGAAGGGAATTATTATACGGTTTGTGATCGGTCATAGGTGAGAGTTTAAATCTTATAGTATAATGTTAGATATCAGTCTCCTTAAATAGTTTCTGAGATGAGTCTCATTCAGTATTCTCCGTATATATATCTGATGTTTTTTTTGTTACTGGTTCTTTAGTGCCACAGCTGGGGGAATTCTAGACCGATCCATTGAAGCAGAGGACAGGAAGCATGGAGATATCTTAAGATTGGTATTTTTTTTGCTTCCTTCTCAAATTGTCTTGCGCTTTTGATGTCAAAAGCTGTTATTTAAGTGTTTCTTACCATCAATTATGATTCCCTGATGCTTTTAACAGGACCATGTTGAAGGATATCTCGAGTTATCAGGCAAAACGAAAACATATTTTTCTACAGCTGTATCAATGTGGGATGCAGATTTCTATGTCAAAGTAGATGATGACGTTCATGTAAATATCGGTAAGCTCTACAATCTTCTAACAGAAAAATGTAAAAGTTCTTGACTCCATTTTGTATGTTACTAATATCAATAATGGGGTTGGATTGTCCTGTTGAAACATCCACAGCAACTCTTGGGGAAACTCTTGTTAGGCACAGGAAAAAACCTCGAGTCTATATCGGCTGCATGAAGTCTGGTCCTGTCCTATATCAAAAGTAAAAATCCAATTTCTCTCTGTTTACTTCTTGAATCAGTTTTTCAGTTTTGTTTAACTGACAGTTTTTCTTGTCTATGGAGCAGAGGAGTTAGATACCACGAGCCCGAGTTTTGGAAATTTGGTGAGAACGGGAACAAGTACTTCCGTCACGCTACTGGACAGTTATACGCCATTTCAAGAGACTTGGCTTCTTATATTTCCATTAATCAGTAAGATTTGAACTCCTTTATATATTGTATTCTTACGTCATTCTCCATCTAATTTCTCGGTGTTATATAATGCTTCAGGCATGTTCTGCACAAATATGCAAATGAGGATGTTACATTGGGTGCTTGGTTTATCGGGCTTGATGTCACGCATATCGATGACAGAAGGCTATGTTGCGGCACTCCTCCTGGTACCTTCTCAGTTTCTCGTCCTTTCTACACTCAGTTCAATACGTTCTAGATGATTGTGGAGTGGTGACAAGTTAGCATTGTTAGTTCTATGAACCTAACTAGAATGTTTCCTTTGAAGCAAATGCTAAAAATGGAACAAAAGACTATCAAAATCTATAGTGACACTAAATCTTTACTTCGTTGAACATCGAATCTGATTCTTATGGAATTGCAGATTGTGAATGGAAGGCACAGGCAGGCAACATATGTGTAGCTTCATTCGACTGGACGTGTAGCGGTATATGCAGATCCGCTGATCGCATTAAAGAGGTTCACAGGAGATGTGGTGAACCAGAAAATGCTATTTGGAAAGCTAAATTTTGAGCCTTTCCACAACATATAAATAGATCATATAAAGAAATGGTTGTTTTCAAACCCAATGGTCATCAAATGATGGTCACGCAGAGATGGTTTCCTTCTTCTGCATATTCTTTCGAGGAACCAAGAGATACCTACTTCTGTAATGATTGTATATTATACTTACATAGGAGAGGACTAGAGAGATTAAGTATGAACCTCTTGCAAGGTAAGCGTTTTGCGTTTGACAAGTCCGGGACAGGCGTTTCCGTTTTAGTAGAAGGAAACCAGCCGCAGCAGCAAACGCGCCTGCTTCTTTCTGTATTTTAGTTGTGTAAGGGGAGTGAGCTTTGTGGGTTTTTAGATCAATACAACAATGTTGAAAACTATTACTGATTAAGGTTTCGACTTTGGATAATAATCAAGATCTGAAGTTTGAATAATTTCTACTTTAGAGTCAGGCTTGGGCATTCGGTTCAGTTTGGTTTTTTTTGGTTTGTGGATAATTCGGATGAGGTTTAAATCTATATAGGAACTAAGTAATATTCAGTTTAATTTGGATTTTTTAATCCTATTTATCCGAATTATCTAAAAAATTTAAAAAAATTCGAAAAACTATTTGAACATTTAAATTGTTTTAATACTCTGAAAGATAAAACAATATGTTCCATTTCTATGAAGTTTGGTTTAGTATTGTCAAAAGAAGTGACAATAAAAATTGTTTAATTTTGATAAATATAATTAATATTTTAATTATTTTGAATATTTCAGTTATTTCAATCTAAACATAATTAATATTTTTTAGTTTATAATTGTATTTTTGGATGTTTTAATTATATTTCAGCAGAAATCTATTCGATTATCGATTTATATTGATTTAGTTTACGTATTCAAAATAATTTTAAATTAGAAATCATTCAAATATCCGGTTCGATATCTCTCAATTCAATTAGGTTCGGTTGGGTTCGAGGTAAGTTGCCGAGGCAAGCTATCTTTGTTACAAAGAAATACTTGATTACGATGAGGTGAAAAAACAGAACAGTGTTCATCTTACTCTGTGGCAGAGTCTCTAGTTCCATATTTTAAGTCTGAAGAGTATGAAAAGATACCGGAGAAGGAAAGTCCGGCTAGTTCTGAGACCGGTTTATCCGGAGAGACTGACATTTTTCCATTTATGTCCTTCTCCGTAGCTCTCAACAATGTGGGAGACGATGCAGGGACTTGTTTCTTTACTCGCTTAAAGGGTCAGATTTTCTCTCGTCCTCATCTTTTGGTGATTTAGCAGTAAAAGTGGTGAAACCTCATGAAAGTCAAATGTGTTCTGGATTTTGTTCAGAGGAAGACGAATTTTTCTAGGTGACAAAAGAGTTAAAAAAGAAAAGAAAAAACGTAACGCTTTAGAGCAAAATTGAACCAAACAGAACTAAAGTTCACGAGATATTTTTCACTGTTTTTGTGTCTTAGTTCCATTTTGGATTTTTCTGCATAAAGTGTTTTCTTTTGATATTTTTTCACCGTTTTTTTGTTGGGAATGTGTGCTCTTTGGTTTCTTCACCACCATTTACGGCCTTTTGTATTCTTCTTAACATTTACTTTGACAGCCTCTCTTCTTTCTCGTCCGTTTCAGTTTTGCTTTTAAGCACCTTTCCTTCTCCACTAGTTGTTCCTTGCAAAGTCTGGTTTGGGTCTGGACTCATTGGCTCTGTATCTGTGAGTTACTACGATTTGCGAGGTAATGTTATTCAATTCTATGTGATTGTTGAGATCGATAATATGTACAAACAATATGGTGCTTTGGTAAATAACTTTGCTTTCTCAAAGAAGAGTATGCTTAGAGAAGGCTATATAGAGCTAAAATGGGAAAAGGAAGTATGGTCATTTCGCACTACATGTGAACAGCAACCCAACAAGTAGATAGAAACAAGCGGTCGGGTTTCTTTAGTTTAAAGTCTAGATAAGTATCATCCCTTTGGTAGACTCAACAACACTGTTCCACTGTTCTAATTGAAGCCTTTGTCCGTTTGCTCCCTTTGTAGACAGAGAGAAAACTCCTTTTAGAGATAATATCTTACCAATTTTACATGGCCACTTTCAAGGTAATGTTGTTAAATACCAGCTTATATATATATCTATCTATCTGCAGGGTATGATTTAAAATCCAGAGGATACAAGGGGATCAGGTGAAAAAGATTGAATCTTGATAAGTGCAGTTTACATCTGAAGCTATGACGGAAACGGGTTTGATTCTGATGTGGCTCCCTTTGGTAGTACTGGGATTGTTTGTTCTGAAATGGGTGCTGAAGAGAGTGAATGTTTGGATTTATGAGTCCAAACTTGGGGAGAAAAAACACTATCTTCCACCAGGAGATTTGGGATGGCCTTTCATAGGCAACATGTTGTCCTTTCTTAGAGCTTTCAAAACATCCGATCCTGATTCCTTCACCCGGACCTACCTCACAAGGTACATATACGTGCTCAGTTTCTGCAATACTTTTTGCGTAGATTGAGAAAAGAGTTGATTGTTAGGTTCATGATCGGAAACTTGCTTCTCCATATTGATGAATTGAAAACTAAGACATATACTATGTTTCCTCAATGATGCAGGTATGGGCGTACCGGTGCTTATAAAGTACACATGTTTGGGAACCCAAGTGTAATAGTAACAACACCAGAGACTTGTCGGCGAGTTCTAACAGACGATGATTGCTTCCAGCCAGGTTGGCCAAAATCTACCATGGAGCTGATTGGCAAGAAGTCCTTTGTCAATATCTCGTATGAAGAACACAAGCGGCTTAGGCGTCTGACCTCTGCTCCTGTTAATGGCCATGAAGCTCTCTCTGTCTACATACAGTACATAGAAGAAACTGTTGTTACTGCTCTAGAAAAGTGGTCCAAAATGGGAGAAATCGAGTTCTTGACTCATGTGCGTAAGCTTACATTTAGGATCATTATGTACATATTTATGAGCAGTGAGAGTGAGCATGTCATGGACGCATTGGAACGAGAATATACGAACCTAAACTATGGAGTTCGAGCAATGGCTATTAATATCCCTGGCTTTGCTTATCATAAAGCATTGAAGGTAAAACAACATTTTTCTTTTCGTTTTCACTTTGATTCCTCTTGTGCACATCCTTGGGGACTGGAGAATTAGTGTATTCCATTTATACAGGCACGGAAGAAACTTGTAGCTGCCTTTCAGTCTACAGTGACTAACCGAAGACACCAAAAGAAGCAGGATATATCATCCAATAAGAAAGACATGCTGGATAATCTAATAGATGCTAAAGACGAGAACGGAAGAACTTTGGAGGACGAGGAAATTATCGACGTTTTGTTGATGTATCTTAATGCGGGTCATGAATCCTCTGGACACACCATTATGTGGGCTACCATTTTCCTGCAGGAACACCCTGAGATTCTACAAAAGGCAAAGGTAAATGAGAAGCAATGTTTTCACCTTTTCTTTTCCATTTTGATTTACAATCTTGAGTTTGTCATATTCGTTGTACCGTAGGAAGAACAAGAGAGGATTGTGAAAAAGAGAGCGCCGGGCCAGCGTTTGACTCTTAAAGAGACACGTGAAATGGAGTATCTTTCGCAGGTGTCTCATTGCAACACAAGCTATTGGCGCTTATAACATTGAATGATACTATGATTTGTTACAGTCATTTACTGATAGAAAGAGGTTTTTACCAGGTTATTGATGAGACACTTCGTGTAATAACATTCTCTCTTACTGCCTTCCGGGAAGCAAAGAGTGATGTCCAAATGAACGGTCCGTATATATTCATCACCTACATGAAACATTGTACATCATCTTAAACTTTTTTGTATACTCATTTCTTATGTTTTGTATTTAGGCTATATCATACCAAAAGGCTGGAAGGTTCTGGCTTGGTTTAGGGACGTCCATTTGGACCCTGAGATCTACCCGGATCCAAAGAAATTTGATCCTTCTAGATGGGAGGTATGTAGAGATAACAGAGTTGTCCACAATTAGACTGTCTTTTGCCAAATATTGCTGCATGATCTCACATATGTCAAAAGTAACTGAACATTTTCTGGTTTATTCTACAGGGATACACACCAAAAGCAGGCACATTCCTTCCTTTTGGTTTAGGAAGCCGTCTTTGCCCAGGAAACGATCTTGCCAAGCTCGAGATTTCCATTTTTCTTCATCATTTCCTCCTTAAATACCGGTAACTCTCTCTCTCTCTCTCTCTGCATATAGCTTAGCTTTCTTATTCTCACTCCACAGATAGCTGCAGATTCATGATGTTTTGTTTCCAACGTTGAAACTGCAGAGTGGAGCGAAGCAATCCTGGTTGTCCGGTGATGTTCTTGCCTCACACCAGACCTAAAGATAATTGCTTGGCAAGAATCACCAACACGATGCCGTGATCATCTTCAAACTCGTAGGTCTTTTGCCAAATATAAGCTTCTTCTCAGGTTTCCATTGTCTCATACTCTCCTCTTTAGAACTCAGTACAAACCGGCTTGGTTTGAATTGGTTTACTAGAAAGTATATGTATCTATAATTTGAAGGATTTTGAAAGTTCGGTTTAATTTCAAATTTGGTTGCAGTTTCTTACC
Source organism: Schrenkiella parvula (assembly GCA_000218505.1). NCBI lineage: Eukaryota > Viridiplantae > Streptophyta > Magnoliopsida > Brassicales > Brassicaceae > Schrenkiella > Schrenkiella parvula. Next base: position 11,872,414 of record CM001190.1, on the reverse strand, counting down.
TGAATATACAAAACAAATTCGAATTGCCTGAACTTAGCCTGGTTTGATTATAAGGCATCATCACTAAAAGTCTTGAAAAGGAAAGAGCTTTTTTTCTTCTTCTTCATTTCGCATTTAATAGCCAATAAATACATCATTTTTATCTCTTCTCTTTATTATCTAAATGTTACTGTCAAACATCTAAAATACAACTGGAGAATTGACTTCTTAAAAAAATATTAAAAACTTGAGTTGTTGGTGTTCACTATTGAATTATATATTTATATAATTGTACTTACTTTTGTCGAATTAAATTAGGAGACAAATATTATGTACGAATAAATAAAAAAAGATAAGAGAGTAAGTAAGCCCACACAGCATAGTACAACAACACCGTTATCTCCTGTCCACTTTCTGAGTTTAGAGACAGACATACACACAGACAACAAATAGACAGCTCGGACTCTTGGACCCTTTGATTTCTTCTTCATTTTTTTTTTAAATTTAGAAACTTTTCATTACACAGATCAGGATTTAGCAGATTCATTATCATTATTCTCGCTACAAATTCCACGAAATTGATCCGTAATTAGTGTTTTTTTTGTTCCTTCTTTCACAATTTCATGTTTTGGGTTTTTGCTACATTGGATTCTGTAACCTCACTTTTGCTTTTCGATTTCAATTTATCCTGTTTTTTTGTGTGAGGGGGGAGAGGAAAAAAAAAGGTTGGATTTTTATTTTTTCCGGTGAAAAAAATGACGACCAGAGGAAGCAGATCGGAGAAAGTGAAGAGAATTTTCCAACAATTCGACGGAAACGGCGACGGTGGGCTAAACCGGGAAGAGATGTCGGCTCTCGTCGTGGCCGTTAATCCTAGGGTGAAATTCAGCGACGAACAGATTAGCGCGATTCTCGACGAAGTGTTTCGAACCTACGCCGAATTCATCGACGGAGATAGAGGTTTGACCTTCGACGGTCTTCTCCGGACTTACGACGACGGTGCCGGAGATGTCGATAGGGATTTCGACGCTTTAGGGCTCGAATTCAACGCCGACGAGACAAAGGGCTCGGAAGCTTCATCTTCTTCGATCACCGACGAGAGAGCCGTGGAGGCGCAGAAGAAGCAGAGGACGGCGGCTTGGGCGGTTTCGCCGAACCACGGAATCGTTTTTGACGAGACGTGGAAGCTCGTCGACGATTTGGAGATTCTGGTAAAGAGACTGAAATCGAAGCAGGAGAAAGACGGGAAACCGAAAGCCGATAACTTGGATGCGTTCTCCGACGCCGGATGGTCGAGAGAGTTGGGTCCGTCTTCGGATTTGTCCGACAAGAGAATCTATTGGGAAGAATCGAGTCACGATTACACTTTGTTTGTGAAGGAATTAGGAGTGTTGAGGAGCAAAGCAGATGGTGCTAGATCAAGGGAAGAAGCTTTTGATGGACATATGGCGATTGGTAGGGTTTTGTGTGATCACCAATTGTTTAAAGAAGCTCTCGTTAGCTTCAAGAGAGCTTGTGAATTGCAGCCGACGGATGTGAGACCTCATTTCAGAGCTGGGAATTGTCTCTACGTTTTGGGGAGGTGTAAAGAGTCGAAAGACGAGTTTTTGTTGGCTTTGGAAGCTGCGGAGTCAGGTGGGAGTCAATGGGCTTACTTGCTTCCTCAGATATATGTCAATCTCGGTATCTCCCTCGAAGGCGAAGGTATGGTTTTGAGTGCTTGCGAGTATTATAGAGAGGCTGCCATTCTCTGTCCGACGCATTATAGAGCCTTGAAGCTTCTAGGTAGTGCTCTGTTTGGTGTAGGAGAGTACAGAGCGGCTGTGAAGGCCTTAGAGGAAGCTATTTATTTGAAAGCGGATTATGCGGATGCGCATTGTGATTTAGCTTCGTCGCTTCATGCCATGGGTGAGGATGAGAGGGCTATTGAGGTTTTCCAGAGAGCTATAGATTTGAAACCTGGTCATGTCGATGCTCTTTATAACCTCGGAGGGCTTTATATGGATATGGGTAGGTTTCAGAGAGCTTCTGAGATGTACACTAGAGTTTTAGCGGTGTGGCCTAACCATTGGCGAGCTCAGCTCAACAAGGCAGTGTCTTTGTTGGGTGCTGGAGAGACCGAAGAAGCCAAAAGGGCTTTAAAGGAGGCGCTGAAAATGACAAACAGGGTTGAGTTGCACGATGCGATATCTCATCTGAAGCAATTGCAGAAGAAAAAGGTGAAAAACAACGGTAATAGTGGAAACGAAGATGGTCCGTTTATTGTCGTAGAATCTTCCAAGTTTAAGACAGTAGGCCAGAAAACTACTCTGAGACCAGATTTAGCAACAGCACTTCAGATTAGAGCCTTCCAAAGAGTTACAAGGCTGGGAAGATGCGATGTTGAAGCAATAAGAAGGGAGATGAGAGACAACGATGTTCCTGTATCTTATTCCGGCAATGGTGTGGCCACAAAATCTATAAGGAAACCAAACTTAGAAGAGATTCTACGGCGTCTACTAAATGTCCTGAAACCCGAAACTTTCCAAGGAGCAATCAAGGCCATAAACGAGAAAATCATCTCGGTTCTTGATGATTCAGCGTCGGGAAGAGTCGATTTGGGAATGTTCTACGCGGTGATTGCTCCTTTATGCGGTGGCCATCCAGACAAAAGGAAAAGAGTTGCATTTGATGCGCTACTTTCAAGACCGGCAAACAAAGGAAGCTCTCAGATTACAAAAGCGGAAGCTGTCAAATACATCCAACTATTGAGAGCTATCTACATACCGTCACAAGGAATGAGCGAAATGTTAGAAGTTCATGGAGAAACTGATACTTCCACGGTAACATTCAACCAGTTTCTAGGGATGTACGATGATTCAGAGTGGGGATTTGGTATCATGTCGACTGTTGTGAAACTCGAAACAAGAGATAGGAATCGACACGGGAACCAGGTCTGTTCGGTTTGTCGGTATCCGATCCTCGGGTCTCGGTTTAAGGAAGTGAAAACAGGGTTTAGCCTTTGTAACCAATGTTACAGCGAAGGAAAGATTCCTCCAACGTTTAAACAGCAAGATGAATATAAATTCAGAGAATATGGGAGTGAAATGGAAGCCATGAAAGCTAAGTGTGTTTGTTTTTCAAAGCAGTCTCATAAAAAAACCGTTTTGACACTTTCATAAAACATCCGAAAGCTCTTTGTGCTCTATTTTCCACATTTTGTAGTTTCTTAATTTGTAGTCTTTTTTTTAATCCTTCTTAAGTTGTGTGTATACTGTATAGTTTTGATGAAGTGTTTGTTGGTGAGCAACTGTGATTTTCATTTTGTACTCTAGAATTGTTTTTTTTTTTACCCCCTAAATATTATTATTTTCCCACTCAATTTAAGATTTATATGACTTTGTCAATGGTCGTGATTCTTGAATAGTTTACTGCATCCATTCGCAGGGTTGGCCGAGTCTTCAAAACTAACAAATTTTTTTTAAAAAAAAATCGGTTTACATAAGACCACAAAGTCAGAATCAGACCAGACCAGTACATATTAATGCTAGTCTTGGAAGGGGTGCTTATTTTTAGCTTTTAAGTAGTATTTTTTGTTTTGTTTTGTCGCATGAAGGTACTATCTGCTTCAGTATTATATGACATGACATTTTAAAGAGAATCTTAAACTTTTTTTTGAGAAACTTAAGAAAAAAGAAGTATATTATGAGGATCACGTTTTAATTCCTTTTCTTTAGGGTCATCTAGAGTGACATATAAAGTAAAGTGAAATGTATAAGATCATTAAAGAGACTTCTGATCTAAGAAGTGTAGTGTGATGTCAGAACTCAGATAAGGTCCAAGTATATAAAAAGATTAGGAAAATACATATCGACTACTTGCATACTTTTATTATTTATCTTCATTTTATTTTTCTTTCTTGGTATACCGAAAATTAAGGAAAATTATTTCTTGGAAGAATGTGGAATAACTTGCAAAATGACATAAGCAATGGCAGTGGATACAACTAGCTAGTCGTCTCGCTGCCCAATCACATTCCTCCTCTATATTCAACTTCCTAACGTGTGTTTTCCTTGGTAAAAATCAAATTACATAAAAGCTAATTAAATGGCGTTAATTGTCCCCGGTTTATTCTAGTTTGAGACAGTCAAAATGTAGTTATATATGTAGGTCTAAATATATTTCTGCGTACCATCCTTGTATAATATTGATTTAGTATGACATGATATAACAAAAGTAAAACTATAAAGCTCATTCTCAATTTCTCTTTTGTTTTTTGGTCTCTTGAAAACATGTTAACATAAAGTTCATAGCAAATCCCAAACTGAACAACTAAAACAAGATTTTACACAAACAGAGACAAATTAAACTCACAATTACTCTTTTTTTTTCCAATACAAAAGAAATGATTCTGCTTATGGGCAGGCTTCAAATCAGCAGATTCTAGGCATGTTGCCCCAGTAGCATGACCCCAAAGAGGCCATAGGATCTACACCAGACGAAGGCAGGGGCTTGTGTGGCTCCACCATGCTGTTACCTCCGAACGGGAGTGAGGCTTCTGTTTGGATTTCTGTCGTCTGGTACCAATCAGGTAACGGTGTGGTTGAAGGGAAGTTGTTGAGAAGGCTCATTAATATGTCGTCATCATCATCCACTGTTTCCTTTACCATCGTTGGCTCATTGTACTTCTTGTAAGGGTTTGTTTCTGTTCATTCAACATGAATATGTCTTAAACACTAATTAGTCAATTAGTCAAAAAAATCCAATATATGTCTTCGATATTACCAAAGATCCATACTAGAACTGAAAAACTAAACTCAAATCCTAAAAGTGAAAACACATCTACTAGGCTCCTATGCAATGGTTACACCAAAAAGTGAAAATGGTTTTAAATTCATATGTAAGTTCTTACCGAGTGATGATTGATGAGACGAGTTTAGATGATCTATCAACCGATTCTCAAAGTCCATCTTCACTCTCTTGTTTTGATTCTCACATAGACCACTAGAAGAAACCCTAGCGTCCTTAAAGATTCCGCCGCGTGACAAGGCTTGAGACTCCTCCACGAGGGCGTCAAGCAGTCCACTGTTGCGCGCAGGCGGATCAAGATTGACAACGTTGTCAGGAAGAGTACTAGAAGTGAGCAAATGGGTCGGTGTTTGGTTCGAAGGAAGTTCTAGGACGGTATTGTCTAGTCCTAAAGGGAAAAAACTCGGTCTCGTCTCATGATCTCCCATAAGCAATGAACTATAACTCATAGCATCAATGTCTTTCTTACTGGTGTTGTTTGTGTCCGAATTCTCGGAGAGGAGCTCAAGAAGTTGGTCAGGATTGCAAAACTCATTCGACGATGAGGATGAGGACAAAGGAAGAGAGAAACCAAACTGGTTATTGTCATTCTCAAGGCTATTGTTGTAAAGAGAGAACATTTGAAAATTCATCGGAGAATCGGGGATCTGGTTTAGGCCGGGATTAGTAGAGATTAAGGGATCTAAACACAGCTTTTTAGGAGGTTGAGAAGATGAAGAGGAGAATGAAGAGGAGGATGATGAAGTATTAGAGGAATTAGTGTATTGAATCATGTTTTGGTGATTAAGATGGTCTTGGTTTTGGAATTGAAACGAATTAAACTCAAAGTCAAAATCATCATCATTATCAATCCCTTGATACTGAATCTCTTGAGGGTACAAAGGCAAACCAGCTCGTTGTCTTCTCTTCATCCTTGTGTTCCAATAGTTCTTGATCTCGTTGTCTGTTCGTCCCGGTAACTACAATATCAAAAACAAAAGAAAAAAAACGTCTATAACTAAGGATCAAAAAAAAAATAGAAGAGATGCAAGATTATACATGCCAAAACAAAGAGAGAGAGAAAGAGAGATTTAAAACACATTGAAACATTGAAACATGCAAATTATGTGTTTAACTAGAGAAAATTAATTGCATATAAAAATTTAAAGCTCTTTATTTTATTGAATTGAAGAAACCAATAAGGAGACTTCAAAAAAAAAGCTTAAAGTTTTTTAAATGAAAAAAAATGATTTTTATGAGAAAATTAACCTGAGAAGCCATACGAGCCCATTTGTTTCCCATCTTAGCGTGAAGCTCGATGATGATCCTCTCTTCATCAGGAGTAAAAGATCCTTTCTTTAGATTTGGCCGGAGATGATTCGCCCACCGTAAACGGCAGCTTTTTCCACAGCGGAGCAAGCCTGAGTTCTTCTGCACGGCGTTCCAATTACCTTCACCGTGTTTCTTCACGTACTCCGTCAAGATCGCATCCTCCGTCGTCGTCCATGGCCCTTTCTTCAGCCCTCTAGCCTCCGTCGCCGTCACCATCGTCTCTGCAACACCGTCCATATCTTAATGGAAGACGGCGACCCTCCGATCAAGGAGGAAAAAAAGAGGATTTTTCTCTCTTTTACTTGATATATACGATGTTTGTATATGTGAATATATTTGTATATATAAGTATTATTGTGTGTTATGAATTAGATATATAGAGAAAAGAAGAAGGGGTGAATTTTCTTTTTGGGAGTGTTTGGTGTATATTTGGAAGTGATATTAATTTTGTATTAATTATTACGTAATAATTTGTTGTTATTACGTGCTTTATTTAAACTTTAATGCCTTGTTTTGTCTCTTTCTATCGTCTCTTTGGTCTTTCCTTAGAGAGATGACAGAGAGAATTCAAGAAATTACAGAAGGTGTTGAAGAGAAAGATAAGATAATTATCTGTCTTTAGACCAATTCTAGATAAAAAAGAGATTGTGATGTGATAATTATGTTCAAGTCTTTATTTTCTTATTTTACTCTTAGTGTCTCAATCTCATATTTGCCATTCTATTTGAATCTTTTCTATTTGTGTATATGTAAGTCGTTCTCAATAAACAATATAATCCATAGTAATTAGTCAAAGCCGTTTATTTGATGTTACTAGAGAATCTAATTGAAAATGACTTGTTAAAACTTTAATGAAACATAGACATACACTCGAATTAAGTATAAGCAAGGTAGAAACATTTAATTAACTAAAATGAGAAACATAATTATAAATTTAAAGAAAAAAAAAAGAGAGGAGTGAGCTTCTTTCACGGCCGCGCATTGCATGCCTAATGGAATGGGACGTTCTCTTCAAAGACGCGTTTTTCTCTTATTTTACTTCTTCTCTTACTCCTTTTCTTTTTCCCCCACGCCTTTTCTGTCTTTCTTCTCGTTTTTTTATTTTTTTAAAGTCGATGATAAATAATGTAATAAGTTTATTATTATATTTTTTCCTTAGTATAGAGGAAAATAAAGATAATTCAAAGGTCATTTTATGCGATATTTCATGCAAAATTACGTTGGCATGATCACTTTTCATATGGGCACATTTTTATCATAGGAGTTTGAGTCTTATAAGCAAATACTTCTTTTTATGAGCTAAAATGCCCCAAAGTGTCAAATTGTATCACAACACTCCTCTTCAAAGATTCCCTAACTTTTTCATTAAAGTTCTATTAAGAGGTAATAAAAATCTGTTCAAAAGATAAGTTAGAAGCAATTGACAGCTTTTGATAAAAATAAAAAAGGTAATAAAAATAGTTTTTATTAATTTTTTTCTTTCTATTTTGTCGTATATACATATTTCACGAGTTAAACGCGTGTAACTTTTTTTTCCTTTTTTCAGAAAAGTAAATATAATTAGCGTTGAATGCAAATAGCTGTTTTTACGTTGAAATATTTCAGTGTTAAACATCGTAGTTGACAAAACATATTTTAAATTCTAAAATTTTAGTTAACAAATAATGTCTTATTACATCGAAAGATTATGTTTTGTAAATAATTTTTGGAAAAAAATTTAAATAATGTTCAATGTATTGGAACTCGCTGATGAATTTTTGAAAAAACAAAGTTCAATAATGTTTAATGTACTGAGATTTATTTTTATAGGAGAAAATATTTGAAACATGTTTTGGTAGGAGAAAATATTTGAAATTAATTTTTTAAGTAGATATCAATGTCTGCTAAAAACTAATTACATGTCTAGAAAATTTTAAAAACTTACATTTAAAAAGTGTTGGATGCACTTATATTGTTTTTTCTGTGGAAATTATTTTAATTTTATTCATTATGTGTGGTGAATTATAAGTAAGAATGTTTCACTACATCGAAAATTTTGTCTATAAATTTTGAGACACATATTTGAATAGTGAAATGCATGTTAAAATTTAAAATTTTAGTCAAAGCTAATACATTGTTACATCAAAAAGTTCGTCTATAAATTTTAGAAGAAAACATATTCAAATAGTGACCATTTTATTTAATTATTATTATTTAGAAATATTTGAATTTTAAGACACTGTAACTGGTAAAAGAATTAAGTTAAAAATGATAATTAACAATTAACATTTAACTACTCCGTAGATGTTTGATAACTTCAGTTGATTTTTATCTGGAAACAATTTGAATGGAAAAGCTATTATTTATTTAAGTTAAAACTTTTAATTAAAAACTAATGTCTACATCAAAGACTCCGCCTACCGATTTTAAAAACGTATCTAAATTGATAAATTTTCTATTAGAAATAATTTGAATGTTAAGTTACTGTAATTGGTGAAAAATTAATACTTTTTAAGTGAAAAATAATATCTAATTATATAGAAAATGTACTTGTCTATATTTATATTTTTAAAAATAGATTTAAATATCATCTGGTGCACTTAACTTTTATTTTCTTTATTGATATAATTTGAATGTTAATAATTATTGCGAATTTGTAAGTTTTTTTTCAAGGAATTGTTGTAAGTTTTAATAAAAAAAATATATGATTACGCCAAACTAATTGTCTATATATATTATTACATGTGATTATTTATAACAGAAGCTCAAACCTATTAAATTGACTTTGTAAGACATGTGTAATATACCATGTTAAGATTTAGACCAGTAAAAGTTAAATTCGACTTAAGTTGATGTTTTGTTCTTTCGTATGCCAGTTGAACTACACTAATTAAAGTCTGTATTTTGGGTAGACTTGAATTTAAATTGTGTATTATCTATATATATGAACATACATACCAGTTGAAACTCAAAATCTGGTTAACTAGATGTAACTCAATTACCAGGGGTGTCAGTAGACTTGTTTAAAACTTAATGGCTCGTAATTAATAATAGTTTCTAGCTTTGACCTATCAATTATTTTGTATATTTTATTTCAAATAACAAGCCTTATTTTCTTTCAAAATATACAATTTAAAAGATTATTGTAACTTGTCATGCAATTCCCTGAGTTTATCCCATTCTTTGGATTCATTCACATTAGCCCTTAACTTGAATTACTTAACATGTGGTATCTACGTTCGTTTACCATATTACTATATGCTCTCTTACTTTGACGGTTTGTCATTTCTTCATTATATTTTCACTATCTCAAAATCTAATAGCTCTAGTTTTGGTACAAATTTTGAACACGTTGGTTAATTAATACTGATGAAAACGTCCTTGTCCCATTCTTATCGTGTGAGTTGGTGCTAATATATTAGCGATATTAAGACGAAAACAAAAACAATTGGGCCTCTAATTATGAAGGAGATAAAAGATTATATTATTCTTGCTAATGGGCTTTTATTATTCTTTCCAGTTTTTAGAAAACTTATCCGAAAATTACTTAGAATACACCACAATTATCTCTTTATTATTATATTACACTTTTAAATTTGTTATACATGAAAAAAGTAAGGAAATGTCCTAAATCCCATAGTTTAATTTTACAATTACGATATATGCCATTTTGATTTTCTTTTGAACAAGAAAAAGACTCTTTTCTACAAAACCTATATACTTTTATCTTTCACAATTTTTCATCTTCCCATTTGTCGGTTCGTTGCCGAAAAAAAAATTATTCGTTATACTCTATTATGGCTAGTGGTTTTCGTGACGGTTTCGTTTGTTTTTTCGTTTGTTTGGATTCCTCACGAAATTCCCGTCTATTTTAAAAGTTTGGGAGACACGAGTTCGTCGTTGATGTTTTTGTGAATGTTTCGTTTATTCGTTGTCGATTCTCACGAAATTGTTTTTTTCCATATCTCCTTGTAGAATGTTTGTCTTTGTTCTAGAGTGAAACATTTGTTTGACATCACTGATTTTGTATGTATGATGTGTAGATTTGTTTGTATGTGATCTGGTATATTTAATATTTGTTTTCATAGGTTGTATAGATTTGTTGTGTGTGTTAAGGTAGATTTGTGTAGTAGTGGCCAATTTTGTTTGTATGATTTGATATATTTTTTGAGATTTTTTTCGTATGATAGTAGATTTTTGTGTATGTTATTGTAGACTTGTTTAATATTGTATTATTGAGTTATAACAGATTTTTGCTTGTATGTTGTGGTAGATTTATTGACATTTGCTTTCGTATGGGTGTAGATTTTTTTGGCTACGTTATTGTAGATTTAAATTTTAGGTTTGCTATGTTGTAGTAGATTTATTTAATATGAAAACTCGTAAGTTGTACAGAATTTTATCGTGTGTTATAGTAGATTTGTTTCCATATGTCATTTTGTTTCTTCTAAAGATTTTTTGGTTATGTTATCGTAGATTTAATATTTTCTTTCTTATATTGTGTAGATTTATTGGATATCTTATAGTAGATTTAATTTTGCTTGTAATGTCGTCTTCAAATACTAAGGAGGTAGAGTATCTATATACTATTGTGGTGGAATGCGGGACATGATGGACATGAGTGAGTCAAACAAATCAACACAATAAATATACTATAACGCCTAAAATTTAAACATCGATGACAACTCTACAATAACACCTAACAAATCAATTTTAGACGAAATAAATCTACCGTAACCAAAGTCCGGAAAAGAAATGTCTACGGAGTCTTCGAATAAATCTACCATAAAAATCTAAGTGTAGCAGAATTTCTCGAAAAATCGAAAGGTCTATAAGTGTACTATACACGATACATGCTAAATATCATCAGAACAAATATCATCAAAAAAATCTACTCTAGAAAAAAAATATTTAACAATAAGAATTTGATAATGGCATTTTTGTAAATAACTCAAGTTTTGTTCTTCGATAGACTAAATAAATAATGGCATTTTTGTAATTAGCTTTTTTCCTAACAAGTGTTATAAGGATATAATATGTATGATATAATAGGTACGAAGAGTATCTTGTAATTTTTAAAAATTTTGGTGTTGTATAGTAATAAAGAAATTATTTTGGTGTAGTTTAGTAATTGTCCCAAACCTAAATTCATATCTCCCTAGAAAACTCTCAAGATAAAGAGAAATGCACAAGGGAAATGGAGTTCGAAAGAGAGCTTAAAAGAACTAATTGTTTTGCCTTGAACAGTAAGTTACACTTTACACTATAGTTTGGCTTTTATCCAAAGTATATAACTTAGCACCTCCCCTTAACAAGAATGCTAATTAAACTAACCAACCTTATGCTAATAATTCTTATTAATCCACAAATACTACTAAAACTATGCTTAATACAATACAACTATCTAAACTATCTTTGAGATGCACAACCGGTATCACAAGGTTGTACTGAGAGAGTCAATGAGGCATGGTTTGGCCATTTGGACTGAGAATTGTTGAACTGTAACTTCGTGAGAATATCTCGACGAAGATGAGTTGTGGGCTTAAAAAAAATTCTTTATTAAATCAAGCGAAAAGTATTACAATGATTTATTTTTAGGTCTGACACCGATTTGTTTATTTATGAATAGCGAACTCAAAATTCTTTTGGGTTCTCTCGGTTCTCTCTAATTCAGTTTGTCTTTCTACTTTGGTCTCTTCCTATATTTAAACCTGTTGATTAACCGCCTTTTTTCTTTTCCTTCTTTGGAAACCTTCTTGATATGATCTGATCTCTATTTCCTCATTGGCTCATTCTTCATTAAGATTCGGAAATCTTCTTCTTTTCAAGTTGCACCAAATCGAGATCGGTTTGAACTATCTCTGATCTGGGCCGAAGATCAATCTCAGACGCGCTTGTCGACGAATGCAAAGCCCATCTCTAACAGAATCACCATCTTAGCGGTTCGAGTCCTGAGTTCAAGACCCATCCTCGTCATTATCAGTTCCATACTCGCTGTCACATTATAGAGCTCGCGCTGAATATCCAATAAACCACAACAATTTCGATGATTTTCTTTATACATAAGAGAAAAATACATCTTTTATAGCGGATAACAGAGTAGAGATATTACATGGATATGTACTATCAATTCATCACCATGTGTTTGTGTTGGAAACCAATTTTTTCTTTTTTTAATCTAAACTCTCAACTTCTTCACACTAACGTTTATCTCTTCCTTACTCAAAACACTTTTCTTTTGGCAACGAGATTTAACTACAACATTTCTTTGATGAAATCAAGGCTAAGTGTGTCCTTGACGATGAGAAACAATCCTAGGAATATCACAAGCATGATCCCTGAAGACATTATCCCTTGTTCCACCTCTACAGGAAGCTTCCTCCCTCCTCTAACCGCTTCCAACAATATCAATGCCAATGTTCCACCATCAAGAGCCGGTAATGGCAAGAGATTGATCACCGCGAGGTTGATATTCAGCAATGCTGCGAATTGGTAAAGCCCGTCAATGTTTGATCTCGCCACTTCTGCTCCCACCGCAATGATCGCCACAGGACCTGATACTTTACTTGCTGTCTGAGAGAAGTTGAAGAACGTTTGTTTTAGACCGTCCAAGACATTAGACGATAGCCCCATAAACTCCTTCCCCGCGAACCTAAATGTTTCCGGGATGTTCCTTGGTCTCACCTTCGTGATTCTAACATTTGGAGACAATTGAACACCGATCTTCCCCGACCCATCAAAGTTCTTATCCGGTGTGACCCGAATATCGAAATCTCTACTCCCTCTTTCGATTCTAAACAACACATCACTCTTTGGGTTTCTTTTAACAATATCAACAACCTTAGAGACAGCGTCAGGGCCGGTTTTGGACAGTTCCGTGCCGTCCACAGCGAGGATAACGTCACCAGAAAGCAATCCATCACGGGAAGCTGCAGAAAAGGTCTTAACTTCGGGAACAAGAACACCAGGAAACGCCTCTTGTACAGGCAAACCAACCGATAAGACTTGGACAAAGATTATGGCGTAAGCAAAGATCACATTGGCGATAATTCCAGCTGAAACTACAATCGATCTATCTAGAGTCGGCCTGTTCTTGAGAAGATTCTCATCGTCAACTGGGATCTCACTGTCGGGATCGTTATCAGGGAAACCAACGAACCCACCTAGAGGGAAAGCCCTAAGCGAATACTCGACATTGTTGAAATCGAATTTAGCTAGAATCGGACCAAACCCAATTGCGAATTTACTCACATGGATCCCTTGGAGATAAGCCGCGAGGAAATGACCGGACTCGTGGACGACGACGATCGCGGTGAGAACAGCAGTAGCTTCTAAAACGGATCCGAAGCTTCCTAAATCAATCCCAGGAATCGCTCTTGACCTGAAACCGATCCGTTCCCCATCTGGGCACCTCTTGTTTCCGAACGAAACTCTGTTCTTGAGGCTCTGGTTCGATAAAGCAGGGAGATTGGGGAAAAGATAAGATTTTGAGAGATGGGTTTTGGATCGCCGAGGGAAATATGATGTGGGATTGTTGAAATTGGAGAGGAAGTGCGGATTCCGATGAGAAATTGGAGAAGATGAGATGTTTAATAGCATGATTTCGCGAGAACTGGAGATTTTGGGGTGTACGGTGAAGTGGTATGATTGGAGCCATTTGATAGAGGCAGCAGAGTAAGATAATGAGTAAACAGAGTCGGGCTTTGGCGTTTCTGTGTGTATGTGGATGGGATTCAATTCAACACAAACAACAAATCTCTCACCTAATTTAACAGTTTGTATATGGGCCTTGTTACAAACGCATATCAGCATCGATTTTGCTCTTGAATGATATTAGAACTTATATTAATGGGCTTTAGGGGCCCATATATAAGAAAATCTTTTGTTTATACATAAATCTCTAACATAAAATTTGTATTCATGTTGTGGTTTCTTTCTACATATTGTATAATACTACATTATAAATACTGTGTATACACGAAATCTTAACTTAAGTTGACTAAGAGTTCAATTTTGGGTTAGTTATATCATAATTATAATGTGTTTTGGTTGAAATTTTTCACAAAAAAAAGATTGGCAAATAACAAAGAATCCAAAGAAACCAATTGTGTTGCAACTAGGTTTGGTGGGCACGTGATCAATTGTGATTGAACGGACACCGTGATATACTTTTACATGATGGTTTGTCGGTTCAAGTGTTACATTTACTATTTTATTTAACTATTTTTTAAAAAATTTGCATATTATAATTATAAGAAAAGCTTAAACTAATGTTTTTAGTGGAATTTCAAAATTTCAAAATTTTCAATTTTTTTAAAATGTTCAAAAATAAATTTCGTTTGTATATAAATGTATAAGTTCTATTAATTTGTGCATAACAATGATAATCTAATGAAAAATAACATGGTAGATACAAAGTAAACTGTTTGTGTTTCGACTAATATTAGAAACACTTATGAATTCATTTCGGCTAACTTTTTTTTTAAATAGAGCTTATGTATAGTATTTCTTCAAAACGAAATTGTGCTTAATAAAACTCTATCAAGAAAATATAAATGTATGTACTATAGTGGTCTTAGTGCCCTCAAGATAAATTTGCGCTCCTCATCCTAATTAAAATATTATGTTATTTGAAAGGTTTGTAATTATTAGAGGCTGGTTCTAGGGAAAGGAACTATAAGTCGAAAGAATTTCAAAACATCTTCCGAAAATGTTTAGTTATGGTTAAAAGTTCGAAATTTTCGAATTTGTAAACAAAACAAAACAAAAAGATATTTTGGAAATAGATGTCTTAGCAAAACTGAATACTACATTTTTGAATTCCAGTCTTAAACTCAGTTTTCTACTAAAGTGCGTATTTGATTTTTCTAATTAGAAGATTTATTTTACACGCTGTATCACTTAAATACATTATTTATTAATTATATTAAAAACTTGATCTAAATCATGGTTATGTCGATGGACATATCAAATACTAACTAAAAATATATTAAGGGGTGTGGTTGTTTCTATATATGTGCGTCTCTCCTTGGTCGACAAATTAATATATAGTTCGCAGAGGATGCTAAAAAAAAAAATCGTATATGCCTTTTTAAAAACTCTTGGCAAGCTTTCATTGTTTCATACATATTCAATTCAAGTTTCTATATGAAAAAAGGCTTCAGATTCTTTTTATATACAAAACTTTTATAAAATAAAACCTTCCATTTGCGTTGGGCATTTAAATTTATACTAACCAACAAATAATTTTTTTTTATGATGAATTCATATAGGCGAAATACGCATTAGAAAAACATAAAACAAAAGCAAATGCAAAACATACCATTATAGCCTTAAAATATTAATATATTGGTACGAATTCAGTGATAGCAAAGTATACAGATTAAGAATATTAATTAACTATTAAATATTATTAATCTAAAACACTAGAAATGTCAAAGTTTGAAAAATATGAAAAGAGAAGCACTAACTAAAAGTCTAAAAGAAGACCTACCACAAGTTGGGTGTGATGAATTAAACAACGTGTCCATTTTGTATATTTATATTTTCTAGAACTTCATTGTATTGTACGTAGGTCATCTTTCAAAAATTCTAACCATTCAAAGTGATTTACTTTTCTTTTATTGTTACTTTTAATATTTAATAATACAGTATCAGTATATAATCTGACTAGTGAATTGACTTGAAACTATAAAGTAGGGTAAAATTTGATTGGCACTTCTCTCTGTTTAATGGTTTTTAATTTGGGTGAATTTGTATGATAACCAAAAATTAAATCACATTAATAATTTGATGGCCAAGACGATTTCCATTATTAATAATATAGCCATATAAATTTTAAAATGGAACATATAACCATTTCGATGCTTTATGAACCATTTTACCATCTGTTTTGTTCGTTCTCTATAAATAAATAAATAAAATAGAACATAAAACTTATTACCTGTAGACATATATACTATGTGGAGAAATTTAAATCATCGCTTCTACATATAAATATGAACCAACAGTCTTGTTTTTTCCCCTCCTCTAGCGCCTTTGTGGGTGAACCCAAAGGCAGCCACGTTCAATGAACCTGTGAGTTCTATGTTCTTGTTTTATTATCAATATCATCATTCCTTATCAGCCATAAGCATGCTCATCAATATACCATATAGATCGACAATTCTTCATAAATACATACCTAACTACACGAATATATAAAATCATTTGATTTCTTGAATTTCTTATTTAAACTAGAGTTGTAATTTGTTAATGTTTTATATGCAACTTATATGTAAACGAAGCTTTGAAACTGCAGACAAATTAGGCTGAGAAAGAGAAGTATATATGGCTTCTTTGTCGACTCATCCATCGTCTTATCACGGTATGTTTCTTTGTTCAACTCATCTTTTAATGTGATCAATAAAGAGATAAAAATGTGTTTGTTGCAATTTATTTCCATTAGTTTCACTGGAAAACACTTCTGTCTCTGCTGTGCATTCTTTATTTTATCTATGTATGTACCGAAACACATGTGAAAAATAAAATAAAACTTGTTTTGTTCTATCTTTTGTATTTTTTAAACTGATATATTTTTAATTCGTTATTGGCACTTCTCTAAACTCGTTAAAGAAAAGGATCATCGAGGATGTTTTTTCAGAAGTTGTATGGTTGGACATGGCATAATTTGTAATAATGCCAGAATCGGTCTAGTTGGTAAATTGGTAATGTCGTAATGATACCTGCCCGCTTTAAGAACATATGTTGAAGTTGAAGGGTGCTAAACTAGCATGATCAATATTGTTCTGATGATAAAGAGCATAACCGATGTTCCAAAACACATGTACCACATCTTTTTTGGGGAAACTGTAAGAATTTATAAATATCTATTTGATGGCAAAACGGCCTTTTAAAGGTATAAGTGGAAACTACCTTATTAGAAAACGTTAACAAAAAAATTTAATCTCACGTTTTTTTCCTTTACAACCTATCTTCTGAGCAAACACCTTCGCGCGATTAATAAGAAGCCTAGATAAGGTTTGATAGTGGTGAACTTAGACGGTTTAAACGGCTGTTAGAGTTTTGGGATTTGGGGATAAACAACAACTTTCTAAAGAATTTATCACTGGTAAGAATTTCTGAAAAAATTGTAGACATTTCTATCAAATTTCACAAGTTTTGGACAAATTATGTTGCCAAAATATTGATAATTAGCACATTGTCCCTTCATGTTGTACATAAAATTAATGTTAACGCACACATGAAAAATTAGATTTACACGTATAATCGGTATAAATAATATGCATACATACATGTTCACATATTTGTTGCCATTATTTTTTACCATTCATATTACATATTACATACATATGCATGAAACATCGTCACAAATCTTAACTATAAAAGCTTCTTACAAAACAAACCACTGGTTTTGTTTTTCTTAGAAAGCCGAAATCTTAATTATTCACATTGCGTTTATATTCTTTATCTCTGTTTTTTTTTCTATTTTAGTTTACAAAAATAACTATGCATGGTCTGTCGATATAAGAAAACGTCTTAATTTATAGGAAGCTGTCTATGCCTGGTAATATAGTTTTATTTATTTTTAACTCCATGCAGGATCAAGCTCTAACGGCGTAAGACCGGAGGCAAACATCATCTCATCACAAATATGCTCGCGCGAGATGATTAATCAATATGAATATGGGAGAAAGTAAATCAATATGGAACTAATTTACAGTACTATACATTAAGAGGTTCGTCTTTGATAGAATAATATGAGTCGTGTTCATGGCTTGAAACATGAAAAAAAGAGTTCCCTTCTCAGAAACTTCAATCACTATGTTAAGAGAAAAAAATAAACAAAATTTATATGTATATGTATGGACAATGGATTAGTTGGTTGTAACCTTTTTCTTAAAGCTGTGTTTTGTCGATGACTATATATATAATTTATTATGTGTCAACAATGTCTAATATTTATAACAATAGGCAAGATCTGTTGCTAACTTCATACGTATCCCATTTTAAAAATATTTAGTATCATGCTACTTACTATTATTACACATGTGTTGTTACATTATTTTACTTTCTTAGTATTCAATTTGCTTAGTCTATTGCCAAGCAAAACACTAACCAACTAACCGAGTACATGATAACATTCCACTAGCATTAGCAATCGATTATCTTTTTGTCTCAACAGATTTGAGATAGGTTTAACCGAAACCGAATCTTAATGGAGAACACAGTGGAACTTATGTTTGAAGAGTAAAATGTCCTTTTGACATTTCGATTTGTAATGAGAGCTTTTATCTTTTTTTCATATCTTCATTGTTATGAAAACCTCAGGGTAATGGATGGGAGCTACGAGGCTTACCATACGAAGGAAACAATTGTATATATTCGCACTCTAAACGCTAAGCCATCTATTAAAAAAACATTTGTAACCAAGAATCTTACTACAACAAGTTTGATTGTATCAAAACGAATAGAGAGGACTTTGATGAAACTTAAAAAAATGTGATAAGGACTCACATGACGTCGGTACCCACAGGATCCACAGAGAAATGAAGAACTGTTGCTTTTTCTATAAACGGCTTGAATTGAGAACTCCACATCTGAAAGAAAAAAGAGTCTCTATTATCATATATGAGAAAAAAATTGAAGAGTAAGGTACAAGGTTCCATTTAAGAATTGATCTCACATCTTTATACTCTCTATCCTCAATGAAAATCTCCATGGCATCAACTACAGGAAGTAGCAGAAGAAAGCGTGAGAGGAGAATAAGAGAGGAAAACAGAGGAATACACATTGTTGGTAAATTCGGAAAAGTGATTACAGGAACGGAATCGAACTACTGCTGCATGTGTGAACTCCTTACTGCTTTCGTTAAAGTTTGAACCTGGACATGAAAATATTCAAGTGGCAGTTAGATCAACTTGAGGAAGTTAGCTATAAATGGATTTTATAAACTAGAAATCAAATTCAAGAAAAATATTTTCTTTATAGGCACCTTGTGTGGACTGGACAACTAATGATGGAAGAGATGAAGTTAGCTGTGCAAAAGAATCCAATGCATCTTTAATGTTCTTGTCGGAAGCGTTCCTGGCAAATGTAACCAGAAGAACAAACTCTTGGCCATAGTTGTACTCCTGCCATGGGAAGTAACTCGGTCTGTTCACATAATTTGACCCTAGAAACTAGAAATCTTTTGGCTCTAAAACATTAAAGCTAAAGATAACGATTTGTGAAACCAAAACTCAGAATATGAACTTGATTATATGATATGATTCGTACCTCGCCTTTTCGAAATATTGAGAGGATGTCATCTTCGACCTCTGATTCATAGTCCACATTAATTAGCCCCTGATACATTAAACCCCAAGAGCAACAAAAACGGAACATCTAAATAGAGAAGAATAGGAAGAAGAAGATGGCGAGAAGACAGAGCTAATGAGAGGAATGGCGTTTACATGCAAGGGCATACATGGCAGAATGGTGTTACATATTCATTGAGAACATTTAAGAACAGAGGGTTCTCATAGAACTTGTCAAGATCATCCTTCTTCTGGAACCGCATGAAGAGAGCGTGCGTGTAATCTCCATTTTTTCTATCGCCGATGCAACCTGTGAGAGTCAATTGATCGATAGAGACTGGATTTTTAATAAACACAAAAGGGGGTTATATAAGATTGAGATAAAAGGCACCTAAAGTCCTCGAGCCTCACCTACAGATATGGCAACAATGCCTCTCATTTGATATTGAGAAGTGTAAAGATAGTCAAGCATATCTTTTTCTTTCTCCGCAGACAAACTCTCTTTCGCTTTGAGTAAACACACATGCTCCACTACTTTCCTGTTGTACATAACGAGCAACAGGTTGATACATTGATTATAAACTTCAGAGTATCTAAACTTTGATAACGAAGTTATAAACTTTCTCAAGGACCTTACACACATGCATAGGGTATCACAGAAGGAGCTAAAACTGAAAGAAAAAAAGACTGAACCTTGTCTTCTTCGACTTGGAATTGGCAATTTGATCATCAGCAGCGCAAAATGCTATTCCTTGGTTCTTTGTTCGGGATTGATGCAGAAACACACCTCCATTAAACCCAAATCCTGAAATTGCAAGAAGAAGAATCTCTAGGTCACTAAAAGATTGTTTCGACATTAGTGAAACAGAGGCAATTTTTGTCAAATTCATGCGTCTTTGAGCGATAAACATGTGTCGGACCAAAACTCCAAACTAAATTAGGACAGTCTCCGGGTTGTCCTTACACAGCACGGAGCCCAGATTAGGTCACCAAATAACAAAATTCCGCCGCTCAATTACGAGCACCGACCAAAGTAAGTCGACAATGAAGCAGACCCGCGACAGAGAATCACTACGATTCAGTTGAGAAAGATAAAAGATAAAAAAGCCAAACTTTACCTCTTGTAATGAAAAATGGTTGAGTCAAACGAGGGAGAGCTAAAGCTTGATGGATCATCGTCGAGTGTCGCAGGCTAAGTCTCGCATGTTTTTGCTCATTATCACTTCAATAAAAGTTTATTTTAAGAAGCGAATAAGATTTTTGGAGTTTGTGGTAGTTACAGTTTTGAAGTTCGACATGCCAAATTAAAATCTTTTTGCGCCACAAAGAAGAGATTAACTGACATTTTTAATTGTCAGTTTTTTTTTGGCCTAATTTGTGTTAATTTTTTTTGTGTTTACTTTACATAAAATATCAAAACTCAAAACGGAAAAATTAAACTGACTAAAAAAAAGGTTATTCAGAACTATATGCTCGAATCTAAAACCAAAATAATATATTGATTAAACAAAAAGCTTTACACATTTGAAAACTAAAGATATATTGTGTTCTAAACGATAATCTAAAACAAGTTATACTAATCTGATCATAATAATTATTTATATTTATATATTTCTATATCCACATAATACAAAGAATTAATAACATATAAACGAGTTATATTTACACATACATTTTCGAAAATATTAGTTAACCTCCATAGATATTAGCTAGCCGAATCAATTAGAGGAAAAAAAGGAATGCTCACCGTCTTTGAAGTTAAGCATTCGTGTGGTTAGTGTCCATACTATTTATGGTTGTGACTTTATACAAAAAGAGTCAAAACCATAAAACAAAAGATTCGTTATTCACCTTCTAAGGTAAATAGATAAACTCATCCAAACATGAACTTACCTTGCAAGCAAAGTATTCTTGTCTTCATCTATTATTTCTCATTACTTAACCTTATCTTCACTGAGATTGTTGTTGTGATAATGTTTTTAATGATCAGAAGATTCTAGAATGAAACTTACGACAAGTTTACATAGCAAACAGCAGTTATTTGAGCTGTGTTAAAAAAAAAAAGGGACAACCAATAGTTATCCAACTCTAGAAGAAAATGGATAATATGGAAGAAAAAATACAATAGTAGTAACCAATTATGTGAGGTGTCAAATATATAATAAATAAGAAACTAGTGGAAGCAAAGACTTGATGAATCGTCACATTGGCCTAACGAAGCATACATATACGGATCATTGTTTTAAGATTCGAAAGCAATCTTTAGGTTCTGTCGAAATTCAAAAGTGACAAACCAAATCAACGAACCCGATTTTGTCAACTTTCTTCTTTCCTTCACTTCTTACTTTCCCCAACAATTTATATAAAATAATTGGATTTGGATCCATGCACTGTGTTCTAATATACTGACATTATATTATATCACCTATAGCTCATTTGTGTCCCAATAATACGCCAATTTGTTTACCAAGTTCATTTATGTGTTATATAATTGAGAAAGTAGACATTTGAGACATTGTAAAAAGCTTATAATTAAATTATAGTATTCTCAACACTAAAATTAAAACAGTGATAAAACGTGGGACAATAACCTTTTTTAACATTTTTCTCTTGTGCAGGCCAACAAACCTTGAAACTCTATAGAAATCAACATTTTTGCAAATTTCAAAATTTGGTTTTGGTTTTTTCAATTATTTACATGTGATCAATCAAAGATTTTGGAGACTAACAAGCTACTACATCGATC
This sequence comes from Schrenkiella parvula, assembly GCA_000218505.1. Classification (NCBI taxonomy): domain Eukaryota; kingdom Viridiplantae; phylum Streptophyta; class Magnoliopsida; order Brassicales; family Brassicaceae; genus Schrenkiella; species Schrenkiella parvula. Next base: position 11,850,313 of record CM001190.1, on the reverse strand, counting down.
TCCCTAAATTGGAGATCTTAACTAATATCAACCCCAATACTTTCTACAATTCTCCCAAATGACCCCAAATCAATTTAGAATTCCCCCAAATATATTTTCCTCATGTGACCCACTAATCATTGTTCCTTCACAACTCACCCTCACCGTGATCCAACCCCTACCTTCCACATCCCATCTGGGCCCATCCAACCCACCAACACATCTTAGCCGTCCGATTCTCTCCGAATGACAAGCCCACAAGTTTAAACGGTCTAGATTTCTTGACTTATTTTGTAATTCCTCTATTTCTTCTTCTTCTACTACTTCTTCCTCCACCGATCTCCAAAACGTTTGATCTGTCACACTTGTCGGTGAGCTCGAAACCAAACCGGAAACCAAAACTGGTTCAATGTCCGGTTTAGTTATCAAAAACGGATGGTTTAGGAGTTGTGTCGCCGTCCATCTCTCTTTCGCTTCTCTCTTCAAACACTTTTCCAAGAAATCCTTTGCTTCTTCCGTAAGCAAACAAGGAAGCTCCGGAGTCTCGCCTGAATACCCGACCCGATAAAGAACCGAAACCGGGTCCTCCATCGACTTAGCCTCCGTCCACGGCGGAGAACCCGTAGCCATCTCAATCACCGTACACCCCACCGCCCATATATCACTCTCCTTCCCCTGTTTTTCCCCACGCGCCACCTCCGGAGCCATAAACGCCGGAGTTCCCATCACCGGTTCCGAGTCAAACCGCTTCGCACACCCGAAATCCGCAATCTTGGCCTCACCCTTCTCCGCAACAACCACGTTACTCCCTTTTACGTCGCAATGTGCGATCCCCTCCGAGTGAATATACTCCAACCCTCGTAGTATATGGCGCGTGTACTTCACGATCCGAGCTTCCTCGAGTCGGCCTCCGTTTTTGGCTGCCGCGTCGGTCAACGTCCCGTACGGTGCGTACTCCATCAGAAGGTTATACGCAACGACGCCGTTTGACTCTCTCTTGGTTTCTGATCCTCTGTATCCGATCACATAAGGAGAATTCAACGACGAGAGGATCTTGGCTTCTCTTTGCAAGAACTCTGACCGGTGAAGCTCGGAGGATTTGACGGCGAGGATTTCGTTTGAATTTTGAAACGTGGCGGCGCAGACGGTTGCTGTCGAGCCTCGGCCTAGGATTCTTCCTCTAGTCCATTCCATTTGGAGAAAGACTAGAGAAAAACTTATTGAGTTTTTTTTTTCTTTCTAATATCTTTGTCTCTAGTTTTGCTTTTTTTCACTCTGCTCTATTCAACATAAGGTTTATATATAAGGAGGAACGAATATTTTTATTTATTTATTTTTTTAGGGTGGATTAGATAGTGTATACTTTTGGTAACATCGAGTTTATCTACCAACGCTAAAATAAAAAATATAATAACGTAAATATGTGCTTGTGTGTACACGTGAATTTCTTTTTAAAAGTTGATAACCAAATGAAAACTCGTTTCGATTTGATTGATTATTTATTAATTTCTAAAGAAACCAACAAAAAAGAAGAAAATGTGTAGAAGAAGAATATGTGAAGTTTCAATCGTACAAAAAAAAGGGTTTGTTTAAGAAACGTGAGTGAAATATCAACTGGCATGTGACGTGGCAGTAAAACGTATCTAACGCAACGCAGGTTCGTTGAGTCTTTATGACGTGGCATTTCTTTGCTTTTGGCGAGTCTGTAGTATTACAGTCTCTAGAAACGATGACGTGTCAATCTCTCTGTGGTCAACGAAACTTTATAGTTTCTGCTCCGACCGTAGTTCCGTAATATCTCTCGAGCTACGTGTCTACAGTTTTCAGATGATACGTGGTGTTAACATTTAGCCTAATGGTTTATTTGCTTCTCTTTCATTATTTGTTTTGTAAGTAAGAAACAATTATTATATAGATTTGTGGTTTCTTATGAGTTTGGTATAAGAAAAAATAAAAATTAGTGGAGAGGAGAAGTTGGGCACTTTGGTAGATTTTGATCGATCATCTGCACACACTTGGAGCTTTGTCGTTACACTTCGTGATCGTCTATGTATATTTTTTTCGCATATTATTTATTCAGATTTTTTGCCAGATTTTGTTTTGCTATTTTATTTTATAAAAATATAATTCTTGTCTGACAGTGATTTTTAACTGGTGTCTATTATATTTTATCTTTTATTTTGGTCTATCATCTTGTTTTCTCATTTATTTATGACAGTTGTTATTTTGTTTTTTTGTAGCAAAATATCAATAAGATTTCACTGTTTAAATATGTCTTCATAAAGACGAAAAAATATATATTTTCATGCCTACAAATTAAAAACATATGCAACATACATATTTATTGATACCTAAATTAAATAAATAAAAAAGATTTTCTGTCCTTTGGGAGACTATTTTTTGTGTTAGTTGTGTAATATATAACTTTATTTTCCTAAACAAAATCACTGCCAAGATTTGGGATATCATTTTTTCCACCAGAGACCAAGCTTATAATAATCAACCATATAATTTGTATTCTATAATTTAGTCAACTTGTTATCATATAGATAATAGACGTTCGTTAAACAAATATTCTGACAAGAATACCAAATGAAAATAAAATAGATTAAGAAGCTTCGTTAATAAATCGTTTACCCCTTTGGAAAGATAATAAACGAAAGTGAGCGGTGGTTTTAACCACCATTATCGGTTGAGGTTTAATAAATAAATAAATCATTTCAAATATGATTAGGTCTGATTTATGGTTCTAACTTACAACTTACATTCAAATTAAAGTCAAGTTCACATATAAAACCACGACTAATTAATGCTAATGATGATTTTTCTTTCCTCACCTTTTCTTTCGTTATTTGCACTCCAGATAGCTATTTCATTATCAGTTTACGAATCAAATTTGAATTTTATTTTTAAACGATAATGAGTTAAAGTTCAATATGTTGATCATATAAATTATATCTGAAATTTGGAATGTCAAAATAGTTCAAAACGCTTTGGCAGAGTTGTGAGTCAAAACTTCATCGTATAAAATGAAGAATTTCTTCATTATATATTTATATAATCAGCACTTTTTATCTAATGTTTAAACGCATTTCGGCGAAAACCTTTTAACATGTCAAGACATTGACCAATGACCATAGGGATCGGTAACCAAAGAAGGTTATAATCTTATGATTTGTTCGTTCTCTATTTGTTGAATTTGAATTTGACAGATTCTTTTTCAGATCCAGAACAGAATAGTATATTCAGTAATGATCTTTTTAAAAATTTCTGCAACCCTATGGATAAAACGTTCGGAATAAAGTCCAAGTGATCATGTAGTCCATGCAGAGTGTTTGCTTAGTCGAACACCAAGGTTGTAACGAGTTCATGTCCATTGTACAACCGGGCATGGATCAACTAACTGTAAGCAACTTGAAGATTTTGTTAAGCATATGCTCTATCTTTTATAACTGTTTTATATAGATAAATTTTTTCACATGTTGAGTCGTAACAAGTATAGTTTCTCGTTGTTTGCTACGTAAGCTTTTCTAGTACGTAAGATATAAAAACTAATGCGTGTATGTAACACATGGCATGCAAACAAGGAGGAATGTAAAGGGCAAGAACGCCTACTTCAAGCAACAACCTACTCAATTTTAATATAGAGTTATTACATTTCACTAGAAAGCTATACCAAGAAAAGGTGGAAAGGAACTATTTCAGAAATAAAAGGAAGCACTTATGCCTACAACTTCTGTTGGTTTAACGCCAAGAACCATACACACAGACTATGAGTTTATGACCTAAGAGGCTGTTACCTAATAAACATGCGGTAGAAATTATAAAAAAACCATTAAATTTTTTGACTAGTTTCTGTAAGCTATTACTGTCATTCATCAAGCAAGATCTTGTTTTAAAATTTGTCTCAACCACAAAAATAAATTTATTTATAAAAAGGAAAGACAAATTTATAATGCGTGAGAAAAGCAAAATAGTCCTCTTTCGTTGCTTCAAAATATAAACTCTAGATATCAAGAGTAAGACATAAGGAACCTATATTCCCTTTCTCTCTTTTCTTGAAAATAAAAAAAGAAATTTGCTTTTCGGATTAGAAAATTGGGATAGTGAATCAATTTCATATGGTCCATATATTTCAATCGGTTATTATTTTAAACATATATGTAACTGGTAAGATTTAATGTTGAAGATTAATATTTGATTAGCTGCAAACGATTTGCTTACACTGCACACTAGTCATCGCTGGTACTCAAAACCCCTGACAATACATTATTCAGACTAATATTTTAAATTTATTTATTTATCGGCAGAATAAGACATCCAGCCAATGAAAGGCCTAAACAATCATCTCTAATGATTAGAAAAGTCAATATTAGCACAAACATAAAGTACTCTTACGTGTCAATGTAGATATCGTTTTAACATTTTTACAACTAATAAACAAAATAAATATAAAAAACATAAATTTATAAATTTCTGTTTTGTTTATCTTTACTTACTTTTAACTAGAAGTAATATAAATACTAGTAAAATCATTTACAATTGATTTTTTTTTATCTTTTTTTATTTTGTATTTGTAATAGTGCGAAAGAAAAGTCCGACTCCAATCTACTTTGTTTTTACAGAGATTAAAAATTAATTTTTTTGTTTTTAAAAAATTGTGAAAATATTAAATTTTCGAAAATTTTGATTTAAAAAAAACATTTTATATTAAAAAAATGTGAACTCGAACAACAAAAAACTAACCTTTTTATAATATCAGTTGATTTTTTTGTTAGTTTCAGATTCTACTGAGTATCAACATCTCTTTCTTTGAGAGTGTTTCTTGTTAGGGTTTAGATGTTCATCATGGTGTTTTTCTATTTTTATGGTTTCCTAGTTATAGTCTGTCTTTGATCAATGAATCCAGTCAAACATTTCAACATAGATTTGTTTTTACTTCTTTTGTTTCCCATTGTCATTTTTTTGATTTGGGGGGTTCTCACTTGCTATTGGCCGTAGATCGCGTGGGTTCCTTTAGCTCATGCACGTTTTATGGGTTTGTACTAAAACAAATAAGAAATACACTAGTTTTGCATATCTCAATCTTGTCGGTTAATTGATTTGATATTAGTGTACCATTTGTCGGCATGTGATACAAAAGATATTTAGGCAAGAAGAGAACAAACAAGAGAAGATATTTGGGTAAACGTTCATGACGTATTTGATATCCGGTGAGAAAAATGTGAACAAAACTTGGGCGAGTTTTTAGCGCTTGAAGTCATTAGCCGACACTACACTTCAATTATAAAATCACAACAAAATATCTAATTGTTTAGAAGCCGAAACGGGTTTACTTATTTAAAATCTCTCAAATAGTTTTTCTAGTATCGAACATTTTAATAGTTTAAATTTTGATTATTAGAATAGGTCTTGAATTTTAAATGGTCCCAAATTTTTCTAAAAAAAATGGACGATTTTCACATATGTTTATTAAAAAATAACTATTGTACTTGAAAAAAAAATTTATAAAAAGAGTTGCAAACTCTTGTTTGGTCTGCTATGGCCTAAATCATGTTAACTGGATGAACTGCAAAATTATGGAATGAAATTAATGTAAAAAAATAGTGGAATCTCATAAAAATATTAAAGAATTGGATGATTAGATAAATTTGAAGATTAGGAGAAATTATTTATTATAATATTATCAGTATTGACATACATGTTTAATTTTCAGTATTTTACCCATGTTGATTTTATATCATTCAATATATATAATAAAATTATAACTAATTGCATAATAAGTATTTTTCACTTATTGTACAATATGACAATACAATTATAACATATATAAAAATTAGTATTTGGGTGAATTCTAATCATATATGTAATTTCGTTTCTTTATAATAGCATATCCTCGACTTGTATCATATCAAGCGTCATTTATCCAATTGTGTTATTCTTGATGTGTTTTTTTTATTAGTTATTGATGATGAAATGTATATGGTTAAAAAAACACGAATGCCTTTATAAACTCATGTGTATGGTTTGTTAATTAATTAGGCAAAGGAATGGGTTTTTTTTTCTCAACCGCATAAATACGATCCATTTGGTGGTTTCAGTAGTAAACGGTATAATTGAAGTTTGAGACAAGATACTACATATGTAAATACTTATACAAATATCATTCTATTTGCCGAAAACAAAAAAAAACAAAAAAGAAAAGAATACAAATACATTGGCCATATTGATGAATTGTGAAACAAGGAACTTTTGGCCAAAAAGTCAAATTTGGCAAAAAAGTTTGAGGCTACAGAAGTCTAATTGATTTGTAGATCTTGTAATAAGACTGCAGGTTGCCTTGCCAATTACAATGCTGAAACACGTGCAAATTAATTTCGATAGTTTTCGTACAATTTTTAATTATAATTATATTAAAATCCAATAAAGAAAGGAAGATAATCGGTTATCCTATCATTTTCGCATTATTGGTTAGTAACAAAAGAGTAGCTAAAATTAGTACATCTGAGTACGTATTGTCCTATAATTTAAATGATGTTCCTTGACTAATATGATTATAAGTTCGATTCATAATTGAGTACAAGTAAGCCTATAACATACTTAGCAGTAATTCAGTTTAACTACATATACATAATCACTTCCTAGTTTCCAGAATTATAATCATACAAACATAGCATCGATTTCAGTTCGAATTTATAAAAAAAGCTTCAAACATTTCCACACAAAACCCACTAGTAAACAAAAAGCCACTTTATTTGATTCAGATCAAAAGTCCTAAGAGCAATATCCCTTATTCAAGATCGGGGCATCACATGAACATTATCTGAGCAAGAAAGCTTAAACCAAGTAGTGTTTCATCCAGGAACTGAAGCGAGACCAAGCAAGCTCCACCGCAGCTTCGTCTTCATCAGAAAGTCCCATGCTTTTCCTTCGGTTCACTCCTTCCGGGCTCCTATTCAAGAACGCATGTCCGTTCCCCGGGTAAATGTGAACCTCGTGTGCTACTCCTGACGCTTTCAGCTTCTCTTCGAGATTCTTTGCTGCCTGAAAAGGATGTAACAATCATAGGATTCATGATGGGATCTCATGTACCTTTCAGACAATTTGAGATGTAATATAACGGTATACCGTGACATCAGAGAAACCGACAAAATTGTCAAGCTCTCCAAAATGGGCCTGAATAGGTGCCTTGGCTTGTGCTGCATCTGCAAGCTCCGAGGAAGGGGTTCCGTAGAATCCAACAACAGCATCGACCTCTGGAACCAAAACAGAGCTAGCTATAGCTAGTGCACCTCCCATGCACATTCCAGTCACACCAACCTGTCATCGCAATTACAATTCATAAATACTTTTTGTTATAGAACTCACGAATTTCTGAAAAATTTTGTTCAAATTTGGCACCTTTTTCGAGCCATTGGCTTTTAACAAATTAACGGAAGCGCGGATATCTTTGATGGCACCTGGCCAGTCAAGTCCATCCATTAGATGCTGTGCCTCCGCAGTATCAAGACCAACCTTTCCTCGATACAAGCTACAAGATAAAAAATTTGTGAGAAGATACTCAATGAGCAAGGGATCAAGTTAAATCTCGCATATGCACTCACTCGGGGATAAGGGCTTTGTAACCAGGCTCAAGTTGTGAGATTTTAATAGCGTGGTTCTTGATCTCAAAGTCAACACCCCACCATTCTTGAATTACAACAATCCCAGGCGCATCATCTTTACCGACCACATACGCATCAAATGTCTGACCAATAGATCACAGAAAGATGAACAGAAAACAAAACGAGGAATGATCAGTGTATAATTTTACTCCATGAAATTAAGCTCAAAGAAGAATATATATATAGAAGCAATTAGCTAACTCAAATATATTTTCACAAATTCATTAAAACTGAGACTTATGATCCTTTGAGATATAGCTTCATTCGTCCCTCTTAAATTAACGAGCTCTAAGAATCAAATACGATAAGACTACGAATATACGGAAAACTTCAGAAGCAGCTAAGCAATATCAAGCTCTCTTACTCCCATTGCCAGTTTCTCGACCACAACTAAAATAATTATTTACTTACAACTCAAGCACTAGGGATACGATCGAACCTTCTGATACTCAAAACACAACACCACAAAAGGCACTAAGTAGAGGAAAAAGAAGCTCAGACAGATACAGGAAAGGAGAAGCTTACAGTGTCATCTCTTTTGATCTGGATTTTGTTGAAAGCGGAATCGGCCATTGATCGGACTGATAAGCGAGAAATCGAAGGAAACGAAGAAGAAGTCTTTCCGATTGAAGAAGAGAAGAATCTGGAAGATGAAGATGACACTAGTGCACCTAACATTTCTCGAAATAAACTTCTTTGTTTTGTTTTGCGGCCTGCGTGACGAAGAAACGAAATTCTCTGGGCCGAGATTTAAACGACGTCGTGAACTTTGGCGTGAATATGGGCCCATATATTTTACAAACCCAATTGATGAAGAAACTTTTTTCTCTCTTGTATTTTTTTTGTTATATATTGACACAAAATAAAGCTATAACGACAAATACGTTAATAATACTAGCCGTACATTCTGGATTTTTTTTTCATCTTTTTTCTTTCTTTGTGCTAAAATTTCGTGCATTATTTTATAAATTAAAAGTGGCAAGAGTCTACATTTTACAAAACATCAACTCTAGTACAGACCCAAGTCTAAAATGGCTGTTGTTAAAAGATGGATAATGCATATATACATGATTTTCTTTCTAAATCAGATGAAGTTGAATTAGAGGCGGTTTTGAAATATTTGAGACTATAAGAAACTAATAATTGAGAGTATATACTTAATAATATAAAAATAATATAATTATATGTTATTTTAGTTTTACAAAAATAAAGTATATATAATATTAAATACCAAAAATATAACTTTTAAAACATTCATAAATTAAAAACCATTCATTCAAATGACTTTTTCTTTTTGTTATTATCCTCTTTTCAGTACAAGTTATAGTTTTTTTGTTTATTTTTTTATGTATTATAAAACAATTTAAAAATAATTTGTATATAAAAAAATTTCAAAATAAAAACCAATAAAAATAGAGGTCCAAAATTTAAGTTTCATTTGGGTTCGTCCAAGCCCGCCCCAAATTGAATGAACAAAAAAAACTTATTTTCCTCATCATTCGTCTCGCTACCTCTTTTATTAAAACAGAACACTACACTACTTTCATACGCAATACATATAGTATAATACATGTAATTCAACAAACACAATATACATACATATTTATATATACATCTCACCTTATTATATTAATAGTTTTATAACAGCTGCATCTTCTTCTTTTAAAGCCATTGTCTCTTCTTTATTTGGACTATATGGCTTTTGTCTCTTTTCTCCCAATTATTAGCTTAAATCCATATAAATAGTTATATATTTGTGCGTATTACAACCATGACAGCCAATTGGATTTCGTTTTTGGAGATTCTTGGTTTCTCGATTTGATGAGAATGACTCGATGATTTGGTCGTCTCTGTATGAGGTTTAAATAAAGTCTACTGTGAGGTTGTGCATATGGACGTCAATTTAGTTAAGATTAAAAAAATTTAAGGAGCAGAATTGAACTGAACCACCAAAATATTATTTTCTAACCAACGTTCTTGGAACCACGTCAAATCAAACATCAATTACAATATTGCAAATGTATAAATTAAAGTTCAAACATCTTGATTAGCCGCTTTGTTAGGCGTTAACATTTGACGTTTTTGATATTAAAAGAGTTAAATGGCTTTAGACGGTCTAAGCGGTCCTACATAATGGTTAGTTAATTAACATTCAACTACTTTTGTGTATTTTTCAGATTTTTTAACTTAGCATAATTAAATTTATAGGTTTTAATTTCATAAATACATGGTTATAAAAAGTTTACATATTGCTTGATATCGGTGAAATAAATCTTATAATTTTCATATAAATTTTGATATTCTTGATCTTGTCTAATTCACATATATATAATATTTTAAATGTTTAATTTTGATATTTAATACATTTTATTTTTTGTGTAATTTTAATTTTGAATCAATATTTAAGAATTAAAATATTTAAAATTTTATCATTTATGAGCAATGAGATATTATATAATACACTATAATATTTAAAATCCACATTATAATTAGACTCCAATTAAGCATTTTAACCGTTAAACGTTAAACAGACCTAACACTTTCTTAAACCAATTCGGAAAAATGAGAGTCCGTCACGTTTGTTTTCAATTCCTAAAATGGCGATGTAAGGAACTAACGATTCGCTTTCTTACTTATAATAAGATATTCAGTGGATTTTTCTTTTATCTAACAATGAACAAATGAAGAACCATTACGTGACTTCATTTTTATTCTGCGACGACTACACATCAATCACCACAAGAGCAAATGGACTAAAAAGACAAAACTCTATCGTCATCTTAATTTGAATCAAACCACACAAAAAATCATCACAAATAGACAAAGATATATACACATCATTCGGAAGTTTGTAACTGTAATAATATGACCTTTTATAAATGAATTGGTTGTTTGTATAACTCACACCACACAAATGGTTCACTAAATTTCGATGGTACTAATGGCGATAGTGAAATTTAATATAGGTTAGGAACTTTGGTTAGTACTATAGTAAAAATAATAATCATATAATGATTCAATGTAAATTTTAGTTTTAAACACCTAATCTAGCCTCACACCCAATGAAAAAATACATATAGTCAACTTAAGGAGTATAATAAAATTTGTAATATGCTGGAAAAAGTTTCAGCGAAGCATCCGTCGACAAAAGGATCACCCTAAGATGATCATCTCATGGCTATTGAGAAACCTTATAAGCTAGTCATACCATTTGATTATATTGACAATTTTAAAAAATTCGTGAAAAAAAAGCCTATGGGGTCGCTTCTGTAACTGGATAACCAACACTAAAAACTGTCTTTACATTGGATAAAAAAAATCAATATAAGATTTTTTTTCTTATTAGAAAGTGTAATCAATATAGTATTTAAAAAGATTTATAATGATTTAATATTTAGTGAGATTTTAGATGATTTTGGATAAATTAAAAAAGTTGCTATAATTTTAATTTTAGTATTATAAAATTCTATATAAAACAATAAGATTTTAATTTTTATATTTTAACTAAGAAAATCCAATCAGAACACTTTGAAATCACTATAAATCTCCTAAAATCCACTACTTAAAATGTTTCTAATAACAATAAATTTATATATATATATATATTAAAATCATATATTTAATAACATTAGATTTTTAAGTAGAAGATTTGAGTAATAGAAGATTTTTCAATTTAATACAAATCTCTCCAAATTCAGATTAAATACACCCTCTTATATATCCTCAAGTGGAGATAGTAATTTAACTAGTTTAATATTTAATAATATTTTGTTATTGTTAACAAGGGCATTCTGCGATTTAAATATATATATATATATATATTAACCAAAATTTGTACAATAGATAAACAATATTATTCATTTAATTTAATTCATGTATCTAAATGACAAAGTAGTCGAATTTCGTTTGATTGTGACTACTTTCTCTTTGTCCTTGAAAAAAATCTACTCAATTTTATCACTTTTCACCGCTCCTTTCTATTATAAGTATATAAAGATAATCCTTTCCAGAACACCATACACATTATACATAAAAACATTCCTAGACGTAACGCACTGTTTTACTTAAATCTTTAGAAACATATCCAAAAAACCGCAAGAAACTAAAGCTCACAAGAAAGCTCCTCCCATGGCGGATTCAAGCTCTGCTCTGCCTCCTCTTTGCGAAAAGATCTCATACAAAAGCTACTTTCTGAGAGCTGTGGATCTCGCGATTCTCGGGCTCCTCTTTTCTCTTCTCTTGTACCGGATTCTACATATGAGCCAAAACGGCACCGTTTGGATCGTAGCTTTTGTGTGTGAATCTTTTTTCACTTTCATATGGCTGCTTATTACTTGCATAAAGTGGAGTCCTGCTGAACATAAACCATATCCAGATAGACTTGATGAAAGGTATACATTAGAAGCATACATTCTTATTAATTTTTTTATAGTTCTAGGCTTCTAGCTAGCTCTAATAATATTATTTTCAAATTGCGTAGTAAACATGTCGACAAGAATTTGTTTATGAACTGACCTAGTAATTATTGATTTCAGGGTTCATGACCTTCCATCGGTAGATATGTTTGTGACCACGGCGGATCCGGTTCGGGAGCCGCCGATTCTCGTTGTGAACACCGTGCTTTCTCTGTTAGCTGTAAACTATCCGGCGAACAAACTAGCTTGTTATGTGTCGGATGATGGATGCTCACCTCTCACTTACTTCTCTCTCAAGGAAGCTTCTAAGTTCGCCAAGATTTGGGTTCCTTTCTGCAAGAAATACAAAGTTAGAGTTAGAGCTCCATTTAGATATTTCTTAGACCCTCTGGATGCAACAGAGGATTCTGAATTCAGTAGGGAATGGGAAATGACAAAGGTAATTAAAAAGCCATATTGTTTTACATTATGTCTATCATTAAAACTTAATAGAAAAAAAGAGCACAACAGTTTTTGTTTTATAAAATTTAACATCATTCTGACCCCAAAAAATATCATTTGAAAACTGTAAAAGCAAAAATATTACTGAAACTTTCTTGAAATTGTATATCTTGGTGGTTGTTGTTGTATAAAGAGGGAGTACGAGAAGTTATGCCAGAGAGTGGAAGATGCCACCAGAGATTCTTATTGGTTGGATGCTGACGATGATTTTAAAGCTTTCTCAAACACAAAACCTAATGATCATTCAACTATAGTGAAGGTATTTCCACAATTTAATTTAAAAGTAAATAAAAAAATATCACTAACTACATTTACAACCTCACATGACAAATGTTAAATTTTGTTGATGTATCCTTTTGCAAACCACCAATTTAGCTTCGTTCTAATGTCATTGTGTAGTTGACATGTAATTATAAGAACTACATGTAAATGAAATTGGTTTGAAGGTGGTATGGGAGAACAAGGAAGGTGTGGGAGAGGAGAAAGAGGTGCCTCATTTTGTATACGTTTCAAGAGAGAAAAAACCAAGTTGCCTTCATCATTACAAAGCTGGAGCCATGAATTTTCTGGTTGGTCAATTTTCTCGCACATTTTTTTTGTATATATAATTTCAAAGTGAATACATAAGTTTTGTTGGTCCGGTCAAACCAGTACATTATTGGTTGGGATCAGAGATTAACTTCAATAGAGCATACATTAATTAGTCGGGATACCACTAAAAATAGCTTGATTACAACATACGTTATGATCGTGGATATATAGAAAATATTCAAGGAATGACAAAAAAATATATTGTTATGTACCCAACTACTAAATTTCTATTACAATCGTCCATGTGATATGACTGAAATATTTTTTTTTGCCGAAAAATAATTTTTTTTTTGCATGTGCTGCTCCATATTAATCGATTAAATGGAAACTAGGTCAGTAACATGCATTATGTGTAGATATATCTATGTGTTTAAAAATTAACCATGGTAACATCCTTTGAATCTCGTATTTTATAATATGATACATAATTTATGAGTAGCTATGAGTGATCATTAATCATGCAATGACTCTTTTTCTGAGTTAATACATGACTTTTAGCAGGAGCAGATCTAGAGCACATTTTTATATTAATTAGTATCAACTAATTTTATATATTTTAATATAGATAAGTGAAAGTAAAATTAAAAATTCGTATATTCATTAGTATATAAAATTAAAGTAATTTTTAGCAATAGAACTTGTGCTAACTACTTTAACATAAGATTGAACAAACAAGAAAAAAATTGAACAAATCTAATAAATAAGACCTTAAGTAAAGAGAAGAGAAAGAGAAGGATATTGAATAATAATAAAAAAAGTCTTTGTATCAAAATTCATTGGGTGCAACTTCAATTATTAACACCAACTTCAACTAAATGTCTCAGTAAAACAACATTTTTTTTATTAATATAATGGTTACACCCCCTAATTACATATTGGATCCGCCCCTGACTTTTAGGACATATCATATATGATAAGCCATGTTTGACAACCATCAAAGATTAAAGATCTTATATTTTTTTTACTATAATAATTAAAATGTGATGATCGAGCCTAAGATGAATTTGCGCAGGTAAGAGTGTCAGGGCTGATGACAAATGCACCGTACATGCTGAACGTAGACTGTGACATGTATGCAAATGAAGCAGATGTGGTGCGACAAGCAATGTGTATATTTCTGGAAGGATCAATGAATCCAAAACATTGTGCTTTTGTTCAGTTCCCGCAAGATTTCTATGATGCTAACGCCGATGAACTTATCGTCTTACAATCAGTAAGATTTCTCTTCCTTTACTTATTTATAATTTTGATCAGTTCGATGTTATTTACTAACTAGAAAGTAGTATTTGGGACGAGGAATTGCGGGAATCCAAGGACCGTTCTATGCAGGTTCAGGAGGCTTCCACACTAGAATAGTTATGTATGGTCTTTCTCTAGACGATTTAGAAGACGATGGAAGTCTTTCTTCACTTGCTACAAGTAAGTATTAACTCGAAATCTTTAACTATTCATATACCAAATCATTAACGGCTCATGTTTTTATTTCATTAAGGGAAGTTCTTGGCTGAGGAGAGTTTAGAGAGAGATTTTGGGAATTCTAAGGAGTTGGTAAAATCGGTGGTCGATGCATTGCAAAGAAAATCAAATCCTCGAAGCACTTTTACAAGCTCTTTAGAAGTGGCTCAAGAAGTGGGGCATTGTCACTACGAATCCCAAACGAGCTGGGGCAAAACTGTAATCGCCTTCTCAAATGAATCATTTAGTAAATAAAAATCAAAGAATAAAGTAATAATGCGGTTTTTCTTTACTATAATACGTAGATTATTTTTCATAACTCTTCGTTTTGTTACCTATAAATCGTCTAGGTCGGTTGGTTATATGATTCAACGACCGAAGATGCGAACACAAGTATTGGAATTCATTCGAGAGGGTGGACTAGCTCATATGTATCTCCAGAACCACCGGCGTTTCTTGGGTGTAGTCCACCGGGAGGACCAGATGCGATGCTTCAACAGCGGCGATGGGCGACAGGCATGCTTGAAGTCCTTTTCAACAAACAAAGTCCGTTGATCGGAATGTTTTGCAAGAAAATAAGATTCCGACAAAGCTTGGCTTATCTTTACGTTTTCATTTGGGGTTTGAGGTCAATCCCTGAGCTCTTTTACTGTCTCTTGCCTGCTTATTGCCTACTTCACAACTCTGCCTTGTTTCCCACGGTAACTCTCTCTCTGACACTCATAATATAGTTCAATTTACTTTCAGTTAGCTAACTAAGTGAAGTCACTGTTTTTTTTTTGTCGCTGTAGGGAGTTTTTTTAAATATGATCGTCACACTTGTTGGGATGCACTGTCTCTACACTCTATGGCAATTTATGAGCCTTGGTTTTTCGGTATATTCATGGTATGTGTCCCAATCGTTTTGGAGGATAAAAGCCACTGGTAGTTGGTTATTTAGCATCCCTGATATCATACTTAAGCTTCTTGGAATCTCAAAAACCGTCTTCATAGTCACTAAAAAGACTATCTCCGAGACCAAGTTAGAGTCTGAGGATGAACCATCTCAAAGAGATGGTCCAAATTCAGATTCAGGTAAATTTGAATTTGATGGCTCACTTTATTTCTTGCCCGGCACATTTATTCTGTTGGTAAACTTAATCGCTATAGCCAATTTTTCAATGGGTCTACGACCGTTGAGTCGTAGCTACGGAGGAGGAGGTTCATGTTTGGTAGAGGTCTGTGCATGTATTTTGGTGGTTTTGTTGTTCCTTCCATTTCTAAAGGGTTTGTTTGAGAAGGGAAAATATGGTGTACCATTGTCTACTCTTTCTAAAGCTGTCTTTCTAGCAGTTTTATTTGTTGTTTTCTCTGTAAGAAACTAGTATACGATATGGGTTTGCTATGCAACTAAGCTAAGTTTTTTATTTGATATGTTATTTTCCTAAATGAAATTTATCAGATGGAAAAATGGTAAATGAAAATCTTCGTATCCATTTGAATTAAGTGCGGTTATTTAAAATTTTCTTTCTCTTACAAATTTAAAAGGTCGATACTCAATATACATACACACATATATATGTTCGGTGCACTTTCAGCTTCACCAATCACCACTTTCATAAGTATACTGTTGGCTAAAGACCTCATAAATAAAGGAATCCAATGTATAAATAGATCAAAGGTTTCAGACATATTGGTCTGGTCAGATCCTTAGTTACTTGGTTGGTGTACGCATGCAAACATCTTGATAAAAAGTATCATCAAATAACGTTTCAGGTTTCATTGATTTTTCGACGAATACGTACAAATTAAGTTTGCTTGGACCTTGCACTACTAGAGTATCAAGATAAGCTCTGGGTACAGAGAATTAAAATATTTCTAGACTGGGTTGGTATTCTATCAAGTGGGGATACTTGATTGCACACATGAAGTTGGATAAAGAAACAAAATTCTTATTACAATACTTCAAGGCCATTTGAACATGTAATATTGATTTCAATCTAAGTTTTACTTATGAAATGCTATTTTCAATAAGTGATTACGAAATAAGATTTTTAATCTTCTTATTACAACACAATTTCGATAATGTTGATTTCAGCCTAAATTTATTAGTTAATGTATTTTTTTTAAACAAACTTTTAATTCAAATTGAAATTTATACGATATCAAAGTCAAGATATGAAAATGCACGATAAAAATTATTCAGGTTGAAATATATCATTTTTCCTATATAATACCAAGTAGCCTTCAAAAAGAAAATAGTTGTGAAAAACATACGTTTTTGTGTTTATGTAGAATGAGAGGAGAGTGGCTTGGTTTTGTAGAATCCGAAGTCTTCTTGCCCAAGGCAAACCTGTCAACACAAAGACGAGCAGTAATGGCTGTGTTTGTTATGTTAATCAAATTAACTTACATATTCAAAAAGATTTGACCAAAACGATGGGCCATTGCCCAATGGGCCTAATCTTGAGTCCGAATCTAACCGAATATTTTTTATTTCTAACAAAATCCATTAATATGTGCCTATATAGTCTTTAGCAATAAATTTTTTAAAGCATATTTTGTAGTGTGCTTCCAACCCAATTCTTAGATTTCTTAGTTGTTCAACTCTAATCATTATATTTTCTTTTTTTAGTATAATGACAAATAGATGTGCATGATATCTTTCCCCCATATGTACATAACATCTATGAGTAAATTACCTTTTAAAAACTAATAATAACTAAAGAAAATTAATAAATGGAAAATAATCTTTGAATGATAAGTATTGTTGAAGGTGATTCTGCACCTCCCAATCAGTGAGTGGCACGTGGAAAAAAACACTATCACAACTAAAATAAACGACTCAGATGGGATCCCCAATTTTTCAAAAAGAAAAGATCCTTACTCGGTATTTGAAGTGATTCTAGTCATCAAGAGAATAAAAACGACGTAGTTTCCCCCTAGCATTGGCTCCTCCACCACTTAAACACCATGTTAGTACTCAGAACACAAGGTTTGTCACGCCACAACATGTTGTGCAACCCGCTAAGCCACCTACTATTCCACCTACTATTCCACCTCCCACGTGACATAGCCAGACATAAAACTAGATAATGACTTTAACTACTTTGCCAACCTTTTTTAACCAACCTGTATAAAATCTCATATTGTGTCATTATATGCCAGAGAGTTCCATAAAATAACTTTGAGTTCCATAAAATAACTTTTTCCATTTGAACATTTCCATCAAACATCATATTATAACTTAGACCGCTATCGATTAAGATCTATAATTAAACTCGAATATTCCTCCTCAAAATTTGTTCTTTGTCGAGAGAACGAAATTTTTTAGTCCTTCCGAAAATTGATCATATTGACTATATGAACATTGTCAAATAAAGCTAATGGACTGCAACCAACGGAAGAAAGTCCACAAAAATTACTCATCCACATTGGAGCATAAGTTTGCTCCCTAGTGGACAAAAGTTCTCACTCTTTGTTTACTAGCTATTTCCAAAATACGAAATTCTTCACTATCACCAAATAACAAATTTAACCATCCGAAAAATATGAAATCTAGTTTATATGTAATATAACTATGCAAATAATAATCATTTTTTTTTGTCCAGAAATCACAGGTTTTACGATTTGTTATTTAAAAAAGAAATTCTCATTTTTTTAATATATTTAAACCGTTTTTAATAATAGAATTTGATTGCTTTTTAATTAAAATAATACATATTGTAAGAAATACAAATAAAGAACAGTGTTTATAATTTCCTCATAATATTTTTAAAAATATCTAGTTTACAACAATACATATTTACTACTACAAACAAAGCATAATTGTAAATCAAAAGTTATAATACATCTTTTCACAGACCTTTTTTACACGTGTTCATATATAGGATAACTTAATCCAGATTAAGTATTTTTTTCTGGTCAGAAAATGCAGATTGAGATTTTGTTATAATAATAAAGTATTACAAATCCACCAAAACCAAACAAATAAATTTTCTTTCCATGTAATTTTTTCTTGTAGATATTACCATTTTTTCATTTTAGCAATTATTATTTAGTTTAATATTTGAGAACTTAACCAAAAAAAGTTTATTAAGGGTATTTTTGTCAATTATATTTTTAAAGCCATACGTACTCTTTAGTCTCTATATAAGTTTTTCTTCCACTTATCAACTGCCATAACGCTCAAAACTGAATTAATTCGTAAAATAAAATAAAAAATCGGCCAGAGAATCTTCTTCTGCCCAATTCACGCTGGAAAGATGGCGAATCTACTAGATTCTCTGTACGAGGACTACAGTAAACTCAAACTGACTTGGTCCTCCCCTTCAGCCTCTGCTCCAGCCACCACCGACGTACCTGCACCGGAGATAGGCACAATCATCCAGTGGATCAATGATCTTCATAATAAGATTCCATTCATCTCTGATTTTGCGCTACGAAATCTCGCAATTGTAAGTTCGAAAAATATTCTTCACATTTTTCCTATCTATTTGTTATATGATTTTTGTTTATTAAGTTATCTAATATCTATCTGTTTAAATGCATTGATTGAACGTGCTTTCAATGTTTTAACTCTGATTGACTGATTAGTTTTCGGTAGAGGCTTGTTTTTGTCTCCGATTCAGGAAACCTTAAGATCTCTTTTGTGTATTGCTGCCTAGGTTAAGGGAACTATTCCAATTCCCTGCTCATTTTGTCTTCTGTGATCATAAAGAAATGATTGTATTTTTGTCTCCAAACGTGACGATTTTGTTTGTATCTATGTTAGATTTGGTTGCTGGATATGGAATATTCTTGTTTGTATGTCAAATCGGGCCCTCTTTGTGATCATGAGTCTAAAGAAAACATTCAATTGTCATTCTCTCTTTTGTTTGTACCCATTTGATGATTATCGGCATTTTTATCGTTTGGATCGGCTTTCGTTATTTTTTTTTAGATTTAAAAATTTGGTTATTTTTTCATCATAAAAAACAATCAATTGATCGGCTTTTACAAATTTTTTTAGGTTTACAAGATCTCACAATTTTTCTCACCGTAAGAAACACTCAATTGCTATCTCTTTTTATTTATCTATATTTGACGATTATCGGCATCATCTCGATGAATCGGATATCGCAAATTTAAGTTTTAGAGATCTCGTATTTTTCTCATCACAAAGAAACATTAAATTTTTTATTCCTCTTTTGTTTGTCTACGTTTGACGATTGTCGCAAATTATTTTATCATTATATCACAAATTGCTTTGCTGTTCATAATATGATAAGCCTAGATCTTTTTCTTTCTTCTGCTTATTCTTTGTTCATCTCTAAGTTTCCTTCTCGTATTGCGATAGATACCAATGTGTGTGGTCAATAATTACCTCATCTATGGTTTTTAGTTGTCACTTTTTATGCATTCTAAGTTTTCTCTTCAAATAAATGCCATGGTTTTTAATTGCCACATATTTTGGCCCAACGCAAGTATAGAAACTTATCTCGGGAAGACTCGCATATATGGAAAATATTTCATAATTTGGAAAATCAAAATTTCGTAATTTGGATTTTTTTTTTCTTTTCTTATCTGTTTTCTAGACCGTTCGTTTAGTATCTGTTCCTATAGCATCATTTGACTATGCCTTTATTGTCCATAGGTTTGAACTATTTTAGTCAAAACTTTAGTTTATAATTATCAAATGTCACAAACTTATATATTACTAGGCATAGACTATTTATAGTGTTTTTGGAATGTTAAAATCTTACACTATCTCTGTCTATCTTTCTCCCATGGCAGCATAGGAACAAGTATGAGATCTTGCCTCTGCTCTTATGGAAATCTCCTTGTACAGTGGCCATGTTGTTGCAGGTTCATTACCAATTCTTTTGGTTTCGCATATAACTAATCCTGATATGTTTTGGCATATTTAGACTAATTAGATTTTTCAAGATCTTACCATCTTTTGTTGTAGGTTTCTCTCTTTGTGATACTCATTTTGAATTTCATTCAATGTCTGCAGGAAGTCGTGAGAAACTACCCACAGACCTCACCTGCTTACTCTCAGAACGGGATTTCAATTCGAGTGTACAAGATTTTGCTTTTATTCCAGGTTTTTGTTTGGTCTCACAGTTTTCTTCTTTCTTGATTTAAGAACCATTTCTTTGATAACATCTTAAGCCTTAATTGCCTCTGTAATGTTATCATCTTTCTCCTGTTGTAGTGCATAGCTCATTGCCCGGAGACAAGAAGCGAACTTCTTAAGGGTATGTTTTTATCCTTCTTACCATATCATGTTATATCATCTTACATAGTCTTTGAAAATTTCATTTCTTATGTTGGTTGATGCAGCTAAGATGCCACACTATTTCTATCCTTTGATGGAAATTGATCGCACCGATAAGCCTTTCGAATCCCTAAGGCTTGGTGCATTGGGTGTCATTGCTCATATGTTGAAGACGGTACATACATATTCTAAAGCATCCTCTTTTACAACCTATCTTTTTGTCAAAAAAAGCTTTTGAAATACTCTGAACATCTCACTTATCTTTACAGCCTGTAGACGTTGCTGCTGTTCGTTTCCTAATGGACTCAGGTGCTTTGCATTATTGCACCAAAGCCGTCGAGATTGGCTCTACAGAATCCAAAGCAGTAAGCTTCATTTGCCCGCCGCTTCTACTCATTTTGACTAAAATCTACAGAAGAAAGAAAGGATTTCGAACTAATCGTACTTCTTCAGCTTGTTGTATTCATACTTAACAAGATGCTGTCGACTGATGAGGGGCTTCAATATTGCTGCGTCTTGGCTGATCGGTTTTTTGTCATAGACGGTCTCCTGAAAAAGCTGCTTGTCTATCTTTCTTCGATGGCTAAACCTTCTTCCAGCATGTTCAATCTTGTAACTGGTTGCTACTGCAAGCTCTCTAAGAAAGCCAGGTTTTTTGCTACACCTTCTGATCTTTTCGAGTTTTTATCCTCAAGCAAACAACAACTTTATTTTCTGGTATGCATCAGGGCTCGTGACGCAATAAGGCGATACGTTCCTATCATGCTGTTCAACGGAACCTTCGCCAGTTTACTTGCTGTAAGATCGAAACATTCCATGAATTGTTGAGCTTTGTTTGGTTTTGGTTATTTCAGGAATAGTCAAGATTCAGAGTGTTTCTCTCTGTTTTTTTTTTGGCAGGAGGACCCAATCGCTAATAGCTATTGTCAGGAGCTGTATCGAGTTCTGACGTAGCGTCAACACAGCTTTTCAAAGACGAAACCAACAACAGAACCAAACACAGCCACAAAAGAACAGGTTTACTATGGCGTAATGCTAAGTAAAAACTGTATGTTGTTGTTTGGTTTAAATTTCTTCTTGAGATGACTCTTGATACTCTTTTCAGCATTCTCCTCTCTTTTGGAATACATTTGAACCCATTTTCTATCTTCTTTCATTTTCCCTTTCAAGTTTTTATTTTTATTTTTTATTTTCTCTCCAGAGGGAGAAAGTATTTGCTTAATTTGCAACTTGATGATTGATACTGCTCATATGATTATGAATATGTTACTTAGATTCAAAGCTTAGTACCAAAGTATGAAGATTGAGGAAGAGAATAAGCCTTTCTGATGCTAAGTTCTGGTTTTGAGTTCTTCTTAGTTAATTTAGCCACTAGGACTGTTAGAAAAAAGACCTGAGGGTGAGACTCCATTGAAGTCAAGTGTCTTTAGGCCGCTTGGAAGAGAGATCAAGAGAGGTCTTTGAGTTATCGTCATCCTCATCCATAAGTGACTTCTAAGAGTTATATTGTTTTCACATTGATTTGCCATAGGATAATCTCCATGGACAATAGCTTCCCACTTTCTGTTCCACATTCCTGTCATGAGTCGTTTTTCTGCGCCTCATTAGTACCATTACCAAACCAATCACCTTGAAAGCAGTCTCTAGCTTTGGACACAGAAACATCTGTTGGCTTTGCATCAAATGAATATGAGCTGAAGTTAACAAGGGAACTTTATACCGGATGACCAGGTCTCTGTTTCAACCAGAAGAAGAGACAGCAAGCTTATATCATTGCAGCATTAGCTTCTCAAGATTGCCATCCTCTTTTCAAAGAACTAGTTTCCTTTCTCTTAAACAAAGTAAGGTCTTCATCCTCTTTGCTTAGCATCGTTTCTCCCAACAAAAAAACAAACAAAAAAATGAAAAAAAAGGCCCAAACTTCCCTCAACAACTCGTCCAGCAAAGAAACTAAGATTCTCAAGTTCTTTTCATCTTTCCCTTGAAATAAACAAGCAAGATTTATCTCTTAAGCTAAACGAATAAGCCACAAGCTCGACGTTAGACAAGAAGGTGGAGCTAAGATACCCAAACTCTATAGTACTAGAAATTATACATATACATAAATTTTTAGTAGTGTCTATGTTCAAGCCGTTTGGTTGAGCCTTTCCACCACCATACCTTTTGTTGAAATCTTCCCTAACTCGCTCCAAGAAGGCCATTGGAATCTGCTTCTCAACAGATTCAACAGCAGAACGAAATGAATTAATATGTATTTCAATATCATCATTTCTAATGTTATATAGTGCAATTACTCAAGAATAGGTAAATAAAATTTACCGTGATCGAAAGTGACCGTACAGTCTCTGTAATAAGAGTATCTAATCTAAGTTTAAAAAGTAATATATGAGTATGTCTTATGTCTTATCCAATATTTGGGATCGTCTCTACCAAAAAACAATAGTAATAATAATAATAAAAAATCCCATGTAAAACCACAATTTTGAAACTTTGACTATAATCTAGATTTATGAAAGAAAATTAGTTGGTTATAGTCAAACTTTAGACTCATAAATCTAGCTTTCTAGTCTTTACCAAAATAAATTGGACTAAGTATAAGCAAACGAATATATAAACCGGATTATCAAAGATTAGATCAGAAATATTTTTTCTTTTCCACACGACACTACACAAGCTAAAGATGATTTGGTTCAGTTTTTTATTTTTGTCAACAATTTAATAGTACGCATTAAGATGAATTCAAACCCAGATGGTGATACTGGATAACACTAGATACAAACTGCTAGACTATAAGTCCTGATCGATTCCGTTCCGTTTAGATGATGAATTTTCATAGTTGTTGGTCGTGCTCTTGTTCGGTTTAATGATATTTTAGCTAAACCGAACAAGAAAAGTTATTAGAAAAATGTAACGCTATCAGTTTGTCAAAGTCACCAACTTTGAAATTTGAAAATCAACAACCAAAGAAAAGTTATTAGAAATTTGTCTATCGTTATGCTAACTTGACTTCTGTAATCTTGAACATTTACATGAGAAAATTCAAAGTGATTTAATTCCAAATCCAGTTTTTACGTTAGAATGCGAGTGGCTCTTAGACATTGTTTTTTAGAAGATAGCACAAACGTCTTCTTCGAAGTCGACTTTTGTTCCAATGCCAAACCACATTATCTTTTATTTATACCAATTTGTTTTCTCTCACTTTTCTTAACGAAGAAGATCTCATGATGACCATGTCAGAATCGCTTATGCGTTTGCATTTTCTCTCCCTACTCTTTCTCTGTTGTGTCTCCCCTTCAAGCCTCGTCACTGTAAAATTCATTACAAGTGATCCTGTTGTTGGTCTTGTTCGTTGTAATCCCCATCAGATTAAAGTCTTTACGCAGTTCAATAACGAGTTTGATACCCACCGTTGTAACCACAATAACTATAATGGAATCTGGTGCGATAACTCGACAGGTGTAGTCACAAAGCTACGACTCAGGGCTTGTCTCAGTGGAACTTTGAAGTCCAACAGTAGCCTCTTCCAGTTTCATCATCTTCGTTTTCTTGATCTTTCTCACAACAACTTTGCCTCCTCTTCACTCCCTTCCGAGTTTGGAAGTCTCAACAAATTGGAGGTTCTATCGCTTTCCTTTAATGGCTTCATCGGCCAAGTCCCTTCCTCATTTAGTAACCTAAGCATGCTTGCTCAACTAGGCCTTTCCCAAAACGATCTCACTGGTAGTTTCCCACTTGTGCGGAATCTAACCAAGCTCAAAGTTTTAGACATTTCTCATAACCACTTCTCTGGACCTCTGAATCCCAACAATGGCCTCTTTGACCTGCACCACCTCCTTTACCTTAATCTAGCTTTCAACAACTTCAATTCCTCACTCCCTTCTGAATTTGGTAATCTCTACCAATTAAAGGCCATTTCTCTTTCCTCCAATGGCTTTAGCGGTCAAGTTCCTCCCACAGGCAACCTAACCAAGTTAACTCTGTTGTACCTCGACCGAAACAAGCTCACTGGTAGTTTCCCACTTGTACAAAATCTAACTGAGCTCTCCATTCTAAATCTTTATGAGAACCACTTCTCTGGAACCATTCCTTCTTCTGTCTTCACTATGCCTTCCTTATCATATCTTGATCTGCACGGAAATGATCTCTCCGGTTCTATTGAAGTTCATAACACCACTACCTCATCTAGGCTCGAATACATGTACCTTGGGCATAACCATTTTGAAGAACAAATCATAAAGCCTATCTCAAAGCTCATCAACCTCACACATCTAGACCTTTCTTTCCTAAACACAAGCTATCCAATTGACTTAAGCCTCTTCTCCTCTCTCAAATCTTTGTTGCACCTTGATCTTTCTGGTAACAGTATATCTCCAGCCAGTTTAAGTTCAGACTCATACATTCCATTGACCTTGGCAATGTTGTTCTTGAAGCACTGTGGAATCAAGGAGTTCCCAAACATATTCAAATCCCTTCAGAATATGCAGTTCATAGACCTATCCAACAATACAATCAATGGGAAAATCCCTGAGTGGTTATGGAGCCTTCCTCAACTAGGCACTCTAAATATTGTAAGAAACTCTTTCATCGGTTTCGAAGGCTCCACAGAGGTTTTAGTAAATTCATCAGTGCGGATATTACTTTTGGAGTCAAACAGTTTTGAAGGAGCACTTCCAAATCTACCACTCTCTATCAACGTCTTCTCTGCAGGTTCAAATAGTTTCACAGGAGAGATACCTATTTCAATCTGCAACAGGAGGTCACTTACTGTTCTTGATCTAAACTACAACAACTTCACTGGTCCAATTCCTCAATGTGTGAGTAACTTCACTTTTGTGAATCTCCGAAAGAACAACTTGGAAGGAAGTCTTCCAGACATGTTCTGTGTTAGTGCCTCGCTTCGTACACTTGACGTTGGCTACAATCGACTAACTGGAAAGCTTCCAAGGTCGCTTAGAAACTGCTCCTCTCTAAAGTTTCTAAGTGTTGACAACAACAATATCAAAGACACATTTCCTTTCTGGCTCAAGTCTTTACCGAATTTGCAAGTCCTTACCCTCCGTTCAAACAAGTTCGCTGGTCCTATATCTCCTCCTCATCAAGGTCCTCTTGGCTTTCCAGAGCTAAGAATACTTGAGATATCTGATAATAAGTTTACCGGAACCTTGTCACCAGATTACTTTTTGAATTGGAAAGCATCATCACTCCAAGACGAAGAAGATGGGAGTTTATACATGGTATATGAGAAGAATCCATATGGCTTAATTTCATATACCTTCACGGATCATATAGATTTGCAATACAAAGGTCTACACATGGAGCAAGCCAACGTCCTCACTTCATACAGTGCCTTTGACTTTTCAAGAAATCTACTTGAAGGAACAATTCCTGAATCCATTGGTCTCTTAAAGTCGTTGATTGCACTCAACCTATCAGGCAACGCTTTCACAGGCCATGTTCCTCAGTCTTTGGCCAATCTTACAGCTCTCGAGTCAATAGATATGTCAAGAAACCAACTTTCCGGAAGTATCCCCAACGCACTCAGAGGCCTCTCGTTTTTGGCGTACATAAATGTGTCTCATAACCAACTCAAAGGTGAAATACCACAAGGAACACAGATTACTGGACAGCCTAAATCCTCCTTCGACGGAAATGCAGGGCTTTGTGGTCTTCCTCTTGATGAAAGTTGCTTCGGGACTGATGCACCTCCAATACAAAACTATAACCAACAAGACGAGGATGAAGAAGACGAAGAAGAAGAAGTCTTGAACTGGAAAGGAATGGCAATAGGGTGTGGACTTGGAGTATTTCTTGGTTTGGCAATAGCACACAAGACGTATTATTTGTTCGTCCGTTGATCGACTAATATATTAAGGATGGATACATCTGTTTTCACTTAGCCTTCTCAAATTTGTAAAAAAAAAGTTCTGTACTTCTGTATCATCCTAGTACAATATTTTTTTTCCACAGCTTATACGCATATCATACAGTGTAAATCTAATCATAATAAACTCGAGCTATGTGTTTCTTATAGTCCCTTCACTAAATAGTAAATAGAAAACCTGTTTGTTTCATTTTTTTTTTTTTGTCCAAAAGCTATTTTATGCTTAAATCCAAGTGATGAAGACACACACACACACAACACCGACAAAATTCGAATGCGATATAGTCAATCAGAGTCGCGAAAATCTAAATTTTTTTTTCCACTGCAAGAGCTAAACTCCAGCAAATCTCAGCTCAAAGTTGAGATTTTTGTGTAAACACCAGATCGCCCGGATCTCGTATGGCGAAGCACACGGCGGCGCTAAAAACCGGGCTGGCTTTGCTGGCGCTGAGTATGATTGGTTACATACTTGGTCCACCTCTCTACTGGCACCTCACGGAGGCCTTGGCCGCTTCTGCTTCTTCTTGCTCTCCTTGCGTCTGCGACTGCTCTTCGGTGCCTCTTCTCACCATACCCAAAGGTAAAACACAAACAAGTTTTGTTTTTTGTGTTGCCCATTATTGGATCTTGCTAGAGCGGATGTAAAGTTTACTGATTTTCGCTGAGAAAAGGTGGAATCTTGTACTTTTCGTATGTGGTATTGCTAACAATTGGAAGTAGGGATCAGTAGTAGTCTGGCTTGAGCTACCAGATCGCATCCTTCAGCTTGGTTTAGGGATTGAGTTTAAATATCAATGCAGGTAGTCTATGGTGCTATACTATGTTTAGTTGTGTAGATCTACAAGAATCGTGTCTCATGAGGTTTTGCAGTGTGTTGTGACTCAGATTATTTGGTTTATAAGTAGTCAATGATCAGTTAGGATCTCTAAGGCTATTTTGGATCATAGAACTTTGAAGTTTGCAGGCTATCATTCTTGTTTAAACAAACTAATTTATCAAGTTTGAGTCTTTGAGGTTTGACTTGCGGTGTGGTTGAGCATCTGGTTTACTTGTTGCGGCCGTCGTGATTTTGTACGTGTTGTGTTTTATATACCCTATATGGTTTATACGATTCGCCATAACAAATTCATGGAGGTTGAGATATTTTTTGTTCACAATGCTTTGTGATCAATGCTTAGTTACTATTTACAGAGTTCTTAGTTTACCATGTCTACTTCCATTCAAACTTTCTCTTTGAATGGTACAGAAACAAACGCTTAATCCTTTAATTGTTCTTTATTTCTGCAGGACTGAGCAATGGATCTTTTGGAGGTGAGTTTCCGGTCACTTTCTGTAATCATCATTACCATTGGATTCTACATTCTTCTCTATGTTTTTAGTAAACGAGCCTATTAAGAATATCTGTCTTTTGACGCACAGGTTGTGCAAAGCATGATCCAGAAGTGAACGAAGACACAGAGAAGAACTACGCCGAACTCTTAACAGAGGAACTGAAGCAACGTGAGGCTGCATCGTCGGAAAAGCACAAACGAGTTGACATGGGTTTGCTAGAGGCCAAGAAGATAACATCATCTTACCAAAAGGAGGCGGATAAGTGCAACTCAGGTATGGAGACTTGTGAAGAAGCACGAGAGAAGGCAGAAAAGGCACTTGTGGAGCAGAAGAAGCTTACTTCTACATGGGAACTGAGGGCTCGTCAAAAAGGATGGAAAGATGGAGCCACCAAGTCAACTGTTAAATCCAAAAGCAATGTTCAGGTTTCTTAGAGACATAAGATATTTTTTCATCACACGAAAGAGAGTTATGGATGCGATGTTACTGTGAATTTGATTTGTATTATTTGTCTTTTAATTTTCTGATGGAAAGATGTGTTAATCAGTTGGAATGAAACGTTGTACCAAAACAACAAAGGATTAATGGATTTTTCACAAGGTTATTACACATCATTTCAGTACATTGAACTACAACAATAAAACTTATTAGACGTAGCAACATAAAACACTTGGCTTCTCTTATTGGTCTCTCTCGGCTTTTCTTTCAGGCAAGGTGTATTGTTAGATCGTCCAAGTCTTGAGAGCCAATGATGCTGAGATTGTGCTCGTTCGCCAAATGCAACAAACAGATGAAACAAAGATGTGGTGAGATGTCTTGGGTTGTCCCAGCCGCTTTGCAATCATCTGGAAAGCTAGCCAATAGCTCTTTGAAAGATCTACTTTCAAGTGCTTCTTGTTGGTGTTCTTCATCCTGCCACAAATCAGATTCTGTCAATTTCATCATAGTAATGGGGAGAAAAAGACGAGGAAGAAGGTGATATCCCCAAGCTTGTTGAACTAGTTAGGGCATCGAACCATAAGAAAATGGTGTACGAAACAGGTATATATGTGTGCGGAAGTCTAGACTGTATGTTGAATAGCTGATGTGAACTACAAGTATGTGTCACAGAGATCACAAGAGCGCTTATCAGAGGAGTTTCAGGATAGTAGAATCAGAAAGCAGAGAACGCAGGAACCATATGTATTACTATTTAACCTGAATTGGTGGTTGAGGAGATTCCTGAAGACACCCCCAAAGAGTTTCCTTTAGCACTTGCACATCAACTTGCTTTGAAGCTTTATCGTATTGGACCTCAATTTTGTTGACCTAAAGCACGAATAGTGCCGGACAATTACAATAATGTTTCATTGCTAACCATAGAAAGGTATCGCCATTGAAATGATTTATAAAGCCATAACCATATGCATATTAATATTCATACCTGGCGTGGCTGAGAGATTAATGAGTTTGTAGTATCCTCTGCATCACTTTGATCATTTCCATTATCAAACGGGCCATCATCATAAACATTATCATTTTCCCAAGATTCCGCATGTTCATAATCATCATACTGCTGCCTTGTTTCACCTGGAATATGCACATAACAAAACAAATGGAACCTACGTTTTTTCTCAGAATCTCAAAAAAGTTTTCACTGATAACTTTTGAACCATTATCTTTGTAAAAGCAATTTTATATCGGTAAAGACAACAACCACGCTGGTATGTGCCTCATAAACCGCCAAGGACACCACAACAGTGATGATTATCTTAATGACTGGAATTGTTACCTGAGCATTTTCTTCTCCTCCTCCCGATGCACTGTTAACGTACAGAAGAGTTACTTCAGAAGCGATGACATATAATGGATGAAGAAAAGACGGAAAAACATAAAACTAGCAAATAGTGACCGGGTCAGTGTTTTGCATGCCATACCATCACATTCGGTAGTAGAAATAGCTTTACTAGATTCTCAGGTTGATAATGGCAATCCTCCGGGAGCTTTGTTTGACAAGGGGCTCTATTTGCTGGGAGAAGCAAAGACTTCGGGTTTTTTGGAGGTGCAAAAATATCAGGCATTTCTTCCTCCAAAGCTTTTGTAAAATCTAGTTCAGGTTCTGCTTGCTTTTTTTTCCTGGTTTTCTTTGCTGGTTGAGAAGATCCGTTTTCTGAAGCAGGATGATCATCTGGTCCTGACGAAGAGTCCAGAGAAGGTAAACCCTCAGAGAAACTAGATATCCAAGAGGATTTATCTTATTGCTTGAAACTGGACATATAAGGGCATACCTTTTGTTTTCCGATACTTCCAGTGATCAGGACCTGCCCAAGAATTTTGCTTAGATGAAATTCCCAACGACAAAAAGAGATAGTCATCAACATTCTCAAATCTGTCATCTGAATCTAGGTCTTGCAGTGAGGCTGGTTCGACTTCCTGCAAATGAAAACGTCAGCATCAGGTTTTTGCGGTACCAAAGAAAAAACAAGTGAGCATTAGAAGAGTGATGGTAGGAACCTCGGGAAAAATTGAATATGCTGGTTCTGCATCATTGAGGCCAAAGTTTTCCTCAGCAGCACCAGATTGACCCTCATAATCAAAAGAAGTTCCAAAGTTATCATATCCTTCATCATCATCGGCATAGCCAGCTTCATTACCATGTGATATCCCAAATGAATCCGTCGTCTTCTGAACACAAGAAAATGTATCAGATGGCCTTTGATTCTCTTCATCAAATTGGTTGATTATAGCCCGAAGAGATGGTACAATCTCATCCTTCTGTCGCATGTTTAGCACCATGTGCTCCACACATTCTACAAATTTAACCACGTCATCAGAGAATGATTAGTGCAACAAAACCTATACAATGGTACTGTGAGGCATATCAGCCAATAAAGCCAGACCTTTAGCAAAGGATAGATCAATTGTTTCTGATTTATCATGCTGATTTGCAGAAGAAACAAGCTTTCCAGGGATTTCTTGAGAATCAAATAGAACTTGACACCCTCCATAGACTCCTAAATTGTTTAGCAGCAGCCCCTTGGCTCCACCTTCATCAAACTGTGCTGAAGTCTGATGATAAAGGGGATCCACGACAAATGCCACTGCAAACAAATACGAAACATTTTCATGCAGAACTTACTAGTCACAAACGACAAATGGAGTTAAGTTAATTAATTACCGTCAAACTTCTTCACGTTAAGGGCATCAAAGGATGGTTCCAGTGTTGACAATGGCGATATCTGCAGGTTTAAACTCATCAGTAAGTGTATCTATCATATCCAGAATTGAGATTTCTGTATGAACTACCTTTTTCTCTGCCTGTTTCTTTTGATTAGTTGCATTTTCTACAGAACCAGCAGCATCTTCGTTATCTAGGTTCATGAAGAAATATCACAAAAGAACATAAGGTTAAAAGTTTACTTGCAGTATCTTCTTATGCTTTGCATAGCCAATAGTTGTAGTTCTTCAGTTGTCCTCTTTCTCATCAGTCTTCAGTGATTTTAAATTCTCATACATAAGTCAAACAATTGAAGAAACATATTCATCTGCATACCTCATGATCACACGACTAGTTTGGCAAGCCAAATAAACCAAAATAAGTGAATAAACAAACATCGCCCCAAATTGACAAAGCTATATGTTTTCTGTTAAAAGCTTACAATGGCAGATTTAACCAAGTGCTAAAAGATACGATAGTTTATTGTGTGTAAGATATCGATCTAACCTCCGGTGTCATCTTGGCCAGCTCGAGTAATTCCACCCAAGACCTTGTATGCCTCAGAATGAACTGAGTCGACCCTCATTGAGTAAATCTTAACTCCAGCTTCAAGAGTGCAACTTGCCTGCCTTGGACGAACACAAATATTTCTTAAACATTAATCTAAACTCTTAATTTTTCCTTTTCGTTTTCTTCTTTGTGGGTCTTCTCAAAAGTCTCACCAGCATTTTGAAAAAGAATGAAATCGGAAGCTTTACCTTTTGAAAATTTGTTTCTGTATTGTTCTCATCTTCAACTTTAATTATCTCACAAAGATGGTCGATCAAATTCAACTCCCACGTGTTCTTTTGATTGATTTTCTGTTTAAGACAAAAACCCACAGAACATAATGTAAAACCTCCAGCAGTCCCACTCATAGGGATTACAAGCATCACATCCACGGACATGTAATAAAAACTAAATGCCCAAAAAAATGTAAGAACTTGCAAGTGTAAACAGAGATTATACTGTCTAAAATACTAATTATTCCTCTAAAGCACAAGTCCCCAAGACCAAATTCGAAGAGAAGAAACCATTAGCCACGAATTCTCAGAAAGAAGTGAGCTACTTACGTTTTCACTAGCCAATTTGATACAGTTCTGGAACAACTCGAGAATCTGCTGCTTGTCAAAGCACGGATCTGATTCCTTCTCAGGTTGAGGCCCACGAGCGAAAATCACAGACTTACGACGGCTAGCGGCGACTCTGGCAGCGCGAGCTTGTTCCCGTTCTAACCTGTCATTGTTGGACCCCAGAAAAAATGGACTCATCGGTGCCTGGATCCGAGTCGTCGTCGAAATTGGCCTTTGCTTAGGGTTTGGAGTTAAGGATTCCTCCATGGCAGAAGTTTCAAGCAAGAGCAAGGAACAATTGTTCACCGGAAACAAAAAACGAAAGTTATGCTCGACCAGATATCAGACGACGAAAATTCGTCCGTTGGGGTTTTACAGAGCTTTGTGGATCGAGAATTCAAGTAATTTGGGGATTAGGGATTTTGATTTTCCCTCCGCTTTGCTGTTTTGAATTTCAGTAATACTGTTGAATAAGAATATACATAACTACCCTCGATATACATTGCACTAACTTGAAAGTGACGTGGCACATTAAAGATTGAATGAATCGGGTCCGGGTCTTTAAAAATTGAATGATTCGGTTAAAACTTGGTTATGCATCAACCGGTATACCTATTATATATTTTCCAATGCAAAAACGGATGACAAAAATTCATCAAAACATAGAATCAAAACACATAAAGAGAGAGTTAATACAGCTTTAAGAATCCATGTTAAAACAGATTGATTTTTCAGTCAAAGAACACAAACTCTTTTACGATAAACCGTGATACGAGTGATGTGTTCACTGATTACAGTTGATTTCTAACATAGCTAGTTTCACTTTCACATGTTGGGATGTCCGAAACCTCCAGCTGGTGGTGGAGGCGGTGGAATGAGCCTACTACCATTAGCCATTGGAGGTGGTGGTGGTGGTAGTGAACCAGAAGGAGGAGGTGGTGGCGGTTGAGCTTGTGGAGGTAGTGGTGGTGGTGGCGGCAGAAGGCCATTCGCTCCAACAGTGGACGGAGGCTTGATTGGTATTGGTTCTGGCTTGTTCGGCTTAAAATACACCTGCAACTGTTCATCACAAGTTTCTTTGTTATTACTTGTATTGATCAAACGAAAAATCTCAGAGAAAGCTATGGGGTTATGATAAGATCATAAGAAGCACTTACAGTAAACATCTTTGAGTCCGGATCCCAGTGAGAGAAAAACTTTGGGGTTGATTTGTCTATCTCTGTGCTAGGAACCTGAAACAGATGTGAAACATGACCATCATATCCGCATACAATCTCCAGTAAGATATGTTGAGATACTAGAGCCGTAATCTATAATGAATATAAATCTTTCATCAATCAAATCAAAAATTATGGAATGAAAGGAGATATACCTTGAAGGCTATGATTTCATATGGTTCAGCAGCAAAAAGAAGGTACTGATATTTTTTGTCATAAGGTTGAACTTTCTGCACGCAAAAAAGGAAGAGAATTATTCAGAATTGAAGGATGGTAAAGAAAAAAAGGTATGTTATGAGACACGTGAATAAGGGACTTGTAAGCCCCACCTGCTCATATGAAGACATCACACGATGCTTGGGCTTGATGTTGTCCTCTATTTCAGGATATTCAATCTGTAAAACAAAATTTTAAGGAAGAAACATTAAGAATCCACACTATATGTCTCTGTGATGCTAGATGAAATTACAACAAAAACAATTTATATCCTTACCTGGAACAGGAGAGATCTTTGCTTCAGCT
This sequence comes from Schrenkiella parvula, assembly GCA_000218505.1. Classification (NCBI taxonomy): domain Eukaryota; kingdom Viridiplantae; phylum Streptophyta; class Magnoliopsida; order Brassicales; family Brassicaceae; genus Schrenkiella; species Schrenkiella parvula. The sequence goes on along the minus strand of CM001190.1, from coordinate 11,816,207 downwards.
CGGGGTCGTATTGCTTTGTAACACGGTACCCTGGTCGACCGATTTTAACTGCAATAACATACATAAGATGAAGAATTAATCAACCAAACCCAAACAGCTGATACTAAGCTATGGAGAAATATTAACCAAAACCTTTAAAGCTGATATTAAGCAAAACCTATGTATCGAATAACTGTGACCATAGCAAAGATAAACACTCCTGCAGTTACATAAGCCCCAATAAGAGAAATATAAACTTCTAGACCAATCACTTCCCCAGCATAAACAACTTCATACCTGTTCTGCGAACTGAGACTTTGCGCTTGTGTGGCTGTGGCTGAGTAGGAGCATCCTTGGCCTCACGGGCAGCTCTCTTTGCCAAGTTGGTCTGATGCCTCTTACCTTGAGTATGCGCCATGTAGTTTCCTTCATTGTTATGCAGCGTTAGACATAGTTTGCATTCATAGCTTCACAACACAAAACACAGCAAAACAAGATAAAATAATTCAGTAAAAATCATGGAAACAGAACAAATAAAACCCTAATTGAAGAAGCACCAATCAAATCAACTCAGGAATTTTCACGCCACACATATGCATTCACCAAATACATATCGGAACAGGAATCTCGATAAACTACATAAATCAGAATTGCAAAATTAGATGGTGAAGTCATAATCTCCGGTTAATCATCCTAAGTTCCTAGCAATTGAATGTGCTACTAGTGTCCATGCCCGGGGAAATACAGTACAAGTAGAGATATAGATAGAAAACAGGGATAATGAAACATACCTTCCAAGATGATTTCGCATGAAGTAAGGATCCTTCGCAAGGTCTATAGTTTCAAGAGCAAGACGACGGAGACGCTCACGGCGATCAATGGCCTCGTTCTGGCCGGAGGCGGCGCCTCCGCTCCCTGGCTTCGAGCCCCACTCTCTATCCATAGCTTATGATTCAATCTCCGTTCACGCACCCAAATACTCTTTCCCTCTCTTACGATTGCTGAAAGAATCACTGAAGATGGTGGAGATTTGGTTATATGAAGATCCAGGCGGTTCATCAGAGACCCGAGTGTGGGATGGGTTTCGTACCGAATTAAAATAAAAGACAATTTTAAGGCCCAATATTTCGGCCCATGGCTGCTTTTATAATAGAATAAAAATCTAAATCTTGTTTTAAGTTCTTTTATGTTTTTGACTTGTTTATAATCGGCACAAAATTCCATTGTGCAACTATTTTCAGAATAAAAATAAGTTAATAGATGGAAAGTCTTGTTTGTAATCATAAAAAAACAGTGAGTGTTGGTATAATGTTTTGAGGTTAGACGAATTATTAAAACACGCTCATAATGTCGTATAGTAGAAAATTTTGTTGACCAAAAATTGTGTATTGTGTAGACTAAAATATGAAGTTCTTATTTTATAAAAAAAATTGTAAATGAGGAGATTTTATGAAGTGGACAGTGGACTATCCATGTCCGGACATGAATAAATAATGCAACAAATACAACACCATATAGAAGTTTTGTGCATCAATTACATTCTCATAGTCGCAACTATCTCTTTTCAAAAAAGTTTCTTTCCTTCACATTTGTTTTTTTTGTTTTGATTTAATTTCCTCACCTAACCTTTTGAGAGAAACAAGATAAAAACAAAAACTAAAAATGATTCGATTTCGACTTCTTTGCCTCTTTGTTCTTCTCTTCACTCTCGTTATCGTTTCCTCTAAAGCATCAAGAATCCATCCTGCTGGAAGACGAAGTTTTTCCTCCGGACCTTCTATAAGGGACAGAGGATTTCACCACTCTTATGCCACACGTGTAATCGGCTCCGGAGAATTCAAGCCGGAGAAGAGAAAGATTCCGACAGGGTCAAACCCTTTACATAATTAACAAGCGATGAAAAAAGGTTTATTTCGTCGCCGGCAACAGAATATCAGTTCCTCTTTAATTTTGTTTATCTTTTGTTTTGCTTTTCTATCCATCCTTTTTTTCAAACTAGAGAATATATTTTAAATGTATATATACTATGTGATGTATACATACTCCCATATAACATGGTACGTAGGAGCTTTAAAATAGTATAAATTTAAGTTTGAGGTACGCATAGTTTTGACAATTCAGATCGATTGCAATCGATCATATATGATGTTTATGTATGTAGGTATAAGCATAGTTTGTGTGTGATTGTATGCTCACAAAAAATATGATTACTCATATGGTTAATAACATACATAAGATGGTTTTTTGTTTAATCGTTATCATACTATAGTTAGTATAAATATAGAATGTTATAATGGGTAAATCCACCCTATTTAAACCCAACCCATTTAAATCTATATTTTAATAGATCTTAAATTCATTTTGACCCTTTTAATTTTTGGAGTCTATTAGGGTTGCTTTTTTAAACCCTATAAAAATATTCTTACCCAATTAAACTCATTTAAACGCATTTAAAACCATGTATAATATTATCTGTTTTTTATTTAATAGATTTCAGAATAATTTAATTAAAAAAAATCAGATAAAAAAATTAGATGAAAAATTCAGATTAAAAAAAAATCAGATTAGAAAAATAAAGATTAAAAAAATCAGATTAGAAAAATCAAATTAGAAAAATAAATTATTCTAAACCAGAAACAGTAGCATCAGAAAAAAAATTAAACAGGTTTATCGGATCTCCATTTAATTTCTAATAAAATTCTTTTAGGTAATGAGTTTTAAAAGCATTGCCCAATTAAAACCCATAAATAAAAATCTGATAAATTGATTTAAATGGACATTTATTCATAACACATACCCATTTAAAACCCACTAAACCTAAACTCATTTTAACATCCCTATATAAATATATGGTCAAGTGCAGCAATATAATTATTCATGGGAAGATGATTTTCTTTTCCCCTTACTTTAAAAAAAACGTCAATGGCTGTAAGAGGCCTGATAGAGTAGTAGCTGGATCCAAAGGCTATGTACTAGCAAGTTAGGAATTAATCTCTTCTCTTTAATCACTGTTAAATTGCCTTCTACACGTCCGTAATAATAAATATTCAATAATTAGCCGATAGTATAAACAATATAAGGGTGGGCAAATTGTAGTATTTGATGTTATTGCTAAATTATTATGAAAACAGAAGGAGAAGAAAAAAACAAAGATAATCATTATATTGGTTGAAGTTGAAAATTGTGGTTTAATGATTTGGTTTATGGTTGATGCTGGAAAATGAATCTGTAAGATTGACTACTCCAATCAACTTGCTGAAATTCAAGGTTTGTCTAAGAAAATGAGATTATTTATTTATAGTTTAGCTTGTGTTTTAAGTTATAAACTAGAGATAATTGGCTATCTTATATAAAAAAATGTAGGAAGAATCACCAAATTATTTTGCTTCCATTTATTTTCATAACAATTTAATTTATTTTTAGTGTTTCGCGCATGCGCATTTGTTTATTGTGCAATAAGAAAAATCAACTTTGATGAACAAAATTATTATGCAGTTGAAAATGGAAAAAAAGGTATAGTTGTTTTCTTGATATCAATTATAGCACATGACATTATAATCCCAAAAAGGATAACTCAAAGTCGTATACGTATCGTTGTACGAATATTACAAACAAAAAGTATATTGTAGTGTTACTTTATTAATATGAGTGATGACACTTCAAGGATCAATCATGTCTGAAAGAGGTGTTGTAAACCTCTTTCAAATATAGTTGATTTCTTGATATCAATTATAACACAAGATCTCATAAACCTAAAAAAGGCCAACTCAAAGTCGTATACCTATCGATATATACGCATATTACAAACAAAAAGCACTCGATGTTAGTTTAATATAACTATATAAAGTGATGACACTTTGAAGATCAATCGTGTCTGCAATAAGTCTTGATATCAAAAAAATACATTTTAGAAACTATAATTTTTTATAAGTGTTTATCGATGTCGAATTTATTCACATAATTTTTATGAACGAAAATTTTAGACTAGCTAACAAACTTTAACCTAACCAAATTTTATATAATTTTTATTCAATTTTTGCTACAATCTATTACAAACATCATTCAATCTAACACAAAGATCTGTATCACCACCACTTGTACTCATATAGCAATTTTTTATAATGTTTCACTCGTCATGCAAATTTTCAATCTTTCTAGGTGAAACGCAACCATATACATAAGACAATTAGGAATTTAGGAGTATTAAAAGGTGATCGCTCCATGCGTTATCTACCATGCACATATAATGTACCTCGTATCTAGAGGGGTCGAATATTTGGGATCGGAGAAATCAAAATCTGAATAGGATTTGGCTAAACCGGAACCACCTGCGGTTCAATCAGCTAATTGAAGGAGCTCCTTCATCCACTAAATGCTTAACCGTAGTGGTGGACTCCTCCTTGTCATTCTTTTCGAAGTCAGCTTTGAACCGGTCATAATTAGTCAGCTCAGCAGATTTAAAAGGACGTTCACCCAAAACTTTCAAAAGATCATCCTGATGCGCACTTCTTTCTCCAGTAAAAGCTCAGCAACCTGAGCCACTTGCTCTTTGTGTTTCTCGATCAGCTCCACGGTCTTGTCGTAAGCTTTGCCTAACCTCCTCGTCTATGATTGCACGGGTTTTGTCGCTATAAGGTTTAAAAATTCCGTAGCCATCTTTCCATGGTGGAAATGAGACAAGCCCAACCTTGTCACTGAAACCGTACCTAGCTATTTGGTCGTACGTCATCTTCGTCACTTTCTCTAGATCGTTCTGCGCACCCGTTGAGATTTTCCCTATCAATACCTGCGTCCGGAATATTGTTTTCAACATATCTTGCACTGCACGTAACGAAAATTCTTGTCTCATTAAAAGAAAAAAAAGCTATTTAGTTACCTGCTCGGCTGCACGACCACCTAGGGTCATGTCATGTCGAAAAGCTGTTCTTTGGTCATGAGAAGGTTTTCTTTTGGAACGTATTGTGCAAACCCGAGCGTCGATGTGCCTAGTGGCACAATAGTCACCTTCACCAACCGCATGTTCCAAGAACCAACCAGTAACCGCGTGCCCAGATTCATGATACGCAACCGTGCGACGCTCCAATGTGCTTATCACCTGTTCATATAATAAAGTAACGAGCCAAAGACATACACTCAGAGATTTACGTTTTTCAAGCTTATAAACCAAATAGCAAAGTTGGCGACATATTTTACCCGGTTTGTCTTCTGAAGACCACCAATAACACGATCAACAGCAGATTCGAAGTGCTCCATTGTAACCGTAGCTCCTTCGTGTCTAGCAGCGATAAGAGCCGCCTCGTTACAGAGATTCGCAATATCAGCTCCAGAGAAACCGTGAGTGACAGCCGCAATTAGCCTTCGAGAGTAGTAATGCGACGGCTGCTCTTCATCGAGTTTAATCTTGTTCAAGTAAATCTGGAAAATCTGATCACGGCCTTTGATACCCGGTTTATCAATGCTTATCTGTCGATCAAACCGTCCGGGTCGTAGCAAAGCTTTATCCAAACTATCCGGTCTGTTTTGGTCGCGGCTAGAACCACAACTCCATCGGTAGTACCAAAACCATCCATTTCAACTAGCAACTGATTCAAAGTGCTTTCACGTTCACTGTTACCTACATTTGAACCACCTCCTCTTGCTCGACCAATCGCATCAATCTCATCTATAAATATAACTATTAGTGGAAAAACATAGGAGCAGGAACAAATCGGCTAAGAGCATAAGAATATCACAAAAGTTAAGTTCATATATGCTTGCTTGTTGCTGTTCTCCAGAGCCATTTGAGAGAGAAGAAAAGAACTCAGCAACAGCCCCCAGCTGAATTAGTAGGTTTTGGAAACCATTCATGAACATATTGATATTAGTTCCAAGCAGATATTAGGTCACTTCTTGATCAATCTTTCAAGAAAAACCTCGTCTATTATTCTCTTCCCCTAAACAATGTGAAGAAAACAAATTATATATGCACCCATAAGAACCTCAGTAAAACAGAAAATTCTAAACCCAATAGAAGGATATATAGCTAATACGTAATAAGTAAAACTAACAATTTGAGGAATTAACTTAAAACAAGAACTGGAAAATTTCATTGTGTTAGCTTTCTCGTCTTTTTTTTTGTTTCTCTCACATATGTGATAAACCCACTGGATGTATCACATATTTCCCACTTTCACATAATTCATAATTTGTTTTTCTTCTATTCGATCACTTCCCTCTCAGCGTGAGTTTCCTCTCTAGCGGAATCATGAACAAAGAGATCGCAACCATGTCTTCAGCCAAACTCTCGCGACTCTTCAACGTTGTAACCCAGAAGCAGAGATCTTCTCCGGTTTTGATTTCTGACAGAGAAACCGCCAGAAGAATCACGGCGTACCTGGAGAAATCCACCATCGGGAAACTTCAATCGAATCCATCGCTTCTCTTCAATCTGAATTCAAATGTAACCCGCCTCGTTCTATCGGAACCCACTCTCCCCACTCAATCGTGCATCGATTTCTTCAAGTTTCTCCGAACATTTGAATCCCGTCTCAAACCCGATCTCGCCGCGGTAGTGACCTTAGCTCACCGGCTGTATTCCGACCGGAGGTTCCACGAGATGAAATCTCTGCTAAATTCGGTTGCTTCCGACGGGTTTGACGGGCGTCCGGTTGAGATTTTAGGATCGGCAATGGTGGATTGTGACATTTCTGAAGAAAAGCTTGAATTTTCGGAAACGTTTTTCGATATGATATTTAGGGTTTATGTGGATAACGGAATGTTCGAAGAGGGTCTAAAGGTTTTCGATTACATGGTGGGGAAGGGATTGAAAATTGATGAGAGATCTTGCATGGTTTTTCTGGTGGCGGCGAAGAAACGCCGGAGAATTGATCTCTGTTTGGACATTTTTACGCGAATGGTTGATTCTGGAGTGAGAGTAACTGTTTATTCATTAACAATCGTGGTCGAAGGATTATGCAGAAGAGGTGAAGTTGAAAAGAGTAGGAAGCTGATTAAAGAGTTCTCCTGTAAAGGAATCAAACCCGAAGCTTATACTTACAACACCATTATCAATGCTTATGTTAAACAGAGAGACTTCTCTGGTGTAGAAGAGATTTTGATGGCGATGAAGAAGGATGGCGTGGCGTATAACAAGGTTACCTATACGCTTTTGATGGAATTGACCGTCAAGAATGGGAAAATGGTTGAGGCGGAGAAACTGTTTGATGAAATGCGTGAGAGAGGAATAGAATCAGACATTCATTTGTATACTTCTCTGATAAGTTGGCATTGCCGAAAGGGAAATATAAAAAGAGCGTTTTTGTTGTTTGATGAATTGACAGAGAAGGGCCTTTCGCCTACTAGTCACACTTACGGGGCGCTTATCGACGGGGTGTGTAAAGTAGGGGAAATGGGTGCAGCTGAGATATTGATGAACGAGATGCAAAGCCGAGGAGTTAATATCACTCAGGTGGTATTCAATACGTTGATTAATGGGTACTGCAGGAAAGGGATGATTGATGAAGCATTAACTATCTATGATGTGATGGAGAAGAAAGGGTTTGAAGCAGATGTTTTCACTTTTAATACGATTGCTAGCTCCTTGAACAGATTAAAAAGGTACGATGAGGCAAAGCAATGGCTGTTCAGAATGATGGAGGGTGGTGTGAGACTTAACACGGTTAGTTATACTAATTTGATCGATGTTTACTGCAAAGAAGGGAACCTTGAGGAGGCAAAGAGGCTATTTGTGGAGATGAGCAGCAAGGGAGCACACCCCAACGCTATCACATACAATGTGATGATCTATGCGTACTGCAAACAAGGGAAAGTAAACGAAGCCCGTAAACTAAGGGCAAATATGGAAGCTGAAGGGATGAATTCGGATTCATATACCTACACCTCGCTCATGCACGGGGAATGTATTTCTGATAACGTGGACGAAGCAATGAGGCTGTTTAGCGAGATGGGGTCGAAGGGTTTGGACCAGAGTTCTGTAACATACACGGTGATGATCTCGGGGTTGTCCAAAGCTGGAAAGTCAGACGAGGCCTTTGCATTATATGACGAGATGAAAAGGAAAGGGTATACAATAGATAATAAGGTTTATACTGCACTCGTTGGAAGTATGCATTCACCTGAGACTTAGAACATGATCGTCAAACTGATATCTGTTTGAGCTGGTAAACCCTGAGATCCACTTGTTGATGGTTGAACTCGGTTATTTATTCACAAACTTTTTTCTAAAAGATTCTTTGGAAAAGAGTTGGGGCGAGGTATAGAAGTTGCTTTGGAGTATGATCATCTAGGTATCGGTCAAGCGGCCATTGTGTCTACACGGTAAAGAAAACAAAGTTCAACTCTTTTGGTATATTATCTACTAGAAATTTTCTGTTCAGAGACCAAAGCCTTTGGTGTTTATGTAAAGCTGATACGAAAGGACCGAGATGTTGATTCTGTATGTGTATGCATGAAGAGCTAGAGAAAGCAGACATTTATGAAGCTTGTGAAGGTAGATGTAATATGGACAGTGATGTCTTGGAGATGGATGATATGATGAACTTTAAAATTTGAGATGACACCAAAAATGCTTCAAAAAGCTGACAATTGAAGCTCAAGAGCCAGTGATGCTGAGAGTACCACTCTTGAGAACAATGGCCAGAATCACAACTCGTAGTCGAGGCCAGCTCCAAATTTCCAGGCCTCTAGACGTCTCTTCCACTGGAACTTGGTCTTTAATGGAAGTTCTTCCAAAGTTGGCCTGAGGAATACACAACAGATTAAGAAGGTTCAGGAAACACGACATTGATGATGTGGCAGTCATTGCGGTAGATGCAACAGTTAAGGAGATTCATAACCATTTCACCTTATTACTGGATCGATGTATGCAGAGAGGAACGTATACAAGCCCAGCATGAAAAAATGAACTGACCAATCAAGCAGAACAGGTATCCCGACCTGACAAGATCACCAGAAACCAGATGTCACAAACAAATGGAGAGCATTTTTTCAATCTTTTGTTTGGCGTTTTCTGGGTTTCTGGCTCAAAGATGCAGCAATGGGTTTTGGACGAACGCTATACCTGTGTGAATATTGATGGAATTATCTGAGGTTTGGTCACCATGACAAGGCCTAATGTCTTTGCTAGAGGACCAAACTGTATTATATCCTGAAGAAATGGTCTGAGAACTGGATCGCCCAATCTCTACAAGAGAATATATGAAACCATTGCTTAGAAGCTCTCATCTCCTACTTTCCACATAAAGAATAAGGTGCACTTACCTGCATGCAATTGAAATTTACATGGAGAAGTTCGTTGATGAAGCCCGGGGAAACATCAGGTTGTTGCTTTGCAGACATTGCTCTTTGAAACAGCCATGATGCGCTCAAGTTGGGCTGTTGTTGTACAAAAGACAAACGGCTTTAGTGAAGTTAATGGACAGGGAAGAAGGAATTATATTGTTCAGTACCAGAGCTTTACCATGTAAGGATTTAGCTTTGATAAGCTGTCCGAGTCCAGTAAATCTCCATCTATTGCCTCATAAATTCCTTTGTATTTAATAATTGGAGAATATGATTATCAGAGAGTCTGAAGAGTTCAGTAATGTTTTCTTAAAAAATTTCGTGATATGTTCATGAGACATGGAGACAAGCAAGTCTACTGTCAAAGCGTGAATGCATATACCATTGGACAATCTTCCAAGATGTCTGGTCAAACTTCCAAAACCTCCAAATGAAACAGGTGACTGAATACCACTAGCATCACCGAACTGCAATTAGAGTGAAGGCTTGTAAGAAACTTTGATCATTTAGTCTATCGACTTATCAAGCCGCATGCTTTTCTTGTTAGCATATGTATAAGTGACAAGAAAACCCACCCACCTGTAAAACACGATCAAATGCGGCTTGTAACGGACTGGTGTTATGTCCAATCGAACAGGGTTAGATATGTCAGAATGCAGCAGTGTTATTGTATGAAACTGGTAAACAGAATTATACTATCAATGATAAGAGATTCAAGTTCCATAGGTGATAAGAGATACACAACATCAATGGAGTTTCATGTCAAGTTAGTACCTGTTTCGGTATGTAGGAAAGATTCCGTATACAACTCTCAGTATTTCCAGTTCATCAAGAGAGACTCCCTGCGCCAAAAGACATCAGGAAAAGAAAGAAACTTTGTATGAAAGGTGTGACATAAGGTGGAAACTCACTTGGTATTTCGGCATCAATTTCCAGTATTCTTCAAGTAAATCCTCTAAACTCGGAGATGTTGATTGCGGTTCAGTGTAAGTGAACATGTAAGTGGTCCGGTCTAATGGACCAGATCCAGCTGGGAAGGCCTTCAAGCAACAATATGCAGCATCATTTTATATCCGAATAGTTTTCACGTTCGTGAATTGTGTGGAGTGGGGAATAGACACAAGATTTCTTACCTCCCAAAAGAGTTGTACATTGGAATCTGCGACTTTGGCCACGGATGAACTACTATATATAACATCGCTTGATGAGTTCTCCTTAAACCCATGAGCACAAGATCCAACAACAAGGCACATTCCATCCGGCTTTCTACCACTCTTAATCTTTTGTAGCAGAATACATAACAGGAACGATATTCTCATCAATGATTTGCAGACGAAAAATTGGTAATCTAGAAGTATTTGGAGAAGCGGATGAACATAACATCACTTGGAAACACATATTTTGCTCACGCAAATGAAAAGTAAAATTAGATATGCTATTAGGCTAAAATATAACCTGCTTCAGAATAGGAGAAAAATTTCCCATTGCATCAACGACCAGACGAGAAGATAACATGTCACCTTTAGAAAGTTGCATAACCTACGAATCAAAACGTTCAAACATCTTCATATCAATATGTCGAATTATCTACTTAATTAGGATATTCTTAGGGAAAAACATCAGTTAACTCACAGCTAAATCATCATAGATGACGATGCTAGAAAGGCTGCAGTCTTCTAAAATGACTCCACCAAGAGAGATGAAACGTTGTTTCACAGTCTCCACAAGTTTAGCTGGACTGGTTCAATATATAAAATGGAAAATACAATTCATCACTTTCAGAAGTACACAAGGGGACTTTTCTTTTCCTTTGTATCAGAGAATGAGAGAAGAATAGGACTCACGAAACGCCGAGGTTAAGAATATCTTCAACCCATATATCACCAAGATTCTCGAATCCACATCTGTTCTGCATTTGTTCAAGATAGCTAAGCGTAAGCATTATGGATTTTAAAAGAGCAACAAGGCATTGCTTACTGAACAGAAGCTGTACCGGGTTAAACTTTGCAGCAATTACTTCTTCAATCTCCTCTTCTGTTAAAACTCCAACTTCAGTTAGCTCCATCATCTCTTTTCTTGAGATATTCCATTCTTGATCTCTCTAAATCAGCACAAACCAATAAGGAGCATTAGCAATAGCTCCTCCAACCATATGTCAGCCACAACATTACTTAGAAGATTACCCCTTTGATAGCATTTCTCTCCACCACAGCAACTCGTAAACCCTTGGCACATAAAGCCGTGGCAAGGAAGATTCCCAAAGTACCCCCACAAACCGCTATGTCAAAGGTTCCGATAAGATTATTCCCCATATCATAGTCTTGAGAATAACCAGAAACTCTAGAAACTATTTGCTGGGTCTCTTGCGGTCCTGCAAAATGTTTGAAAAGGACGTAACTCTCATCACCATGAGAATATCTCCTTTATATGAATGGTCACAAATGTTTGTTATACCTCTTGGCTGAGTACATATGTTGGACCAAACATTGTCAAGTCTCTTCAAGGCATTGTAAGAGTAAGCACCACCAGCGCCTCCGGCTTCTCCACCAACTGAAATGTTCTCCATTATCCTCTGCATATCCAGAAACGACTGAACTACTCAGCTAAAAACATCTCATTGTGAAGCTAAAAGTGATTGGTTAAAGGATCTCAAGATTCAAATACTACAAGAATTAGATAGAAAAGAGCAAGCTTTTATCAAGGAGCAAAAATGGCTATTAGTGCTTTTTTTTATATACTTGTAAATTTGTAATCACGCACAATGCAGACCGCAAAATCATCTCTATTTCGGATAAAGTTTGAAACTTTTCTTTCAAACAAGGCAGCAATTACGCTGTTAGTTTCAGTTTCAGAAGAATAAGAAAAATCATTCTCATTGGAAACCAACAGACACCAAGAATCAGAAGAACAGATTACAGGACACATTCAAGCTTTTCGAAAGAAATTTAAACGTCGAAGTCCAGAGAAAGCTTGACCTGTGTCCTAGAGGGAGCCACTTGTGTTTGAACGCACTCTGTCGTCGAAGCTCTCGCTCTTCCTCGGTTTGTCCATGCCCTTGGTGCGTAATTAACGAACCCATTCAACTGCTGAATCTGTAAAACCACCATGAGCTTCTCAAAATCCAGAGATGGGAAGGACGGACTTTCGAAACCCAGCGATAAAAAGCTTGTGATAAAGTTGGAAGATTATGCAATGTGTCAGAGAATGTGACACGTTACAGAACAGAATTGAACAAAAAAAACCATTTAGGTAATATTAACTGAAAAGAAACTTCGGGTCTAATATTAAATTATATCTAAGTACTTGGGTCTTTTCTATAATTTTTATTATATCCTCTACTTTATTGTATTTGATTTCATCAAATCGGAGATGGATAAGCCTGGCTCAGGGTTTTAGGGTTTTTGAAGCGAGAAGTCACACACACTTCCATCTCCTTCCACTATCTTCACCAGGTAAAAAATTCAGATTTTTATGAGTAGGATTTTTCGTACGTTTTGAAATCGATGACCTTTTTAGCTCCTTGAGTTCAAATTTCGTGTATTTTCTGAGTTTTCTTCGACCTGTAATTCTTCAATTTTGGGATGATATGCTCCGTCGAGTTCTTCTAAAGCATACATTTTGGGCATTAATTGGTGAGATTTCATTGGTATTTTCGACTGAGAATGGCTCTGTTTGGACAAAAGTCATGTAGGTGATCTAAGTTTAGAACTGAAACATTTCAGTTCTCTGTTCGAATTATCAACTGGGTATAAACAAAAAAATTTGGATCGTGAGTTTATTTTACCTTGTACATTGATTTCATAAGCTACTGCAAATTTTCAAGAGGTTAGATGATAAAGCCTTATGCTTTACAACAATTCACTTGTACACTAGACCTTCACATTACCGTCTTCCTCTCCTTCTCGCTTCAGGAGTTTAAGGAATTAACATCACAAATTCACAATGTTTCGATATGTGTTATGGGAATCTCATTGTGGGTCTAATGAAACTCAAGATCTGGGGTTTAATTCTAATGTCCCTTCTCTATATTATCCGCAGATCCAAACTCCGTGTCATAAGATTGGTTTAATTCAAGAAGCAGCCATGGCAAGTCTGATAATGGCCACACCATTCCCAGGTTCTCTCACTCAATGCAAGAAAACAAATAACCTGTCTGTTCAGAGAGCCTTTAGGGTAACATCTATGCAGACAGAGAAACCGTTGGAGGAGCTATACAATGTTAAAGTGGAACGGAAAGTGTCACAGAGACGGTTGGAGGAGCTCGGCGTTTCGAGATGGTCAGTTTGGAAGACGGGGAAATGCAAATTACCATGGGATTGGCAGGTGGATCAGCTGGTTTACATCGAAGAAGGAGAGGTTCGTGTTGTTCCTGAAGGGAGCAAGAGGTATATGCAGTTTTTAGCTGGAGATCTTGTTCGATACCCGAAATGGTTAGAGGCGGATCTTTTCTTCAACGCTCCTTACAGCGAACGTTATTGCTTCAAGGCATATGGTGATGATTGATCGAAAGCAGGCTTTGAGTTTAGAGCCAATAAACTTTACACTTGTGTGTGTTGTTGTAGCTTGATGGATCTTTTTTTGTGATAATATAAGAAAACAAAATCTCTTCTTCTTCAGAATTTGTAATGCTTACATAAGTAAAGAGCAGAAATCTTTGAGAGAGATGGATGTATAAGAGATAAAGAAGTCAAAAGGAAAGTCTCTAAAGATTTTGTTTTGAAGATAATGTAGCAGATAAAGTCTCAAAGGATCTTGTTTTGAAAATTTGAGAAATTAATTTCACAGCCGTCGTAACATAACAAACTCAAAACGAGAGAACAGTTTTAAAATTGTGTTGGAATTTAAATGGGATTAATAAATTATAGTCAGTGTCTGAATCCAATTTGGTTTTCATAAGGATTCAGTTTTTTTTGACGAAACTACCCTTGCTAGAAAAAAAAAAGGAAATTGCGAGAAGTTTCTTGGTTCCTAAGCTACTGAAATTTCCTTTTCTATGTTCAACCGCACAGTAGCCACTCTATATATTTCAAATATCACTTTCTCTCTTTCCTTATTTCGATTTTTACAAAGCACACTGAAACCCTAGTTCCCTGATTACGTGAAACCTTTTTCCATATCAATGTCAAATTATCTGAAATCAACAAAGATGAAGGTGAAGATTGCAGGATTATCTGATTTACAGGATTTGTTTTCTGCTGCAATCAAAACCACATATCATACACGGAGTCCAGGCGGCATCGATCGATGCGTTGATGTATTGAGTAAGTTGAAGTCTCTGTCTCTCTCCGTCAACGATATTCGTCAATTATGTAAGTCGATATTTAAGCTGGAGAGTCTGAGAAGGCATAGGAGCCCTAAGATTCGTAAAGAATCTCAATCCTTGTTTGATTCTTGGTTGAGAAGTCTTTACGCACAAGGAAGAAATCAGCCTTTCAAGTCCAGTCGTACTCAGTTTCGTCTGAAGCCGAAGAAGCTTGTTCTAGCAAGATGTTCGAAAGAAGAACAGAGATCTCTTACGACTCTTGAACCGGAAGAGATTAAGAAAAAGACTGGCTTTCTGGAGTTGAAGAAGAGAGAGGACGAGAGATCTCAGACTCGTGAAGCGGTAGGAATTAAGAAAGAGGAAACAACAGGCTTTTTGGAGTTGAAGAAGAAACAAGATCAGAGGTCTTTGATCCACCGTACAGAGAAGATTAAGAAAGAGACAAATACCAATCTTTTGGAGCCGAAGAAGAAAAATGATTCGAAAACTCTGACTCGTGAAGTGGTGGTAAAGATTAAGAAAGAGGCAAAGACTGATGCTTGCAAGTCTGTTACGACGAAGCAGCCATGTGGAGTAGTCAAAGATGCGGGATATCAGAAGATGCGCTCTGTTACTTCCACAGCTCTTCAACAGCACCCGAAGCGGAACATCAAAGACAACGATGGTAAAGTTACAACTAAAACCTTGATTCCTCCTCCGAGGAGAGTGGCTGCTTGCAAATACGTTCCAGCGAAAGATTCTGGAAACCCTAAATCGTTGGCCTTGAAGGCTAAAACAGAGGAGGCATTGGAGTTATTCGAAGCAGCAAAGAAAGCGGCTGACGTAGCCAACGCTAAGGGTATTCTCTTGGGCAAGGTAGAGGCGTCTCGCTGCGTTGAGGCTATCTCATTACTCATGGAAATCAATGTCACTCCAAAACCTAAAGAACCAAGGAGGATGTTCGAGAAGCTTGAGGGACTTGTAAAGCACAAAGACCGCAAGATTTGCAATGCTGCATCAGCTCTTCTTCAACTTTGGAGGCAGAGGATCAGAGAACAAGAGCGTAAAGAGTCTTCCACCAAGACGTTTTCTAACAACAAACCTCGTAAAGCTCATCAAATATGCGGTCAGGGCTTCACCAGAGAATCTACAAAGACGAGTAAATTAGTAATGTGAAGATCGTAGCTTGAACAAAAGAACGTGTTGGATTCAAAAGGTTGCGAATCATTATATCAAAATAGGATTAGTATGTGAGGAAGAGATGGAATCCATTATTTGTAAGCGTGGTTGAGTGTCTATGTAAAACTTTTTGTCTTTATATGTGTTTTTTTTGTCTTTAGATGTTTTGCTTTGTGTTCTTACACACGAGGGATCGAGAGAGGGAGAGAGATCAAAAACATTAATGGTGAATATTTCAGAAGCAAACATTCACAAGTTACAGTTCGAAGTCACTTCTTTAAGCTTTCCCGAGCACTCAAATACATTAACCACAATAGCCATGGCTCAAGTTTTCTTTACTTGAAAAAAATTATCTGTAAGCAATTGCTTACATTGTCAATAAATAAGACCCCATAATTTATTTTGTTTCTTATGTTTCCACAGTTAAATGAGTACGTACGTTGTTTGATACGGAAGTAACTGATTTAGTAGTTTCAGCTGCTCTGTTATCAGAGAGTTTCAGGTGACAGAACATACCAGAACTATGTTTTTGAGTAAACACACATTCAAATATCAAATTACAAAAAAAAAAGAGAGGCAGAAACAAATTATCTCTAAAAGCGTCTGATGCCTCTGAGTCTGTTCTGACCATAGTACTTGATGAACCACTCAGGCTTGTACAAAGCAACAACATGTCCTATAGCTAATCCAAACAAAATTCCAGGTCCATACCCTATTGCCACTGCTCTCCACTTTAATATTCCTTCTTCTGCTTCTTCTTCTTCTTCTTGTGTAGATGGTGTGTTTGCGCTGAAGCAACTTTCTTCAAGAGGAAGACCACATAACCCTGGATTCCCTTCAAATGAGGATTTAGGCTGCCCTATGATTTGTGTCCCTTGTGGAATTTGGCCAGTGAGCTGATTATTAGAGACATCTATGTACGCCAAATATGATAGTCTTGCGAGTTCTTGTGGAATTTTCCCTGACAGTTTGTTCCCTGACAGGTCTAAGGACTCGAGCTCAGTCACATTGGCGAAAGACATTGGGATACGTCCTGTGAATGAGTTGTCTGATAAGTTGAGAGCAATCAATGCCTTCAATAGACCAATAGATTCTGGAATCTCTCCTTCGATTTTGTTTCCAGAGAAATCAATGGCCGAGTAGAAAGTAAGAACCTTTCCTTGCTCCATGTATAGACCTTTGTACTGCAAATCCAAAGTATCTTCATAGCTAAACTTATCACTTGTATAATCTCCCATGTACAGCCTATCTTCATCATTCGGCTTGAGCGACGTAGCAGTCCAATTCGCAAAGTAGTTTCTTGGTAAGGTTCCGGTAAATCTGTTATGCGATATTTCAAGTATCTGGAGCTTGGGAAACGCAAGAGGGCCTTGACCATCAGGTGGAGATATAGGACCATGGAATCTGTTTGAACGGAGAGTAAGGACTTTCAAATTCGGCAACGCCTTGAGCCAGAAGGGAAACGAGTCACTGATTCTGTTGTGATCCACACTTAGAAACATGAGCAGTGAGCAATTCAGGAGAGATCTTGGAAGCTTCCCGGTTAGTTGATTGTATCCTACGTCAAGCGTCTGTGTAGGAGAGCCGTTGTAGAACTCGTCTGGAATGTTTCCTTCAAGCTTGTTTTTCCGGAGATTCACTATGTTGATATTACCAAGACATGGAGGAATTGGGCCAGTGAAGTTGTTGTAGGACAGATCAAGAACATTAAGAAAGGTACGGTTACAAGTTGAGGGAGGAATCTGTCCTGTGAAACTATTGTTCCAAGCAGACAAGTTGATGATAAAGAGTGGTGGACTAGGAAACGATCCTTTGAAGCAGTTGTAAGCCATGTCTAACACCTGCACTGATGAATTGGCTAAAACATGATCCAATGAGCCTTCGAAACCAGTGAAAGAATTGTTGTAAAGATTCAGAGAGGTCAAACGAGGAAGACTCCATAACCAATCTGGAACGTTCCCTTTGATTCTGTTGTCTGAAAGATATAAGAACTCTAAATTCTTCAGGGCTTTCACGAATCTGGGGAATTCACTTATGTTGCATCCCGACAAGAGCAAGATCCTCAGAGTCTTTGTTAAGTCGATGTCCGAGTTCACACTCGTTGGTGTCAAACTGTTTCCGGAAAGATCAAGGTATTGCAAAGATTTGAGAGAAGAGAAGATTCCTAAGTCAATTTGGTGGCTTAGGTTTAGGTAAGAGAGCTTCAGAGTCTGGAGCTTAGACAAAGAATTAGGGATTTCAAGTGAGCCAGTGAGATGATTCCCACTCAAATCAAGAAAAGACAAGAAAGGCATAGTGAAGAGAAAAGAAGGTATATTTCCAGAAAATTGATTAGAAGAAAGGTCTAAACCTGAAAGATTTGTTAGACTCTGTACAAGTGAGGTTAAATCACCCGTAAGCTTGTTGTGAGAAAGCCGTAATCCGGTTAATTTGGGGAGGTTACGTATAGAGGAAGGAACTTGGCCTACAAAGCCATTAGAGGAGAGAAGCAAGGCCTCTAGATTGTGGAGTTTACCAAAAGCAGAGGGCAAAGAAGAAGAAGCGAAGTTGTTGAAAGAGAGGTTCAGTTTACGGAGATGGTTGAGCTCGAAGAGGCTACTGTTGGGTCTAAGAGTGCCACGTAGGCATCCACCAGGGAGTTCTAGAGTGGTGACTGCACCAGTCGTGTTATCACAGGTCACACCGCGTAAGAAATCGGCGTCGTCGCTGCAGCGGCTGGAGAACGCAAACTCGTTTTTGAAACGCTTAAGGGTTCCGGTTTGGTCGGGACGACATCGCTGAGCAGCGACAAGATTGGTTGTCGTAGTGATGATTAAGAAGAATATGGACAAGAGAGAGAGCAAACGCAAAAGCGAATTTGACATTCGGATGATTGTGTGTGAAAATTTAGGATTTGCAGTGGTTTTTTCTCGTTGGCATGTGAATCAGTGATCAAGCCGCTACTGTATATATATACATAATACAAATTGCAGATAAAGTCGCCTTTCACGTTACTTGAGTTCTTGAAATACACAAAAGTCGTACCATTTTATCTTATCTATGATATATTATAACAATGGCTAATATTTTAAGGAAACAAAAGAAGAAGAAGACATGCACTAGCTTTTGTTTCTTTCAAGACGATTATGACGAATGACGACTCGGCTTCCAAATTCAAAAAAAATTCTTCTGACCTTCTAAAATGTTTTATAAATTATAAAAAATAATTATAAAAGTAAACAGCTTTACTTACACAACGATAGAGAGATTTTTTTATAAACTTCTTCTTCTATTAATCTTCTAAAAATTGCATCTTATGGAAATCAAATTCCAAATCCTTGATCAATCATTGGACTAAACGATTTTCGTAAATTAAATAATTAATAATTTCTTTATTTATACGGTTTGTTAAAAGCGAATGTGTTCTCACAGTTAACAAGTTGACTATTTTTCTAGTCAATGTTTTTATAAAGTAATGAAACTACGAGTACACATATGTAGTATAAACGTTTATGTTGACAAAAATAAAGGTTAGAATAAACGTTTTCACATAACAAGTTGCATAAATTCGGACCAAAGACTTTACCTAACAACCGCACTAAAGCTGACTAAAAGATGCGGTCAAGGCTTCACCGGATAATCTACAAAAGACGCGGAAACTAATAATGATGTGTAATGATTTCTCAGTCAAGTAAACTAGTAATTCTCTGTTTTGTTTTTCTTACACACGAATGAATGGTCAAGAGACTCAAACAAACACTCATAATTCTTCTTCTAATTGAGATTAAGGCTCACAGAGTGTTAATAACTGACGTTTTGTTGTTTGTTATTCGTAACGGATATTTGTGGTCACCGTTTTATACTTTCACTTGCTTTAAAATATTTTCTCCAAGCAATGTAAAATCGAGGATGACCATATAAACATCTAATATTCTGATGTGAATTTTAATATTTTGAACTAGTTCTAGTTATTTTTTTATATATATTTAATCGGCTGATTTAGTTAGTTCCGATAGAAATACACCAATGTGTTACACTATAGATTTTTTTCCGATTTAACGATTTAATAAATAATATAAACTCCGAATAGATTTGGATCAATGAACCATGAGATCAATGAGATCAATGGATCACCATACTGCCTATTCTGAATTTGGAGTGTTTTCCGATTAATGCCAGAAATAGTCAAATAATCGGTTACTGAACTATCCGAATTTCTCATACAAATGTAATTTTTGTTTTTATAAAAATTTGAATCCAAGATAAAGCATTGTAACTTATTTTCAGGATTTGTCAACCACTAAACCACATATATGCGGACTCTAGCTTCTTCACTTTTCCTGAAACTCGAACAAGCTCGCATTCATAGTTACTACACTATAAGTATATGCATTAATATAGACAATGTTACGATAAAAGTCTTAATTCTTATACTTTTTCGAGCTATTAATTCGAATTTGTTCAGCAAATTCTGTCGTACTCTAAAAAAAAAATATGGACCGCAAATTCGCTTTAACGAATATGTTTAGCTTGTCACTTATCAAAACGGCAGGTTTTAATTAGATTTCGTATAATTTGTTTCTAGGAAGAAGAAAAAAAATTAGTAGGCGCAAGCAGATTTTAGTTAGAAATATCGTAACTAAAACAGAATAGCTCATATTTGTTTTTAAACATTAACATTTAATAATATATAGATGGTTACATTATAAACAAATAATCTTCAAGAGCGATTTATTTGTGATGTTTCATAATAACGTTACTTTTAGATTCAGGAACCTTTTTCTTAGAAACTAATTAAATTTATTGTTATACCTTTATAGCTTGCAGTTAAATCTTGATGGAATTAAAAGAAAATGCAACGAAACCTCTTAAGCGCCTCATTTTAATTACTTTTCCCTAGAACAAAACAAAAAAAATTCAAATTTAAAAACATACATATGCAATTCAAACATGCATTAAAATCTACACGTTTTGAAAGTCCATTGAATCGTAATATAGAGGTGCCCATTACAACTTTACAAGTTTACAACGTAGAAAGCAGAAACATTTAACTAAATTAATCAACTAGTAAATTAGATAATTGAAACATTTAACTATATTAATTAACTTGTAAATTAGATAATTAAAATTATGAAATTAATAGTAATTAATTCGAACGAAACCGTGATAAAAGGGGTGAAACTCGTCTTCTCGATCGCTGCGTCGTCCCCATCTCTCTCTCTCCCTTTCATTTTTCCTTCTATTTTGGATCTTTCTTACTTCCGTACACACGAAGGAACACACAAAAAAAAGAAACTCTTCTTCTCTTTCTGGTGCGTTATTAGGGTTTGTTTGTTTTTTTCCCTCTTCCTCTCTTCTTCTTCGGGATAAAATGGGACAACATAATTTGATCTACAGCTTCGTCGCTCGTGGCACGGTGATTCTCGCCGAGTATACTGAGTTTAAAGGGAATTTTACTTCCGTCGCTGCACAGTGCCTCCAGAAGCTTCCTTCTTCGAACAACAAGTTTACCTACAATTGCGACGGTCACACTTTCAATTACCTCGTCGAAAATGGCTTCAGTGAGTCTCTCTCTCTCTCTCGAGCCGAACACATTTTTTTTGGATATGATTCTCTTTATGAAGACGTAGTTTCGATCTAATTTGGTAGACAGATGTATCTTTGTTGTGTTCGTATTGCAATCCATTACAGTGGATCTATTTGGTCTTTTTCTAGTGACATTGGTGTGTATATTTATGGCATTGGTTCTGTTTCTGTGAAGGTCTTTTCTGCGTTTGCGCCATATTAAGGTTTCTTGCCAATGAATGCCTGAAAGTTAGTTTTCGTTTGTATTGATGGATGTGGGTCGGCTTATATGATTTTTTTTTAATTATTGCTACATCTCTTGGTTTGGATTTCTCTGGATCTCTGTTTTTTTTTTGTTCTGATTCGGCTTTGCTTTTATGTATGGAGAAGGCCCCGATCGTTGTTTGCTTCATGTTTGATGAAATGATGCTTGATCAATTGCATGCGGTTATGTAATTAGCTCTTGTTCTGTCTACTGTATTTGAAGTAGGTGAGAGATATGACCAATGTTTTGCAAGTCATGAGATACTGTATTGCTCAGATTTTGTCTCATGGATCTGACAAAAGAATTTTGTCTGTGTTGTCGTTGTGTAGCGTATTGTGTTGTTGCTGTTGAATCTGTTGGGAGGCAGATTCCAATGGCCTTCTTGGAGCGAGTTAAGGAAGATTTCAACAAGAGATATGGTGGTGGAAAGGCTACCACTGCTCAACCCAACAGCTTGAACAAAGAGTTTGGGTACTTAAGCTCTACCATCAGAATGAAACACACAAACTTTCTCTTTTAGTCTTTTTGGATCTGATTTTTAACTTGTTTGGTTGTACCGTAGGTCTAAACTGAAGCAGCACATGCAGTACTGTGTGGATCATCCAGATGAGATTAGCAAACTTGCTAAGGTTAAGGCTCAGGTGACCGAGGTGAAAGGTGTTATGATGGAGAACATTGAGAAGGTCAGAATAGTATATCTATGTCAATCTCACAATTCTATTTTATTCGTATGAGCATATTTGTCATAACTGGCTTGAATTTTCTATGCCTGTGAAACTGACTGAGATTTATGTAATTCATTTATCTGCAGGTCCTTGACCGTGGTGAGAAAATTGAGCTTCTAGTGGACAAAACTGAAAACCTTCGTTCACAGGTTAGTACTTACCTTTCATTTATATGTGTCTGAGCTTTTTGATAAGCTTCTGCTTCAGCAATTTAATCCCAGAACGAATCAAGGAAAAACGTATGCGTATAGATATAAAAGCCATTCCAGTTTTCACGCTCTTGTGTTTCCAATTGAATATTTACAGGCACAAGATTTCAGAACGCAAGGAACGAAAATAAGAAGAAAGATGTGGTTTGAGAACATGAAGATTAAGCTCATAGTCCTTGGTATCGTCATTGCTTTGATTCTCATCATCATTCTCTCGGTTTGTCATGGGTTCAAGTGTACCTAAAACTTGAAACAGTAAGAAGATTATATTGTGAGATTATCAGCCCCATCTGGCTCTACTAAGCTGATGGAAACTCCTCCCAGTATATGCCCTTCTTTTTTCGTTCTGTTTTCGCGGTCTCTCTTTTTATAGTTTTGTTAGGGAAAAGGAAAGTGATGGCTCAGTACTGAGAAATGATCCTTTAGGGTATGAATGTTTGGAAAGAGGTGTAAACTGTTGGGGTTTGCTTATATATAGACTAGGTCTTTGTGGTCATGGTGATGACATTGTTTTTTTGTAATCTAAAAGTCTAATGTTGGGTCTCTGCTGTTTTCTTTAATCTCCTAATTTTTGTTGTTGCTGTTAACCTAACCCACGATCTCTCTGTTACAAACTAACATAGTTGATAAATCTGATAGCATATGCGATGTTTTTCTACATTTTTGTGTCTGAATTTTTTTGATAAACTTCTTTAATCTTCTAGTTTCGTTTGTTGATGCTAACTGTTACAAATCCGCACGTTGTTCTAATGTGTTGTTCACAAACTAAAACAGTAAGATAATTCTCAAAGCATCAGATAATGATACAACAAACTATAAGGAAAGGCTTCGATACAAGAGCAATCAACGACTTGACATACATTGAAGGATCATACTCAAAACTGAAAACAAACCTACCGGTTTTGTGCGCTTATTCGCACCAATTATCTTGACGAGCCACTCCGGTTTGTATAAAGCAATGACTTGTGCTATTGCCCACCCAAGCAACACTCCAGGTCCATACCCTATTGCCACCCCTTTCCAGTTCAACACTTGTTCCTCTTCTTCTTCTTCGTCTTCTTCCTTAGGTTGTTCCCTCGGTGGCGCATTAGTCCCAAAGCAAGTTTCCTGGAGAGGAAGACCACAAAGCCCTGCATTCCCTTCAAATGAAGATTTAGGTTGGCCAGTAATCTGTGTTCCTTGTGGTATTTCACCCTTGAGCTGGTTGTGAGACACATTTATATACTCCAAAAACGAGAGGGTCCCAAGTCCATTAGGAATACTTCCTGAGAGTTGGTTGCTTGATAGGTCAAGTGACTCAAGCTTGCCAAGATTGGCCAAAGACAGAGGAATATGGCCTGTGAAGTCATTGTTGGATAAATTGAGTGCAATCAATGCCTTCAAGAGACCAATGGATTCAGGAATCTGTCCTTCAAGTTTGTTTCCAGAGAAATCAATGATTGCGTAGGAAGTAAGGACCCATCCATGCTCCATAGCTCGACTTTTGTATCTCAAATCTATAGAATCCATATACCTATAGCCCATTATGCCGTCAGTAGGTTTATTGTATACCATATATAGACCGCCATCTTCATTCATCATGGGTGATGATGCTTTCCAATTCAAAAAATAATTTGGTGGCAAGCTTCCACTAAACTTATTATTAGATATCTCAAGTATTCGTAGCTCTGGAAACCTCAGAGGACCTTGATGAGGAGGAGATATAGGACCGAAGAAGTTATTTGAACCAAGGGTAAGTACTTGCAACTTCGGTAAAGCCTTGAGCCATAAAGGAAACATGTCTTCCAGTTTGTTGTTGTCAACGCTTAAAAACATTAGAGATGAGCAATTCCGAAGAGACCTTGGAAGCTTCCCAGTTAGTTTGTTATATCCAACGTCAAGTGACTGAAGCAAGGCACCAGCATAGAACTCGTTAGGAATACTTCCTTCCAAATTGTTCTTCCGCAGAGCCACAACCGTCAAGTTGCTCAAGCATTGAAGAATTGGACCCGTGAGGTTGTTGTAAGATAGCAATAACTGCGTGAGAGACCTACAGTTGCAGATTGAAAGAGGTATTCTCCCTGTGAATCTATTATACTTTGCACCAAAGATGTTAATGGATAGTGGTAGAGTAGGAACTGCTCCTTCAAAGTGGTTTAGCTGCAGATCTAAATACTTCACCGATGAGTTTACCAAAACTTCTGATGGACCTTCCAAACCATTAAACGAATTATTTCTAATCAACACTGACTCCAGATAAGGAAGGTTCCATAACCACTTAGGGACTTTCCCTTTGATTCTATTGTTGGATATATCTATGACCTCCAAGTTCTGAAGAATCTTTAACATGTTTGGGAACTCGCTGATGCCACAGCCTGATAACAACAAGTTTTCCAAGTTTGGTGGGATGCTTGAATTTGAACCTAAACTGGATGGAGATATACAATTACCGGAAAGGTCGAGGTACACCAAAGATTTGAGTGAGGAGAAGAGGTTTACATCAATCGGGTAACTTGTGTTAAGGAAAGAAAGGTCAAGCTGCTTGAGGTTGATGAGCTTTAAGATAGGCTCTAGGATTTGTCCTTCAAAATGGTTGTCCCCGAGGTAAAGGGTCTCGAGCCTAGATGAAGTAGATGAGTTAGGAATTTCAACAGATCCTGCAAGATTGTTCCCACGTAGATCAAGATCTGATAAAGAAGGCATAGTGATGAGAGAAGAAGGAATGGCTCCATGAAATTGATTATAGGAAAGTTGTAGAGCGGAGAGCTTAGTTAGATTTTGTACAAACGGGAAACTACCAGTGAGCTGGTTATTGTCAAGGCACAAATCGTTTAATCGGGTAAGGTTACTAATTGTGGAAGGAACTTGACCGAAAAAGCCACTAGAGGAAAGAGAAAAAGCCTCTAATTTGTTGAGATTGCCAAATTCAGATGGGAGTGACGAACTGAAGTTGTTGAAAGCGAGATTAAGGTAACGGAGGTGGCGCAACTCAAATAGGCCATTGTTGTGATCCAAAGTTCGAGAGAAGTGATTATAGGATAGGTCTAAGAAGGAGAGCTTAGATAGATTCTGAACAAGTGGCAAACTACCTGTGAGCTCATTTTGGGAAAGGTCTAAAAGGGAAAGGAGGCCTAGGTTATTAAATGAGGAAGGAACTTGGCCGAGGAAGCCATTAGACGAAAGAGATAAGATCTCTAACCTGTTGAGTTTGCCAAGTTCCGAAGGAAGTGAAGAGGAGATGAAGTTGTTGTGACTGAGTTCAAGGTGACGAAGATGATGCAACCTGAAGAGGCTACTATTGGAATTTAGAGTTCCACTGAGGCAGGCCCTGAGTCGTAGCACTGTGATCGGGCTTGTCGAGTTATCGCACCAAACTCCATTAAAGGGGTCACTGTTGTTGCAATGGCGAGTATCAAACTCGTTCTTGAAGTCAGTGAGGGCTTGAATCTGGTGGGGACGACAAACAACAACACCAACAACAGGAATATCCAAGTGAAACTGTATAGTGAATAAGCTTGAAGGGGAGACACAACAGAGCAAGACTAGGGAGAGAAAATGCAAACGCATAAGCGATTCCAACATGGTCGTCATGAAAAAATTTTAATTAAAAAAATAATTTTGGTTTAAGAAAATTGAGACAATATTACTATAAATAAAGATATGTAGGTTTAAACTGGAGCCGTGTCACCTACGCAACTTGACTTAGAGAAGAAGTTAGAGCTAAGTAAAGTCTTATTCGGGTTTGAAGAAAAGTATGGCAAAGTGGCCAAGTACCACTCAAATCCTGAAGTAAGATCCACGTTAGTTAATTTTTCAAGCGTATAACTTGGATTGGACTCACATCAGTTTAAAATTTCTCTCATATGCTCAAAACTACATAAATCACATTGGATTGGTTTGTGGATTGTCAAGTTTCAAACCTAGTAAGGTTAGGGACGGTCACAGACAAAGTGGTCACGTTATGGTTTAGCTAACACAAGACCCTACACAAGTCACACTCTAAGCGCATCATCAGCTAACGGAATCAGAGTCTTCCTTCGTCGTCATATCTCCATGAGAATGAACGGACATTTGTTTTTGGTAACTAATGTCTGAATCATATGTAATTGGATGTATGATAATTACTATGTTCCATGTATTTTTAAGTATATATTTAGACTTAATGAAATCTTAATATTTTTATTAATTTCTAATGGCATATATATTATAAAATCAAACAAAAATTTACGATTAATATTTAGAAATTATCATGTTTTGATAATATAGATTTGTCTTCTCAAACGCTTACCTAATTTTATTTTAACAAGTCTAGTAAGATCTTTTTTTATTGACATTTTATAAGATAAATCTCGATTATCATGAGTACAAGGTAACATCATATAGATTGGGAAAATAATAAAGCTAACATCATATAGATTGGGAAAATAATAAAGCTAACATGTATAAAACATAATTAAGCACTCAATAACTGTTGACAACACAAAAGCCACGAATCAACCATTTTATTAACCAAATTTGAAAGTTAAAACCAACCAAAGCATAACATGAAACATTGCATACAATACGACTCACAATAAACAGAAATGACGTACACAATTGATAATGTATCACTTTATTGTAGTAATTAATTATCAAGTTTCATTTAATTAAATAATAACAACGTACAAATGCATGAGCATGAACCTCAATACCTCATCAGTGATGGCCACCGCCACCATAACCGCCTCCAAATCCTCCTCCACCACCAATGCCTTTACCAAATCCACCACCGGTTCCACCGCCGAATCCTCCTCCACCTCCATATCCTCCTCCACCGCCAAATCCTCCTCCTCCTCCAGCACCACCACCGCCTCCAAGTCCTCCTCCAGCACCACCACCATAACCTCCTCCAGCTCCTCCTCCCAAACCACCACCCCCGCCTAGACCGCCACCGCCACCGCCACCTAGACCGCCACCACCGGCCTAGACCGCCTCCTCCACCTAGACCACCACCGTGGCCTAGACCGCCTCCTCCGCCCAAACCGCCACCGTGGCCTAGACCGCCACCGTGGCCTAGACCGCCACCGCCTCCAAGACCGCCTCCCCCGCCCAAACCCTTTCTAAAACCCTTCTTGTAAATGCCATGCTTATGGTAGAATGGATGAGGTTTGTGAAAAAAGTGTTTGTCGTCCTTAACCTCGACATTTCCGAACGCAAATTCGGTGACAAGAGCGAACACAAAGATAAACACACATGCCTTGCGGGCAATTAAACCCATAATTAAGTGGTTTTCTTAATTAATTTAAGTAATTCCACGAGTTTTACTTGATGGATATGAAAGAGAGAGAAGCCAGTTGTGTCAGTGAAGCTTAGTCTTTGGTCTATTTATATAGGCATAACGTTTAGTCGTGAATACGTAGATACATAACCGGTTTGGCATCTTTTTCTACTGGTTTAATGTTAAGTCCAGTTTAGTTTAGTTTCTCTTCATATCTATTGATTTTTATGATTGCCAGATTTTCCACAGGTGGTCTAATTATTTTAAGATTCTTAACGAAAATGTTATTGAATTTGGATTAATGTTAACAAATTTATTAAGTTCGGATCCGCGCTACAGCGTATAATTATGATTTTTAAGATGTTATATAATAATTAATATTAACAAAATAATTATTATAAATATTACATGATTTAAGTTTAATCTTTTTATATTGATTTAAAATATTTATTTTTATTTTTATGAAACAACATATATTCATATAGTGAATAATCTGTGTTTATTTTGAACGTTTTCATATAAAAATTACAATTATTTTTTACATAAATGTAACTACAAACTAATAAAAATTAAATAATAATAAAATATATGACATTTTTATGATCAATATTATTTTAATTGTATGCATAATATAAATTACTGTTAATAAAATATTAGCATTTTCATTAATTTTAATGATATTTTATGAAATATAATATATGATTAAAATATATTTTTAAAATAATGATTATAAATTAATAGTATAGAAATATAGCTTTCAGAGTTGAGAAATTCGGTATATAACCGTGAGTTAAGCCGGTATTAAATAAACCGGAGGGTTCAAGTTGTAACAAAGCAAAGATATTATAATTGGTTGAGTACAACAATTAAATTAAATGAGGTCTACCTGTCAATGGACAATTTATTTATGTCTGCCAACTGCCCAGTTGATCTGATCTCATCCAACAGAACAAGAAAATGAAAGAATTATATTTCAAGAATTGATAAAATCTATTATATATATATATATATATATATTGCATAGAAATTGAACTGTCTGTGTATAGGTTTCTGATTAAAATCTGAATAAAATACTCTAGAATGTTGGGGGCAAAAGAACCTGAAATTGAAGAGATATGTATACATAAATTGTTTAAT
The DNA here is from genome assembly GCA_000218505.1 of Schrenkiella parvula. Lineage (NCBI taxonomy): Eukaryota > Viridiplantae > Streptophyta > Magnoliopsida > Brassicales > Brassicaceae > Schrenkiella > Schrenkiella parvula. The sequence continues at coordinate 11,787,412 of CM001190.1, read as the reverse complement.
AATTGGTTCATGTGATATGTAGTATTAAAAATCGACAAAATGCAATCATCAGTTAGAAATATCCAATAAATGTGCCATTTATGGACTTATATTTCCGCATATATATATGATCACTCACAAATAAAAAGTTTCCATGGACATATATAAAAAACCTTATTGAGAAAACCTTAGTTCTACATGTATACATTGTGTCGTTAGAAAAAAAGCAAAAATTGTAATAAATCGTGGCTGCTTTGTTTTCCCTTTATAGTTGGGCATGCTTTACTATGAAGCCCCTCAATAATTCAAGGACCCTTTTTCCATTATTCAAAAGCTATATGTGATTTCATTTATTGTTTCATTAATGATTCAAACCAAACACATAGTATTAATTTTTCAATTTCCAAACCAACAAAGAAAGAAAAACAGTTAGGCAAGGTTAGTATGTACATGCACCATTTACTAACTTACTTTTAGAAAACAAAGTTTTATGTTGGGTTTTGTCAATTATAATTGTAATTCAGTCATAGAAAATTCATATTACATTGCTACATGATTAGGTTATGTTAAATTTTGAATTGATATGCATTGAGAATATGCAATTATTTTTGTTGTTTGATAACATTGTACGTGACCATTTATTTTGTGAAAACTTGCGATCTGATACATACTCGTTATTGTTACAGATTTACAAGGCTGTATCATCGTCTACAACTCATACAAATCATCTTCTTCTAGTCCTAACAATGCCTTGGCTCTAGCAAGACCAAAAGAAGATACATTAACACTTCTTGTAGAACGAAGCTGTCAGCACCAACCCCAATCTACTTGGGAAGAACGTTATCAAATATAATTTTCAGTAACATTCAACCGTAAGAAGAAGTGTCATTTCTAACATAGTCATTCCCTTAACAAAGCAAGATGGTGTATTGTTGATTAGTTGTTCACTAGCAGTTGATGATCATCCAAATCGAGAAACTCTGTGTAAAATTATCGCAAAGAATTAGCATAGAAAGTTAATTGCAAATGGTACAATTAAACAACGTGATATATAAAAGTGCAAACAACTATGATGACCTTAAGAGAGGAGAAGATTAATACAAGACACACCTGAGTCATATTATCACCGCCAAGAATAGACAAAATGAGTATTCTGCAAACACATGAAAAGATCAGCCCGGCTTCGAGTTGAGTTAGATCGAAACCTATAATAGGCCCAATACTGGGCCCATTACTATGCCCAATAATAGACCCATTTGAGGAGTTTGTAACTACAAACAATAACAATGAGGCCCATTAGTAAACCTTAAACGAGTTCTAAGAGAAAGCACCAAAACTAAACCTCTGAAAGATTTCTTTCTTTCTTTTTTTTTGGTTAAAGATTTCTTTCTTAATTCTGATCTCCAAGAACTCTTTAAAACCTCTTTTTCTTTTTTTTAGTAGTTTTTTTTATTATCTGATCTCTCTCTCTACCAGCTGTTTCATGATCGATTTACAACTCTAGCTCCTCCAGGTGAAAAAACAATTCACTGGAATCTCTCTAACCCTAGATTATTTTCAGTTTTGTTTTCAATTAAACTGTGATCCTTTAATTATGAATTCGATTACTTCTATGTCAATTAGACGAATCGCTCAAGTCGTGTTCGCGTAAAAGTAATTATCTTTATCTATTTTCATTATAATTTCTCTGTATGTGTGCAGTGGCAATGCTTGATCTCTAAAGATACGGACTTTGAAGATCGAATTAGGGTTCTGATCTGTTCAGAAACACTCTGATTTGTTTGGGTCTTGTTCAGGTTTTCTTTTGAATCAAACAATCGAAATTCTGAGTCAAATCATTTTGAATTGAGATTGACTCACTTTAACTACCTCATACCTCGATCTCGGGCTGAAGCTATGGCGCAGAGTAATTGGGAAGCTGATAAGATGTAAGTGAATTATATTTTTAGTGTGTAAATTTTCAGTTCCCCAGATTTATGTTTCTTCGTAGAAATTTTTTGTTCACTTTACTTTTACATATCTTTGTGGTGTAGGCTTGACGTCTACATATATGATTATTTGGTGAAGAAGAAACTGCATAACACTGCGAAGTCATTTATGACAGAAGGGAAAGTCTCTCCGGATCCAGTTGGTAAATATCGGCTTAGTTTGATTTTATTCTGAAACCCATTTCTGAAGTAGTCTTCTTCAGTATGTTTTATCAGTGTTGTTTGTCCTGTTGGCTCTTGAATTTCTTTCTTTTAATTATTCCGATTCAAGCTATTTTTGTTTCATTGTGAATTGGGCTTTAAGCTAAGTGATTGACTCGTTGGAATCTTTTTTTTGTGTCCTGTGAATGATGTAGCAATTGATGCTCCTGGAGGGTTTCTTTTTGAGTGGTGGTCTGTGTTCTGGGACATCTTCATTGCAAGGACAAACGAGAAACATTCAGAGGCTGCTGCAGCTTATATAGAGGTGGCTTCCTAGTTCCTACCACCTGGAAATATGTTTTTTTTTTTAATAGTTTTCACTTTGATAACTGACCAGTGGCTTTGAAATTTTAGGCACAACAAGGTAAATCGAAGGACCAACAATTTCAAATGCAGCAAATGCACATGATTCGCCAAGCTCAGATGCAGCGTAGGGACCCTAATCATCCTTCTCTAGGGGGTCCAATGAATGCTATTGGTTCTGAAGCGATGCTTGGGCAGTCAAATGCCAGTATTGTGGCTGCAAAAATGTATGAGGAGCGTATGAAGCAACCTAATCCAATGAACACTGAGACATCCCAACCCCATATGGAGGCAAGGATGGCTCTTCTTAAATCAGGAACAAACCATCATGGGTAAAAATTGTCTCAAGCTTCATTTTCGCAGGTATATTTCCTGTCCTCACACTGTTTGACACCTTTCTTATCCAGTCTGTTCTGTCCTAAAACAGTCAGATGGTCCAAGGGAACCATCAAGGAGGTGTTCCGGCAGCACTGCAGCAACTTCAGTCACGAACTCAGCAGACTCCTGTAATTTACCTTACTTGATGACTGTTCAAATCTTCTTACAAAAAAATCTCCAATCAAGTAGTTTGGTGTGTATCTTAATCTCTTTAACGTGCAGGAAATCAAAAGTGAAGTTAATCTGGGTGCATCTCCAAGACAATTGCCAGTGGATCCTTCTACAGTTTATGGCCAGGGAATTCTGCAATCAAAGCCTGGGATGGGGAATGCAGGTATATATATCGAATGAAATGCGTATCGGAGTACACTCACCTAAAAGACCTTGGACTCCAAAATTAACATATTCTTCCCTTTATAGTCTGAAAAATTAATCGCCTCACGGGCAACTTTTGTTTACAATTTGTTAGATCAAGTCTTATGGTTTTGTGTTTTTATTTTGTGAAGGATTAAACCCTGGAGTAGGTGCTCTTCCTTTGAAGGGATGGCCATTAACTGTAAGTCACTTGATTCGTTTCCAGGATTCATCTGTTTGTCATTCCAAGCCCAGTTTTTCATCAGACTTCTTGAAAAATGTTACAGGGCATCGATACAATCCGGCCAGGTTTAAGCCCTCAGGTTCAGAAAGCTTTCCTTCAAAATCAAAGTCAATTTCAGCTGTCACCTCAGCAGCAACAACAACAACAGATCTTGGCTCAGGTTCAAGGGCAAGGAAATATGACTAATTCACCCATGTATGGCGACATGGACCCTCGAAGATTTACGGGATTACCTAGAGGAAACCTGAATTCAAAAGATGGCCCACAAAATGCAAATGATGGATCTATAGGTTCCCCTATGCAATCAAATTCGTCAAAAGTAAGAAATTTTTTCTCAAATCAACAAAAAGTGTATATTAAATGTTGTATGCAGTGGCATCTATTGAGCTGAATTCTATCATCTTTTTGGCAGAGAGAACTTCCACATTAAGCATCTCGATTTTATTTGTTTGTTAGTTGGTGAAACTGGATCAAATGTGTTTGTGTTAGCCTAATGTAGATGTATCTAGGGGACACAATTTGGTTTCTTCTTGTTAACCACACTCTCCTCAGTCGAGAAAATGTATCTGCAAATAATATCTGTTGATTGCTAAACGGGAGAATTCACTGCTAAGATTTATATCAATCAAATATCTTTCTGATTTCCCTTTTTCCATTGCTGTTTGCTGGTCTATAGCATATCAACATGCCGCCAGTACAGCAATCTTCTTCTCAGCAACAAGATCCTTTACTATCACAGCAATCACAGCAGGTATTTTTATGTGGATCATGTGGTTTGGTCCAAATTTAGTATATTCTTCAGGGTGTAAGATGATTGAGCTGCAACTTCCTTTTCGTGCCTTTGATAGAACAACCGCAAAAGAAAAGGACCTTCCTCTTCTGGACCTGCTAACAGTACAGGGACGGGAAACACAGTCGGCCCATCCAACTCACAGCCCTCAACTCCATCAACGCATACCCCTGTCGATGGAGTTGCTATAACTGGTAATATGCAGCATGTGAATAACATGCCAAAAGGGCCAATGATGTATGGTTCTGATGGAATAGGTGGTCTTGCATCATCAACAAACCAATTGGTATGTTTCGTAATTTCCTCAGAAGAACGAGAACAACTATCTAGCTTTGTTCTAGTAACATCTGAATCCAGCATGCAGTTGTGTTCTCTGAAAGGAAGTGCATTCTTAGCGGCTTTCGCATTTTCTTTCATAGCCTATGGAGCTGTGTTATTTTCAGCTTTCTTTATGACAAGAATTAATAGCTGCAGGATGACATGGAACCGTTTGGAGATGTGGGAGCCCTAGAAGATAATGTAGAGTCGTTCTTGTCCCAAGATGATGTCGATGGAGGAAGCTTGTTTAGCACCCTAAAGCGGAACCCTTCTGAGCATGCCGAAACCTCAAAGGGTATTCTCTCGGCCCCACAGACTAAACATGCTACTGATAGACGATATATAGTAACCATGGTCCTTTTTCTTTTTTCAGGTTTTAGTTTCAGTGAGGTTAGTTCTATAAGAAGAAGTGCCAGTAAGGTCATCTGCTGTAATTTCTCATCTGATGGAAAGTTGTTGGCTAGTGCTGGACATGATAAGAAGGTGCAACATCTTAATCTCTGAGAAAGGCATACAGTTTGCTTATAAATATGCCATGAACTTAACATCTGTAGATCGTTTCCAGTTCGGTCAGATTTTTTTGTTTAAAGCAGATAATGTGGATGAAAATTTCTTTTTGTCAGTAGGTTTTTATTTGGAACATGGAAACACTACAAACTGAGAGCACTCCGGAAGAACATGGTCATATCATCACAGATGTTCGTTTCAGACCTAATTCAACTCAACTGGCAACGTCATCGTTCGACAAAACTATCAAGATCTGGGATGCTTCTGATGTACAGTAATTCATCTCTTTTAGTTGCAGCCAATTTTTCGTGTTCTGTTGTGACTAACTATTACCAATTTGCTGTGCAGCCTGGTTACTACCTACGAACAATTTCTGGTCATACTGCACCTGTAATGTCTCTTGATTTTCACCCCAAGAAAACCGAGATTTTCTGCTCTTGTGATGGCAACAATGATATTCGCTTCTGGAACATCAACGCTACTAATTTCCTTCGTTCTTCAAAGGCAAGCCCCTGAACTTTCGTATGGCTTCTCCCCGAATTGAGCTCTGTTTTCTGACATTTTAACTTACAAAGCACAGGGGGCTAGCACGCAAGTACGGTTCCAGCCAAGAATTGGACAATTGCTTGCTGCAGCTTCAGAAAATACTGTTTCAATTGTGGATGTTGAAGGTGACAGACGGGTCCACGTGTTAAAGGTAAAGCAGAAGATTATATTTTTGACTCCCGTGTTCAGTCCAAATAAGACTTTGTTTTCTACTTTTAAGACTTATGCATCTTCAATGTCCAATGTGTTTTCTTGTTTGATAAAATCCAATGTTAAGATGTCATGAATGTTCATCGCTGCTCATACACCTGCCTATGTATGACTGTGCTTATGTCTCATGGCCTGATTTTTTTTTATCTGTCAGGGACATTCCTCAAATGTGCATTCTGTTTGTTGGAATACAGACGGAGACTTGGTAGCTTCTGTTAGCGAAGACTCTGTTAAATTATGGTCTCTGAGCTCTGGAGATTGCATCCACGAGCTCAGTTCTAGTGGAAACAAATTCCACTCTTGCGTTTTCCACCCTAGCTATCCCAGTCTCTTGGTCATCGGTGGCTACCAGGTATTTATTTATCTATAACCCTGAATTTGGATAGTTTCTATATTCCATCATGCGATTTATCAGCTTGGATCGATTCTGTGTCACCATTTATAGAATCTATATCAGGCTCTACTGTTGGTTGATGTGAATGATTTCTCTGTCAGTTGCTTTAACTTTGGTAAACGAATCTTTGGCAGTCGCTGGAGCTGTGGAATACAATTGAGAACAAATGTATGACAATACCGGCTCACGAGTGTGTGATCTCCGCCTTAGCTCAGTCACCTACGACAGGAATGATGGCGTCTGCAAGTCATGACAAATCCGTAAAAATTTGGAAGTAAGAAATATTTATGTTCTTCAAGAAAAGAAAATCGAAAAAAAAGAGCTCAGGACTATTTTTGAGTCTTAATTCTTTGTTTAATGTTTTACATCAATAAGATGTTGTTTTAATGGGTTTGTTTGCGTCAAAAGCAAAGGGACTTGTTATAACTCAAATCTTTGTTTTATAATCCCATTTTCTTTGGGATTTTTCTTTTTCTTGTTGTTTTGATCTTTGAGTGTTTAAAGTGAAACAGAGAGATGTAAGTGATTTCTCTAGACCGGCCTATTTGTTGAATAATTGTCTTATAATCAATTAACTAAACCATTTTAAAGCTTTCTATGGTAATAAGACTACAATAATACTAGCCTAATTGGTTTAGGATGATCAATACAAACATCTAAACATACACATTGTAACTACACCAAGTATGTAACTTCTTGTTCACGATCTTACATCCTTAGGTTTTAATTGTCCTTTTGTTATGATCCACTAGTGCCGTCTCTTCTCACCTAAAAAAGTTCGACAAAACAAATAATTTGTCCTTTACAAGGCTTTTAATTGTTTTTTTTAACATGTTAAATATTGTGTGTACGTTTTCTTACATCTACTGTTATGGATCGGGATTTGAACCGTGGATTAAATGCGGACGATTATAACCACTACTAAAGCCATTAAATATCAGGCCTCTTTATGTTTAAAAAATATCCGAAATATTTATGAAACATAAAAATACAATATTTTGTGTGTGTTTACCAGTAACAAAACATCGTGCACTTCTTATGCATAAACAATTTGTTTCCGTTGGTGACGTAATATTAAAGTTGAACGCACTAATGTATAACTTGCACTACGTATTATTTTTTAAAAAAGCAAAAATTATTATAATTGTTAATAATAATATTTATTTCAAACTTTAATAATAAAGATTAAAATTCTTTATAGTATCTTACACTAAAAATTAATGAAAGATACTTATGCAATATATATCAACGAAAAGCACCTATATATACATATATTTTGATGTATGTAACTTTAAAAAAATCTTAAGTAGAATTACCAATTAAAATTATGGGAACAACTAAATAATTAAAACGAAAATAAGAAAATATACAAGAATCTTTGACTAATAAGTAAGTAATTGTATAAAATTGTTGAAAATATTTTATCAGTTAACAAACAAAGGTAAACGTGGGACAATTATCAAAATAGAAAAAAAAATACTAGCTCAACTTCTAATACATACGATTTTTTTATGATGTTGATTTAACTTTTGAATTAGCAATTTACAAAGAACATAACTCAAACTTGCAATTCAACCATAACAGATTATAACTTAAGTTTTAATTAAAAATAATAATTAATAATTAGCAACATTTTTGAATTATACACGTAACTCAAACTAGATCAAAGTATAACTTAAGTCACTAATCAATGTTGAGACATTGATTTGGTATATACTCTTTTCATCTTTTTAAGACTGCATATACTATGACATTCATCTAAATTGGTATTAATAGGATAAGCCTAAGTCATTTTCTTTTTATTTTACTCTTGAGATTCTCAAGTATTTTATTCAAAGTTTCTGTATACATTTTCTCTATTTAGTAGTTTTTTTTTTGAGTAATCAAGAGATAATTGAGATTTTTAACATCCGACTCATTCTCTCAAAATAGGTGTAACTGTCTAATAGCATACTCACAATTATTACTTAGTAAATTGGTAGTTTATACAACGCTAAATCGTATCATCTACTTGGAAAACAAAAGTATTTAATTGCTAATATATTTTGAATCCTCGAGTTAATTATGGTTGCTGTAATAATCTTTTTCTTCCTAACGTTGAACATCTATTTGAAGCGAACATTATTAAATTTTAGTGAAATTGTAACTCAAGTTTTTACATCATCATTTCTATTTATAAATATCGAAATTATGACACTCGAGTTTTCAAGATAAAAATAAAAAAATTAGTAAAGTACAGAGTACATTACTCGTAGTAGTGAAGAAGAAGCAGCCACCTGAAAAAATTATAAATTGTAAAATACTTTTTGTTTAAAATTAAAAAGGAGGAAGAAAAAGGAAAATTAAAAAGAAGAAAGAGACAGAGAGTGACCCTACACAGCACCATCTTCAACCCTAACTCCGATTTCTCTCACATCTCTCAATCCAACCTTTTTTTTCTGTTCTTTCTCTCTCTCTGAGTTTTCCATGAAAAGCGTCGGAAAATGGGTAAATACATAAGGAAGAGCAAAATCGATGGAGAAGCTATAGCTTTGATGGATGTTTCTCCTTCTTCGCTCGGTGTGCTTACTCGAGCTAAATCCTTAGCTCTCCAACGCCGCCTTCAAAAACCCTCGTCTTCCTCCTCGCTACCGACTTCTCCTTTACCTAATCCGCCGTCGAATCAGAAACAGAAGCAGAAGCAAAAGATGACTGATTGTGGCGGCTCGTATCTTCAGCTACGGAGTCGTCGCCTCCAGAAGAAGCCTCCAATTGTCGTGATTCGTTCTAGCAAACGGAGGAAGCAGCAGCGGAGGAAAGAGACATGCGGCCGAAACCCTAACCCTAGTCCCCCAAATATTGATTCTCTCGTTGGCTCGATTCGTGGGTCTGCTTGTGACGGGTCTAGGTCGGATTCGGTTGCTGAAAGTGCTGTGTGTGGCAAAGAGAAGGTGTTGAATGGTGAAATTAACAAGGATCCATGTATTGAAACTTCATTTGGGGAAAATTTCTTGGAGCTTGAAGACAGTGAAAGGTATCATTTTTTTCTTTCTTTCTTATTCCTTAATTTTCCCCCAATTTTTTGCTTTCAAATTTTCAGATTTGTTGTAATTTAGTGAGAAAATTGCGGTTTTGATTTTGGATGATTACGTTGGTAATTTGAAATCGCTTTTTAATGAAGAAAGAAATAAAGTTACAAAATTTCTTGTTTTTTTCTTAATTGGTACTGAACCTTTTCAATTATTTTCCGATTTGAAATTTAATGTTTTTTTTCACGTTCTGTATGATATGATGCCATCTTTTCTTTATCTGACACACCAGACTCTTCTCTCTGTTTCCGGGAAAGTATCTATATATATATTAATCGATCTATTTCTTTTCTTGAGAAAGTTTTATTTCTTCTCTTACTTATGCATCTAAGAAGGTGATAGTGACAATTGGTTTTTCTTCGAGCTTTTTTCTTTTTTTATTAACTGCTTGATGCAAAGAATGTTGTATTTGTGTCTGAGATGTCTCCTATAACTCTTGAAAGCTTGATATGGTTGATTTTCTTAATTGTGGCGTTGTGCAGAGTTCATATTTATGATTGTAGAAATGGTTGGTTTCTTTGGTCTTTAGGTTCTCTCGCTGTTTGGTAGTTTTTGATGTAAGGTCATTCCAAAGTCGAGATCTTGTTTAATATAATTTGATCCACGAAGATTTACTCTGCAATGGTCTTAAACTATTCAAGCCTTTCAGAAGCAAATATCCGCTGGGAGTTACGTCTTTGGTTTATGCCTTTTGATATTTGAACCACAAATCAACAAGAAGTTACTCATTATCTTTTTTCAGAACATGGCTATCAGCTTTAGTTATAACTATAGGCAATAAAGTTTGTTGGCTTTTGCTACTAATTAAGGAAACATAGTTAGTCGCTTTTATCCTTAAGAGCATTGTGTGAAAGAAAGGAAATGAAAGTAACATACTACTTACTCTCAGCTTCAACAGGACAACAAGGGAATCCACACCATGCAGTTTGATACGTAAGCCAGAAATCATCACTAGCCCTGGATCGTCTACGAAGCTTAACAATGGAAAAAGTGACAACAGCAACCAAAGAGAAGAGAGTTTGTCGGGGAGCCACCGTCACCTACCAACCACACCTGAAATGGACGAGTTCTTTTCGGGTGCTGAAGAAGAACAACAAAAGCAATTCATTGAGAAGTATGAGCTCCCCGTCTGATCTGTTCTGTTCTGCAGCAACTAAACCCTTTTTGTTATGAGTTTCGCCGTTTGATCTGCTCTGCTTTTCTGTGTCCCTAACGGTTTCTTTCACCTTTTTTCTCAGGTACAACTTTGATCCTGTGAACGAACAACCACTACCAGGACGGTTTGAATGGAAGAAGGTAGATGATTAGAAACAACAAAAAGAAAAGGTGGGGGGGTTAATAGTTAATACAGGCTATATTAACATTTTCCTGCTAATTATCGGTTTGATCTTATTTCCATCATCCGTTTCTTAACTTTCCCAACATGTAAAGAACTTAGGATAAAAACCCATGTAGCGTTTTAAAATTGGTGTCTGTATCATAAGTGGTTGAAAAGGGTTTGTGTAACACAGAACTGATACCAATCCTTTTCAGGTCTAAACAGATCACCTTAGTAGTAGTACTAAACCATAAGAGAAGGTTTTTAGAAGTAACCCAAAGTCTGTTAGGGTTTAGCGTTTAGGGGTTTAGAGTTCTTTCGGTTAATGGTTTAGTGAAGTCTTTTTATAATTCTGGTACAGGGACTCTGCATTCTCTTATAACTCTTTGTCCTGTAACCATTTTTAAATCTATCCATTTGTGTGTATACATGTACTGATCTCAAACTCTTTCAATAAAGACTTATCCTTCTCTGTCTTCTTCTCTTACTTCATCTAAAGTTCTTGTTCTTATCATCATCATCATCTTCATTATGGTCCATGTGTTGTGTTTTTCAGACATATAACATCACAATGACAGGTAAGTAACATACATATATATATATATATATGCAAATATTATACTGATAATAGAGAGACAGAGAAGCTGTTCGTTATGGATATCGATAGTCTCATAGTGGTCTTTGTTTTGTCACTGTCTTTCTCACTAAAATCAAGTGTTTAAAAGATTCTCTTTCTCTTTCTATCACTCTTGTGTGTGTGTGTTGTGTCCATTGTACTTTCCACTTTGTGATTTGTGCCCACTATTTTATCTTAATTTTGAAAATTCGTGCCCACTACATTTCATCATCGTCATCATTATGATCGTCCTTTGATCTATCATCGAAACATCGTCGCGTCTTTAGCTTGTCACAAGATTCGTTTTTGTGATTGTATTTGATTTGAGTCTCGACGCGACGTCGTTGAAACAGTTGCCCAAACTTGCCGCAGAATCGAATCCAAGAGTTTAAATGGAATTTATTGCTCTCGAAGTTAACAAGTATCGAACTTTGTGTCTACGGTTGCGACTTGCGGCCAAAGCGGTGGAGAGGTACAAAAGAGGGACGCACAGTTACAGAATACGTTTTGGATTCTTTGTGTTGGGATATGGTTTAGTGAGCTCAAGTCACTAACTGCCACACACTCTATTCAGTAACTGCCAAAATCTCCATACTGCAACCAAAGATAACGTCTCTCTCTTCGGAATTTGTAATCGTTTATTTTTTCTATGTTTCTCCTTTTTACAAAGTTTATTAAGTGTCTCAAGTATTTTTTTAGAGTTTCTTTTGACATTGCAAGATAAGAAAACGTGTTATGATTCTTAATCAATACATGACCACATCTTCAAAATATATGACTCGAGTCGTAACTTTGGTTTCACAAGATGAATTATATAGATCAATATCAGTTGCATCTCTGCAAGACTGCTGTTTAGATGCAATATTTCATCACAACACTTCAGAAACAGTGCAAAACACATTCAAACAACAAAAGATAGGAACAGAGAGACAGAATTAAAGAGAGACTTTGAGATTTGTTTTCTCAGAAGACTTGAATCTCTCTCTCTCTATATGTAATATATATGGGAGTAATGCTCAGAAAAAAAGAAGACTACCCTGATTTTGTGTAAATACGAATCCCAACTGCCAAACCAAGAATGGCAAGGGGTACGAGGAACTGGAGGATCTTGATTATGAACTCAGAAGTCTTGTCTTGATTGTAGTGAGGCTGCTTAGGAGGAGTGTATTTGGTTTTCTTTGGGATTGTTGCCGGATCAATCTCTCCTACGTAGTACTGTTCCATCATCTCTCTCGCACTCTCACTGTGACCCACGTCCTCGAAATCATCCGTTGCATCCTTACCTGTGAAGGAGAAGAATAACGATCAAATTAAATGCTATGATATCGATCAACACTAAATGAATTTGGCTTTAAGGCGTTTAAGCATCAAAGCCGGGAGCTTGGAGATAGTTGTGTTATACGTACCTGTTGAAGACAAGAGAACTTCATCTCCACCAGGATGGTCTTCAAGGAACTTAGTCACATTGTACACCTGCGTTTTTGCAAACGTTTGAATTAGGATATGAGAAAGGAAGTACAATGCGACTGAGTTCCTTGAAAGATTTAGGATTCAGTTATCAAACTTCTCAACTTAAGTATTTGCTCCTTTTTGACTAAAGGAAGATCAACGGAGTATGGGTGCATAGAACTAGAATGAGCAAACAATAGGAACAGAGAAAACGATACTCCAAACAAAATACTCAAAAGGTTTATGTTTGAAGATAAACTTGGGGTATTCTGAACTTGATAAGTATTTGTTCATGTACATAGCAAGCTTCTCGCGCCAAGTAAACTCCGGAAAACACCCGACCCAAGTGGCAAAAATGAAAGATACTACTGATGCAACAACACACCAAAACGTTCAAAGTTTCCAACTTTCTTGTGCTGTGATCGACGCATTTCACAAACCAATCAATGAAGAAAACAGGAAACAAGCTTTCATTATGAAAGGAGACTCAAGAATGGGGATCTACAGATTCCTTAACAAGTTAATCACAAAACTAAAAACGATCGATCTTCAGGGCCAACTACTGATAGACACGTGACAGCTATTCAATCCCAGCAGAGATCTGTGTAGAAGAAATCTAACATTTCTCCATCTTCAGTTCAAAATCAGATAAATAGATCAAAAGAGCTGAATCCTAAGCATCTGTTTAATGATTACAGTTTCTTCTACTTTACCCATCTAAAGATTTGATAAGGGAAAAAAACATCTTTCAAACTCAGAATACTCAGGCTTCAGAAGCTTACACTCATGCAAACACCAAGACGGCCACATAAAGGGGGATTCAAGCATGAGATCCCTAGTTTCAGAGCTGAGAATAAGGAGAAAGAAGAAAGAAGAAAGAAACCTTTCCACTGATGACAATCCAACAGTCATGAGCATGATTGTGCTCTGAAACTTCTGAAAGTGTGAAGATCTTTGCTTCGTCCCCCATTGTTTTGCTTCTTTACCAGAATAATCCCACCAAAACCTGACTGACACTGAGATTTAAAGCTAAAAACTTTATACGAGACCGAGAGAGAGTTGTTGGGCTGGGACCGATTTAACAAATACGGTTTAGGTTGGTTCGGTCTGTTTCATTCATAAGGTAATTGGATTATGAGTTTGGATTGGATTGTGTGATTTGTTCTCAATGACTAGTGTAATAACTGATTTGCCACTCTACTAATTTGACATTTTGGTATTCATCTGACCGTGTTTTGGAAACAAATGTACCAGTATTGAACCGATGGATTCATTGGTTTGGTATAGTTGCTATTACCGGTCGGGTTGGTGGGGTAGGTGGGCAGTGGAAATGTTGCGGTTGTGCTCCAATTCCGCCTTTTTCATTCAAGATCGGTAGGTGAATGATGTGCAATAAATATAGGTATGTATAAAAGAATTCTTTTAAAATTATTCGATCTTTTATATATTTTATTGGGACAATTTTTTATTTAATTTAGAATCATAAAACTAATTTTCATTACTGATCTCTTATTTAATGATCTATATGATGAAAAAACAATAATATAAAAAGGCGAATTTGATAGTTTTGGATTAATTTTTTTTCAGTTTGTTGAATTTTTGACAGTAGTCGGTTTTCTTCCTGTCTTTTAGTTTAAAAGAAAATAATAATTTTTTTTTCTATTGTTTTATCCATAATGTGTTTTTGTAAATTATTTTAAAAAAAAATCTTAGATTTAAATTATTTTAAAAAAAATTAGATGTGTAATTTTCTTTTGTTAGTTTTTATTTTTGATTTATTTTTTCATGATTTTTCTTTATTTTATTTTGATTTTTTTATATTTTTATATTTTTTTTAGCTGCAATTTATGAATTTTGTAATGTCGTGTCTACTATTTTTTCTGATTTATTTTCGAAAATTTGACTTTATTTTCAAATTTTAATGATAATTTTATTTTGTGAATTTGATTTTTTGTATATATGTGTTTTTTGTTGATCATGATTTTTTTATTATTATTCTTTATTTTGGAGTTTTATTTTCTCTTAGGTTAGTGTCTCCGAAAACTTCTGGTTTTGTATTTTATCTTGTATCTCTAATTTTTATTACTAAAAAAAATTAGATCAAAAAACAGACAAGTCATTCAATCGAGATAACTCATCTCCTGTCAAATTGATCCAAAGAGCAAAAAAGAGTTCCTTATTTTTCTTCGTAAGGTATTTTATTTTATTTTGCTTATAGCAAGTAGTATGTTTATATATTGTCGTTTAAAATCTCAACTAGGCAAGATCAACCAACTTGGACAAGTATTAGAGGTATATTGTGAAGCTTAGATTTTTAGGGATCTTAAATTAATTTACAAAAACAATAGACCAAAGTGTAATTAAGCTATACATTCGGGGAAGTTTTTAATTTCCTGACTTGTTGGGTAAGTCTCTTAATATTCGGTAAGTTCCAACTCCATAGTTTGCATCCAAGTCCCTGAGTACTTCCTTCTTCTACTCTCCTGCTTTTATTTTTTTACTTTCGTCCCATAAACTCAACTCAACGCTTTAATCCCGCAGAGATTCAAGACGAGTTTCGTCGGAGGTTTCTTCTTCGTCATCGGATTTGCTTACTGTTAGGGTTTTTAAATTTCGATTAGTGTTCTTCATCAATGGCCGCCGCTATGGTTAGTTCTGCCGGAGGTTTACTGGCAATGCTCAACGAGCCTCAGCCTTCCTTGAAGCATCATGCGCTCTCGCACCTCAACAACTTGGTTGATCGATTCTGGCCCGAGATCTCCACTAGTGTTCCGATCATGTAATTCTCTTTTCTTATTTTCCGGTTTGAGAATTAGGGTTTTGTTTTGCCACTTGATCTGTTTTGCTTTTTGGAAAATTCGAGAGAAGATTGTGGGATTTGGATTAGTTGAGCTCTCTTTGTGCTTGGGTCTTTTAAAATTTGGGTACTTTAGGTTCAATTTTTTTGGCGAGGCATAGATAGTTGTGACGATGCAGGTTTAATGGTGAGGATAAGAAAGTAAAGTGTTTTTCTTTGATATGACTAGCTTTAGTAAGTTTCTGTAGTGATCTTTGTAGATTTTGAATGCGCAATTCATATTCGAGTTTAGCAAATAGTTTGTTTTTGTGTAATAGACTTCTAACTTTTTTCCGGACATGGCAATGTGCCTTTTTTATATGTTCTTATACCAATACAATGTAGAGACTTGGATTCCTTTTTCTTTATCATCTTACCTGCTAGTGGTATGAGATCTAGCTGTAGAGGCACATGGATTAGATTTTGTGAAACTATTAGTTATTAGATGATTTTTGTGCTGCTTAACTCAAGAGACGTTTCTGTTTGCAGAGAGAGTTTATATGAAGATGAAGAATTCGATTTGCATCAAAGACAGCTTGCTGCTTTGCTGGTCTCTAAGGTATAATCTAGCGTTTATTAAACTTAAGTGGTGTCTGGTCACAGATGATATTTGCTATATATATGTTAGTGGGAAAATGTCTACTTGTTACACTGAGCGCATGATGATCAAATCTTATCTCAGGTTTTCTACTACTTGGGTGAGCTTAATGATTCGTTGTCCTATGCCCTTGGAGCCGGACCCTTATTTGATGTTTCAGAAGATACTGATTATGTTCATACGCTTCTAGGTGAGGATTGAGAGCTTGTTTCTGTGTTTACTCTTTTTCTTTGCGGTTCTCTGACTATAGACTCTAGCAAGGGTACTGTTGACTGTAATATGCATGTAAGACAAGAACATATCCAAGTTGGATGAATGTTTTCTCACCAGATTGCTTTTTATGTTCTCAGCAAAAGCTATAGATGAATATGCCAGTCTCAGATCAAAGGCAGTCGAGTCAAATGAGATGGTGGACATTGATCCCAGGCTGGAGGCCATTGTTGAAAGAATGCTTGAAAAGTATGTATACCTACAAATCTATTGCTCTAGTCATCTTAGTGCCATAATTATTCTTACGTATTTTCCTTCTGCAGGTGCATCACTGATGGGAAGTATCAACAGGCCATGGGCATTGCGATAGAATGCCGGAGATTGGACAAGTTGGAGGAAGCTATCACAAAGAGCGACAATGTTCAGGGAACTTTATCATATTGTATCAATGTTTCTCATTCCTTTGTTAACCGCAGAGAGTATAGACATGAGGTAAGACTTAAGGTCTCTGAATTTGAGTGTTCTGATACTATTGATTGAGTAGAACAGTATGGTTTTGCCTCATCTAGCAAATATTGTGATCATTTAGTAGTGATATGTAGTCTCATGTATTATAGCATTCTCTCTCTAAGCTGTAACTGAAATCCTGTTCCATTTCGTGATACCTGTCTGGGATGTGTCAATGCTTGTATTGAAAAATTCATCTTTCTAGGTTTATTTTAGTTAGATTATTTTAGTTTACCCTTATTTGGAAAGGTGATGACATCCTTGTTTATTCTTTCAGGTGCTTACCTTACTTGTTAAAGTCTACCAGAAGCTGCCTTCTCCTGATTATTTGAGCATTTGTCAATGCCTCATGTTTTTGGATGAACCACAAGGTGTTGCAAGCATATTGGAGAAGCTTCTTCGCTCAGAGAGCAAGGATGATGCTTTATTAGCATTGCAAATTGCATTTGATCTTGTAGAGAACGAGCACCAGGCCTTCCTCTTGAGCGTTAGAGATCGCCTCCCTGCTCCCAAAACACGCCCTGTAGAAGCAGTTCAGGCCGTTGAAACTACTGATGCTCCAAATGAGAATCCCTCAGGGGATGTTCAGATGGCGGATGGAACTCCAGCTCAGACTATTGTGCACGAGACGGATCCAGTTGATGCTACATATGCTGAAAGGCTAGCCAAGATTAAGGGAATTTTATCTGGGGAGACATCTATTCAGCTGACACTTCAGTTTCTTTACAGCCACAACAAGTAAGTTACCGTTGAAGTTTTGATATCTTTAAAAGATTCTTCTAGAATCATTTCAGGAAGTAATTATATGCTTCATTGATAATGTTGTCTTCCTGTAGATCGGACCTGCTGATACTGAAGACAATCAAACAGTCTGTCGAGATGCGGAACAGTGTTTGCCACAGTGCTACAATATATGCTAATGCCATTATGCATGCTGGAACTACAGTGGACACTTTTCTTAGAGAGAATTTGGTATTTTTTCTCTTTCACTGTAATATTTCTTAATGTTTGAGGTTTGACTGTGTGTGGCTTATGGAATTTAACTTTATTTTCATTAATCTATTCTCTTCTGAATTGACAGGATTGGCTAAGCAGGGCCACCAACTGGGCTAAGTTTAGTGCTACGGCGGGATTAGGTGTTATTCACAGAGGGCACCTGCAACAGGGTAGGTCATTGATGGCTCCATACTTGCCTCAGGGAGGAGCAGGTGGTGGTGGGAGTCCTTATTCCGAAGGAGGTGCTTTATATGCTCTTGGCCTTATTCATGCGAACCATGGCGAGGGCATCAAACAATTTCTACGTGATAGCTTACGCAGTACTAACGTTGAGGTAATTAGTTGATATCTTACTTGATATTTTCTCTCTCAATTCCTGTTAGCCCCTTTGTTCAGGGATGATTTTTATTTCGAAAATATGGATGCAGGTTATTCAACATGGAGCTTGCCTAGGTCTTGGTTTGTCAGCTCTTGGGACAGCTGATGAAGAGATATATGATGATGTCAAAAGCGTGCTTTACACTGACAGTGCGGTTGCTGGTGAAGCTGCTGGCATCAGCATGGGTTTATTATTGGTTGGAACTGCGACTGAAAAGGCAAGTGAGATGCTCGCTTATGCTCATGAGACACAGCATGAGAAGATAATAAGGTAATGTTGGAAGAAATTTTTTGGTGATGAGGTTCCAACATATTTTGATTTAGCATTTCACTAATCAGCATTCTGGTATGCTACTTTTAGGGGATTGGCTCTAGGCATAGCTCTTACAGTATACGGCAGAGAAGAAGGAGCAGACACCTTGATTGAGCAGATGACTAGAGATCAAGATCCTATCATTCGTTATGGTGGCATGTACGCACTGGCATTGGCTTACAGTGGAACAGCAAACAACAAGGCAATTCGCCAATTGCTACACTTTGCTGTATCTGATGTGAGTGATGATGTTAGAAGGACTGCTGTTCTGGCACTTGGATTTGTCTTGTACTCTGATCCAGAGCAGGTCAGTTTCAGATGCTCCCTTACCTGTGACCACTAACTTCTATTTCTTTTGTTCTTCCAGGGATTTTGTGTTTCCTTATCCTTGTTAATATATTTCGTTGATTTTTTTTGTCTTTTCTGTAGACTCCCCGTATTGTATCATTACTTTCTGAGTCGTACAACCCACATGTTCGCTATGGAGCGGCACTTGCAGTAGGTATCTCTTGTGCAGGCACTGGCCTCAGCGAAGCAATATCCTTGTTGGAGCCACTTACATCAGATGTGGTTGACTTTGTTCGTCAAGGTGCTTTGATTGCAATGGCAATGGTGATGGTCCAAATTAGTGAAGCAAGCGATTCTCGTGTTGGAGCATTTAGGTTAGTACAGATCTATTTCTCTTCAGCATTGGGAGGTAGAGAATATTTTGGTAAATTGAATTTTTTATATATGTTTTGTAGGCGCCAACTTGAGAAGATCATACTCGACAAGCACGAAGATACAATGAGCAAGATGGGAGCGATTCTGGCCTCTGGTATCCTCGATGCCGGTGGTAGGAACGTTACTATAAGATTGCTCTCTAAGACCAAACATGACAAAGTCACGGCTGTTATTGGCCTGGCTGTCTTCAGCCAGTTTTGGTATTGGTACCCTCTGATCTACTTCATTAGTTTGGCCTTCTCACCAACCGCATTCATTGGTTTAAACTACGACCTTAAAGTCCCAAAGTTTGAGTTCATGTCACATGCAAAACCGTCTTTGTTTGAGTACCCAAAACCGACCACAGTTCCTACAGCCAATACTGCTGCCAAACTCCCAACTGCTGTTCTCTCAACCTCAGTTAAAGCCAAAGCTAGGGCTAAGAAAGATGCAGAGCAGAAAGCTAATGCAGAAAAAACATCTGGTGCGGAGAAGTCTGTCAATGAAAGTGGATCGGGAAAAGGAAAAGCATCAACTGAGAAGGAAGGAGACTCTATGCAGGTAATGTTGTCAATTTCTAGCCTATTCTAGTAGCTTCTGTGATTGATTGCCTGATTAGTCGCATAATCATTAGACATCTAAGTTTTCTTCTTTTTTACAATCACACGTTAGACATTTTGAATTTAAGTTGATGAATTCTATAGGGGTGTTGAATCATAGTTTTAGTTAGGGGTTTTCGGTTTCCGGATGTATTTTGTTGGCAATTCTATTTATCTAAGAGTAAACATCCCTAGATTCTGTCTCTTTCGAGTCTTTTTAGTGCTTGGACCATGTGGGATTTGAATGTCTTTGTCTCCACGAACTGGCAGGTCGATAGCACAGCAACGGTCGAGAAGAAAGCTGCTGAGCCAGAGCCAGCGTTTGAGATTCTAGTAAACCCAGCTCGAGTAGTCCCAGCTCAAGAGAAATACATAAAGTTACTTGAAGACAGCAGATACGTACCGGTGAAGCTAGCTCCATCGGGTTTCGTTCTTCTCAAAGACTTGCGTCAACACGAGCCAGAGGTTCTCTCACTGACCGATGCACCAACTTCCACAGCTTCTCCTGCAACTGGTGCAGCGGCGGCTACACAAGGAACCACAGCCTCGGCTATGGCTGTAGATGACGAGCCACAACCTCCACAAGCCTTTGAATACGCTTCATGATTTTATTTTCTTTCTAAACTAGTGGGAACTTCTTGTTGGTTCTGTCGAAAGACAAAAGCAGAGAAAGAAAAAAAAAAGACAAATCTTTGAACTTTTGATACTGCTGTTTGTCATTTGAAATTGGTTGCATTCAAGTTCAACTAGGATCTTGTGTTTATCTTTCTTTTGGTTATTATTAAGAAATTAAATTTCATTGTCATTTTGTTTTCCATATGGCTCAGTCATATAGTGGTATTCCATATCTTACTTCTGCAAAACTATATTGGATTCTGTATACATTTTCTCTGTCGAATCAATCTTTTAAACTTCTTTATGTCATTTTCCCAAACACTTTCTTGGTTCTAACACAACAAATATTTAAAGTATTTCTATACCGTAAGAAGAAAAACATGTCCTCCTCTAGACGAAATGTATCAACTGAAAGGAGTAAATGCTAGATTCTAATACTTGGTCGTTTGCAGAATGGATGCTTATTATTCACCGGTAGTATCGGAATCGATGAAGTATCTCTTAAGATTATACTTTTATGGGAAGACTTAAGTCGTGTTATGATGGTGTGTTCCATAAATTTTTGGACAAGTTCATAATCATCTTTATTAATGATATGTTGGTGTTCCGAGAAAGTTCGGAGAAGCATAAAAGACACCTAAAATTGGACTCTTAGTTTATCTAGTGTCTAAGGTCTTTCTTTATTTATCTTTTTCTCTTTCTGTCAAAGTGTCAAAGGTTTTTTTAAAACGTATGAGTTTGTATCAATAAAAGTTTGACGTGTTTCATTATGTAATAGCACCTATCATTTCTATATAAAACCCATTAAAATATTAGGACAAGTGGAATGTGTCATTTAATATATTGGACACACCATACATGGTGATGGTGAATTGCATACGTTTAGTTTTAAAAACAAAAGATAAGCAAAGGAAAACATATTGAATTATTTTGTCATTTCTTTATCCACAAAATTGACTTGTTAAAGTCATATCACTTCAATTTAAAACAAGTGATACACAGAGAAAACAAATGAAAGATTCACATCTCCACCAAGTGGAAGAACATCCTTTCTATTTTTCTGTAAAACAACTCAACTTTATATCTTATCTTCACAAAATAGTACTACTTTTGTGTCTCCATAATCAAGTGAGACATTGGAGAAACTCAATCCAAAAAAGAAAATGATTGTAAGGAAAGGAGCTTCAAATCTTTTGATAGAGATCTTACCAATACTTGTGTTCTCTATGCTCTTTGTCCTCCACATCAATCAACTCGTAACCTATCTCTTTGTTTCCGACAAAGAAACACAAAATATCATTGTGAAGGCTAAACAAGGAGAAACTGATATTTGCGCAGGAAGGTATGTGTATATCCACAATCTTCCCAGTAGATTCAATGATGATCTGATCGAGAATTGTGAAGCATATATCGAATTACGCAATAAGTGTAAGTTCTTGGTTAACTCTGGCTTCGGTCCACGGATTTTGGAGGAGGATCATAACCACACCACTCAGGTCTTAACAACCGAGACCGGTTCTTGGTACTCTACGAATCAATTCATGCTTGAGGTTATCTTCCGAGAGAAAATGAGACACTACGAGTGTTTGACCAACGATTCCTCTCTTTCTTCTGCGGTATTCGTCCCGTACTACGCTGGCTTCGACGTGAGACGCTTTTGGGGATACAACGTGAAGCTCAGAGACGAACTCGGTGAAGATCTGGCTCGATGGCTTAGGGAGAGACCAGAGTGGAGAAAAATGTATGGACGAGATCACTTCTTTGTCACGGGACGTGTCGGTCGGGATTTTAGAAGGGTTTCTGATCATGATTCTGACTGGGGAAACAAACTGATGCGGTTGCCTGAATTCGAGAACATGACGATGTTATCCATTGAGACAAATTCTTGGAGCAATGAGTTTGCCGTTCCTTATCCAACTCACTTCCATCCAAAGAGCGGAATCGAAGTTAAGAGATGGCAGAGGCAAGTGAGAATGATACAGAGACGATATTTGTTTTCGTTTGCTGGAGCTCCAAGACCAGGAATGGAGGGATCTATACGAGGAGAGGTTATAAGACAGTGCCTTGCGTCACAAGGAAAATGCAGATTTCTTAATTGTGATACATCAAATAAGGATTGTGGTAATCCGGTTAAGGTAATGGAGGTGTTTCAAGATTCCGTTTTCTGTTTACAACCACCAGGAGATACACCTACTCGAAGATCAACCTTTGATTCAATTTTAGCCGGCTGTATACCGGTTTTCTTTAACCCCGATTCGGTTTATAATCAATACAAGTGGTATTTTCCAAAGGATCATACCAAGTATTCGGTTTATATTTCGGAGGAAGATGTGAAAATTGGTAAGGTTAGTATTGAGAAGGTATTGGTTATGATTACTAAAGAACGGATTTTGAGTATGAGGAATGAGGTTGAGAAGATTATACCAAAGATAATCTATACAAAACCGGAAGCGGTTGAACCGGACAAGATTGAAGATGCGTTTGAAATTGCAATGAGTAGGGTTCTTGAGAGAGTGTCATTATTTAAGATAATGCCACCGATCTAGGAATTACATATTTTGATAAGTTAAGGGTAAAATATTAATTAGAAATATTATATAAATAATTGAAGATTAAGATTTCATGGCAAAAAGTAATAAAACGTTAGTTGTTTTTTTTTTGTATGAACAAAGTATTCTGGTTTCGTGATACATCATTCATGGTGCTGAAGTTTCGTTTGTTTTCATATACAACGATTATTGAAAATATATTTGTTTTATTTATTTATTTTTAAAACAATTATTGAAAATATAGAGAAGGAAAATTATTACAAAATTGCAAACAATTCAAAAACCTATATAGTATAAAAGACTTACTTTAACTAACTCACTCGTAGTATAAGTTGATTATTCATTATTTCGGTTTATAAACAAAGATTGAATGTTTCCATTATGGTTCAATCATCGGTAAGGTGATTAATAAAGAAGTTTTTCGTTTTTTTTTAAATAACTGGCCGGAAAATGGTTAAAGAGAAAAATTGTAGCTAAAAATCGTTTATATAAAAAAGTAAACCGAATTAAACTATATATTTCATATTTTTTACTAGCCGTTTTAAATCATACCGAAAATAATTAAAAATATGGTTGCAGCTAAATAATATCCATTAAAATACGCAGATTCAGCAAAATGTGATGGAAACTAATAGATAGATGAAATAATTTTCTAACAATCAATATAATAGACGTAAACGGTTCACAATACATACTTTGTAAAATGTATTTTGCTACTAATATAAAATCTTCCTTCAAAGAAAAGAATGTTCTTACAATCAATATAATAAACATAAATCTTTTACAATTTTCTAAAATGACCATAAATTCAATTAAAATGAAGGATTTGGAATTGAACGATCACAAGTAAAGTGCTATTTTGTGAATCTCTTGGATCGCAAATAAATCAGCCTTTATTCTATTAATATATATAGTTATTAATGCTTCTGGTATTTTCTTTAAGAAGGTCAATTTATTATCAATCTTTCTGTGTGGAATACAGACAGATGTGTAAAAGAAAAGTTGAGATCTCGTAATAGATGTAATCATCTCTGCATGTCCATGATGGAAACTTTTACAAAAATAGAGATATTTATTTGAATAGAGAATCGATTGAATTCAATTTCATCATAAATGTTCAAATATATTTTTCTTCATTTGGGAAACATAATCAAAACCATTAAAACAAAGAAAATGTGAAGTTTTTTTTTGTCTGAGATCATATCCTTTAAGAAAACAATACCAATTTTTGTTACACACGAGTAAAAAAAAAAGATGATGACACCAGTTCCAAGGCTTTGGGTTGTTATCTCAGTTACGTTTGTGTTCAGTCTGTGCGTTCTGTTTCAAATCCATAAATCAGATTTGATCGGAAAAAATCTCCAAATCACTCATCAAGTAAACAACTTCTTCATCTCCATCGCTTCTTCTTCACATCACCAAACCCTAAACCTCACCAAATTTGCTAATAAGAGTGATGGAAACATAACAAAACAGCCTGGGGAAGAAGAAACAGATACTTGTGCCGGAAGGTACATATATATGCACAATCTTCCAAGCATATTCAACGACGATATCGTTAAAAACTGTCGAACACTCATAAAATGGTTCGATATGTGTCCATTCATGGTCAATTCCGGCCTCGGTCCACAGGTTTCAGAGTCTGATAACAGGACAGCTCGAATCTTAACCTCGAAAACCGGTTCTTGGTACTCAACAAACCAATTTTTGCTAGCGGTTATATTCAGAGAGAGGATAAAACATTACGAGTGTTTGACCAACGACTCGTCTCTAGCCTCAGCGATCTACGTCCCGTACTACGCCGGATTCGACGTTAGCCGTCACCTCTGGGGATACAACACAACGGTTAGAGACGAATTGGCGATAAAGCTGGCTAGATGGCTAAGAGAGAGACCCGAGTGGAGAAAGATGTACGGTCGGGATCACTTCTTTGTAACCGGACGGATCGGTTGGGATTTCAGGAGAGCACTGGATGAAGACTCCGAGTGGGGAAGCAAACTGATGCGATTGCCGGAATTTTCTAATATGACGATGTTATCTATCGAAACCACTGCTTGGTCTAACGAGTTTGCGGTTCCTTATCCGACTTATTTCCATCCGAAAAGCTTAGCTGAGATTTGGAGATGGCAGAGAAAAGTGAAGAGTATGAAGAGGAGATATTTGTTTTCGTTTGTTGGGGGACCAAGGCCGAAACTGGAAGGATCTATAAGGGGAGAGATTATCAACCAATGCCTTGCGTCACACGGTAGATGCAAGTTTCTTAATTGTCATAAACCAGGTAAAGACTGCGACAATCCGGTGAAGATTATGGAGGTGTTTCAACATTCGGTTTTCTGTTTACAACCTCCGGGAGATTCGTATACTCGGAGATCAATATTTGACTCAATTTTGGCAGGTTGTATACCGGTTTTCTTCCACCCGAGTTCGGGTTATAACCAGTATATGTGGTATTTCCCAAAGGATTATACCAAGTACTCGGTTTACATACCGGAGAAAGGAATGAAGAATGGAACGGTTAGTCTCCAGAATTTTTTAGGTAGGATTGATAAGGAAAGGGTTTCGAGGATGAGGAACGAGGTTGCAAAGATTATACCGAAAATAATATACTCTAAACCAGGATTGGCTGGACCAGAGAAGATTGAAGATGCGTTTGAAATTGCAGCGGATAGAGTTCTTGAGAGGGTAGCAATGGTTAAGAGGATGATGGAAGAAGGGAAAGATCTTCAGAATGAGTATTCACAGACAAGGGATTTGAAAAAACTTGACTGAAAATCACATGGAATATTTTTATTTTTTAATTGTTGTTGTTATTTTGTTACACTTCATACACAAAAAAGTTAACCAAACTGAAAATTGATAACTAAGAATACAGTTCAAACTTTAATTCTAATGTTTTATACGATATACAAAGTTAATTAATAGGCGCGATAGGAACAGAATAATTGGTCCAAATTGGGATAACCGGTAGGAAAATAAATGGTTTAGTACAAACAACTTTTGGTTAAGGAATCATGCTTTTCACGAGAAATCGCATTAGTTGGGCGGATCGAACGGTCCCTACTGCTTGACCCGCTCTAGAGAAAATACCCGCCCGGAAATTTCTGACCCAAGAGATTCTCTCTCTTTCCCTAAAGTAAGAAAACTTCAAATTTCTGCGAAATACTGAAAAATCGGAGGACGAATCAAGCCTGAGAAGCTTCTTCATCCTGCACAATTTGATTCTACGGATCGATCTCGTATCTCTCCGATTCCTTTCTTGCTTCAAATGCCTATCATTGCCTGTTGATCGAATTTTCTTATTCCGATCAGTTAAAGTAGGTTTTTTTCTTTCTTTTCCTGATCCGATCTCTCGGGCTCCTAAAAATTGGTGATGAAATTCGAAGCGTGATATGAAACGATCTGGACCTTTTCGCGGAGACTTGATGCCAGAGCTTCCGTTGCGTAGTTTCCGAGACAACTGTTGATGGAAAGAGAAACGGAGCGAAGTTTGTCAGAGAAGCCGGGAAGAAGCGATCGAGAAGATGTGAAGGTTATCGAGTGGGAAGAATTCGACCATGAGCTCACGCGATTATGGAGTCTTTCTTCTGCTTTGAAGTTAGCCACAGAGAAGAAGCTAACCCTGCAGCCAAAACTCGAGTCTCTTATTCAGGTTTTTCTCTTATTCATGTGTTTTTCTTTTGGGCATGTCTGGTTTTGATTAGTTTCACAGTGGAAAGCATAAATTTTTTTATGTGGTGGCATTGTCTTAAGGAATATGGATGAAGCTAGCTAGAGACTCATTCAAAGCAATTTTATGTGTTTTGTGGACCAAGTGTGTGGTCGTTACCCGGAAGCTATGGCCTATTGTTGTTAAGTCTTATTGTTCTTGATGCACTACTATACTTAGTTAGCGTTTGAGACTTGCACCATAATAAGTTAATTGTGAGGCTTCTTGCTTGATCTCTTACTTTGTCTACTCAATGAGCTTTAATTGATTAGCCCGCGGATTAGCGGGCGGCCAAATTTTGGGCAGGTTAGTGCTGAATCATTGAGACGCACTAATGAACTTGAAGAAATGCGTCAGAAGCTGGAAGCAAGAAAATTGCTGGTGGAGAAGACATCAGTTGCTTGCAAAGTTACTGAGCAGGACGTTAAAAAGAAAGAGGAGCATCTCAGTACAGAAGTGAGGTCTTTGCTAGTAGGCGGCACAACCCTTTCCATCGCTAAAAGCAAATTGCAGGTATTATCCCATTCAATGCAAAAAAAATCATTAGTATGAAGCAAAATGTATCGATTGACATTTCCTATTGGGACTATGTGTTTGGGTATTTTAAATGAGTTGTTTCACATGTCTCTTTGTTTCCTCGGCTCCATCTTTGTCTGTCGTATATGTTTTGCTTCTATTTGCGTTTTACAAATTCAGTTTTTTTTTCATTCAACTGTCTCTTAGTTCTATAATGAGTAAATGATTTTATGACAGTTGCCTCAACAAGGCAAAATGATGTTCTGATGTAGATTCTCCGTGCTATGACCAATTGGTGAATGATTGAATCCTAGATACTTTACTTTAGCTTCCCTTTCTGTCGTAGGAGTCAAACTGCCAACTAGAAGGAGAAAGTGGTTATGCACATCTAAAGATTGTAACGATTAAGATGAGAAAGAGGCAGCAGTACATGGTATCTCAAATTTCATTTATCTATCCCTTGAAGATTGAGGCTGGACCCTCGCAAGACCAAGAGCTGGAATCATTTCCAGGTGGCAGTAGATTAGGTCAGTTGTGTAATTTCAGTTTAAAAGCTTATAAGAAGTAAGAAGTTAGACTTTTGATGAGAACGAGACCAACTCCTTTACATCTTTCAATTGCATGCCTATATTTTTCCGTCATTCAGTCTGATATTGATTTCAGCACTAACATTGCCTTTTTGTTGTCGTAAATGGTTGGAAAAGTGGTCTTTATTGCAGCATCTAACTTTCTTGGCTTGGTTATATCTTATCTATGGCTTTAGTAGGAACTAAGCCTATGAGTCAAGGATCGGTGAGAATTCTGGGGTTGCCTTTTAGTATGGCCCCATTCACAAAGATGAGCTTCTTCACCGACAAAAAAGAAGTTCAGAAGTCGGCAACCGCCCTAGGATATGTAGCTCATGTGTGTTCCGTTCTCTTTTCTCGCTAATGCATTAAAACTTGCTCTATAATTGTTCTCTGTGCGGCCTTAAATGGCTTTGGTTTTCAGGAATCACTGCTAATGCATTCTAACAAACGAACCTTATTTTGGTTTAAAATTCTCGATAGAATGTACTAAAGGCTTCCTGCTTGGATTTTGCAGGCCGTGTCTCTATTAGCTCCTTACTTGGGAGTGCCTATTCGATATCCTTTGCGCCTAGGTGGTTCCAAAACATATATTCGGGACTATGCGCCTTACATTGAGCCTTCAGCTTCTGACATGTCCCCAATTTGCACACTTTCCCAAAACGGTAAATTCGTAGAGTTCCCTCTGTTTCTGGATGGTCAAGATACAACTCGAGCTGCTTACGCTGTCTTCTTATTAAACAAGGTTAGTTAAAGAAAGCTTTTCAGTTTTGTTCCTTTTGCTGATGCTTGAAAAAGAACAATGTATATTTGCCTCTCCCCTCATCCAACCATATCATCATATAACAGAACATCGAGCAGCTCCTGAACTTTGTGGGGCAAAACAGTCTAGGACCACGTCAGGTTCTAGCTAACCTCAAGGAGCTAATCCGAATCATCCATTCTCCAGATTACATAGATTCTTGATGATGAGGATGATGACTACAATAATGATGATGATCCGATATCCAGTACTGTTTTCTCCTCTTGTAGATGGATCCATTCCTTCTCAGTTCTCACACAGTTATCAGTGTCTCTTCTTCTTTTCTTGGTTGCATCTTCTGAAGACGACACTTTGTGGAGGTAAAACGGTCGGCTTATTTATTCGCTAGAGAACTTTTAGACATGGAAATTCTCTTTAGGATGAGACTCATCTCTTTAGGTGTGATGTTTTTGGTTTGGAGACAATAAACGAAAGCTTAGTCTAGTTCTAACACAGATGTATCAATTTTTGTTTTTTGTTTTTTTCTCCTTTCTTTTTTTTGCTTGTATCGTTTGAAATATGTTTGAATTTGTACGTTAATAAGAATTCTCTTCTGAGTCGTACAAGTTTCAAGGCTTTCTGTTGGGATGTGTAATAATGCGTGATGTGATGATTCAGAGGCAACAAAACACAAGACCAATAAGGGTAAAAATGGGAAAGAAAAATAAGAGAATGGACCAATAGTAGTCCTAGACGAGGATTGTCCTTTAATGCTCAAAACTCTTTTAACCTTCTCACTTCTTTATTTTTCTCTGTCCCTCTCTATAAACCCAGGAACCTCAAAATTCTTTAAGAAGTAGACGAGTTTGTATACTTTCAAAAATTATCATCATATTTGTTCACTGTTTTAGTTTCACTTTCTGTTTGACTCAACAATGGTGAGTTCCTCAACCACGATCTCTGCTTCATATGCATCAAAGAGGTCTCGATCTCCTGAACCCCAAAAGAAGATTACTCTCAAGGTCAAGACCCAACAGGTCACTTTCTATCTCTCTGCATCTTCAAGCTTTTTCATGGCTGCCCTTACAATTTTGAATTTAGTGGTGTATTTGTTTTCTTTTTCCCTAAATAGAAACTTTTCTTTTGTATTTGCTCATGTTCTTCGTGTTTTTCCCTTCTCTCACCCTTTCGTTTCTCCACTAAGTCTACCAAGTTTTTCTTTTTCTTACTCGATCTGTCCAAACTTCATAAAAAAAAATCTCATCTTTGCTTGTTCTTCACTACTTTTTTTAACTAAACATATTCTTTAAACGTAGAATTATATTTTGGAACAGGATGGAGGAGAGGATGTTTACAAAATTGGTACAAATACAAATCTGAAGAAACTAATGGATGCTTACTGCACCAAAAGAAACATTGAGAAAGACACTGTCAGATTCGTCTTCCACGGTAAAGAGCTCAAACCACGAAACACTCCTGCTCAGGTTTTCTTTTTTCTCACCTTCCCTTTCCCATTTTTTTTTACCTATTTAATTACTGTTAATTAATATTTTCCTTTTTTTTTGCCACAGCTGATGATGGAAGAAGGCGATCTCATTGATATTGTTACCGATCAAGGCGGTGGTTAATCTCGCCGAAATTCTACACAATTTCCCGATTTGGTCCCAGAACAATGAAGGATTTTCTAGGCTTTTTTAAAAAACTATTTTGATTTTCATAATTAGACTCTTAAATTTCAGGTTTGTAGTTGCTGTCGTTGAAGTCTGAACGTTGTTTGTCTCGGTAATTGTGGTTTGAATTGTTAAATTCTCAGAACCGGAATATTGATAAAATTTTCACCGGTTTACAATGTAAACCAGAAATTAATAATTGGAAGTTAACCAATTTTTTTCTTAAATGGTAAGAGAGTTTATCTTCTTCGCTGCAACAAACATTTAAGTAAAAATGGTGGTAAAATGTATAATGACGTCGAAGTCCTTTTTCGTCATTTTGGTTTCTACTGTTATCATCATCATCGTTAATGGATTCTCCACGACGCTCGATGGTCCGTTTAAGTCTGAGACTGCTCCACTCGACATGAGTCTTAACCCGGTTGCGTTCGACTTGCCTGAATCCGACCCGAGTTTCTTAAAACCCAACTCAGAGTTACGACCCGAACAGATCTCTGTCTCTCTATCGTACGGCTATGACTCTGTCTGGATTTCTTGGGTCACAGCAGGTCTCTCTTTCACTCTGTTACTTTACTCTTTAAGTGAAAAAAAAGTCGAAAGATTTAAAATGCTTAAAATTTGACTTCTTATGATTACATTAATGTGGATTATGTGACTAATTTTTGTTTGATTACATGTGTTATACTTTAAACATCCATTAATAAGCTTTTGAGGTTCAATTTTCATTACACAACTTTGGTCTTGCTGGGCCAAGATCTGGATCTGCTTAAGCAACTTCAACAATTCTTGTTCCGGTCTGCAAATTTTCCGGTCGGATTGATAAACTGGGATCAAAAAGCTGTTAACTTTTGCTCCAATATCAAGATACTTGTCTGAAAGATTCATCATTTATTACTTCAACAACCTTTTTGCATTTACAAACTTTTCTTGGAGTTTCTATTCATTTCTCGGAATCAAGGTTGTTGTGTTACTACTTACTACAGGTGAATCCCAAATCGGCGAAGAAGATTCTGTGCCTCTGGATCCTAATTCAATGCAAAGCATAGTGCAATACGATGAATTCAATGTTCGTAATAGTAACAAATATGCCATAGGTCATTCTGTTGTTTATAACCAGCAGTATCCTCCTGGAAATGGAATCAAGAAGAACTATACTTCAGGGATCATCCATCATGTTCAGCTCACAGGTCTTAAACCAAACACACTGTATCGATACCGGTGCGGAGATCCATCTTTATCAGCAATGAGCAAAGAGTATCACTTCAGGACAATGCCTAAGTCTACATCAGAGAGTTACCCGCAGAGAATCGTTGTGGCTGGAGATTTGGGTCTTACTTACAACACATCAACAGCTTTGAGTCATATTCTATCTAACCATCCTGATCTTGTGGTTTTAATTGGAGGGTTCAGCTACGCCGATACTTATCTCGCGAATAAGACTAAACTAGACTGCAGTTCTTGTAAATGTGACCAAAACGGAACGAGTTCTGATTGCGATTCTTGTTATAATAGTCGAGAAACATATCAGCCTCGCTGGGATTATTGCGGAAGGTAGATATAGATTCTTCTCTAGTGATTGTAAATCCTTTGGTGGTTTAAATGGTCAAATCTTGGATTTTTTTATGACAGGTTCATGGAGCCACTCACGGCTAATGTTCCAACCATGACGGTAGCAGGAGAGCACGAGATTGAGCTGCAGACCGACGATGATCTGACATTCGTTGCATACAGTTCAAGGTTCGCATTCCCTTCAAACGAAAGCGGTTCTTTTTCGCCATTGTACTATTCCTTCAACGCCGGAGGAGCTCATTTCATAGTGCTCAATGCATACACACCTTATGATAACTCATGTAAAGTTTGTTTCTCCAGATTTTGAATTTTCTTTCTTTGGTTTGAATTGCATTGAAATGGGTCTCTGATTTCATGAGTTTCCCGTTTCTTCGACAGCTGATCAGTATATTTGGCTTGAAAGTGACCTGAGAAACATAAACAGATTAAAAACTCCATGGGTGGTTGCAACTTGGAGTCTTCCGTGGTACAGCACCTTCAAAGGGCATTACAGAGAAGCTGAATCCATGAGGATAAATCTTGAAGATTTGCTCTATAGCTACCAAGTCGATATTATCTTCAATAGTCAGGTAAGGTTGTAGTGTTCCTTTGCTTATGGAGTTTATGTTCTCCTCACTAATTTCCCACAAAAACTGAATTAGGTTGATGCCTATGAGAGATCAAACAGAGTCTACAACTACACGTTAGACCAATGTGGCCCGGTTTATATAACAACCGGTGCAGGAGGAGCTGGGAAACTGGAGACTGAGCATGTAGATGACCCAGGAAACTGTCCAGATCATTCTCAGAGAAACTCTGTTGGATCCTGCTCCTTTAACTTCACGTTAGGACCTGTGAATTGCCCACTTAATCAGCCAGACTACAGCGCGTACAGAGAGAGCAGCTTTGGTTTCGGTATGTTAGAAGTAAGTCTTCAAGTAACCTGCTGAGATTATTTCCTTGGGGCATAAGCATGCTTGAATCTATTGTCTGCAAATCGCAGTTTTTGCATACTCTACATATAAAACCATGGACCAACTCAAAACTGGTTCTAGTGTACCAATATAGAATACTGCGAAAACTGATTTCGCTTTTTCTACTTTTGGCAATTTTAGGTGAAGAATGAAACGCATGCATTGTGGAGCTGGAAGCGGATTCAAAACTTGTACTATCTCGCCGCAGATGTTCTATATATTGTACGTCAGCCTGACATCTGCCCGGTTTATAACTAAACCAAGTAGTTAAACCGGTAGATTTTGTAACGTTTTACGGTTTACTTAGCCATCAACTTATTATTCTTTAGAACTACAACGGATCTGTTCTTCTTCTTCTTCTGAGCTCAGAATCAGTATCAAATATTTATGAACTCTTCACTGATTCCTTTTATGTACACAATTCTTCATCATATTATAAAGATCTTTTTGAATTAGAAAAAAAAAGAAATCTATATCTGAAAGCTATAATTACTCAATTTTTTGCTCTCTGTTCTGTTTCTTGTTCTTTTCACCAGCACAAACTGTGAAGAACATCAAATATACCGTTCTCCAGGTTCTCAGATCCGTTGGTAGAATAAGATATACGCCTCAGAACGGAGAACTTCTTCAAAAGAAACCTGTTGAACATAAGACTCGCTTGCGCGATACCATATGGATGAGTTAAGTGAGTTTCTCCTCTCCTCGTGGTCTCCTCTAATGTAAGCTACATAATGACCTCTTCTCATTGTCCCTCAATGCTCCACTAACCCTGCCAACATGTAAACCGGCTGGTCTTTTTCAGTCCACCTAAAAAAGAGAGTGAGAGAGAGAAATTAAGGAAGAGATTCTGCTTACTAAATTCTATTGAGAAAAATGGGCATTTTACCTAGAGTCCATATCCATATATTGGCCAAGATCGATGAACTCTTTGAATACAACATGGCCACTTAACTTTCTTAGCCTGCCTTGATCATCTTGGCTGAACCTTTTGAGATGAATGGTCAAGACAGGTGGTGCCTTGTTTACAAGTACCCTTTTAACTGCAGCTCTTTTTACCATTGCTTCCTCGGAATCTACTGCCTCATCATGTATGGTCTTGTTTTCGAGATCTATAAACGATTGGTTCTGCAGCTCTGGTTGTGTTTCGGTGAATAATTTCTTAAGGGAAGAAACGAGAGGTCCACCGCCAGAAAGATCCTCTTTCAACAAGTGGTCACGTAACAGATCCAAAGAAAAAAGGTTCTGCAATACAGAATTAAAGAAACATGTGTTCCCAAGATTAACTAAACCTCTTACAGCATAACCATCTCTTGCTTCTAAGATGCTGGACACAGCAGAACCTTGTTATTTGATCGAACCACCTTCAGTTTCAGTCGAAGCAGAGTACGTGTTTGAATATCGTTCTTTAATCATCTTCACAGCTTCCAGTAACAAACCTTTCTTCTCACCGTTCTCTTCTTTCTCAAAAGGGAGAAGTGATTGGCATCCGAAACACCATCTTAACCGAGGATTTTCACATTGAATCACAATACGGTGACGCGTTAACCTTATGTGCCGCACGACATGACTCTGAGCTTCAGTTGGCAAACCAACAGCTCCACAAATATAATGGCCACATTCCAAGCAAAGCCAACACTTCTATTTATGATTTTATTATAGTTGTCAAATTTTTTTTATGATATTACTATCGTGTGATTTTAGCAAATAAACCTCCATATATCCCATTTTGTAATCATTGTGGATACAACGTCCACATGTATCTTACGTACGCACTGTTTGAACCAATAACAATAATATGTTTTTGTTAAAACTAAAAAACAATAACAATAATTGTAGAAGTAAGTTCTTGCTGAAATTACGTGACTAAGGAACCCTCTAAAACTATTAACTTTATTTAGCAAAACTAATCAACCATTTATAAAAAGTACCAACGAAAATTTCGAAACTTAAAACAAAAAAAAGTGGAAACAAATAAATAAAATGAGCTAAGTGAAAACCATTTAGTTTTACTTCGTCTTAAGAAACCATGGCGACATTGAAGACGATATCAGTTTTATATCTCGTTCTATCAATTATTTTAGTTTTCGAGACGATTACGATAAAAATGGAGGGCATTATAAAATATGATTCTATGCGTGTGAATCATGCATGGGGATGTTCTCCAAAATATCCTCAGTTTTGTCACAAGACTAAGGTAAATCCATATACAAAAGTTTTTAAAATTTTGAGAGATTAATTAATGGAATACTTCAAGATAGAAATCAACAGGGATTACGGGGGGGCAAATGTATTTTTTTACATAGATTCAGATTTTTTCTTATTTTATAAGCCTATATCTATTTTTCATATTCATTTCATCCTTCCATAAGAAATTGAAATTGCAATTTAAATGATAGCAAAATTGTAATTTAATTGTTGTAAGATTACATTCATCTAAAACAATATTATTGATGAAAACAATTAATCGTTCTATAGAGATACACTTACACAATTGTATTTATATATATATTTGTAAATCATATGTATTATACAGGTTTAGATTCGAGTGGTACATCGATGATGTTAATCCAAACTATATAACGTGTTTGTGTTGATTTGTTTTACGTGTAGCTTTTTATTTGTTTTGAACAGATTATCGATGTGGTTAGATTAAGATTATATAAAGAATTAAAAAAACATAGTTTTATATTTGTAATAATATTTTTATATAAATGAACACAATTGGGGTTCAAATCATTATTTTTTTATAATATTTATTTGAACCCCAATTATGTTCAATTATATAAAATATCATTACAAATAGCATCAAATTTCGTAAAGAATGAATTTCATATTAAAATGTTTGATAAAAACTTAAACTATTTCGTTTACTGTAGACTGATATTTCGTTTATCCCAAAGTTAAACTATTTGGTTTAGTGCAACTTTTAAAATATTATATTTAAAATATTATATTTCTAATTTTTAAATAGAAACGGTTATGAGTTTAATCAAAATAAATATTGGTTTGCGATTTTATTTCTATATAAAATTTATAAAGTAAAAAGATTATTTTAAAAAAAATATATGCAAAATATGTTTTTTTTGTGGTTTACAGCCATACAAAAAGTAAGACCGATTAGACTTCCAAAACATTGTTTTCTAATAAACGACCAAATAAGCCTAACAAAAAAATTCGACAAAACATCCCTTGACAATCAATCGCATATACATGAATCTTGATGTTAATTTAAAATCCCCTATTACAACGTCCAACCTCTTTCGTGTAAGATTTTGTATTTCGTAACCATTCGATGTAATACTTTGTAACTATATGAAAATTATCAATTTATGTAATACATACGTTGAAACCATTTGTATATACTTTTTTGTATAAATGGTTGAATTGTTCTTAATAAAATATTAAATGATACTTCTGTTGAAAAAACAATCTTGTTCAATATAATATAATTTCTTCAGATTTGACCATACATGAACTTTGAAAACAAGATTGATACAGAAATTAACATTTTCTTTGTATATTATAACTTATTTTGATATATATAAAAGATCGAGTACATGTAAACTCATTATAGAAAGCGACCATTATTATTAGTTACGTCAGGCTTGAAGGAAGTGAGATTCATTGATTTTAGCCACGGCTTCTCCCATACAATCGCCTCGTAGTTTTTGCTCGCACCGTCGCCGCTATCATTAGCCGCCACCACAAGCCGATAATTCACACCGGAGACTATCTGAAACTCGCCGCGAACAACCGTCACAAACTTCAGTCAAGATTTGCTCTGTCTGTCGTACTCAGAGACCGCAAATTCGCCGATCTCTACGACGTGCGGATCCTTAACGTCCTTGATGGGAGTCCAATCGCCGACACGCGCCTACGTAAAGACGTGAAGAGGGAGGAGGACGAGAGAGAGGAGAAGAAGGAAGATTAACTTATTCATCTTGCTGTTTAATTACTTTTAACACTTGTTCCTTTTAACTTATTCATAAATTATTTATTTCGGAAACTTGGTCTAAGTGAGGCAAGTTATTATTTGACTAAGAAACAAAAAAGTGAGGCAATTAAGTTATTGACACACAAACAGAAAAAAGTGAGGCAAGTTATTGAAGTACTTAATAATTTATGGAAATTTGTTCAAATTAAATTGAGTTAAAAGTTCTGTTTTTTTTTTGGCTTTTGGTATCTACATGACTACATTACAATAATGTCAGTATTTTTATGTTTGTATTTTGCACTTATATTAGATCAGAAAAAACCAATATTAATTTGATATTCATTTTTAATGAATAGAAAATTATTGTAGTTCGTAAAAAAAAATATTTTCATTTTTTATAATTTTAATTTGGCTGTAATTGACAGCTTATTAATTTTGGATCATTCAAAAAGAAGATATAATTTTGTTTTTTTCTTGTTAAAACTCTTAAGACGTGAAACTAATTTCTAGTCCCTTTTAGGAAGATAGTTAATTAGTAAAATAACATATGAATATTTTAAGAGGATACACCAAATCTGTATGCCAAAAAAAGAAAGAAACATAACAATATTGTCTCTCATCTCCTATATTATTTAAAGCTTCGATAATCCTTTTATGTGTTCCTCACACAACAATCTTATTATCTTTTTTATTGATAAATTCGAGTTTTTTCTTTTCTTAGTTCAATAAAAAAGAAAGAAAGATATGGGTATGTCTAAGAAATTAATTAAGACTATTATTTTCTATATGGCTCTTATAATGGTGTTCCTCACTCTTGCAACAATCAAGACCAATGCAGAAGATGTGATAACCTACAAAGCTATGTCTACAGATCATGCATTTGGATGTAACCTAAAGCATCCTATTACTTGTCTGAGAAAAAAGGCCAATCCCTAGATTCAACGATGTGATATTTGATCCGAAACTTGCGATACGGTTATTGTTTTATGTATTGTTTAAAATTAATATCGTTCGTCGAATGTTTTACATCCAGAATTTTTAGTTAAATTTATGATGTTTATCGATAAAGCCAAAGTTAGAAAATAAGTGATCGTTAATTTGTATGTATATTACTTTCAATATAAGTAAAACAATACTTACCAAGCTTACAACTTGTAAAATATATATATATATGCCTAGTACATTACATCGTAAAAAATACAGTTTTATGGTTATCAAAATGTCTTATTTTATTCGATTTAAATAGTTTAAATCATTTCTGGTTTGTATAAAGCACGCTTAGCAATCAAATCAGTTTTTACATTACACTGTAGATGAATAAACTTAAAAGAAATCGATCGAAAATTTCTAGTTAATCAGCGCAATTATATAATTAAGACTAGATAAGCAAAAGTAATAAGATACGCT
Organism: Schrenkiella parvula; assembly: GCA_000218505.1. NCBI lineage: Eukaryota > Viridiplantae > Streptophyta > Magnoliopsida > Brassicales > Brassicaceae > Schrenkiella > Schrenkiella parvula. The sequence continues at coordinate 11,749,383 of CM001190.1, read as the reverse complement.
GGTCTGAAACAAGGTAATCACTAATCATGATTTGGCTTGTGATCCAAGCTATCCTAATTTATGTAAGAATAATGAAGGTAACAAATACACTAGATCAGGATGTAAGAAGAGCACGCGATACAAACACGATCCACCCGAAGTCATAGTTAACCTTAACCGCAAAATCAACAATAAATTAAAATACTTAAGAAAACTAATCAGCCCTTTGCGTATTTCACAGTCCATTTTCTCGCTATCTTCTCGTAAGCTTTCCGGTTTTCTAGGTACAGTCTCACGGCAGGATTACCAGCGAAAAACGGTTCAACCGGGTCCGACAAAACCGAACATATAGATAGCAATACCAAATTGATTGTCAACGCCGGTGACCATCGTGATCCCAAAATATCAACACTGATTTCTCCATCCTCGTTTATATTTGGATGAAATATCTGGACCCATTAAAAAAAAAAAATTTACAACCGAAAATCAAATTACCGATAGATTAAGTAAACCGGTTTTTCTAATTTTGGTTTACCTTGGTTTTGAATGTGATTTTGGGTGGTTCATAAGGAAACTCGGTGGGGATGTGAACGGATACGGCGAAGACTCCATTTTCGAAAGGGCAACTCGCCGGACCGATAATGGTGGCTTCCCACCGGAAAACATTTTCCGGCGACACTACCCATGAGCTAACATGCGCCATGAGGATGTGATCTTTTTCTCGAGCTTCTTTCCACAGTCTTTTCTCCGATGAGTTAGAGACGGTGGCTGGAGATATTTTACGGCAGTTCTTGGAGCTAAAGAATTTATGAAAATTGAATTTTTCCAAGAGAATCATTTTTCTTCTTCTTCTTCTTCTTCTTCTTCTTCTTCTTCGTCTACTCGCTCTTCTACTCTCTCTCTTTCTCTGTGGTGTCTCTCTAATTTGCTAGACGGGTTTTAAACCGTTCATTAATTAAAAGGACATGGCTCGTATTTATATTTTCTTGAGTATTTCTTACTTATACGACAGAAATTGCATTCAATATATTGCTTTGTCGAATCATTTACAATGACTTTTAAGAGTCTTTATTTTCTTCTTTTCTTTTTAAACAATGATATGTATACGATGAATGTTATCATTTACCCGGTGGAATTTAGCTAGAAGTGAATTCCGTTTTTTTTTGACGTTAAATTTCAGAAAAATAAAACACATTTAATTTTATTTGTTTAAGAATAAAGGATTTAATGCTTAATTTTTTATTTTATTTTGTTTTGTTTTGTTTCTAGTGCTTAATATAGTAAACTATTCTTAAAACATCGTAATACAGTTTGTACAGAAGATTACATCAGAAGTAAAAAAATCTAAACGCAAGAAATTCTAAAAAAAACCAATATCCAAAATCTAATTGGTCAAATCATAGATTGAATAAATGAAATATTGTTGATAGGCTTATACAAAATATTATAACTAATAACAACGTACTTTTGAGTTATAAAAAGACATATGTATCGTTGTATTTGAAATAATTATACGGATTCACACAATAAATTCAAACATATGGTTGGATAAATTTCCTGATTTTTTTTATTTAAACTGAAAAATGATAGGTTTCATATCCATGTTGTTATACTTATAGTTTTTTTAGCAAAGAAAAGAGAGCTAAATGGACTATGGAATGGTTGGTAATGTAATTTAATGGTAGCCATAATTTGAGTGACGTTTTGTTGATGCGTTGTGGATTTTTTCCTCTCATGCATTGTGGGTTTAAGTTACAAAAGAAGCATGTGCCAATCACAACACGTTTCCATCTAAAAGAAAACAGAAAAAACAAAGACACTTATATTAAGCTATTTATGTGAGTATAATTTAATAATTTATAAATATGAAAGCTGCTTTAATTTTATTTATAGTCCGCTGTAGATTTATATCATTGTATGCATTAATCTTCAAAAAATCAGTTTACGTACTGTCTAGACGCCCAACTACTTGCTCAAATATATATATTCGAAATAATTTTATTAAAACTAGTAGGATAAATGAAAAATCTGGTTTATGCGGTATATTTTAGCTAAAATCAGTCAATCATTCAATTTTTAAATTAATATTCGGTTTATTATTTGGTTTAAAATTTTTAATTAGTTTGACTGTTTCCTAAATACGATTTTGTTTATTAAGTAAAATATTTTTTAAAAAAAAAATTTCTTAAAAAAATACTGGAACTTGGCTTAAAAAAATTAGTATTAATTTAATTATATTGTTTTATCCATTTAACTTCTTTCTGCTATTTTGATTTTTCTCTTCAAATGGCAATCCAAATAAAAAGAATTTAGCCTTCAATTTTCATGTCTATGTTTGTTTGATCTTTTTTTTTTGCTCTTCAAATTTTAATTTTAAATTATAAATCTAATGTAATAGTATTTAACATCTAGATCCCGATTAAACTCTGACTAATCGTTTTAGGCATTAGGCTCCTATCGACCATATAATTACTGCCTAACAATTTTTTGAATATTGGTATGCATAATTATAAACAATTTGGTTATAGAGTTTCTAAAAATAAAATGGTATTTGTAATACTGTCAGATAAATCATTGCTACAAAGTAGTTTCCATAAATTCCAGTAAGAGGCCGTGAGCTGGATCACTTCTTCTACCTTTCGTATATCGCAAAATTATTAACTTGTTAAGCTCATGATATGTATATCAAAGACATGTCTTGAAACAAGTACGCGTTAATGTTTAAATTATTTAACGTAATTCAGTTGATGATGATTTATACCTTTACCAAAACTGGAACAGAAGTAACAAAAATAAATTGGATCCGAATCGCTCTTTTTTTAGACAATTATAAACCCTTGTATATATTTCACAAGGATCTCACTTAATTAAGATCATAATTAAAACTTTAATATCCAATAATGACATAAATAAACAGGGTAAGTTGACAAAAATTAAGAAAATATAAACAGGTAAATATTATGAAACTAGAACCACAAATTACACACGAAGTTATTATAGTTAACCGCAACAGACGTAAACATCAAAAACAAAACTTAAGAAATTAATCAAGCCTCTGAATATTTCATAGTTCACACTCGCAATTTCCTCATAAGCTTTCCGGTCTTCCTGGTACAATTTCACGGCAGGATTACCAGCAACAAATGGTTCAACCGGGTCCGACAAAACCGAACATATAGATAACAATACCAAATCAATTTTCCAAGCTGGTGACCAATACGACCCCAATATATCAATACTAATTTCTCCTTTCTCGTTTATAGTAGGATGAAATTTCTGGACAACCGAAAAAATATAAACCGGTGTTTCCAAAATAAACCGGATATCAAACATAACCGAATGATTACTTAAACCGGGATTTTTTCTTTCTAATTGTGGTTATCTTGGTCTTGAATGAAAATTAATTAAATAAATAATTGTGATTGAATGAAAATTCTTGCTGATTCAATGTTAAAAACTAGACCATATGGGTTCAAGCTCAACCGTTCAAGAGACATTATGGTTAAGTAAAGTAACTTAATGGTATCCACAACTTGAGTGAAGTTTTTTTTATTGATGACATGCATTTTGGATTTAAGTTACAAAAAAAGGAATGTGCGAGAATCATCAACACGTTTCCATCCAAAAGAAAAAAAAAACACTGACACTTGTTATTAAAACTTGTTTAATTTCTGTGGGTTTAATGGTTTATAAATTAGGAATATATATAACAGCTGCTTTTATTCATAGCCCGCTTTGGATTTGTATGCATAATTAGAAGTGCAAGTTGGCTATACGGTTTCTAAAAATGAAATGCTATTTGTATTATTATTATTATTTTTTTTGTTTTTGGCTATTTGTATTATTGCCAGACCAAATATTTTGCTGTCGCGTGTAAGATTAATTTGAGTTACGGGCCATTATACAAAGTAGTTTCCATTCCACTAAGAGTCGTGAGCTGGATCACACCTATATATCTTCTAGGCTTGGTAATTCATGAAAATATTATTTATCAAATATATATCTTGAAACAATTCTCAAACAATTATGTGTTAGTGTTTAATAATTTTGACGTAATTCAGTTGATGGTAATTTATACTTTTACCAAATCTCGAACAAAAGTAACATATATAACTAAAACTCTATCATGTGTCGGAACAATGTGAAATAAGGAATTCGGGAACAGCAAAATTGTTTGAGCAGCTCTGCTCACTGACAACTTGTGACGTGTCCATCAAGTCACCGTTTATCTCAATACGGTTTGGAGGGAATTGTCGCAATGGCATGGCGTCAGTGATGAGCTGACCATTTCTCTTGAGCTCTCTACTGTTGTGATCTTCCATTTCTCTGCTACTTCTTTCTCTTTTCTCCACTACTCCTTTTTATTCATAAACCTAGTCAAAATCATAACCTAAGGCTTAGAAACATTGCTAATCTTGGGATATAATCAGAAATCAAGAAAAAGTAGTCGACTGTAGGGCCTAGATCTACCGGTTTTGACTCTGTAAGGTAAGCTATTTGGAACTCATGAGTCTGACCTGTGTAACAGAGAAGAGAAAAAAGCATCTCTGTTTCAGCTCTCCTCACCGGCCACTAAAGACGTGCCCATCAAGTCACTGACTTTCTCCATATGAGTTGCTGTCTCATCCAGAGACGATGGTTGTTCCAATTCGGAGTCAGAATAATAGCCCTCATATAGTTTCTGAGCAGCCACTTGAGTAGCTTTCTTTTCCCTCAGATACGTCCATTGGAGAATCAGTTTCAATGTATGGTGTGGAGGTCATTGTTGCTTTGCTTGCATTAGTGCATAATACCAAATATCATAAAAAGGGAATTGATCCTTTGGTCTAGGCTTGGAGATGGAGGAATGTTGCATTGCTTCTCTGTACGCCATTGTTGTTAGATTCTAGATGGCGTGGGAATAAATAGAGTGATTGTGGAAGTAAACATCAAAATACAAGTAGACATATAGAGTGCTTGTGCAATATAAAGGGACTGGAGGATATGGTTCGTTTTAGATATGATCGAATCTTCTCCTTGTACTACGTTAGTTCTTTTTTTTGGGTAAAAAGATAATACGTTAGTTATGCTCTCTAGGTTGCTTTTTCTAGACTGGTCCGAAGTAAGCATGAAACTGCTTTCTCGTGTTTAATAGACAAAATTTGGCATCAGCACATCTATTGGTGTATTAGAAAATCTAAGATTTCTTCAAACTCATGAATTTGGTGATGAGAAAAGACGTAGTTGTTTAAGTCCCCGATCCAAAATTATTTTGAGTCAAACGTCCGACACTTTTTGATAAACCAAAAAAATATTGAATACAAAATAATTTTATTGTTGGTGATGTCAAAGGAGTATATTCTTAGGGTTATAAACTGGACCATACAAAATTCGTGTCAAGTCCAAACAGGTCTGCTGTTATTTCGTCTTTGATCGTATTCAAGGGAAAAATATTGGCAAAACGTTTTAGAATTTGAGAAAATCCCAATGAGCTTAGAGGTAGATAGATCTGTAGTAAGCCAAAAATACAAACCATGAATAAAGTTTTGAGAAAAAGAATTTCGAATCAAACAAATAAAAAGTTCATTTAAAGACCGACTCTTGAAAACTAAGAAAGTCTTCATTGGTGATATTTAAAAGAGTATTTAAAAAAAGGATAAATAAATAAGATTGGAAAGAGAGAAAAGGGGAGTTTTTCAGAGAAGCTCTTATTATGTCACTTGTCCATTAATAAGTGATTATTTTTTTCAAAAATATTAAAATTTAATTAAATAATTAAAGTTTATTAAAATATTAATATTTTTTAGTTTAAAAATTCACTTGAGATACTTTACCAAAAGAAATGCTCTAATAATTTTGACCTATATATTTTCAACCTGAACAAAGGACTTTAGAATCTGTTGTTTAAGGTTGTAATGGTGGATTAATTTTTGTAAAAATTAGACTTGTAAATTTTTAGTCGCTTAATTTATTATTATTATTTTTTGGCTGTTGAACAAACGTACAACATCCAAAAGACTAAAAACTAATTAGAGTTTTATGAGACCTATACTTACCGTCCTTAAAACCTAATTGGTAAAAGAAAAACACTGTAGAAACGTTTTACAAGCTGTAGAAACTCTTATGTCCCTTACGAATCACATCCCCTAATCTTGTTTTTTTCTTTTGTTCTTTTTTAGATTCTAATTGAAACCCCTTCGTCAAGGAATCTGCTTATATATACAGACATGCATACCACTATCTTCTCACTCCAACACAAACTACAGACCAACAAATTAAAAAAAAAAACCTAACTACGACCACCTTCTTGAAAATGGGTCTAACGTCACTTGAAGGTTCGTTTTACTTATACATGTAAGTCTAATTGATTTCTTTCTATATATGTTTGCTCATCTGCATCTATATATATATATATATATTGTGTATAGGCACCATCAAAGAACTGGCAAAGAATCGCCCCAACGCTCACTTCATGTTGATTGATGGATTTACTAAGGTGATGACTAACCAAGAAAAGAAGTGTCAGTCATCGGATTTCCATGTTGGTGGTCTCAAATGGTGAGTCATTCGATCTAGTGGTCTAACAAGGTTCTACAATTTTAGCTTAACCTAAAATGTGTGTGTGTGTGTGTTGGCTTGAAATTGGCGATATAGGAGGTTGCTTATCAAGTCAGAAGCTGTAGATGACTACTTATCCTTATATCTGTGGATCACGGACGAACGGTGTACCGATTCTAATTGGGAAGTCGACTGCACTTTCAAGCTAAGCGTAGTCTCTCAGACTGGAAAACGTGATATATGCAAATGTAAATATTAGATTTTCACAAAGTATTAATTGTTGATGATTTTGAATTGCATCTTGATAATATATCTATATGTTGTATCATCAGCCTTTACGGTGTGCTTCGATACATCTAATCTTATATGGGGACAAGACACGTTCATCTCACAAGCGGTGCTGCAAAAGAAGTATCTTGTGAACGAAAAAGTGGTTTTTTGTGCCGAGATCACCGAAGTCGAACCAAGATTCCTCAATGTCAACAGTATCTCTCGAAGCATGGGGACAGTGGAACGCCTTAAACTGATGGAGGTGCCTCGGAAAAACTCTAGATTCACCTGGAAGATCACTCAGTTTTCCTCCTTCGATGATAAACGTCATTCCTCATACGAGTTCACCGTTGGACCACGGAGATGGTATGCCAATTTTACTTTGTTTTGGTTGAATAGACACAAAGTAAACATTTATATAAAACTGATTCAAGGGTCAATTTGCTGTATATTCATATTAAGTTTGATATTTGAAAATATGGTCATAAAAAACACATAATAAAGTAAGTAATCAAAAACACTGTTTTTATCATTTTTACCCTTACAATAACAAAATATTATAACACATAAGTTTGAATGACATAAAATACAATATGTTGATTTGGTCAGTAAGAAAAACACATCTGAAAATCTGAGAGATTTTAGACAGGTCATACTATTTATTATGCATATCATTATATTCTATATACGATATTAACGGATGATATTTTATTTTATGTATGTTCATTAATAACATAAATTAGAAAATATATGTCCGTTTGAGAAAATATAAATTACGTTAAATACGAAAAAATTCGTGTATTTTTTTTAATAGAATTATAAGATTTAGTGAATTGATAATTAAAGATCAATACAAAAGAAAACATGAAATGAGGTAAAAAAATTGTTATACATAGAATAACACAAAACAGTACATGATAGATGGAAAATGTGAAGAAAAATAAACGGATTAGTATGAATGTCTATGTATAAAAGGGTAAAGTGATATATATTGTAGATAATACAGAACATATCCTAGCCATGAGTTTACTATGGTTATAAACTACAATACTGGACTTTTTATGGTGAGAGATGCTAATTCCTCTTGATTCAATTATCTATATTTTATAACTAATATTTCAAATTACAATACAACACTAGGAATAATAAGTGTAGAAGACGCATGAACGTTTTTTTACATTGGAATAACAATATTTCAGTGCCAAAACATGTGTTATATTAAGAAACTTATCTTATATGTTTTACCATTTCAACCAGGAATCTACTAATGTACCCAAATGGAATTTTAGAGGCGGAAGGAAACTCTTTGTCTTTGTTTTTGCATGCGTCTGATTATGTGACCAGTGGTCCAAAGGCAGCAACATTGGCCGGCTTTAAACTGCGAGTGTTGAACCAACTCAAACGCAATCACCTTGACGGTGGTATAAATTAATCCTTCATTTTCTTTTTTTGTTTCTAAGCTTTTCATATATATTTATATAAGCCGTACGTTTGCTAATTTTTATCTCTACTTGTTTGATAAAGACGAGGAATGTTGTTGGTTTGGCTCCAACACCACCTGGGGCACGAGGCCGTTGTTGGCGCATGATAAACTCTACAATGCTTCAAATGGATTTCTGGTGAACGATGAGATATATCTTAGTGTTGAGTTCTTCTTTGTCTCCACTACTGAGTATCTCTGAGCATTACTGAATTTGATCAGGAGGTCAAGAGTCAAGACCACACAAGAATAAATAGCTCCTGATGAACTTATCTATCTTAGCTATATATATATATAGTACTCTATATATGCATATCGTGTGTGATTATACAAGAATAAAATTAAAGTGGCGGGTCAAATCGGTTGATTGTATTGTATGTGACGATAACATTCAACCGTGTATCCGTTACTGTACGTATTCTCTTATGGAGAACGTTGCTTTGTGTACGTGTGCCTTTCTTGATTGTAATAACAATGAGATATCTATATATGTGTGTAGTTTTTATTTTATTTTATTTAACGGAACAAAGTTAAAAAAATTTAACTTTCACACTCACGAAAATGCACCACTTCAACAATAAATTTAACAAGTTTATATATAGTTAAAATTAGTTGCATGTCGATCACGTCTGCTACCAATAAGTCTGTTTTTATTTTTCACAATTTTAACTGTAACCAAAAAAATTTGGCCACAAGAAATTATTACAGATTGATTTGCTCTTCTCATTTTATATTAAAAAAATATTTGCTCCAAAAAAAGAAAAATTTCTTCTACTGCTCTTAATCTTCCAGATTTATTATTTTATTAAAGTATAAGATTTTGAAACAGTTGCCCGCGAGATTCATATATCGGTTAAAAGGGCCAATATAAACTCGGATTTGAATCTATTTACTGAGTTTTTTCTTTGCCAGCTATAAACTCCCTTGTAGCCCAAGAAAGCTATACAAAAACGTTGAGACCCTACTTTTCTTAACCCTATAGATATGTCTTATGGTGGAAGTAACCTATCTGAAACTCGATCATGCCTCTAACTCTGTCCAAAAAGTCAAGGAAAAGAAGAGTAAACGAAAGTCTGTTTCAGCTCTGTTCACCAGCCACCAAAGACGTGTTCATCAAGTCAATGGCTTTCCCATATGAGTCGCTATTTACACGTTCGTTCCGATTCCTCTGAACAGCCACTTGAGTAGCCTTCTCTTTCCTCAGATTCTTCCATTGGAGCATCTGCTTCAGTTTTCTGCTTAAGAGGCCAGAGTCGCAGCGGCACATCATCATCAACGACGACCTGATTCATATCAAGAAAACCATAGAGATCAATGAAGATATAAAATCTACACAAACCGGAGATAAGAGAATGTTAATATTGTATACCTCTTTTTTCTGGTTTTTGTTTCTTTTATTCCACTGAGTGCTTTTTGTTTCAAGAAGCTCTTGAGGATTGGCTTTATCAGTCAAAGTATTGGGGAAAACAACATAACTCTGTCTCTCTGGATTTTGAGTTACTCTCTTCTCTATAGTCTTATCCAGAACTCCTTCCAGCTTCAATGATCCCACTGTGAAAGTAACAAGATAGGCACTGTCAAATTTTTCCATAGACGAATCCGACCACTGAAAAAGAGATCATGATCTCTTTCAAGCTTTGAAGAAAATGATGATCTATTAACTGTGAAGTAGCAAGTAACTGAATGTGCATACATGGAGGAAACTGGCCACGAGCTCTGAAGAAATAGACGATCTCGTAATCATAAAGTAGTGAGTAGTAGTGTCTGCACACAATCTTTGTAAAAATCGGGTTTCGTTGTGATTTGGGGAAGTTAAACGTATCAAATACATCCTTCCATTTCTCTTCTCTAACTATCTGCAAAAACAACTCAAACAATATTAGGCATCAAATGATACGATGATGATAAGGTTACATGTAGATTCTCAACTCATGATGATGATGATCACATATATTTACCTGTTCGATTCCACCACGAGATGTTACCTCGAGAAAGAGCTTATGCAAGTCCAAATCCTCAAATCTTACTTTCGGAATCCTATAATTATCATGTATATAATATATATATATATATTTCAGGATTAGTCATAGGTGATTGTTGATGGCAAAAAAGTGTTGTCACTATATACAATTATCAGCAAAACCAATGAGCATGAAAGGCAATTCTTACCAAAATTTTGTACCCATTTCAGAATGTAACTTCTTCAATGTAGACATGAAGAGATCCTTGTCAGCCACCACATCCTCGTAACTTACAAGAGGAGAAGGGAAAGTCCGGACAGCGTTGTTATTCATTGATACTGAGCTTAAATCTCAAAGATTAGAGCTTGATGCAATTCTCAAACCGTCTTTTGCTTCCTGAACACACCCAAAAACTACCACAGATTAAGAGAGAGGTAAGGACTTATAATATGCAATGTACATGCACGAAACTTCCTTCTGCATTAAGAGGCAAATGTTCGAACATCTCATGTTCATAAAACAAACATTCTCAAACACACAAGTTGACTTATATCAGAAACAGAATTTCGGAATTCCAAGAAAAGAAGCAGTAGAAAAACTGTCACGGACTGACGATCCCATGGATTGTAGATTCTTCTTCGTCTTCCTCTGCTTCTTCTTTACAAGCATTAACTCTTTACAAGATTCATAGCAAGATACATGTTTCTGTCTCCTAACTCTCTTGAACGGAGATTCTTGAACACAATCCTAGATTTGCGCAAAACATTTATCCGCAAAGTAACAAATACATTACAGAATACAGACATCCGTTAAAACGTAATGCCCACCATTGTAATTTCTCTATTGTTCTTGAAAAACGACGATGAAAGACTCATAGCAAAGAAGATGAAAGACTCCATTTTCAGGGATTCCCGCGAAAACAACAAGAAAAGGAACAGACGCCAAACAACACAAAGAAATTTTTTTAGAAAGATGATCACCTTCGCTCTATTGCACAGTCGCGTTTTAGTCTTTGACTCTTCGAGTATTTTGAAAAATCGAAGCTTTATTTACACCGTTTCTTACTTTCCTTCAATGGTGGAGCAAAAACTGATCGCTATCATATAATGCTTAAATATGAACGACCCTAGTTCATTAATCTCTACTATTTTTGTATATGGAGGCAAATACTCTAATTTATATTACATTTTAGAATCCAAAAAGCCCAATATGATTGTGAACCTTTTTCTTTTTTTGACAACCTAAGGTGGTGTTATTCAATACTTTATTTAAAGTTAACTCTATAGGTTTTATAATCTACTGTTATTCAATAATTGATTATAATATATATATATATATATATATATATATATATATGCAGAGCTTAATATCATTGGAATGTGGTTAATGACAAGAGTAATTGAAATTAGATCTTAATGCGCTCTTCGTTTCCAAAAGAGTAAAAAGTTTTAATTTGGGGTCTTTTCATTTTCATGGTTTGTTTATCATTTAAGAGACACGAACTCGACATGAGTGATTGTGAGAGAATCATATGTGTTTTGACGTCATAAATTCAGAAAATGTGTATGAAACGTAAAATTGTGGGGCTGATTTGATTGATAGTTCATTTTATACTATTGGGACTTTAATCAAAAATGATAATCATGTTTACTCTTGCTTTTATATAGCTTCCATTTTCTATTTATATCAACATCTTATTCATATTTGTCCCCCACTTTCCTCCACTCAATTTTGCATACATTGTTTCTTTTCTTTTTGTTTACTTTGGTTTATTGTTAATTATGTTACTAATCAGCATTACAATAAGATGCGGCAGTAAAAAAAAGGCGGTAAAAACTTAAATGATTTAATAGTAAGTGGTTACAAAACTTGAATAAAGTTATATGGTCAGATCATTCTACATGAAAATTTCACCTGTAATAGTTAATTTTTCTGATTCACTTGATCGTTGGGAGGAAAACTAATACATCACATATGGTAGATGTAACGAAAATTATTTTTTGAAAAATATATTATTTTTATTTGTTAAAATGTAAAATTTATTTATAAAAAAAGAAAGAAAAAATTGTTACAAAATTTGGTCCAATGAGGTCGAAACCCAAAACTCAATACAACCTTTTGAAAAATATGTTCACCAACAGAATAGTCTAGCCTAAAAAATATATCTAAAATTTTAATTATTTTCTTATGGTTGTTTTTCCTATTCTACTACATTTAGTCTGATGTCAAGGTCTATATAGTCAGTTAAAAACTTGAAACTTGTAATCAACGAAAAAAAAACAAAGTGAATAATAAAAAAAGCTGGTCATAATGGAGATGTGATACCTAATTAGCATTTTAATAAGTCAGGATTCAAAACTCTACTATAAATTATTCGAAGGTGATTACTTTATGTGCTCTTTAGGATATCGTAAGCTTTGTTTCATCAAATTCTAACCAGCATATAAACAGATTACAAAATAGTCACAAGACATCTGTAAGAAAAAACTAATTAACAAAAACAATTAATTAGTCTCTAAAAACCGCAAAAAATGTAATATAATTTTTAGACTATATCTTTTTTAAATACTAATTTATTTTATTATAAATTATGAAAAATGTTACATCGATAATTTTTATAATGGATAATATGTTTTGCTTTATAAGGAGTTATGCCTAACGATTTTAGTTGAACCCGCCTTATGAAGATCTATGCTTGACGGTTGAACATGACTACGTTAGAACTTTTAATCAAAACACTGAAATAAAAGAGTTTTCTAATTTTCTAGATTATTCATGTTCGTTTATTTTTTTATCTAAAAATTATTCATCTTCCTTTACATGTAATTTTATTTAAAATCATTTCAACCAAAATCGGCCTTGATGGCTCAACTGCAAACTAAAGCCACCAAAAAAATCTTCTAAACATCTGAAACTAAACTAGTGAACCAATCTCAAGAACTACTAAAACAGCTTATAGCAGGCAAATGTGATAATAGTTGGATCCATGGCAAAAACTATAAAAGGTCGGCCTCAGATTAAGAAATCAACTATGGACTCAGATTAAGAAAAACTATGGATCAAAGGTCGGCCTCAGATTAAGGGTTTTTCATGTTAATATTTTCCTAGTATTATCAAGAAGGCTGCACCAAGATGAAAAACAACTAGCGCGTATTAGAACAAAAAGATAAAAAACAACTCGAATTTATTTAGAACTTTATATTAGAAGAAAAATTAAATAAATATTTAGAAGAAGACAAATTTAGACCGTCAATATTCTTCTCGACGACACGCTTAAAGTGAAAGTCTTCTTAACTCGGTCTCACTTTTCCCATACGTAAATAATTATAAGTTTTTATTTTTTTAGTATAACATATAAATCATTTTCGCGAAATCGATGGTTTTTAATTTTCGTTTCTCATTGAAAAATATAATAAAAAAAGAACTTTATACGAACGAAATGGAGAATCCTTCGCCATGACACATCACCATTAATGACCAAACCCGATAAAATGGGTTTTTCCTAAATTCAAACCACGCGAACCTAATCTCGTTGAAATTTAATGCCTCCAATCTTCAAAATATATTTCAAAATAATAATACTAACCTTTTTGAAACTTAAAATTAAAAATTTCTAGAAGAACACACTATACATATACACATCCTTGCTGGCAAAAATCCATCATTCAATTTTGGTCGGTCACATATATGCTTATAAAGCATATCATAAATTCACACATCTCATATTATACATCCACATGGCGCCAATGACAGTGGATCGTCTCTGTTTTGTATTACCGGCGGAATCCGTCGAGTTAAAGCCGTCCCTAGAGTCACCGGCGATGGTTGAGGAGACCAAGGAAGAGGAGAAGAAGAGTCGCGATTGTGGACGTCAAGTTGTGAGTTTGATCGGTGATTTATTCCGGCGATTACACAGCTCGAAATTGGTGAAAAGCTTGAATCTTTGTATCAACGAGAGTAATAAAGATTCGACTTTTCTGGAGACAAATGATAAAAATTTCACTGACATGGAAGGTGTTCAGCTTTCCGGCAAAATCGGCTCCGAGAACCCGAGAATCTTCGGATACTCCGAGCTTTACATCGGCTCTAATGGTTTTAGCGAAGAATTGATCCTCGGAAGCGGCGGTTTTGGCCGTGTTTACAAGGCGTTGTTACCAAGTGACGGAACCACCGTGGCTGTGAAATGCTTGGCGGATAAAAAAGGAGAGCAATTCGAGAAAACGTTCGCGGCGGAGCTTGTCGCTGTAGCTCAGCTCCGGCACCGGAATCTCGTTAAATTGAGAGGATGGTGTCTCCACGACGACGAATTGCTCCTCGTTTACGATTACATGCCTAATCGGAGCTTAGATCGAGTGCTTTTCCGACGGCTGGAGATTAACTCCGACTTTAAACCGTTGGATTGGGATCGGAGGGGTAAAATCGTCAAAGGGCTCGCCGCCGCGTTGTTCTACCTCCACGAGCAGTTAGAGACGCAGATTATTCACAGGGATGTGAAGACGAGCAACGTTATGTTGGATTCCGAGTTTAACGCACGACTCGGCGATTTCGGGTTAGCTCGGTGGCTAGAACACGAGATTGATGGGATTGAGCTCGATCCAAGTTACGACTCGGTTTCTTCATTCAGGAACCACCAGTTCCGAGTCGCTGACTCGACTCGGATCGGTGGGACCATCGGGTATTTACCGCCGGAGAGTTTCCGGAAGAAAACCGTCGCTACCGCTAAAACAGACGTGTTCAGCTTCGGCGTCGTGTTGTTAGAAGTTGTCTCTGGGAGACGCGCCGTCGATCTCTCGTTCTCAGAAGACAGAATCGTTTTGCTCGATTGGGTTCGGAGATTATCCGATGATCGGAAATTACTCACCGCTGGTGATTCTCGACTACCGAAAGGATCTTACGTTGTCTCCGATATGAAGAGAATGATTCATCTTGCTCTGCTCTGTTCCTTAAACAACCCACAGCTTCGTCCCAACATGAAATGGGTAATCGGAGCACTTTCCGGAGATTTTTCCGGCGAATTACCGGCGTTACCGTCATTTAAGAGCCATTCTCTTTATATCCCTTTATCTTCACTGAAATCCACCTCAACGTCGGTGACGACGACGACCACCACCACCGCCACAACGACGAACCCAACCACCTCTACGACAAGTTTGAACGCGTCTTCGGAGTCAACACCATCGTCAAATTACGTTACTGCCCTCGAAGATTCAATTTACCAGACGGCGGAGACGGGAGAAAATCGGTATATCAGTAACAACAGCCGTCGGATGACGTCATCTACGTCTTTCGTATTGGACACGCCAAGGGAGATCTCATACAACGACATTGTTATAGCCACTGATAATTTCTCAGACGCGCGTCGCGTTGCTGAGGTTGATTTCGGCACGGCTTATTACGGTTTACTAAACCGGGATCAGCACATTTTGGTGAAACGTCTCGGTATGACGAAATGCCCGGCGCTAAGAACCCGGTTCTCCACAGAACTACTAAACCTAGGCCGGCTTCGACACCGTAACCTTGTCATGCTCCGTGGGTGGTGCACCGAACACGGAGAAATGCTTGTTGTATATGATTATTCAGCGAACCGTAAGCTAAGCCATCTTCTTTTCCACAGCCAGATACCGCGGAACACGGTTTTGCGATGGAAAATCCGATACAACGTGATCAAATCCCTTGCTTGCGCAGTACGCTACCTCCACGAGGAATGGGACGAGCAAGTTGTTCACCGGAACATAACTTCTTCTACAATCTTTCTCGATAGAGACTTGAATCCACGGCTATGCGGATTTGCGTTGGCCGAGTTTTTATCTCGAAATGATCACGCACATCAAGCTGCAAAGAAAAAGGGATCAGCACAAGGAATATTTGGTTATATGGCACCGGAATACATGGAGTCCGGCGAGGCAACAACCGCAGCGGATGTATACAGCTTCGGCATGGTGATACTTGAGATGGTTACGGGCCAGCCTGCGGTGGATTATACGAGGAAAAAAGAAGACGCTCTTTTGGTGTTGAGAATCCGCGAATTAGTCGGTAACAGGAAAAAACACTTGGAGGAGATTGCGGATATTCATCTAGAGGATGAGTACGAGAGGCGAGAGATGGCGAGGTTATTGCGGTTAGGATTGGTTTGCACGAGAACAGACCCAAAGCTAAGACCTAGCATTAGCCAAGTGGTGTGTATATTGGATGGAAATGAGAGGTTTTTTGAAGAGGAAGGAGGAAACGAAGGTGCCGTGAGCCGCAAACAAATGTATGATTCGTCTATCTTGATGATTAGACAAATGCAGGCGCTTGGGATTCATTAAGTTATGTTTAGGGAAGTAAATGTTAGTAATGTTTATGTAATCAAATTTGCAAGATATGTATTTTTCATGCTTTTAGATATTTGTGTTTATTATATAAAGAAGATTTTGGGTTCTAGTTATATTAAATAGTTGTTTGGTTAATAGAGTTGTGTTGCTAAATTGAGACAAGAGTCGGGTAATAGAGTTGTGTTGTTATATAAGGCCAGGGCACAATTCATATTCATGGAGTTTAGTCATTAATTAACATCTTATTTTTGATTTACAATGTGTTTGATTATCTATAATGTATTTAAATAGAGAAACCATATGATGTTATAAAAAAAAGAGAAAAATTTAGTTCAAAAAAAGAAAGATGGAGAAATCATATTTTATTAGTTAGGGCTACACGGATTCGAACCGTAGATCTGCTCGGTAAAACTTCAATCGAAGAGAAGCATATGACATGAAAAACTTTCATAAAAATTCTCGTAGAATTGTCATAATTCATGAACTCCGTTATCATAAAAAACATATTGTAATTATCTATGAATACTTTGATCTTTGTTTTTCTTCAGTTTGTGAACATGAGAGGAACATTTTTTTTTTGCTAAATTTTCTACATAAAAGAAAACCAATATTGAATCTTGACAAATAGATCGAGGGATAAGTAGTCAAGAATCGAATTCACCAAAATGTTCGTTTGGTTCGGATTATGTTTCATAGTCCATTTTTGCGCTTAAGACAAACATCTACAAGAAAAGTTTAGGCAATGGTAGTCACACATAAATGTATACTTGTAATTATTAAAAAAAAACAATAAACTCATGGCAATAAACAAACTTACATTTAGTCATTTAACAAACAGAACAATAGTTAACAAACAATATTACTTAACGTTTAAAAGAATGATGGTTTAATTTAGAAATTCAAAAGTAGAATCAATTAGGATTACGACGACATCTGGTAGAATCTTCACAACCACGTCTGTAGATGTTAGCCCGGATTTTGAAACATTCTTCTGGATTACTAAAACTGCATCCAGTAGTAGTTTTATCTTTTCCTATAGCTCCATATCCCAAAGATTTAATCACAACATGTGAATGTTCCTTATGTTTTTCAGATTCAGTCACATCTGATGACTCTTCCATATGTCTTGCTTCTCCGACTTCACAAGACACTAATAATATAATCACCATTGTAGCAAACACATAAACAACAAGACTCTTGTGTGGAGCCATATTTGTTTCTTGATCTTTACTAATTTTTTTTGTATTCTGATTTGCTACGAAGGTTATTAACTGTGATGTTTTCAAATTTATATTGAGAGAAGTGTTGCTAAATAAAGATATTATGTTACATTAGGCCAGAACATAATGTATATTCATAGCTTTTTGTTTATGATCACCAACTCATTTCTGGGTTTCGGTTTTTGTTATTAACTGTAATATTTAAAAATATTGAAAGAATGCTTTTTTCAAAAGTTTTTGAGCATGAAATATTTTTTTGCAACATTACAATTCAAATGCATCCTTATAGTGAGAAAAGCGTTTCAAATGAAGATACTATGTTCATCTAAATCATAAACAAAAATTTAAATGTGGAAGGCAGAGACAAACATTTATATTTGCATTTAAAACGATCGAGATCTAGATTATTACATTAACCGAGTGTTGTCGAACATTCTCAAACAACAAACTGTACGAGCGGAAACATTCAAGATGGTTTCGAGTTTATTGGTTTCACATAGAGATTCGATACAACGATGAACAAGATCAAACCCACCTGTTCAGTCTCTGAAAGATAAGAGATTAAAGCAAAAAGCTTGTGATGAGGCATGTTCTTACTAGTTTATCAATTCTGGTTCCTTGTTTCTTCTAGATATTATAAACACGAACGAAACAGTCGTTCATCGTTGTGAGCTGCTTCACGCTGTCTAGAAACCGAGGTAACTCGTGTCCTGAGACAGCGAACATCGTGCCATAACCGCTAGTGTCTTTAAAGTTCCGCTACATGGGTCACTCCGAAATGCAGTATTTGACACTTCGATGAAGCAGCTGTTGCGTCCTTGACAAGCCTACAGAAGAGAACAATGACTTTAGTCCACAAAAGTCATCTTGAATCAATTTTAGAGCTAAAGGTCAAAAATTTGTAACACAATCTGACTACTAGGTTCCTTAGGAAATTAGGATCTACACAGGGTCTACTTTCGGTTCTCAGACTGCCGTTAGTATTCCTGTCACATGTTTTATTGTTCATTCATGTGTTTGTATTGGTTATAAATGTTTCACGCAGATTTATGCTTTAAGATCATACTTTTCGATAATATAACTTTTACCTCAGAGACAATTGATAAAGATTTGGATGCATGGCATTTCCCGGTAGAGAACTTCTCGCAACTACCCCTTGGAGTTCCATAGCTGGCAAATTCGATGGAGGATATTACATGGCCATCTTCACAATGCAGATGCATTTCTGGAGCCATACTTTTTATCGACATTGTTTCGTTCATGAAATCTTGTGTAGACCATTTCCACAGAGGTGGATAATGTGATTCTGAGACTCGACCGCACAGAATCCCAGCAGTAACTGTCTTAACCGAAATTTTAAATGGGTTTCCCCCGGTTTCTTCAAAGAGCACAAGTAGATTATTTGACGGCTTTAACCACGAACGAGGTACATGGTACCTGTACAATGATAATAGGTCAGTATCATGGGATTTAATAGCCATTCCCGAGTTATTACATGTCCATTACCTGGTTTGGGTAGGCTTTCCACAATTTGTTGTGCACTTATCTGAATTATAGGTTCCACGATAATCACAAGTTCCGTCACATCCACCCTTTTGGGAAATGATATTCCAGTATCTTCCAATATGGTGTCCGTTAACCCAAGCTTGTCCCTTTCCCATACTTTCCAGATCAAGAACAACAGGATCTGTTCCGACTGGGTTGTCGAAGTATGTCTAATTCAATAAGGAGAAAAAAGGGAACTGTGATCGGTTCATTTATAAGAGATGATATAAAATATCTCACTGTTTTCAAAGCAATGAGAAAACAAAAAGTCAACATGTTATCACATACCTTGTACCACATAAAGATGGAAGGTGAAGCTTCGGTCTCCAAGGTACTCCACCCAGCTTTTTCATTGTGTTCAACAGTATATATTTTCTCAGCCTCACCCTTCAATCCCACCTACAACAAATCCCAAACATTCAAATGCTTACACAATGATCTTCAGATTTCAGATAAAGCGAGAGAAAGAATCCACAACGTTCATCTTTTGTAGGACTGGTAAAAACCATATACACCTTAACTATACCTGATAGGTCCATGACGATTTTGACAGGTCCAAATCACCATTCTTGAATCCAGTAAGTTTCGCTTTGCCTCTAAAACCAGCTCCGTCCTTCTCCAAGGAAGCACCATAATTCTGTGCCATGAAGTCAAAAATGATCACAGTTAGTTGTAAGAAAAATGTAAAAGGAGAAAAGAGGTAGTAGATTTTTACCTGTAAACCAACTGTTTGGGTCAACAGAAGTAAATCATTGTTTCCCTGCACAAAACGTACAGGCTGCACTGCCTTCACCCAGTGACCAACAACACTGCCTTTACTTCCATTCAGCAGGAGGACAAAGTTAGTGAAAGATGAGAAACAATTTCTAAGGCTTCGCACTTCATGAAAGCAATGTAACCCTCTAGTGTGGATATACACAATGAACCAAAAGAGACAGCACCCACAGACGCGCACCGACACAATACCATACCAATGCACTTGTAAAATTACAGATTTGCATAAGAAGCACGAGAAAGTGTTGTAAGTTACCTGAGAGTTGTTTGTTTACAAACACACGCAACACATCCCTCATGCTATCAACTGACACTGTTGCGTTAGCTCCATTTTTCTCCCAGAACGAGATATCATCCTCAGATACGCTTACTCTACATTTGGTTGAGAAGAAGAAAAACCATTACAGAAAAAAAGCCAAAGAACTAGTAAATATTATAGATTTCAGAGTACTAAACTCCTCTAGAATACTGAACTGGCAAGAGAATACATAAAACAAACAATTTCGGATAGCTCAGTCAAATTTTGATGTAAACGCTTCTTGAATATCTATCTTTTAGGAATTTGATCGCTTAAATGTTTGTTGTTAGTTAGATCATGAAATACATAATTGCGACCATAGCTACCTTGTCCTATGCCACAGGTAATCAGACCGGTCTTTTGTAACATTCAAATGCTCCAATATTCCTTGGAAAGTGAAATTGTTTTTACCCCATATACCAATAGGCTCTTTCACAACCATCCATGATTTTGAGATATAAGAAACATTATCCTGCCTCACGGCTTTTTGCTGTATAGACATACTACCCATAGGAAACTTTGCAGACTCTACTGTCTTAACAGATGTTTGTGCTCCTACCTGCTCAAGAACAAACAAATAAAAAAAAATCTCATGATCCATCGTGGAAGACCAAAAAAAATGGAAACTACTATCTGAAGCAAATAAAAAAGCCAATTGCCTGATTAAGACACAAATTTCAAGTTCAAATCAGAAGATATTTGGGCAGTTTCAAATGATCTTAGTGAAACAACAGAAACAGAACTAGTCCAAGTGTCTCACAGTGACAGTTCTGTTTTTAAGATTTCAGGCACCGTTAGCAGTATTCCGCAATAAAGAAGGATATCACTGAATGTGCTAAAGAAGCTGTCAGAATTGCACAAGCAATTACCAGTAAAATGAATTTAAAGTACCAGTAGAAATGGAAAATCAAACCTTGGCAGTGTTGAAGGCCACATGTCGACAGTCTGGCAATATACTAACTGACCAAGGTGGTAAATTATATGACTGGCCATTAAATTTCACATATGCGGATTTATGCTCATCAATGTTTGCGAGAAATGCTGCGCACACCTTTCCTCCAGTCTCACCATCTCCATGATATATGTGTGCCTGAACTTTGCGTCATATACAAGTAAATAATCCGGAATCTTCAGCATATATAATATATTAAACCTACTATTCATTGTGAAAGATGATCAAAACAACAGCCCAGTTTTTGTTCAGTACATAAACCATAATTATACTTACATTTAAAAACTAGAATTACCTTCTGAAATAACCAATAAATGGCAATAATGACTAATATCAGAACTAGATGAAACTTTTGACAGGTAAAGCAGAGTAAGAGTCAAACTGGTAGGAAACCTATCAAATAGCATTATAACTTAGAAAGTAAAGTGAACTCTAGTAATTTAACTATAAGCACAAAGCATTTGAGAGTAGGAAACACACCTCCTGATTTGATCCCAGTTTTCTGTATTGAGGTGCATCTGCCGCAACAAGAGCAGGTTCACAAAGTTTTATGGCAGCATGAAGATCCTTTAGATGCCCATATTTGGGCTCGCTCCTCAGACCTTAGCAAATGAAGAACAGAATTTCATTGAAAAAAATAGTAACTACAGTTTTTCTTAGCAATCTGTATTCCTGCTAGCCTTAGCTTGCAGCCACCATATTCATCAAGAGGTGCATCATAATCGTAGCTTGTGATGTAGAAAGGACCACCGGAAGTTCGACCAAAGTTTGTTCCACCAAAATACTGCAACCATAAAACAGACTTGTCAATATATGTGGCAAAAACAGATGCAACGCATTGAATGTTTATCATAAACGTTCTACAGTCAAGTTGAACTAAAAAATGACCCAAGTTGCGTAACTATATGCTACATAGCTTGCTTCTAACTGTTGAGGGTTTAAAGCGAGGGATGTTAAGCAAATACTATGAAACAGCACGATGATGCTGCAAATGAACTTGGGCAGGAAAAAGTGGAAAAGAGAAATATAAAAAATCTAGTGTGTAACTATTGTACCATGTAATAATTTTGAAAGCTTCCTCCGCGCTGATAAAATCTTGCAACTGCAAATGCAAGATCTTCAGCAGGTCTGTGAGGCAAACTTCCACCCCACTTCGTGTACCTTCAAAAAGTCAACCTAACACTCATTCAATCAACATACTAATTAACATAACAATTCAGCCAGTATTCTCTTACTACAATCCACAAGAAAAAAAAAGCGAATTAAGGCCAACTGTTACACTGGGCTTGAAAAAAAACTTAAGGAAACACTTCTTTGATAAGAGGAAAGCTTTGTAAAAAGACTGCATGACAAAAAAAAACATACCATCCATCCCAATCCTCTGTCCAAAGTACTGGCTTTGTCTGCGAATTTGGTTTAAAACCATCACAATAGTATCCGTTGCATGCATCAATCTGAGACAAATAGATTCATAGACGTCAAAAGGGATGCTTCTTACAGGGAACAATAACATATGTGTAGCATCATTCTTTTGTTCAGAACCGTAAAGGATTCTTTTCAAGAGCAAGGAATCATTTATTATGAATAGAAAAATAAACCCTTTTAAGATTGCGAAGTAAATCAACAGAAAAACTGGTGAAGGACAAATTATCAATGACCGCAGGTCGGTAAATACTGAGCATCAAAACCACACTTTAGGAACTTAAGAAAATATCTCTATATAAATTCATCAGCCAGGTGAACAGGCTCAGCTAAAAGATAAAAGTGGAGACATCTAATGAAGAAAAATCAAGTTAGCAACATTACAATATTCTCTGGAGCGTCTGTTTGCTTGCACATAACCCACGGAACTCCAGCACCAAGCCCTAGAGCCATGCTAGCTGCCCATTTAACATAATCTTTTCCCTTCTGCCCGTATGATTTCTCAACATCCCCGTATTCATTCTCAATCTATGTTAAAAAAAAACAAAATTTAGTCCATGGCGATCTCATTTAACAAGCTGCAATGGATTTTACAACTTTCAATTAAGAAGGCTGGTCAGTCCGAGGCAAGTTGTCTTGGCAAACAAAGAATGCCAGAGACTGCCACCAACATACGCATAATGATCGCCTTTATAGCAAGACTGTAAAAAGAAAGAAAGCTCACTGATTTGGAAAGAAAGTTTTAAAAATACAAATACTCATACGACCTGCAGCATGATTATTGGACCGCCTTGCCAACAGAACATCTTAGCTTCTCGCATCAAATCCACAATCTTCGTTACAAACTTCTGCATCTCTTTCTAGAAAAAAAAAGCAAACAGAAAGATATGATTACTTAAGAAGACAATAAATCTAAAACAAAGCTTAAAACGTTTAGTAATAAAGGAAATGAGAAACGAGCATTCAAATAAAAAAATGTACCTTAAAAGGTTCATTGTCTGTTCGAAACTCAATGCCAGGAACATCACGCAACCACACTGGGAATCCCCTAACAAGAATTGAAGGGAAAAAGATAAAGAGAGCTGAGTAGAAAGCAAAAAAAAAAAATTAAGACACACCAGTGATTGTGAGAAGACAATACCCAAAGTTCCACTCAGCACAAACGTAAGGACCTATGCGCAGATGGAGATATAGACCACTTGATCCAACAAGCTTCACAAATCTGACAAGGTCGTATCTTCCTTCAAAGTTATACTGAACAGAACATCAAAGTTTCCAGCTTTAGCTGCAGAGTGATAGAGAGCACAAACTCGGAGAGGACACAGGGGAAATTTAGCCAACCTGACCCTTTACAGGCTCGTGCCCATTCCAAAACACATAAGTTTGAATCACATCAGCACCACCTTGTTTGCTCTTTGTGATGATATCAGGCCACATCTGAAACCAAATTTGGGATCCCAAAAATTTAATAGCAATTCTTCTATATTTGGCATTTCAACAAAACACACAAGCTGTCAAAATTACTGAAAAGGAAAGGTCGGTGAAAGCGACAGTTACTTTAGGAGTGGCGCGAGGGTAGTGAATTCCAGCGGAGACGAGCATGCGCCGTTTTCCGGCGACGATTAAAGCCCTGTGGTCGTAGCTGACATTGAACGGTTTAAAGAAATTTCCCGAGACGATCGGAAGAAGCAAAAGGAAAGCAATTATCGGTGGCAGTATCCGCCACTGAAGCGAAGAAATTCGTGTTGACTCGGCCATTGAAGTAGAGCTCATCAAAGTCCACAACTTTTTTTTTGTTTTTATGTATCTCCAGTGAAGAGAAAACGAGATTCCACAAGCCAAGCAAGCTTGTAATAATTTTTTTCGGATGATACCTATGTATTTCTAATAAATTCTAAAATGTCCCCAAAGATATATAAAAATACAACATAGCCCCAGGATACAGTTAAAAATATTTAGGATACACAGTAAATTAATAAGTGAGGCAACAACTAACTAATAGCTTGAGGAAAAAAAAAGATAATAACTAACTAACTAATAGCAAAAGAAAAAATAAGTGAGGCAAATCCAAAACGACATATTTATTTTTTATAAATATTATATAGTAACAGATTTATATAAATGTACAATAGAAAATCAGAATCGTAACTGTCTCAACATGTGTTGTTGATCATGTATATCTGATTTGTCAACGTTTGAAATATTTACCCTTTGAACAAAGGAAAAAAAGGAAATATTGTAATTATCTCAACAACGAATCTCACGGCGTCGTTTCAAATCTACCGGGCGACTACTTTATCCGAATCAGATTACTTGCAACGGAAGGAAATTTCTATAATTTCGTTTTTATTTGAGGTCTCTATATATCTGCGACTCTCCCTCTCTTGCTTTCCATATTTTGCTTTCTATTTTCCAGAAGAAAAAAAAACGAGAGTGAAACCCTAGCTAGCTACTTATTTGCCTCTTTCCAAATTCCAACCTCTACATCCTCTAAGAACGATCAAAACGTAGAAGCACCTGAAGAAGATGATGAAGGTAGCAACTGCAACGGAGGATATATCTGATCTCCAACGTTTGTGTTCCGTAGCTCTCAAAGGCGCTAACTCATACACCATTGATGGTTTCGGTCGATGTTTTGATATCATGCTTTACTTGAAGAATTTGAGTTTATCCGCCACAGATCTTGACCGCGTGTTTAAAGAGATTGCTCCTTTGGCGAGTCTGAGAAATCACAGAAACCCTAAGATTCGTATGGGAGCTAACGCCTTGTTCAACTCCTTCATGACAACTCTTTATGCCACCGGAGGAAGAAGAGACCCCTCCACTTGCAACAATACGAAGCTTCTTAAGAAACCTCCTGCACCAGATCATGTTGTCAAAGCGTTTCCCGATTTGGACAAGAAGAAAAAAGTTGAGAGATCTGTGAAGACTCGTGGTGTCCCGGCAGAGACTAAGAAAAAGACAGAAGATCAGAGATCTAAGGTTCATCAAGTCTGCGAGTATAAACAACAGAGTTTAAACAAGGCTTATGATCAGAAGTCTTTTCCAGCGAAGAAGGCTATGCAGGAGAAGAAGCAAGCCGCTCTACCAATGAAACTCTCTGAAAAACCTAGATCTCTGGCTCATGAAGCGGTAGAGATTAAGAAGCAAAAGTTTGCTCCAGCCGTGAAGAAGAACTCAACAGAGACGTTGGAGCTGTTTGAAATAGCTAAGAAATCTGCTTAACTACACACATCATATAGTCCTATTTATTATTATTATTATTATTATTATTATTATTATTATTATTATTATTATTATTATTATTATTATTATTATTATTATTATTATTATGATTTTTTATATGTGTTAACAGATATACAGATCAAAGATATGATTATATCGATATACCTTTTCAGTTAAAACTATATGGACTAGACTTTATCTCTCAGGAGCATTTTCTTTTTAAATATTGATAATTAAGTGTATAAATTATTCTGAATAGTAGATTAAATTTTTTATTATGATGATATCCGTTTTAGATTAAAAGCATATCTAAATTCATAAAAAAAACTATGAATCTAATATCTAATTAGCCTTTTTATATTTAAACTATCGACATCAAAAAAAATGAATATTTAGAATTACAATATATTATAACTACTTGGAATCATAAAGAAAATGTTTCTACAAAATACAAACTAAATTATATTTACTCCAACTGAATATTCTAAAAATAGAACAGTATTGATAATATCTAAATTATATATTATTTGGTAAATATTCTAAAAGATAAACTGATCTTTTGAGATAAAAGATTATGTTATGATTTACTCCAACTGAATTTGCTTTTCGCGTGATATTATGTGATTTATGGTTTTTCTAAAAATAGAACAGTATTGATAATATATAAATTATATATTATTTGGTAAATATTCTAAAATTTATGTGATAATATTTATATTCAATCATTTTTGTTGTTGATAGTTTAAACTAAAAATTTGTACACCGTAGAGAGATATAAATTTAGTTTTATATAATGTGTGGCTACATTTAATCCAAATATTTTTCAATGCAATTATCGAGAGGTAAGCTTATACTCGAACAATAAATTACTTTGCTTGATTGAGCTAAACAACAAAAAAATTTAGATTTTCAAGCATCCAAAAACACATAGTAGCATCGATCATGACAACGAAATATTTTGATATTAGATATATTACCATCGTTTTACAAATATCATCCTCTACAGTTTTTACGTGTTCAAAAAGTATAATTTAAAATTTCTGTAATACCATTTCTTACACATTTTCACAGAAAACATGCATGAGGGCCTACGGATAATGATCATCCAAGGATTAGATACATAATGTGTGGAAGAAAGAGATCTTGAAGCTAAAATAAACTACATTGAACTATATCAGAAAGTCTTGAGTCTGTTCAAGAGTTTAGAATCACAAATCATCAAGGAGTGTTTTAAGAAAAATCAGAGAAAATCTTTCTTACATTGATTAACATATATCAAAGCTAAAAGCAAATACAAATCCAATTTTAAACGAATCTTATGAGACAATTAAGAACAAACACACGCACACACACTGTAACACACACCTCTGAGGTACATTATGCTAGTTCTAAATCAGCTGCAGGAATATTTACATAAAAGTTCATAGCTTTAAATCCTTACTCGTTCCTGCATTGCTCTCCAAATGGTGGCAGAAGAAGAGCCAATCTTGCCTTGTACCTCGCAATCCTCTTCAACCGTTCTTCTCTTAATCTGAAACCAAATCAAACCCACAACTTTGTTAGCAAAAACAAATTTTTTCATCTGCAATCACCAAGAAAACCACTTTGATGTAACGAAATATTGTGGGACTCACCGAGCCCGGACCTTCTTAGCTCGGTCCACATGTCTTTTCAAAAGATCAGCATCTGACAACTGTTTCACAGATTCCTTGTCCTGAGCTCATCAAAGAGTTGATATTAAATCATGAAACTTAGCATTACTATTCACGTAGCATTTCCGAAAGGAATAAGAAGAAAAACGAAACCTCCTTGTCTTCTTCACGATTTGGTTCTTCAACTGAATATTTTG
Source organism: Schrenkiella parvula (assembly GCA_000218505.1). Taxonomy (NCBI): domain Eukaryota; kingdom Viridiplantae; phylum Streptophyta; class Magnoliopsida; order Brassicales; family Brassicaceae; genus Schrenkiella; species Schrenkiella parvula. The sequence continues at coordinate 11,721,557 of CM001190.1, read as the reverse complement.
GCAAACTCGTCTCCATCACTTCCGCAGGCAAAGGCTTTGGAAAATATGTCACTGTATCGCTTCGCTGCTTCTGAACGCAATCCATTAAAATCCATGTGTCAATAATTTACATATATTCTACATTACATTACAAAAGCAAAACAGAAGTTGATGCGAACCTGAATTCCCTCATAAGCACCATTTCTCAGCCACGATCTACAGAGTGAATATAGAGAAGCCCCCTCTGTTATTCTAACCTGCAAAACAAGTGAAAAATATTTAAAAAATCCCCAATGGCAAAGCAAGCAGCTTCGAACGATAAAGTAAACCCAAAAGATAGGGAAAAAACTTTACCTTTCTTTTTCTAACAAGGACCAGCAACTCATCCCGGCTTCTAAACAACATGGAAAAGAAATGAAAACGTTAGAAAGTTTCTAAAGAAGATTCTAATTAGCTATGCATAGAGGAAAGAAGATAGTACCTCGCATTTTTACGCCCACTATTGTCTAGAATTGAAGTAGGGGGATGAGCAACCTAATAATTCAAAAACCAAAAAATTCATAAAATGTAACCGCAGACAAGGAGCCAAACAATTCAAACACTTGCTGAGATCTAATAGAAGTCTCAAGCTTTTCTCATCCCGTAAAAAAGAGTTTATAAGAGAATTGAGTATAACTGTAGATAGCAAAACTCGATGCACGCTACATTTCGTTATAAAGGAAGATCTTGAAGCTTCTCAAAAGAGATTTCTAATTGAACGACGGCAATATTTTGCTTTATAATCTGATCAAAAAGTTTAAACCTTGTTATCCATTATAGATTGCAATTCAGAAATATGAAAACACAGGTACATTTTAACTACAATCATCAAGTTAAATAAGAATGCCAAACACTCTATAAATTGACTAACACAAGCTAAAAGCTCTTAACATATGAAACAGACAAAGCAAAACAATTGATAGTCTACTCTCTTTCACCTTTTCGTCCCTCTTAGAACAAACCAAAATCTAATTTTTAAGAAATCAACCAATTGCACGAACCACCATCGTCCAGGAGTTAATACAAAGAATCAAATTTTTTTGTTCGATTAGAGAAGAAAACTAACTAACCCGAGGTTGCAAGAAGTGAGGAACTCCCTTCATGTGACCCGACCCGAGATGAGAAGATTGTTGTTGGATCTGAGGATGTGCGGCTCTCATGAACTGAATCATCGGATCCAAATTCGACCCTAGTTGTCCATTGTTGTATGCATAAACCGGCCGAGGAGAATACCCACCTGGACTACCCGCTGGATCCGCGACGGAACTCGAGTTCTGTCTTCCCGGTCGCGTCGGTAACCCTCGACCCGGAGAAGCAAGTGGGTGAACGAGACCTGAATGGTCTTGTTGAGGCTGATGAGGCAAACCGGCGACGGAATTCGGCCGCCTAACCGGGAAAGGATGCGGGTGAATATTCTGTTGAGGATGACGGTGAAGCGGAGCTATGGCTCTGTACAACGGAGCTGATGGCGGTTGAGAAGACGGCGTTTTGACTGTGTTAGGTTGTGTCACTGGAGTTTCCGATGCGGCGACGGTGGAACGCGATACCGCTACAGAGACGGAGGGATTAGGATTGGGATTGGGATCGGGATCGGGGGTAGACATTACTCCGGTGGATTGATTTTTGGTTTCGCAAAAATTTGGGGAGAAACGAGAAAAGATTTAAATTTGGTACCTTTATTTTCTCTACAGCTCTAAAACTCCAAAAGTCACGAAGAGCGGTTTTTTTCCATTTGGGTGAGAGTCATCAAGTGATGTTGTTCTCAAGTTCAATTTTGAAAATTTGGTTCGGTTTTTCGATTCGAGTCCGGTTTAGTTTCAGATTAATAATGTAGATCTTCATTGCTTGGTAAAAATTATCTAATTTTAAATTATAAACAACTAAATTTTTATTCGGTTACACAAAATTCGGTTTAGAAAAACTGATTATACTTAGATTGTATTAGTTCGGTTATAGTTGGACGGTTTTGGTTTGTTTTTTTAAGGGGGACATTTAGCTCTAAATCCAACTAGATCATGGTAGTTAGAAGTTTAAATCCGGACTAGGGTTGATTCCGCGCTATGCGCGGATTGTGTACATAAATTTTGGTTTTTTATGTCAGCTAAAAATGTGACGTTTATTTTGTAATTTCTGTAAATGATTAATTCTATTTTTATTGTTTATATCTATAATTTTTATTTTGTTTTATATTTTATGTAATTGTATAATAGAAAAATATGTATAGTTGTCTTCGTGTTTATATGAAGAAGATTATGTAATTTTTAAAAGAATAACATATTTGTGTGCATAAAAAATAAGTTACAAAATACTTATCGTGAAAAAAAAAACATTCTCGGCCGAATTCATATAGCTTTTATTAGTTTTGTCGGATGATAGTTTGCGTGAATCTATTTATGTTTCTAAATTAGTTTTCTTTTTTTTCTCCAGAAGTTTCTAATAACAGCAATGGATTTCTCAAAGTAATATCTTGTTGATAGAACCCCAAATAAATCCTATGAACTTTTACATTTTATGTCCGACTATTAAAATCCTATGAAGTAAAATCTTGTTGTTATTTCGAACCGTTCATCAACTCCACTCCACTCTATTTAGAAGATTGTGAACTATAAGGCAACTTGGAGGAGGTCTTTTGGGCAAGAAAGGAAAAAAAAATTGTGGTTCAGAAACAAAAACCGACTAAATTTGATATATTTTTTTATGCAAAAATCCTCTTTATGGCCCATTTATTTAAGTTGTCACATGTCTTTTTTTATGCAAAGTTTTTTGTTGATGTGTTTGTCACCTCTTAGGAGTCCCAAATATGGACTTTTATTTCTGTACATAAATTTCAGGGGTAAATTGATTTAATGAAAAATTTTAAGCATAAATATTTATGATTGAAAAATTGTGATTTAATAATTTATGATTAATAAAAAAGAGACTAATTTTTTATATAATTAATGAAAATATTAAAAAATAAGAAAATTAAGAGAGTTTTAATTGCTCAATGCCATGTGTCTTTATTTTAAACATGGTTTTTTGCCTATGTGGACCATCTAGCTTCAAATTGCAACTTTTAATTAGTAGAAATTATAACACAATGACAGCACTAATTAATACAAAGCATGAGATTACAAATATTGTCTGGATCCTCAACTCTTTTCTTTCCAATATGGTAATTATCAATTGATAATTTGAAAGCCGAGATCTTAGCCACAGCTCAGAAATGCGTTTATACATTCCGCAAAAACCAGATCTATAAAGATTTTACAGTCTACAGATATATTGGATATATTTAGCAGCACAAAAACAGAGGATTGGTCGATCATCTACAAAAAGATTTAAGATTTTGTAATGGCAAGCAAGAAGAAGCTTGTTCTTGTAAGAGGAATAGCAATGAGCATCGAGAGAACGTGAGTTTAGAAGCCAGCCCACCCCGCAGGTTGAGCAGCTTTCTGCTTCTCTCTCATCTTTGTGTTCCCAAATCTCTGTGAAGTGGAACTTACAGATCTTTGTGTTGCAGAAGCTGAAGCTGAAGATGGTGCAGCAGCTCTGAAGGACTCTGTCTCGAAACCCCATGGCTCAAAACCTTGGTTTGTTGGAGCAGGAGCTGAGGAAGCTGGTTTACTTTTGGTTCTCACAGACTGATTGATGGTACTGCTGTTACCCTTTGATGCAGATGCCAATACAGGTTTCGGTTCTTCACTAAAAGGTTGCCATGAATTTGGATCCGAGCTTCCGGTTGACCAATCAGACCTGTCTTGCTGAAGATCCCAAACAGTTCCTTCAACCTTATCTCTCTGTTTTAACAAGAACAATAGAATCTTAAGATGTAAAAAACTGATTCAATCTTATGTGTGGGCCTAACGCTTAGATTAGTAAGAACCAAGAAAGTACCGATGGAGTTGATGACGTGGAACGCATCCCTGGAGAGGTTTGGTTTTGTGAACAGTCTCTGCTCGGTGATGATGACACAGATTTAGAGGCAAGTGTTTGCTTGAGATCCTGCAATTCTTGCCTCTGCGATCTGCAAATGGCAGAAAGCTTTTCAAACTTCGCCATAATCTCAGCCTTCTCTGAATTTGTTTGCTTCAGTTCTTCTTTTAACCTCTCTATCTCAGCCTCCAATGCCTCTTCTTTTGCAGGTTTATTACCATTATCGAGCTTCGTGGTATCAAAGTCAGCAACAAACGAGTTAAAAGCGTCATCCTTCGACACTCTTGTCCTGTTATTGGTTGCAGCAGGACTCGAATCCTTCTGAGAAACTGTAGATTCAAACTCTTTATTTCTTTGCATACCACCACGGGCCTCTCCCCTCACAGGACTAGGATTTTTTGGATGATGACTATCCACACGAACTCTTTCGGATTTAGATGTGTTACTGTTGTGGCTGTTTGGTTCATCAAATATAGGCATGCTTTTGTTGTCTTCTGATACAACCGAGGTTTTAGCATGCTGAGTCGCCCAAAAGGCACCGAGTGGTCCTCCACTAGCTGATTCTCCAGAAGAGGGAGGAGCTGGCGGACTTCTACGAGGTACCGGAGAAGATTTATTTGCTGATTTTAATGAACCTGTCAAATTTCACAAGTATCAAAAGAAATCAAATCTTTCTTCGAGAGGCTATAAAAACTCAGGGTTTCCACACTATACCGTCATGGACTCCAGTAGATTGCATTTCAGGTGGTCGATCGGGTAATGACTTCTGTATATTTGCAGGAAGCTGCTCATTGACACGAAACCAAATCTGTAGATGGAAATGTTGTTAGCGGCATTGCAAGTTCCATCAAGCGAGAAGGAGCATTAATGAGAGCAAAGGTGCTTTTTTTTACCTGAGTAATATCTGGCCGTTCATGAGGTGAACCTTGAAGCATGTCTTTAATGAGATCCGTAACAGACGTACTGTATTTAGGCGATTCTGGTATACGATAGTTCCCATTTAATATCTGTAGCTTTGATTCTCCGTCAAATGCATTCTTGAAATAGCATATCCGAAATAAAAGACATCCAAGAGCCTATAATATTGCAAAAGAAAAAAAGAGAAAAACTTCAGTGCCTACCCCATTCACTAACGATCAGGAGAGAATTGAAATACGTTTCACATGACATACCCATATATCGACCTTCTCGCTTATAATCTCCCTTCGAAAGAGATCCCACATCTATTGCCAATAAAGATATTAATCAATCATCTTCTTAACCATTTTAAAAACTTGTATAGTCTGTATAAGAGCATATCTAAGTCAAACCTCAGGAGATCTATATGTTGGTGTTGTGTGTTTCCTGATATTATCTTCTTCAATGCCCATCTCTTCTGCCCTATCAAATATCTTGTGATTTGTTGAAACGCTTCCGAAATCACATAATTTCCACTGTCCATCTGAACTAAGTAGTAGATTCTCTGCTTTCAAGTCTCTGAGACAATTATAGCAACACCAATAATCAATTTCTACCGCTTGCTCATGTAAATACGAAAGAAATCTAATAAACCAACATGTATACCTGTGAGCAATGCGTGGGGATTGACAATGCATTGCAAAGACAGCATTACACACATCCCTGAAAATCGCAAGAGCTTGTTTCTCTTCAAAGTAACCAGCACCTCTGTGCTCAAGCACTTCTACAAGAGATTTACCGCAAAACTCCATAGCCAAAAGAGCTTCCTTCTTATTCCTCCCCATATCCAAGATACCGTGTGCGTAGAGTGTGACAACATTCGGATGTCCCTTGAGAGATTTCAGAACCGAGATTTCTTTCATTACGAGTTCAAGCGACTCCTCGTCGTTGCATATGATGTGCTTTAAAGCATATTGCTTTGATGCATGATTTGTATCTTGAGCTAAGTAAACGCTGGAGAAACCTCCTTCCGCGATGACGTTTCTTACATGAACTTTAAGATTTCCTATCTCGAGATATCTCCCCTCTAGACCCGCAGGTTCTTTCTGAGCAAACGGTTTGAACTTCCACATATTTGAATCAGTGGAAGTAATAAGAACGCTGCATAAACATAAAATTCGTTACCAAGGCAATACATTTCAGATAACAAAATCGGAGGTCCAGTGAATTGGGTTTATCCTTCCAAGGTATTCAAATACATAAATCAAACAAAGATGACGATCAAGCACTCAATATAAGGAACCATACGAATAAATAATTATATTCTGTGACTCAGAACGAAAACAATCAGAGAAATTACTCTTTGCTCAATGTTACAGAAGTGCATAGATGGAGCAAAAAGCTGAACCCTTGATTTCAGAGCTACCCGATCAACACACTATGAAACATAGAAACTAAGGAGCTCAAAAATACAAAAGGATTATTAAAGCAAAGCATATATAGTCATAAATCGAACTAGATCCTGTAATGAATCTAGCAACTATGGTCAGATACCAAATCAAGTTCATAGATTTTTTTTTATAATCATCAACCAGGATATCCTTGTAAATCTATAGGAATCCAGCTCAAAACCCACTTCACACAGTACCTTTAAATCAGATTCTGATTGAAATTTTAACATCGGACGAACACGATGAACATCAAACAACACTAATGCGTCTAACGATTAACCGCCCGGATGATAAAAAATCTGAAGCTTCCCGGAAACTCGAGATCTCACCCCAGAAACAGAAAGTCGGTAGATCAAATCCAAAACATATAGAGACAAAAATTGTACCTTTGCAGAAACCCAGATGCTGATCAAACCGAGGAGAGCCAAACCAATCGCCAGAATTTAGATTACCCAAAAATCGAAATCACAGTAGCTGCATTAAGATCTGCGTTGGCTTTTTGCGTAGAAAGGAGAAAACTTTAAAAAGGCAATTTAGAGAGAGAGAAATGAAGACGAAGAAGAAAGCGGCAAATCCGGGAATAGGAAGGTATAGTGAGATAAGAACATTTTGGTTTTGTATAAAGAAAAGCCTAAACCCAAAAAAGACGTGAACCTGAACGTGGACGTGACTCTCCCATATCCATTTTTATTTAAGATTATTGTCACATCTATTTCTTGATTGTACATGTTTTATAAGCACCTAATTTGTATATATGTTTTTTCAAATGTAAATGAGTGTGTACGTATAAAAAGTTAGCCTTTTTCTTAATGTTATCTGCGTTACAAAGACATATAGATGATTCTTGTTGCAAAATAACGAGATGATATGCACTTGTTGTTATGCTCTAATTCTAGAATATCCGTTCTTAATTATCATAGTAGATAAAACATTCATTTTAACCTTGGTTAATTCAGCATGTTGATAAGATGTTGTCTCAGTACTATCCGTGTTTAATTGGAATCGTAGGTGCTATAGTTAGAGAAAAATGAATATACTTTGTGGAAAAATTGTTCCTTTTTCCGGATGTGTTCTGTTTCCGGATTTTTTTGTTGTTGAGGTGCGTTTTCGGTTCATCTCGGAGTTCATGTATATTCGTTCGGCTTTGGCCTCTGCCGTTCTTTAGCAAAGTTGTGAAGCCTTTTTTTTTATCTCGGTGGCAAAATTGTAGTACTTTGAGTCTTATTTTATTCTAGCAGTTCTCTACTTTGTCGATTTCGATCCTTTGTGTTTTGTCAATTCCTTTTTTGGGTTTGTTTTCCTTGTCTGGGTTTTCGTTTTTTCGTTTGGATTTATGTTTACGTAGAACCAGTGTCTGACATTTGGAAAACTGCAAGTCATGAAGAAAAAAACAGATTGTTTTTCATGTTTTTTTTTTAAAAAAAAGTCAATTTACTTTATAAATTTTTTTGTGTATAAATAAGGGTCAGAAATCCATACTTGCTTTGTTTGAACTTAGAGCCAGTCATGTATGTACGGTATCTTCCCGTGTATGATAACGAGTTTAGATATTCGTCTTTGTATCTCTTTTCATATGTTTAATATAATTCCGAATGACAAAAAAAATACAGCTTGAGTCTAACGGTTTGGAAAACACATCCACAAATGAAAGTAAGAAGGTGCCTAAGAAAAAAAAGTTATGAGTGTACTAAAAAGTAAAATTGGTTCAATGCATGATCTACCTTCATAGTTTCATAGAAAACCTTCGTTGTAAACGTTGAATCCTGAGAAAGATGGAAAATTTCGCATAGTTTCTTAACGGTTGTTGTTGAATCGTTACCCGAGTGAAGCAATGTCATAATCTTAGACAAGAAGACGATGGTTTCTAATGATTAGAATCAATACATAACGTTGTTGAGTAAGTTTGTTTCAAAGACATTATCCTTCATACAATGCTTTTGTGAATGAAAAGGCTTGATGTGAAAAACGTTTTGCAACTTCAGTTAATGAGTGATAAGCTAGATGAGCTTCAGATAAGTGAAACAACACCAATCTTAAAATCGAATGATTATATTCTTACAAATTATCGCAAAATTCGAAAAACTGGTTTCCAGTAGATAAAGAAAGTTTTCTTCAACTAGTTATATTTCTTTTTAACATCTTACTCTGCATAAAAATATAGGAAATGGCGTAACTGTGAAGGGGTACTATGTATGGCCGTTCTTGGATAAGTTTGAGGAGCAACAATGATACTCTATGCGGTTCACGATGGTTTACTTTCAAAGACAACTTGAAGAGACACTTTAAGAATTCTGGCATTTGAGTCAAAACATTTTCTTCTTCACTAATTAAGTGAAAATTGGGAAAAAAACCATTAAAGAGAGATCGTGTTGTTTGTTTGATTACATGTGAAACTATATTAAACAAAAAAAGGGAAGAAAAAAAAAGCCTCTAAAGACGATTGGAATATTATAATGTTAAAGCTTTGAGCAAGGTATTAGAATAATCTCTTCAAAGTCATTAAAATGCATTTCGTGTTGTGTATTGGACAATGACACTCGACCAATACATAAATTTGAATCATAGTAAACAGAGAAAAATAGTTAAACAAGTTTTCTAACGTTTTGTGACCAATGAATTATAATTAGTTTATTAATCCTATAGAAGACAACCCTCATGACCAAAACCAAACTATAGTGAGCTGAAAGATGTCAAAATTCTATTTGGATTTGAAGATTAATAACAAAACTTAAAGTAAAGTTAGTACGAATCGGTTTGGTATGACTTTGGTTTCGATATGATTTTAAATAGAAACAACAACTTTATTGTACGAAAATTTTCAATTTTAGTTTGACTATTTTTGTTTCTTCAATTGGAATTTATAGTATCTGTTTTGGTTAATGAACTTACGACGATATATGGGTGTTATTCAGTTATGAATTTTTATCGAATTTAAATCCAATCAAAATCTATTATTGTTCAATTAATGATTTTAAACTTATATCACAAAATCCAGTGTTGGTGGAACATATACTTATAAATCATGCTTAAAAAACTGAGTTAAGATTTCAAATATTTCACTAAAATCTAGTGTTATCTGAAACTAATGACTTTTCCTTTTTGCTTTTGAATCATTTATGAAATGATTTTAATAGAGTTTTATGAATAAATTATTAAAAACAAAGACCATTATATATTATGAAGATACAATAGTACTATAACTTATCCTATAGCCAAACCAAAGATGTCCCACAAAATAGGAGTGTAACACAAGTAAAGCCATGAAATCCCTTTAACTTAATACAACATTTGAAGCTTCCTTTCTATAAATAGAAGACTGCTTGGGAAGAAGATGAGGCATAACAAAACAATAATAACATTCACAAGGAAACCATTAATACATAATGGCTACTAGTACTCTCACGCTCTTCCTAGGATTCTTAGCTCTAACGAGTACCCTTAGCTTCAACGCCGAAGCTAGGCCTCAACCAAGTGATGAGGATCTCGGTACCGTCGTTGGACCTCACACTAGATTTGATGACGATCTTGGCACCGTGATTGGACCGCATGTGAATGAAGACATGGACATGGGCACCATCATTGGACCGCACACCAACATAGATTCAATGGACCCCACGCCATTTTCAGATGATGAACTGGGCACCATCATTGGACCCGAGTTCGAGATCCACAAGCAAGATTTCCCCAAAGATTTCATCTTTGGGACATCTGTTTCCGCATATCAGGTCAATATAGGTTTGATATTATACACATTATATTCACAAACATTATTGCATAGATAAAATAATCTTCATATTTTCGCATTGGTTTGGGTTTTAGGTTGAAGGTGCGAAAAAGGGATCTGGGAGAGGCTTGACAACATGGGATGAGTTTACACACATGTTTCCTGGTACAACTTAGGGGTTTTTTAAGTGATTATAAATTCGGACACTAACTATAAAATAATGAAAACAAACATGCATGCATGGCCAGTCTAGTTTTAATAAATGGTTATCGTTTAAATCTTTGAAATGATTTCTCTTCAGACAAGGTTGAGCAAAATAGTGATGGAGATCTCGGAGTCGACTTCTATACCCGTTACAAGGTATGTCATTATTTACAATTGGTATAATGGTTTTATAAAACAAATGGTTATTTTGCTTTTCATATGTATTGAAAAGAGTGCGTGGGATGTGATATTGTAGGATGATATAAAATTAATGAAGGATTTAAAAACGAATGGGTTCAGATTTTCAATCTCATGGACCAGAGTCTTGCCTAGTAAGTCCTTCGCATTCTTCCTTTTAGTTATATTAACCAAAACCACATTATATTATTAATAATCTAAATCTATATTGAAAAGATGTAATATTATTAATAATTTATAGCTCGTGCATATATCAATTTTCAGATGGAAAGATAAGGAAAGGTGTAAACGAGGAGGGAGTGAAGTTCTACAACGATCTTATAAATGAACTTATAGCCAATGGTTAAAAACCTTATAACAACTTATGATTTAAAATGTTTAACCTAATTATGCCAACTTGTTATTACAGTACTAACTGTTGTTTTAATCACTTGTAATAATAATTGACAGACATTCAGCCCGCTGTTACTCTCTTTCACTGGGAGTCTCCATTTGCTCTAGAAATGGAGTACGGGGGTTTTCGAGACGAAAGAATTGTGTAAGTAATTTTGCAGATAAAAAGATCTTCAATTTTTTTATATATATATAATAACTGATGCTAATAAATTAATGTAAATACTTAAATGTAGAGAGGATTTTCGGGAATTTGCAAAATTCTGCTTCGAGAGATTTGGAGATAGGGTGAAGAACTGGGCTACATTTAACGAGCCATCGGTATACAGCGTCGCGGGTTACTCGAAAGGTAAGAAGGCACCAGGACGGTGCTCCCCATGGGAAACCCTCAAATGTCCATCAGGAGATTCATCTGAAGAGCCTTATAAAGTTGCTCATAACCAAATTCTTTCTCATCTTGCTGCGGTTGAAGAATTCCGAAAATGTGAAAAGGTTGGTGCTATAATTTTTTTTTGATATATATACCATTGTTTGTTATGAAGCACGGGAACGCCACTACACCAGCGTTTCCCGTTTCCGAAATGTTTCGGAGACAGAGATGTGGTAAAGACGCTGTCAAAATATTTCGGTCACGTTTAAAAAATCAGGGACAGCACCGGTTGGAGGGGACGATTCGGTTTGTTGATGTATACGGTTCAGAAATGGTTCCAATTATTTTTTAGTAAAAATAATTGAAAAAAAATAATTGAAAAAAAAAAAAGACGTAACAACTTTGCCTAAAAATCATAAGTTTTATTTTAACATTCGATATCAAACCATTGTTGCTTTTAAGAACGTACGATTGAAAAAAATAAAAAATAATCCTAAGATTTATTAAGTCAAGTCCCATTAAAGAAAAATTTGCTCTCTCGTTAATTCACGTATCTTCTCTTTTCTTAAGTTACAATTTATTTGTACATAAGTTTTTATAAAAACAGGAAATGCCGTTTGAACTATTTGATTTAAATATTTGGAAGTAACCAATCCTACACTTCAAGTCATCAAATTGTTCGATAATGTATTTGTTACGTTAAAAATAATATAGTGCCAAGAGAAAGGAGGGAAGATTGGGATAGTGTTGGTATCTCACTGGTTCGAGCCTAAAGATCCAAATTCGAGTGAAGATGTGGAGGCAGCAAGACGATCTCTCGAGTACCAACTCGGCTGGTGAGTTTATATTTTGTAGTATTTTATCACTCTTGCGTTGCATTAGTACCGATCTTAATATGTATTCATGTTTCATGATTAATTTAAAATAATGTTTGATATATGTAAGATGTGACATAATTAAAATGCTTTCTGAACCACGGATGAACAGGTTTCTTCGTCCTCTCACATATGGACACTATCCAAAGGAAATGCAGAAAGATGTAAACATCCGATTGCCTGAATTTACCGAAGAAGAATCTGAGAAACTCAAAAATTCTTTGGATTTTGTCGGATTGAATTACTACGGAGCATTTTTCTCTACACCTCTCACCAATGTCAATTCATCGCAGCTTAGTTATACGTCCGACATGCGTGTGAAATGGACAGGTACCACAACCTTAATTAATCGGGTTTTTTTTTAAATGATCCATTCGCTTTGTAAAACTATGACAATAGCATACTTATGAAAAATAATGATCACTTTGTTTCTCCTTGGTTCCTGCAGTTGAGCAAAACCATTCACCACATCTCAAGGTATTTGTTTATACTGTTTGTAATAATTAATAAATAAAACATCTAGATTATGGATTTCACTTGACAGTTCAAATTTGTCAAGTGCATATTGTTTTTTTATAGAAAATACTTCACCTACAAAGTTAGTAAAGTGGATGACTTTTATAATTTCATAAAAAGAAATGAGTTATCAACCTATGTCTTTATTAATATTTGCAGTCCACTTCCATGGGGATAGTGATATATCCAGCGGGTTTGATGAATCTCTTGAAACATATCAAAGACGAATACATGAATCCAGAGATTTACATTATGGAGAATGGTAACCAATTATCAATATATGTATACATATTCATATACATATATGTGTGTGACTGAGTAATAACTAATTAGTATGATGATGAGATGGTTTTTTTTGGTAAAACAATATTCTAATTCATATTAAATTGATAGGAATGGACGAAATCGACGATGGGAACAAGACCGTAACGCAAGCTATAAACGATTATGGAAGAAAAGAGTTCATCAAAAGTCACATCTTAATCATGGCCAAATCCATCAGGTATATATAGCAGAAAGCATACGAACATTTTCTTTGGCCCTCTTACAATGTTGATGGTTTGTTCGCAGGATGCACAACGTGAGGCTAAAGGGATACTTCATATGGTCGTTAATGGACAACTTCGAGTGGGAGAGAGGGTATAAAATAAGGTTTGGGCTCTATTACGTAGATTTCAGAGATAACATGAAACGATATATGAGGTCATCTGGAAAATGGCTAAGCGAGTTTCTTGATTCGAAAGAGTCTCTCCATAAATGCTACTTCGAGGGCCATCGTGAGAAAGGATATGCTCCTAAGTTGTTCGACAATGAGTATTTGGATCCTGATAACTTGCGTCTAAGATATGCGAGTGATTTTATGTGAAAGGATGGTGAAATGTGATATGATCATCGATCTACTATTTTCGGTTTAAGTCAAGCCTCAGCTAATCATATAGTTTATAATATGTAGTGTACGCTCAGAATAAGAAGAATAAAAGCTGAGATGGTCATATGTATGTATGTTTTTTTTCTATATATGTGTGTGTTTGTTTGTGTCTGTATGCACATACTAATAATGAATAAAAAAACTATGATGGAACGTTTATACGAAATCAGACGCATGCAAGTACAAAGACAACGAATTTTCTTTCCCATCTAAGTTTCCTTTTGGATAAATCAGTAGATTCCTGGTTGAAATGGAACATGTGATACGAAAAAGTTCATAATATAACACAAATTAATGATATACAACCTCAACTTTACAATTTATAAGATGTTTTACTCGTAATCCTTCTTCTCCATGAATTGCTTTTCGTGCATCATAACGCACCAAAGGAACTGATAATACAACAAATCTCATCATCGAATCATCAAAGTCTACCTTACTATTCTTGCAAGTTTCAATATATGATGAAGTATTGAATGTTTATCACATATCGGTTTCAAACTAATTAACTATAATTAATTAGCTTTTAAAATTAAGTATTGAATGTTTATCACATATCGGTTTCAAATGATTATGTATCCAAAAGGTCTCGAAATTGTTACACGGTACAATAATCCAATGACTTACATCACTGAGAATGATAACTTAATATCAAAAACAATTAGTGATGATTTAAAGATAGTTCGAGGCTCCGGAAGTTATTTAAGAAAACTCAAAATTTTAGTTGCACATTCTGTTATCTTGATTTTTAGAAAACATATTTTCGGTTTGGATTTTATTTGTTTTTTTCTTTGAAAATTTTATCATTGCCATCTAACGAAGCATTGAAAGATGATACGTGGATAAATTCGATTCTATGAAGGACACTTAAGGCAAGGCATATACACAATGCTTTTGTGAATCAAAAGGCTTGATGCGAAATAACATAAATCTTGTTGCAACTTCAAGTGATAGAGTCTTAGTCCGGATAAGCTTCAGACAGGGGAAAGTACATAAATCTTGAAATTTAATGACCTTTTTTTATAAATTGTTGTAAGATTCGAAAAACACTTGTTTCAATAGATTTTTTTTGTTAACTAATTATACTTTTCTTAACATATCACTATATATATAAGGCTACCTTCATCTATAAGTTTCTAAACAAGTATCTCAATTATTAATATAATTAAAAAATCGAAAAGTAAGAGAAAAGGTAAAAATTTTGAGAAACCTTATCTCAAACAAGAAATTTTGAGAGATTCATTAGATACTATAAAGCCACTTGTCAATTTATTATTGATTAGTTTTTTATAATATTAATATTTAATTATATAATTTAATTATATAAAATTATTAATATCAAATTATTAAAAACTCTGGTAAGGAATGGCGTGAAACTTTGAGAGGTAACACGAATACATCATCGATTTAAAAGACTGTTTGAAGAGTCACTTTAAGGATTCTTTTTTTTTGGTAAAAGATTTTAAGGATTCTTGGCCTTTCTCTTTTTCTTTTTCTTTTTGTGCGCTCTTGTTCTTTTGTTCAAACTTCAAACATTTCATTCTTTATTACGTGAAAAATAAAGTTTTCATATGAAACTATATCAAAAGTTGTTTCCTTGATTTGTTCATTTGTTGTCTGGTTTGGGTTTCCAAAAATAAATAAAAAACAAACAGCGGTTCGACCATTATATGCAGTTCGTTTATTTATAAAATCAATGCGTCTCTTATTGTCGCGCCAATGACTACAAAATGTGGTGAATAAAGGACGCAGATGAAATGACAGGTGTGTGCTACCAAGACGATTGGAATATTATATATTAAAGTTTTGAGCAAGGTATTAGAATAATCTTTTTAAAGTCATTAAAATGCATTTCGTGCCGTGTTTTGGAAAATGACATTTGACCAATTCAAATATGAATAATTAAAAAGTATTACACAACTAAAGAAATTTTTTAGAAAAAATAATTACAATGAGCTAAAAAAAATAAATAAGTATTATAAAGTAAGAGATCATTATTAAAATAATTTCAAAATTTTGGTTAACTACTAAAACAATTTTTTTTGCCGATAAAAAAACTAAAACAATTTTTTAAGTACCAAAGTACTAGCACCGTTTAATAAATCTACAACAAAAATAAATAACTACCACATCGAAAAAATAATTTTACAAAATAATTATATTGTTCTAATAATATATTTATCGTTTACGAGTCCAAAGCTAAATCTACTAATTTTAAATAAATTTATTATTTTGTTAATATATCTATCAAACTAGACAATAGACTTCTTTTGACGTATTTTCTTTTTTTATATGGCAAAAAATAATAGTATTTTTGTAAATATATTTTTTGTCAATAATAGAAAAAAAAGCATTAGATATTAGAGATTGTTTTAATAATTACTAATGATTAGCATTGCTTTAGTTCATATATATTTTTCAAAGTTGTTTTAACAATTCTCCCATAAAGTAAAATAACATATAATAACTACTTATTATTTTACAAACCTCATTTAGTAAATAATTTTTTGACAAAAAGCCTATCTATGTGCAGCTGCAAGGTTGACAACGATAAATATTTCATCATAAAAAATTAGTTTAATGAATTTGGAAAATAGTTACCATTTACCTAACTTAAAAAAAAGATTAATATGGAGTATACATTTAGTTTCGAACTAAAAAATCAGTTTCAACGAATTTAGTTTCGGTTTCCGGACATAATGACACCATACTTAATTATTGCTGTAGGCAAGCATTTAATGTTTCTAACAAAAAGTAATTCTTTATTATATATATATTTTTTTTTAAACTACTTATGGCGTATGTTGAATACACGAGTACTATAGAATTTGTCCTGTAAACAAAGCAAAGATGTCCCAGAAGATATGAATTTGTTTGGTATGATTTTGGTTTCATGAATTTGACTCTAAGTAGAAAAAAATTAACTTCAATTGAACTAGAATTTTGAAATTTAGTTTGACTTGTGTGTGTGTGTTCGGTTGGAATTTAGTTTCTGTTATCGATATGATGAACTATTTATTGTTAAATGCTCTCATTTTTATATTTTTATATACAAAGAGTACAACAATACTAAAACTTCTCCTATAGCCAAACCAAATATGTCCCACAAAATATGAGTGTAACAGAAGTAGAACCACGAATTCGCTTTCACTTAATACACCAGTTAAAGCTTCCTTTCTATAAATTGAGGACTGCTTGGGAAGTAGAAGAACCATAACAAAAAACTAATAACATTCACAAGAAAACCACTCATATCTATAATGGCTACTACTATTCTCACTCTTTTCCTTGGCTTTTTAGCCCTAACGAGTACCCTTAGCTTCAACGCCGAAGCTAGGCCTCAACCAAGCGATGAGGATCTCGGTACTGTCATTGGACCTCACACTAGATTTGATGACGATCTTGGCACCGTGATTGGACCGCATGTGAACGAAGACATGGGCACCATCGTTGGACCGCATGTGAACGAAGACATGGGCACCATCGTTGGACCGCATGTGAACGAAGACATGGACATGGGCACCATCATTGGACCGCATGTCAACCTAGATGATGAATTGGGTACCATCATTGGACCCGAGTTCGAGATCCACAAGCGCGATTTCCCCAAAGATTTCATCTTCGGAACATCCGTTTCCGCATATCAGGTCAATATATTCATTTGACGTTATAGACATTCCCCATTTTATATTCACATACATTATAACATAGACAAAAGAAAGTTATCATTTTCGAATTGGTTTTGGGTTTAAGGTTGAAGGTGCGAAAAAAGGATCTGGGAGAGGCTTGACAACATGGGATGAATTTACACACATGTTTCCTGGTATAGATTACAGTCTTTTTTTTTTTTGTGTTAAGAGATGTAATGAAAACTTAGGATACATGAAAGAGCCAAAATGGAGAAATTGAATCGGAATGACCAAAATGAGACAATTGTATCCGAGCACTTCATGCTACCTTATCCGTTTTTGTGTTGTCGGTTAGTAGTTTATGACAGTTTTACAAGGAACATGGCCAATATTGTCTATTTTACTAACGCATATGTATTATAAGTGGTTATAGTTGATTTTTTTTATACTATCCTCTCTTTGCTTGAAAACTTATATAATCCCTTTTATTGTTAGTTTTAAACTCCCAATTGTTCTAAAAATAAAAATAAAATATATCCCCATTGATGTGGTAATTCAGACAAGGTTGAAAAAGCTGGTGATGGAGATCTCGGAGTCGATTTCTATACCCGTTACAAGGTACGTCTTTTTTTATAATGGTATGCTTTCATATAAATTATACGGTAGTATTTTTATTTTGATATATATATTGATAAGATTGCTGGGGATGTAATATTGTAGGATGATATAGAATTAATGAAGAAGTTGAAAACGAATGGGTTCAGATTTTCAATCTCATGGACCAGAGTCTTGCCTTGTAAGTCCATCACATTCGTCCATGCAATTAATTAATCAAACCACATATTATGTCGAATCTAAATCTATATTGCAGAAATGTAAAATTAACAATAATTTTTTTAACTCATGTATGTGTATCTATATTAATTTTCAGATGGGACGATAAAGAAAGGTGTAAACGAGGAGGGAGTGAAGTTCTACAATGATCTTATAAATGAACTTATAGCCAATGGTTAAACATCTTATTGCTTATGATCTCATATAAGTCTTGTATGTTTTGACCTAATTATTCCAACTTGTCAATATAGTAACAGTATAATAATTGACAGATATTCAACCAGCGGTTACTCTATTTCACTGGGAATCTCCCCTTGCTCTAGAAATGAACTACGGGGGTTTTCTAAGCCCAAAGATTGTGTAAGAACATTTGTCTATAAGACTTGTTTCAGGACTTCATGTTCTAGTCCAAACAGTGATAATTATTAAATTATTTGAATTCCCTAACCATATTTGTTGCTAACAAGTTAATGTGAGTATTTTTTAACGTAGAGAGGATTTTCGGGAGTTTGCGAAATTCTGCTTCGAGAGATTTGGAGATAGGGTAAAGAACTGGGCTACATTTAACGAACCATCAGTATACAGCGTCGCGGGTTACTCGAAAGGTAAGAAGGCACCAGGACGGTGCTCCCCATGGGAAACTCTCAAATGTCCCTCAGGAGATTCATCTGAAGAGCCTTACAAAGTTGCTCGTCACCAAATTCTTTCTCATGCTGCTGCGGTTGAAGAATTCCGAAAATGTGAAAAGGTTAGTGGCAGTAATTTTGATATATATATATATAGAAAACCCTAAACCCTTAATCTTAAACCCTATATATTTAGTTTGTTCGATAATTATTTTGTTACGTTTTTTACAAAAAATATAGTGCCAAGAGATAGGAGGGAAGATTGGGATAGTGTTGGTAGCTCACTGGTTCGAGCCTAAAGATCCAAATTCGGCGAAAGATGTCGAGGCAGCAAGACGATCCCTTGAGTTCCAACTCGGCTGGTGAGTTGTATTTTGTTATCTTTATGAGTTTCGATTATGTTTAATATATGATATGTATTCGTTTTGAACAACGAATGGACAGGTTTCTTCGGCCTCTCACATATGGACAGTATCCATCGGAAATGCTAGAAGCTAGCGGAGTGGAACCCTTTGAAGCAGAAGAATCTGAAAGACTAAGAGGATCTTTGGATTTCGTTGGAATAAACTACTATGGAGCTTTTTTCTCTACCCCACTCGCCCATCTCAATTCATCGCAGATTAGTTATGGGTCCGACATGCGTGTGAACTGGACAGGTACCACAACCTTAAATCACTTAGATATTTCTTTTCCAAATGAAATGTTTTGTCCAATTCTCTCAATAAATATATAATTTCATTATGCAAAAGAATGATATCTTAATTTGCTTCTTCTTGCTTCTTGCAGTTGAGCAAAACCATTCACCACATCTCAAGGTACTCCGGACAATTCCTCCTTCTAAGATATAGATTTTTTCATATGTACAATCATTATATATATTTATAAATTCCCTTGTTTAATTTGCAGTCAACCTCAATGGGGATAGTGATATATCCACTGGGTTTGTTGAAGCTCTTGAAACATCTCCAAGATGAATACATGGATCCAGAGATTTATATTATGGAGAATGGTAACCAATTAACAATATACAAATACATACTCATATGTAATATATGTGTGTATGTGTGTGACTAATAAATTACTAATTAGTATGATGATGACATGGTCTTTTGGTACAACAATATTCTAATTCAAATTGAATTGGTAGGGATGGACGAAATCGACGATGGGAGCAAGACCTTAACGGAGGCTACAAACGATTATGGAAGACAAGAGTTCATCAAGAGTCACATCTTAATCATGGGCAAATCCATCAGGTACATATAACTAACTAATAGTTTTTAATAAATTATTTTTAAAATAGCAAAAAGCATACAATCATTTTCTTTGGCCCTCTTACAATGTTGATGGATTTTTTCGCAGGATGTACAATGTGAGGTTGAAGGGTTACTTCATATGGTCGTTAATGGACAACTTCGAGTGGGAGAAAGGGTATAAAATAAGGTTTGGGCTCTATTACGTAGATTTCAATGATAACATGAAACGACATATGAGGTCATCTGGAAAATGGCTAAGCAACTTTCTTGATTCGAAAGAGTCTCTCCACAAATGCTACTTCGAGGGCCATCGTGAGAAAGGATATCCTCCTAAGCTGTCTGACAGAGAGATATATGAGTATGGGAACCAACGTATAACATACACGAGCGATGTTATGTGAAAAAATGGTGAAAGTATGATATGATCTTCGATCTACTCTTTTTGAGTAGAGCCAAGCCTGATCAGCTAATCATATAGTTTATAACATATATACTATGCTCATAGTAATAAGAATATGACCTGAGATGGTCATATATCTATGTTCTTTAATGTATGTGTGTGTTTGTCGGTGTTTGTATGCACATGTTAATAATGAATAAAACTACGACCGAATGTTTTCTTTTAAACTACGGAAACCTCTCACACTCTCTTGTGTTCTTCTTCTCAATTTGCATATAAATTAAGTAACAATATTCAAAGTCAGCATCCAGTGCTTGGGAGAGCCCCAAACTTGGAGTCAATGCTAAAGTGGGAAAAGTGTCTTTTACTCCCAAAAAGATTCATCCACTCTTTCACGTTAGCATATTCAAACTATATCATAAAGATGATTTAGACCAAAGTCGGATCTATCAACTTGGCCACCATTTATTACAGCCAATTTCTATGACAAAAATATTAAAAAGTGCTCAAAGCTAAAGTAGTTCGCAAGTATGATGTTCTGTACCAGACACACTTCCTCGTCAAATAAAAATAGTTGTATGTATCGTAGACAATATAACAGTCGAAAAGTGAATTTTGATAACGTATGAACCAGATATAGATATTTACCGTGAAGATAGTGTTACCAAATTAAATTGGGGAGAATGTCAAGGACCCAATTGCTTCAGTACCTAAATAGACCGGACCATGGAAGTTATCTATTATCAATATTTTTTTCTCTTTTAACTTTTTTCATCAAAATATAGATATTCTTAAAAATCTGTCTCAATCATTATATCAATCTTTACAAACCAGTCCTATAATTATCAGTATTATATAATAATTAAAACCCTGTTTTCTATATTGACTTTTAGATAAACTAATCTCTATCGTCCATTTTTAAAAAGTTTTTTGTATAAATAAAAGTGAGATTTCTCATATGTATTAGTCCAATCATTTATTTTAATATTAGAACAATTCAAATATTTGTTGACTTCTTTTCAAATTATTTTATAATAAAATTTGAATTTTTTTATGAACCAAATTGCCTAATTTATTTTACCGATGTAAAAAGAGGCTAATACCACACAGTTTTGATCTCAAAAACTAATTTCATGACAAAAGAAAAATTAAATTAAATTAAGGCAAAAACTGAAAAACAGAACACAGGAAAAAAAACGAGAAACAAACTCGAGAAACAAACTTGAGAAAACAAAATTAATTAAAACGAATAAGATATGTAGCCCTACATATAATTAAACTCATGAACCATGGTCAAGCATATATCCTCATCTTGTTAATCACTTTGTAAACATCATCCACGTCATCGTCGTCGTCATCTTTGACCTCCTCCACACATCGCTCATTATCGTCCCGGAGACTGCCGTCGCCGCCGCCACATCCTCCTCTGCTAACGACGTCAGTAGCATTAGACTCGACTCTCATGAAGAAAGTGCACAAGAGAAGTGTTAAGAGGCAACATATGATAAATTCTCTAGATGCAGCCATGGATCAGACACTTTCTCTCTCTCTCTCTCTTTCTCTTGTCTAAAACAAATTACAATAGACTAATCGAGCTGCTTTAAAAGCTTTGGTCTTTTGTTAATGTGTTTTCTCTTACAACTATGCTTATATAAGAAATGTAATTTACTATTAATGGTATAAAGAGTTTTCCTTTGCGCTAGTCTTAAGGCTACCTAAACTGTTGCAGTGTTTATAAACTTATCTCTCTTCCATAATAATTACTTGTTTAGAAAACTAACTTCTTTAATTTGGCTGTGAATATTCAAAGTTGAATTAATTATGTCGCTAAATGTCATCTTCCGTCGACAATAAAAGTCATCATTAGCTGTGATAATGGTATGGTACGTTTAAGTTACATCTTTATGAAGGAGTGTGAAACTTGGTTTTGCACCTTAAGTTTCATGGTGCGGCATGACCATTATTGCACTATACTTATAGGATAGGTAAAATATCTTAAATTTGTTATCCGATCTGATCTGAAAATAAGTTATCCATAAATTTTGGATCCAGATGCAAATAAATAAATTTAAAGATTATGATATCCATATCCAATCTGGATGTTTTTATAAATATTTTTAACATATATAATAAATTAAAAAAATATTTTAAAATATCATCATAACAAAAAAAATTATTTATAAAAAATTAGAGTGTAATTTTGAATATTATTATAAAAAATTTCTCAAATAATCAATTTAATTGGTTTATATTTAATTTTTCTTTATTTTTTTTAGTAATTTAATAAAATTTTAAATTTTTAGATTTAATAATATTTTTTCGAATTCAACAGATTTTGAATTGGATCCGAGTATCGTCAAATTTGAAGATATCCGATTGTGCCAAGTTGGGCTTAACAATTCTATTTGATAAGGCCCATAGAAAAATCAAAAGAAAATTGTCGAGTCCAATAAAGGTCCAGTGTCACCATATCTTTCTTTCACCGCGAATTTCTCTCTGATCGGAAAACATCTCCTCCTCCTCCGACGACGACGACAACACCACCGTCCTCCGTCATGACGGAGATTGACGCGTTGTTTGAATCGATCAATGTTCGGGACCTTCTCGCCGGACACGATCTCAACGATCCGACGACTCCATTATCGGCGCCGGATCTCCGTCTCCTCATTAACCGTTTGGAGTCTCATTCCCTCCGGATCAAGTCCAAAGTTCAGTCCTACCTCGTCGCCCATCACTCTGAATTCTCCGAGCTTTTCTCGACCTGTCAAGACGCCGTCTCCAGGACTCGCCTGATCTCCGACAACGTCTCCGATCTCCTGCAGTTAATTTCCGACCGTCCGATTGATGTCGAGATTCGCAAAGTAGTTGATGAAATAACCGAAAAGACGAAAGAAGTGAAACTGAAGAGAGAATCGCTTGATTTACTGAGTGCGATCGTAGGAATCGGCGAGGCATTGCAGGAAACGAAGGAAGCTCTGAAAGGCGGACGTTTCAGATTCGCCGCTGAGAGAACCAGAGAACTGAAAGTCGTATTGAGGATTGGCGAAGAGGAAGAAGGAGAACCTGTTGCCTACGTTTTGCTTAGGAAAGAATGGTATGATTGCTTTGATGAGGTGAGCCAATTGGTAGTTTCGTCGTCAAAATTTCATCCGCATTTGAATTCTTCTGGGCGCAATAAAAATATATTTTTTTCGTCTGAAACGGAAAGCAATGAGTTTAAAGTTTTCATTTTTGATTTTCTGACCTCGCGGAGTTTTCTTAAGTCTATCATCTTCCATTTGTTTGTACCTAAGAGAACTAGTAGAATGTGAGGGTTTAGAAGAACTGTGTCTGTGTTTGTAGATTCAAGAGGTGCTTGCAAAATTCATGGAAAGTGCAGTGCGTTTCGAGCTGGACTCGCGTAAGCTCATGATTAATTATCAGCTAAGCGTTGGTGAGACTACTGGAATCGCTCTTAGTAATGTTCTCGAGGCAATGGAGGTATGAATGTGATTCGAATTCTATATCTAGCGAAAATCATAGCAATTTCAATACTTTTTCTTCTGTATGAATCATTCGTTTTCACGCTATTTGAGTTTTGACTTCTGGATTTTCTTAGGTGATTGGAATGTTAGACTATGGGCTTGCGAAAGCAGCTGACTCAATCTTCAAGCATGTCATTACCCCAGCTGTAACTCATGCATCTACCTTTGTTGCTGTAGAAGATTCATGTAAAATCTCAGGGGAAATAACCGAAGCTACGTTAAAGCTAGATCAATCCTCAAATCATAAGGTAGCAATTTCTATGACACAGATGAGATCTACCCATAATCCATCTCATGAATTCTTTCTTTTTCTCTAGCCTGTAAGCTATGTGCTTCTCGTCTTTTCTGCATTGTTCCTTTGGCTTCTAATATTCTAAATGCTTACCTTCTTGAATCCAGACTGAAGATGTGGATGGAGATGCAATATATTCAGGAATTCTCAAGGTTGTTAAATTCATCTGCAGTTCTTTGTGCTTTGGAAACGTTGCATGGATCCATTCTTTCGGGAGATTGACATGGCCGAGGATATCAGAGCTAATTATTTCTAAATTTCTTTCGAAGGTTCGTTTTTATTACTCTTACGGTAGAGAGAAGAACACTCTTCTCCTTTTCAAACTTCAACTGTAGGTTGTTAAAAGCTGGTTGTTCCCATTGGAGTCAGGTTGTCCCAGAAGATGCTTCAAAACTTGCGGACTTTCAGAAAGTTATTGAGCGGACCTCTCAATTTGAAACAGCTCTAAAGGAATTAAATTTTGTTTCACCATCTGATGCGGAGGGAAGGCTCAGCAAATATGCGGAAAATGTTGAGGTTCATTTTGCATCTAGAAAGAAGATAGAAATTCTAGCAAAAGCAAGAAATTTGCTGTTGCATTGTAACTTTATGATTCCCCAGGTAAGCTTTGGTTATCGACATATTTACCGCAACAAGCTTTTTATGTTAAATCATGACTGTGGTATCCTTTTTCAGGAACTTGCTATGACGGATGCCAGTTCTAAGTCTGATGCTATGGAATCTTTAGATGTGAATTCTTCCAAGCACATTGTTCGTTTAATTTTTTCGTCTGAAATGTGTGTGGTGTCTAAAGCTGCTTCTCAACTTATGCATCTGGTGCATAAGACTCTCGAGGTAGTTCATGCAGACTTGTACAAATCAGTATTAGCATTTTATTTAGACATGGTTGGGGTAATAAACTCATTTTTCCTGCAGGATGTTTGTGTGTCTTCTGCAAGGGTTGCTTCAGAGTTCTACCATGCTGCTCGAGATTCCATACTTCTATATGAAGCTGTTGTTCCCGTCAAGGTCAGTGAAAGAAAAGATTCAAATAATTGAATCAGTATGGTGATTATCATCACATGAAAATCTCTCACAAATATGTGCAAAGTCTCATCTCTTCTTCATTGCTCTCTCGAAATGTGAAGTTAGAAAAACAACTCAATGGCATCAATCAGGCTGCTGTTCTTCTGCACAACGATTGTTTATATTTGTTCGAAGAGATACTTGGACTTGCTTTTGAGGTATGAGCAGATGTGTTTTATGCAAAACAAACCACTGTTTTTGAATTTTCTTTCTTTGATTGAGAAACCGGCGTTCTCTTCTTAAACAGCTTTATTTATCAATGCTTCTTCTCTGACTATATCATCATTTTTGTTCACAGTATCGTGCCAGCTTCCCTAGCTCCATCAAGGAATATGCAGTATTTGCTGACATAGCCCCAAGATTTAAATTGATGGCAGAAGAAGTTTTATCAAGACAAGTTCAGTTAGTAATTTCGAGTTTGCAAGAGGTGAATTTCTATGGAAAAGTGGTATATGTGAAGTTTAAAGAGCTTTGATGCCTCATCTAACATTTTGCATCTGTCATCAGGCTATAGACAGTGCAGATGGATTTCAGGATACTCATCAGATAAAGCAATTCGAATCTGCAAAATTTAGCATTGAACAGGTAATTGCTCAGTCTTGAATTTCTATGTTCTATTTACCTTCTTTCTTATTAAGTGTCAGTTTTATCAGGAAAATGCAATTGTTTTATAGGTTGTCTTTAGTCTTGAGAAAGTGCATATGATATGGGAGCCGGTCTTACGGCCCAAAACTTACAAACAGAGCATGTGCGTCGTTTTGGAGTCGGTCTTTCGCAGAATAACCAGAGACATTCTTCTTCTAGACGACATGGCTGCTGATGAAACTTTTCAGGTACGTGTTTCTCTTTGCTAGTCCCTTGTCCAATGGTACTCTATGATTGGTTATTAAAAACGGGTTTTCTTACTCTCAGCTACAAAGACTGATTCATCTCATGTTGGAGAATCTATCTTCTTTACTTGGTTCCGTGAAATCTGCAGACGACACTTCTCGTCCTCTTGATGATCTCATACCTTTTTTGCGTAAAACCCGAAAACTAGCAGGCATGTCTTTAGTAATTTATTTTTTTCCTCCTCGGTTTAACGCTACGCTTTGGATTAGCGGCTCAGTGAATTTTTTGTTTCATGACTTTCTTTTTTTGTTTCTCATTTGCAGTACTGTTGGATATGCCTCTTAAGTCTATAACTTCAGCTTGGGAAAGTGGCGAGTTGTTTAGTTGCAATTTTACAAGAACAGAGGTACACTCTTTTTAACTTGATCTGCCTCATGAAGACATTTGCTGTTTATCAAGTTTTTTGTTCCTTTCAACGAGTTGTGCTATCTCTTCTGAAGGCCTTCTGGTGACAATTGTTGCAGGTACAAGATTTCATTAAGGCTATATTTACAGATTCGCCGCTGAGAAAAGAATGTTTATGGAGGATAGAAGACATTAACTAATAGCAGGAAATGATAAAACTAATACCCCTTTATAGACCTGAGAAGAAGAAGCAAGTGAGCCTTATTGGCAGAAGAGTCGTGAATTATATAAATATGAGCTTGTATCGACAACACTCTTGTGTAAGAATATATTATGTAAGAGAGTTTTAGCTGATGAGTTTAAGCTTTAGGTTTGACTGCGTGTCCCAGAATTTGTTGTACATGATTCTACACTTGGTCATAATATCAAAAGGAAAAAAAAAGCTCAAGTTCCAAACAAATTTTAAAGTCAGAAAAAAGCAACTCTTCTATTTGCTGCTAGCACTGTCTTGTGTATGTCCTTAACCTCACTGCTTAAGCAACGGCTACTCGGAACCCTTGCCTAGTTCATTGCCAGAATCAACATCCGTTGAGAAGCTATTTCTACGACAGTTTCTGTTATGCATTTCTTCGCATTCTTCTCCTTGACAATCAGCCATCTCTTCACACTCAAACTCAACATGTTCTTCTTCCGTCATCTCTTTGTCAGAATCACCGATTTCCTCCTGTTTCGATCACTATACTCGAGTAGATTGATCAGCCATCTCACCAATGCATCTACTCCTAATATAAAATCGATTGGTGCAGACGTGCAGTTGATCCAGAAGTCTTGTCAACAGCAGCGGAAGTATCCCGAAGTTGACATAATTTGGCTTTCTTTCCAACGTCTGCGTCTAAGTTCCCACGTCTACTAACAAGATAACTCATCTCATGCTCACTTCTTTGAAGAAGAGGATGAAAGCAGCTATCCCCAAGTGCTGCTGATGATTGATTTTCCTTGGACTGTTGTTGAAAAGACTCAGCAGCTGAGGTCAATTGTCAGAAAAGAAACTAGAGGAACATGTAACATGTCCGTGCTCAGGGGTCCGGAACAATAAATGATGCATTTCAAGAACAGAGTCATTGTTCCTAGAGGAGCTCTCTTCCTCGCTAGGTTGATCAGTACCCAAACTAGTGCTTTTGTATACCGGTATACTTGTTACCTCGTCACCAGTCGTCTCTAGTGCTTGTTCAAGTTCTATCTCAAAGTCCACATCGTTATCCTCATCACCATCCTCAACCTCACCATCACCACTCTGTAAAACGGCTGCTGCCAGAAACTCGCGGAATTCTTCCTCGTCATCATCACTCTCATGAAGAAAAGCCTCAAGATCATCAAGGCTGTAACTAGCCAGCGAGCAGCGAGTTCTAGTTTAGTTGCAGATTGCATCAACTCCCTCATTTGACATCAAAACTTGCTTCTGAGTTTGGATCATGTCACAGTCACACGATTTGTCCTCTGTTGTCCATTAGCCCAACTTCACTCTTCTATTACAAAGTCACTGGATCAGAATCCTTCTATTACAATTTCTCCATCACGAATTTCAACTTAACGAGAGTTATTAGTTTCCTTCAGAAACGGATCAAAATCAACATCATCGTCTTTAGAAACTGTGCCGCTATCTAAACACCGAAACAATCAATGCCGATTCCAGTTTACAGAGTCGAATAGAACGAGACAAAACTAGATTTTGTCATTCTCTTTACTTTGGCTTTGACATCGACAGTACACAAACCTTCGGGTTCGGTTTTTGACTATATTTCTATGAGAACGCTATTTGTATCGGGTTTAGGTTCATATATAAATTTTCGTTTGGTTTTTTTATTTCACCAAGTTACAGTTTTGTTTCCCCACCTCTAGTTTTATTTTAAACTGAAATGAAACGGAATATTTGAAGAGTTGGTATACTTTATGAGGAAGACAAAACCACTAAAACATAGTGAAGAACGATGTACTACTGTCACTTCCCCACCAACGATTCTCTGATTATGTGTCTATATCTAAATCCAAAATCCAGACATGTTGGCAAGTCTACATATGGATGGTTGGTTCCTGTCTCTTGAAATGCTGTTATCTTACTTTCTTTTTGGCAAAAATATAAATAGTGAGAAACATTCAACGGTTCGCAATCCAAAAGTAGCAAAATCAGGCCACACCTTGGATTCTTCACAACTCATCCTTTATACCAACATTAACATCGTCATCACCTCCCATGAGTTCATCAAGTGAAAATTCATCTTCCTCAATCACTTCCCCGTCTTTACCGTCCCATGCCTTTGTCTTCACTATCTCTGGTGTTCCATTCATAGGCAAGTTTCCTTTTCCACCGGCTCCAGCATCCTTCACAAATTCTCTGATGTAACACAAACAAAGATTATGTGTTATACAAGGGGAAAAATCACTCAGCTGAATCAGAACCATTGTGATCTCTAGTTGAATCAAACTTACAAGAGGTGTTGAAGCTCAAATGCGCTTTTAAGAGGAGCATATACTCCTTTCTTCACGTTCATGGCTACCATTGCTGGATAACCGTATCCTCCCACGCTAACTCTCTTCTCCAAATCCGGCTGAGTTACAGCCGCCACCCACACAAAACTGCAGATTTTTTACATGAGACTTTTATTCTTACTTAAGGAATGATTCTTTCCTGAGATGTGCCTGAAAAATAAGGATCCTTGCCCCGATGTTCTCAAAGCAAGCCCTAACACTTCTATGAGAGCCCTAAACCTCAAATCTGTGACGATTGTATCCATTCAATGTCCGGAAACTTGTATAATAATTGCCTGTTAATTCTTTAACGCAATTTTCAGGTAGACTTCGCTTAGTTTAGGTTCCAAAGAACACTAAAAAACATCAATATATTCTCTCTACACTGGGGAGATGCTCTAAAATAGGACCATAATGCAGCTGAGAGAAAAAAAACTATTTCTTAGTATACCTGTAAGGATGTCTCTTAAACTTCTCTGCAACAGATAATAGCATCTCGAGATACTTGTTCCTTCCTTCAGCTTTGGAGTCGAGAATGTCAGGTAAGAAAGAGATAAAGCAAATAGCAGCAGAACCACACTTCTTTTCCATTACATCCTATACAATCACCATAGAACAAATGATAATGTCTTAATCTGTTGCAAAGTACCATCTAAAAGAGAAGTAAGTTATGTGAAAACGATACCATACCGGTCCAGTTACTTCAGTTACTTCAACAGGCCCAGCACTAGATTCCACAAGTTCTGTAGCAAAAGATTCTATAGCTGATGCAGATCTAGCACCTTCATAAGCATATGGGCTGCTTTTGTCAGCACCAAATACCATTATTGTAGGGAATCCTTGCACTTTGAATCTGCTCATTATCGACTGCAATTTATAACAATCTTGGTCAGAACTTATCACGGGACAAAATGAATAGAGGAGTTTGGATACAAGACAAAGACATTGTGGCAGCTGATCAGGATATATGCTTCAAAATCAAATGGGAAAAGACTAGGCACTGATAAATTTCCCGATGAACCAATTGTCAGAAACGGAAAAGAGTACATGGAAATTAAACCTGAAAGCGAAAGATATTAGAATGTAAATATTTCTAGTGATTACCTGCTCAACATCACAATTGACATGACCTAATTTCACCTTCCCCTGCAAGTTTTTTGCAGCCTTTTTCCACTCTGGGGCAAGCTTTTTGCAGTGTCCACACCTTTTGGAAGAAAGGAAAAAGAAACGATGTTTTACACCTTCAGTTGCACCAATGAAGTTATAAGGCATGAACAGTCTATTGGGCCAGTAATCACAACTTACCAAGGTGCAAAAAACTCAACGATCCAGAGGTCATTGCTTTTGATGACCAACTCATCAAAATTGCTAGAGTTCAGTTCCATAGATGCACTAGTCTCAGATTTCTTTTCATTAGATCCTCCTCCAGTTGGTTTACTTTTTCCTTCCAATCGGTCACTCACAAGACCCTTAATCTGATAAAAGGTTAACAGCAATCAGCTGATCTGAGTGCAGGAACACGAGCTTGGTAGAGAAAGGTTATATGTGCAATGCAAATTAAAATGACATAATGGCCACTTATGGTTCTTCAATTTATATTTACTAAAATAGCTACATAACCACGGAAAAGGTGAAAATATTCTGCATTTAAAGATGCTGGCCCCATTTAGATCATCAACTGCTGCCCTTTGTATTCTGAATTACTTTTAAGGGCAAAAAAGACAAAGACACATAATCAGATTAGTGTTATATTTTGTTTGACGGACAATCAGTGCGATTCAACTACAT
Organism: Schrenkiella parvula; assembly: GCA_000218505.1. NCBI lineage: Eukaryota > Viridiplantae > Streptophyta > Magnoliopsida > Brassicales > Brassicaceae > Schrenkiella > Schrenkiella parvula. The sequence goes on along the minus strand of CM001190.1, from coordinate 11,690,892 downwards.
AGCTATGCTGTACTTCAGAAGGTATAAAGAGTATAAAATTTCTTCTACATAACTATGGCATATTAATCAGGATATGTAATATGCTTCTAACCAAAAGAAATACCATGGTATAGTTCAATCTTGTTTGTTGTGGCAGGAACATCTTCTACAGGTCTTTAAATGCACAGAATCATGTCATAGGATAAAAATTCTTGATAATAGAAAAATATGTAATTAAGAATCAAAGAGGACCATGTAACAAACCTGCTTGTAAGCAAAATTAGCAATTGATTTCGCATCTCTTTCTCCATTGTAATCAACTGGAGGCTTTCCAGGAACAAAGACCTTGATGGTTGGGAAGCCCTTTATACCATAATCCTGGACAAGGAGAGTCCATTGTAGCCAGTGAAAACGTATTTTCCTTTTATATACTTCACAAACGACATTATCATGGAAAAATAGAAGCTTTGGATGAATATTTCATTGTGCCAGATGACTCAAAAAAATATCACAAACCTGAGCGGCAAACTGGTGAGCGTCTGCATCAATCGCTGCCACGGTAGCCACACCTTTCAAAATACTAGCCACTTTCTCCCATGTTGGTGTCAGAGCTTTACAATGACCACACCATGGTGCAAAAAACTCTACCAAAACGACTCCATTTGAATTAAGAACCTGCAGCAAGGAACATGTTAAGAACACATCAAGTCTCATTTCGGCTTACCCAAACAACTACAACTGTCAACAAATTGGAACATTGAAATTAGCATCACACAAGTATAAGATAGAAAATACTAAACCAGATCTACAAACTTCTAAAAGAAGTACAATCAGAAAGAAAACATACACCCAGCTCATACTCTCATCTACAAGCTAGATCAATCTTCAAAAGACGTTAAAAAGTACGAGATCAGAGAAATGAGCATAAACACTCGGAAAATCTTCCGGAAATACAAATAATAAGTTTGCCCGGAAACAATTCGTGCGAAGAAGTGCTGATATACCTAAAGATGATGAAATCGATCAGCGCCATACCTTGGACTTGAAGTTAGAAGCAGTAAGCTGAACCACAGGCGACGAAGATCCGTAAAGAGCATTCCCGAGATTGAAGAATCCAAATAACAGACACAGAAGCGTGAGCAACGTTAATGGTGATTTGTTATACATTGTCTCTTCCCCTTTTGTCTTCTTTTTCACTTTCTCTCTAAAATTGTATCCCTTTTCTCGCGATCCTGCGAAGCAGCAGAATTAAGAACACAGACTTCGTGGAGTTACGTAGGTTGACCAATCATACCATGACACATCAGCATAAGACGGCCGTTGTTTCTTTGTTTCCCGTTCTGGGCAAAGCTTCTGACTCAGAGAGAGGGATTCAATTTTTTTGGTTTGATTTAGTTTGCGAAGGAATAAAAACTAACCTCTGTGTTTTTTTTTGTCAACAAAAAACTAATCTCTGAAATTTGTTCTTGATAGATAAAAAGAGAAGAGAAAAAGAACAATCATCAACCTGATTGGTTGAGCATCTGAGAATTGCTAAATGATGTCAAATTTTATTAAACCAATTCAAAAACACTGTTCATTTCCTATTTTGTTTCAGCCATGGCTGTCTTTTAAACCCAAAAAGAACAAAAAGATAGAACATTTCCAAGCCCTCCTTCCAAAAAAATTAACAAAAAGGGCAGAGAGATCATTTGAGATTGTTAGAAACCCGGATCGTGATGATGATATTGGTTCTGAGATCATGATCATGATCATGAACAGTCCTGTTTTTCTGAGTTGTCCGGTTGTGAAGGATTATCGTCCTGTTTCTTAGTCTCTGAACTTGGATTCTCTGCATCAGGTTTACCATTGGACAAGGCGGTTGAATCAGAGCCGCTTAGTTGCGATGAGTCCTGCACTTCTGACTTGTCCGATCCATCATCTTGTTTCTCAATCTCTGAGCTGTGATTCTCTGCAGCAGTTTTATTACCATTGGAGAGAGTAGTTGAACCACCGCGGCTTGGCGGTGGTGGGATCCCCAGATGAGTTGGTGAAGCATAAGTAGTAGGCAGAGAAGGCACGGTCAAGCCTGTATTGTGATAAGGGTTTAGTGGCATTGGGTGATCAAATTTGCAGTTTGCTCCGTACTTGCAAAAACCGTAGGCCTTGAAGTTACCACATGCTGGTTGTCCCTGAACACAGCAAAAGCAGAGTAAGCGGTGTCACCAAGAGCTCCATTGATGTAAACGAAATAAACAGAACGAGTTATGGAAAGAACTTGTTGGCACTAAAACAAAGAAAGACAAGAGAACTTACTGGCCTAGCCGGAAGAACAATATGGTTTAAGAGATTTGGTGATGATTGTAACATCCTTTCTTTCGGATGACTGTATTTGCAATCATCTCCATATTTACAGGTTCCGGTGTTCATAAAAAACCTACATTCAGCTCTTTCAGAAAAACTGTGATGATGCGATGTCACGGCCACAGGCACTGATGCACTAGAACTGGAGTCAGGTTGAGTTTTCACATTATAAATGGGGTTAGATCCAGCCTGCATCACGGAAAAAAAAACGACGAGATCTGTCAGAAGACATTCTTTTGCTAAATTGATCTCTGTGAAGGGAAGTGCCAGAGCCAAGCAAGATCACTGCACTCTTTGTTAAAAGTAGAATCTCTGCCTATTTATCAATCTTTACACAGAGCGAGAAAGACCTCCAATTGAAAACGGGCAAAGATATTTAAGACTTACCATGTAAGTCGACCAGTCTTGAGGAGGTGAAAGGCCTTGAGAAGGTGCAACCATGAAAGGCATATAGGCCTGAGGGTGAGGAACTTGAGGACGTGGCATAGCTCCATATGTTGCCGGAGGTGGCATAACTCCATATGTTGCAGGAGGCAAAGACATCATTGTCAATCCACCGGCATAAGGAAAACCAACAGAAGGAAAGCTGGACATTCCATATGTAGTAGAGTGGCCATTATGAGGCTGAGGATGAGGATGATGGAATTTGCAAGCAACTCCGAATCTACACATTCCTGTCTGCATGTAATATGGGCATGACTTCTCACCCTGAAGAGACAAGAAACATATAAATGTTTTCTGTAAAACCATGCAACTGGAGATGAAAGTGTAATAATAACCAGACAAAACTAATCTCACCTGTCGCATAGGATAACCAAGAACATTGAACAGCACGGGTCCAGCACCATTCCTGTCCTTCGGGTGGTGATATTTACATGTTGAGCCATACTTACAGGCTCCTGTCTTCAGAAAATACTGCGGAGAAAATTGCATACAGAAAAGGGATGCGTTCGTTAAACATCTTGAGAGAGAAAAAAAAGTAAAACAATACCTAGCATCCACTACCTAAACTATTAACACTTTCGAAATAAGGAAAGACTCAATACAATATATATTCTGTACCATCAATGCCAAGTGCTATTACCTATTATGTAAAGTTACAAACTAGAATAACTTTTAGGACTGTTGTTAGAGCAACATGCCGGCTTGAGTCGAATGCATCATATGAATACTCAAGAGTCCAAAACAGCTACTTAATTTTTTCAGGATCGAAGCAATAATAAAAAGTGAGATGATAAGTAAAGTGTAAACACCGCACCTCACAGTCTGGCTGTCCGATCCTCTCAGGCAGTTCGTCTCTGTGATAAAAGACACCCTGCAACAAAAATTACAAACTGAAAGCTTAGAGAGTAACAGAAAACGTGCAGGAAGATTCAGCCAAATAGACTTAAGTATCACTATCTCTCACCTGTGGAATATGAGTAAGAGGATGATTGTATCGGCAGCTATTTCCATAGCCACACTGCCCAGTCCTCAGAAAGAACTGGCAATCTCGCTCACCGGGACGATCAGGATATGGACTAGATTGCTCCATATTCTCTTCATTAACTTTCATCCTCTTGAAGGTATCTAAAAATCATAACACCAACAACACGAGACATGAACATCATATAACTCAAAACACCAGAAAATAGAAAACCAAACTCAATCCATACGAACACACTAGCTAAAGCTACAAGACAATGTCAAACGTTAATAGACCAATCAGAATGTAAACTTAAACAATTTTGAATACATTATCAAAAGAAAATCTTCCACGACACAAGAACGTGATCCTTTAACTTCTATATGCGTTGAAGAAGTATTCAGAATCAATGATTCCACACGACGAATCAAATAAGACAACTTCAAAAAGACAAATTCGTATTAACCTCTAAATTTCCGAACTTTTCGACGTCTTTTGAAAAAAAATCCAGAAAAGAAAAGACTTTGAATGATCAGAAGAAACGAAAACCAAAAATTTATGATCTTCAAACACATTACGGAAAACAAAACCGTTTTTATGGATCCCTGATGAAATAAAAAAATGCAGATTAGAAAAACAGTAACTACCTTCAATTTTCTCGGAAGATCGAATCGACCCAGTAGTGTTCTGAACCTGCTGAGTTTCCGACATGGCTCGTTAAAACACACACACAAGTCACAGGCACAAAATCAAAACTCTTATTTCTCTCTGTATCTTCCGAGACAAATCGTTTTTTTTAGTGTGTTTAAAGGTGAGACGATGATCACAATGATCAGCAATAACAAAGAGGACAAAACCTGTGACTATTAAATAAGGAAATAGATTTGTTCCTTTATTCCGATGAAAGATAAAACGAGAAGAAGAAGAAGAAGAAATGTTAAAACTGAAAAACGATCTTCTTAAATTTAACTTTTTTTTCCTTTCCCAAAGATAGATTTATCGTTTGAACAAATCCAAAGAGAAAAAAATCTCTGCCCAAATATTCCGATTGGAATGAAATTTTTCCTTATTCTCTCCTCGGCGATTTCCTTTCCTTTTCCCAGAATCTGAGATTTTCGGGGGAAAATTTTCGGATCTTCCTTTTTGGTTTTTGCCTTTTTTTCTCCCCAATGTAATGTGTTTCAATGTGAAAACGAGAAAATAAAAATGAAAAAAATGATTTAAATAAATTAACAACAGTGCTGAGTAATGAGTCTTTTGCCCCCTCGTGTACGGATTAATAAATTCTGCCGGTCCCTTTGAAATGACAATTTTACCCATATACATTCATCAACTCGTTTGCGCGTGATTTAATTTTTAGTGTCGTGGTTCGATCTGAACCGTCGGATCCGAACCTTGTGGGACCCTCTCTACTCTCTTATTCTTCCGACCCTAAATTTAATAAAATTTTCTCTAGAATATTTAATAAAAGGAAAATTACGAAATTAGTAAATCTTATTAGAGAAATACTGGATTTCCCAATCATAAAAGGTGATAATAATTTATAACAATTATAATTTTTAAAAAAATTTATAGCATTACATTCGATAGATTATACAGCAAATTAACTTAATATTATCATTTTTTTAGTAGCAATTATATTTTTCTAACTTTAGTTAGTAAGTTGTTTTTGGATTTTTAAACCCATTACCAGTGATTGAATCATAACTATATTTTTATTGTTTGTCAATATATATCAAATTAATCTTGTTTATCAATAAGTTTATCTTATTTTTTCTTTTAAATAAGCTTCTCTATAGGGGAGGTAAAAAAATATGATAAAACTGAATTTTGTTTTTGTTGGCCATAGAATAAATTGTTAACATTTAATATACAATCACACACCTAAATTGAAAGCAGTTTATTCGCATATCTAAGTGACGGTGCGTGGGGTGTGTGGGTCCTTTTCGTTTAATTATATGATATCTTCCCCCTAATAATACTAGTCTACAAATTTCCAACTATATTATGTTAAAATGAATAAATGTTTTCTATTGACTCATGAGCTCTATATTTCAAATAATTGATTTATCATTAAAGGATACTTATTGTCAAACTAAATTGCAGTGCTCAAAATAATCAAAGTTTTTTTAAGTCGTTAAATAAAAGACTCATAGATGTTTCATAAATATTCATTTCAATATTATAAGATTAATATTTAAGCTCAAGCATTTTTTTATATTTGAAAAAAAAAATTGAAGATTTACTTTCACGGGAGATTGTATTACACTTGCGATAAGCGGACCCCAAAAAAAAACAATTATGAAAGTTTATAATTCAGAAATTTGGAAAAACCAAAAAAAAGAGAGAAGAATAGATGGGTAATTTCGTCATTTCAGTGTGGAGTAAGGGGGAAAAAGGGAAGCGTGAGCTACACGGTATTTTATTTTAATGAGTAAAGTTAAAAAAAAATGGTGATTTATTAGGAAAATTGTGACTTATGTAAAAATGCTAATCTGGGGTTTGGACCAGCTTATTTCAGATGTAGGACCCACTCACGCTTAATGACCAATATAATCTAATAATTAACTATTAATCGGTTTTGATTAAGTTTGAGGTTGCAAATTCAAACATAACGATGAAAATCATGGTCGCTCTTCTCTGTAATGTTCATCATATCTTAAAGTGGACAACCATCGATCGATCTCCAAGATGTAGCTCAGTTTTAACTTATGAGATTAAAATGTTACAAAGTGTACAATTAATATATTTTTATTCGTTTTCTGTTTTGGGGGGTAACAGCGATAAAAAGCAATCAGGTAGAATAAATAAACAATAATAACATTTAATGAAGTTTGGCAGAATCTACCAAGAGGCCTTTTTGCTGTTGTATTCTATCATTTTTTTATTTGGACACAGAACAAGTGTAGACTTATTCAGGATTACACGAGGATTATTGTCTTAAAAGCAATCTAAACTATAATTGAATTCCACTTTTTTATTTCTTTTAAACTATAACTTAATTTTAAACTACGGTAACACAATTTAGAAAGAAAGTAAGTAAAGTAGAGATGAGTTTAGTCAAACCGGCTTTAGATTCATATTCGAGGGACAAAAACGCAGACACGATTCGTAAACAGTTCAAAACACGAAAAACAAATAAACACAGGCTCTGGGACCAAGCCAAGTCTTTTGACTCGTACAGTAGAAGATAATAACAAAGTTAAAGAGGGCAAATGGTCAAAAGATAGAAATTGATTCAAGCACAAGAAATCTCCTGCATCGCAGTTTAGCAGAGAGCCAGGTAGGACCCACGTGAAGGAAGTTATACTCTGGTGGTCTTGGGAGCAGTGTAAGCAATGATACTGACCCGTCAATATTGTGCCACGTAAGCAGTTTGACAGGTGGCGAATGCCTATGGTTATGTACGTGCACGTGGGGTTGACGCGGTTTGTTAGACCGGTTTGACCGTTTGAAAGACTTTAACGTCAAGTGTTTTCCTCACTTTTCTGGTAAAGAGAAATTTGATCTCCCTTTCTTCTATATATTATTTATTTTCCTCACAATTAAAACAGTAAAAATACTTCCTTTTATTTTTGAAAATTAAATAATAAAAAAAAGACGAAAACTTGTTGAAGATTAATTTTTTTCTTTTAATATAAAAGTTAAATTATATTCATAACACTATAAATGTTGGGAGTATCAACAAAAACGCTAAACACTATCTCCCTTGGGGCTAAGAATAAGCCTACGAGCCTCTTTTCAAACAAAAAAAATCTACGCGAGTGCTCCTTAAGATTGCGTATATGCAAAACGATAAGCTTTGAATTACTACTACTATTTACTCAGCAGAAGAACATATTGCTTTCGACTCTCCAGTGCAAACGTGGAAGCTCCGGAACTTTCTCTTCCGATATATCTTCAAACTTAGTGAATTGCGCAAATTGAGCTGCTGCAAGATGAGCATATCGCACTGGAGCCACTGTGAGCATAAAAACACACAAAGAAAGAAAGGATACACTGAATATTGAGCTGTGTTTTCTGGATAGTAAAGATGAACGAAGACGAGTTTGCAATTCATTAATTTGATGTGGAAAGTGTTACCAATTGAGGTTGCAGTTGTGCTCCGTTGGTTGCTGGACCGATGATTAAAGAAGATAAGATCTCAGTAATAGTAAAATGGTATGGTATTGGTTTTTTGTTAAGTAAAATGCGGATTATTGAGTAGAGAGGACTTACACATAGGAGAGAGAATGGATGAGATTCTGCAACTCATCGGGAGAGAAACCAATCTCATCGAGCAAAACATGATAATGAGCTGGTCTTGAAGTTCCCTGAGATTACACCAAAGGAAAAATAAACGTAAAGTTGTTTATATAATAAAGGAGTGATGAGTGAAACTCTTGAGGTTACAGAAGCATCAGCTTTTTTCTTTTCATTTTTTTAGTCTAAACTTACTATTATTCCTGCATGAGCACACATGTAGAAATCGTAGTTTGTCGGATGTACAATCTTGGTGTCCACAACGGTTCCTGACAAACAGAGATGTTTTTTATGATGAAAGAGTTCTGGAAAACAAACATAGAATCGTTGTGTGACTGATGCAGAAGATAAAAAGTATTTTCTTACCTGCAGGAACATTTTCATGACCCGTAGCTTGAAACAACTTTGTGTGGTGGTTTTTCTGAGCCACAATGACAGTGAATTTTGGCACATCAGTTTCACCAAGACGTTGATACGCCTGCACCGTGTTAAATAAGCAAACTGTCAATATAATACATTCACTAGAAACATATTTGAAAACAGAATTTGATAGAAGCCAGAACCGGCCAAGGAACTTTGAAACAAGACCTTTATAATTTGCTCCACCTCAATGGTTAAGACTTGGTTGAACTGAGATTCACTTACTCCATCCCTAACAAATATGCCCAAGGTTGTGTAATTATAACTTTTAGATACTGGAGGTTCAAACAACGAAGATAGACGGTACAATTTTCTGGTAGTACCTGAAAATGATAATCTGCTTAGCCTTTCGTCCGTTGCTAGTCTGGAAAAATTCTACAAACAATTCGCTGTTGGAAACAGAAAATTCATCATAGAGAAGACACTTAAATGTCTTGTGATAACTAGTTGGTGCTTGATTTAATAAATAAAAAGTAGAGGTACTTAAATAGCGTCCACATACTTCATGATACCATTGTCTCCGTTCACAGGGTTCTCAACTGGTTGGAAGAGCGAATCAATCATCTCCAGTTTTGGTGACTGAGTTCTCACGGCTGCCCTATACCTTGAGATCAAGGGCCACCCTTTTGAACCAACAACCTTGCAGCAGAGGTCGGAACATGGAAAGTAAACAGATAAAGAATTAGATCCTAAGAGAACCAGAAACAATGGACAAACAAAGGACAAGAAAAGTAAGAATACAGCAATACCGCTGCTACTGAAGGAACATCTGCACGACCTGGGGACCCATGAGATACATCCATACCCAAGATTAAGGTGGGAATTTCGTTAATCAATGGAATGTTGGAAGAGCACTCTATTCCCAACAGAGAATTGATTCCTCCAAGCTAGATAAAAACAGTAAAAGAAGTAAATTTATGGAGTACACCACAGCATAGTATTTTTCAAGTGTTACCTTGGGAGGTGATATACCTTAGAATTTATCTTCAGAAGTACATTGGTGAGATATTGATCATTGATCTTGATGGGGCAGATGCATTGTGTGTTGATCCCTGCTTCAGTGAGACAAACCTTCTTCCAGGGACCTTTATAGATTGCAAAGAACAGGTTAGACGAGAGAGTTGAAACTTAAAATTCACACAGAAAAAGGTGAGATGATACCATAGATGTCTGAGTTCTTCCGCTCTGGCAGGACACAGAGAACAAAATGAGGAGGATCGACTGGGAATTTTGATTTCATCTTTGCAATCATTCTTTCTACCCTTTCAACAGCACCCAGTTTTTTATGCTGGGGGTCCTCTTCAACTAGCGCAAAAGGTCGATCAATTTCCTATATGGTTAAACAAACCAAATTCAGACTCTGTAGATAACCAGACATCGTTCAACACTACACACCCTTCGAAAATGGAGACAGTATCTGCGGAACCTACAATGCCTTTCTTCATGCCACAGCTTATTAGCTCACGAGAAATGCGACTACTGTCGCATGGAAAAGAAAAGTTGACTACAGCCCAGTTCTTAATAGCTCTTGGTTCGAGAAGCATCTGCAAAGCAAGAAACAAGGAGTAAATAGAAAAGGGAAAGGAACTAGTTTGGGAATAACAGGTTCAATCCAAACCATAATTCAGAGAAAGAACCCCCTGCCAATCCACAAGAATGAATATAGTGATGAGCGGAAATTTTTGCAGACATTTACCTTGTTGTTAAAGTTCCAGCGTCCGTTGCAAGGTAAAAAATCCTCATTCTTTCCAAACTTCAGCTGAAGATACAAATGAAACAAAGTGGGTGTAAGAATATCAAACAATTCACTAGAGAGGGCATCGCTGTGCATGCCTTTCTCTGTACAAAAAAACATAAATAGGTTACCATTGGGGGATTGAGAACCCGGCCTTCAGCTAGAGTCATTTGTTTTTCAATAGAAATGCCACTTCCAGCCAAAAAGGGGTCTCTATCATAGCAGTAGGTGCTCATTGCCTGCAAATTATAGATATAAGCAATGATTTACCATCCAAGATAGATAAAGCATCATCTGAGGTCAGGAAGCTAAGCTCACATCATTGAGTGTTTTAATTCTCTCTAGGGGTTTTTGTCTTGATTTTTCAACAAGTAAAGCTCTTTGCCTCACTGACAATGCTTTTGTGTAACGTTGCAAAGATACAAGATTACAAAACTGCAAGAAACGAAGCGAAATTAGTATATACAAAAAAAAGAAAAAAAAACAGAAGTAGGATATTGGACTAACCAAGATTAACTCAAAGAAATACTGCATACCTCCAGTGGAAGATAGTTAGGGCGGTCTGGCTTGCCAACATCAAGGCATGGCAAGTACGCCGAATAAGTAGGCTCTGTGTAAGTTTGCTTGAAATACTCATACACAGTAATCTCTCTACTCTGTCCTTCACGCTCACCATCTTTAATTTTCATTGAAAACCTGGAAAAATGATGAAGATATTCAAGCAAAGGCTGATAGAGAGGGTAAAATTTGTATAATGAAAGTACAGTCATGGGGAACATACAGTTGCTGATTGCACGGTTTCACACTTAGACCTATAACTTTGAATTCCATGTTACGGTGTGATGCCTTTACCCTCATATTTTTAAGCATTTTCTTCGCCTGCCATGGTTCAATGAGAAATAAGAGCTCAAACCAAAAGCCACCTGGCATGTTATCAGTTATTGCATTTAAAAACCAGAACTACCTTAATCCAGTCGATCTGTCTAGGTAACTCAACATTCTGATTGGCTTTCAGGAACTCGATAACTGGACCTGGTTTTAAGATCATAGTTGTTGACACATCTGCAAACCATTGCAAAATGAAAAACATTTTTGAGAATTAATGATACTATCAAGATAAAGAAAAGGTTTATGAAACCTAGAGATGAGAAAGATAAAAAGAAAAATACCAATGTTAAGCGAGAGTCCTCCATGGGTTGGACGAAAGCTGGAGTGGAAACCTCGAATACCTAGTACGCCTCCCCCAACATCAACAGAGTCCCTATCGTTATGGAAAAATGCCTGTCTGACCAAAAGGCATCCCCTGCACAGTTAACGGTTCTATCCTAAGCATCTATCATGGTCAGATAATGTAAATAATCGCAAATCTATTATATATACCAACAAAATGAAAATATGAAAATAGGATTTTTACGTTAGAATGTAGAAAGTATATTTTTCACTGAAAACATATAATGCACATGCAAATAGATATAACAATGCACCTTTCAGCTGCTTGCTGCCTCAGTACAATGTCAAGCACTCTAAGTGCATCTTGAGTGCTCTTATCTGGTGTATCAACTCCTCTCTGAGTGACAAGAACACTCTTTAACGGTATTTTTGCAGCAAAATGTATTTGAACCTTGTAACTTCTTGGCAGGAAAGAGCGCTTTGATCTCTTGCAAGCACCAGAAGGACTACCCTCATCAGAGACGCCACAGTCACTACAATATAAACAAGGCCGCTTTTAGCAAAACACATGTACAAGGTCTAACGTGTAAGAAGACTAAATATCAAGCCAGATAAGAGGAACATACCTTTTTGAAAATGAACCTTCCAAGATGAGTTGAAAGTCAAAGTCGGTTTCTGGCAGAGGACCAACTGTATACATAGTCTTCTCTCCATCATAGGCCAACCTTTTACCATCAAGATCAGAAGAGTAAGTCTTGTAAAGTTGGTCAATTAGCTTTCTGCCTATCCCTTTCCCTTTGACATTTTCGCCATCTTCTGAGGTGATACTAACCTGCATAGAAAGCGTGGATTCAAACATCCCATCCGCACAGACACTGATAACAAAATACAGAAAAGTGACAGAACAAATCTTACAGTGTACTGGTAAAAAACTACATCCGGTTGTCTCACAGAAACATTGAAGTGATTGGTGCACAATTGTATTCGGTTACCTGTGCTTCCAACCCCAAGTCTAGTTGTTATTGCATAATCTTGATGGCTGGCCTGTTCCGGTTTTACACGTATGGGTGCCAAAGATGAAGATTTCTCCATCCTTCCTGGGAAAAATGATCTGCAACCGAGAAAACAAGAGGTTGGTTACAGAGTGGCAAAAATCAGCCGAGACAAATTTGTTCAAATGCTTCAGAAAGACAAAACACAAAATAAATGAGTGAAAACTCACAAAGCATTACATATTTACAACGGACAACATGCTGGAATGCCACAATTCATCCATAACACATCCTAGGTACTTATAACAGGGTGGTAACTCCAAGGCAAGAGAAAGCAATAAAACATCAAACAGATGATAATAGAGGTCAAAAATAAGTCAGCATTTTTGATACATCAAAAGAAACACAATGGTGGCATGAAGCTTGTATCTTGGGTGAACCGAGAAGCAACTCATGTCAAGTTTTTCGTGGCAGAAGCTGCAACCAAAAATACTAGAGCTATACTACAAAAAAACTAGGGGAAGCAGTCACCAATGAAAGCATCTACAGACCCGTATTCCCCAATCTCGGATGATTTTTAGTTCCTTCAAGGTCAGAGGCGAGACTTTATTGAGAAACATTACACAAACAGATAGTCACTAGAGCGTGGCATGCAGTACCAAAACACGATTTTTAAGAGCGAATCAATGCACGCAAAACCATAAAACAACAGAAAAATCTAAGCTTCATGCAAGTTTTCTGAAAGGAAAACCCGGGAAGTGAAAAATCCAGGATAAAGAGAAGAAATATAAACCTAGCTACGAATCAACATCAATAGCAATAGGGAGAGAGGTTTTCCCGAGGGAAATCGCACAGAATAACGAGGGGAAATCGGAACATTTCTCCGACACAACGGAATCAATCAGCGACGCGAACAGTACCACAAACAATCGGAGAAGAGAAACTGGAAATTCGAGTAAGAATGGCGTACCTTCGACGAGCTACGAAGTGGGTTTCTAGGGTTTCGGTGAAACAAGGAGCAGTGGAGAGTGGGTTTAGCTCATTTCTCCTCTTCGACAGTCTCTTTGGGGTTTCCCCAGAACAGCAAAAGAATGGAGGGAACGTTTCGCGTGATGGAAAAAATTAAAATATCCCCATTTTCGGTAACTCAATTTTAATATATGGAGATAAACTTGAGAAATGAGATAAAAAATCAAAACATGATGACAAAAAAAAGAAAAAAAAATCAAACATTTGATCTATGTCGAAAAATCTTTTTATGTTTTTTTTCTGTTCTTCGGGCCAAATGGCTTAATCATAGGTGTACTTTAGTGATCTTTGTTAGAGTAAATCCACGAAACAATTTGTAACTAAATTTTAAAAATTTTACATCTTAAACTTGGTTTTATATATTTACCTGATCTTCACCCCAAATGAAATCGTGCAAAATTTCATATTGAATACTAATAGATATTACAGCTTGACGACAGAAAGCTTTTTTTCTCTTCTTTTTCTATATTTTTTAAAGATAATCTTTTTATTGTGATTTCAGTCAAATTAAATTTTTTGGCTATGGGTAGTTTGTTTAGTTCTGTTTTAAGTTTGTATTCTTCCGACTTTATTTGAACTTTTTTTGTTTGCATAATTCATTTTTTCAATTCGATTTTTAAAAAATGGTCATATATCAAAAATGATATCAAAGTTCTTCAATTATATTTTCATTTGTAAAACTAGAATTTTATGACTATATCACAAAAGTTATGAATAATTTTTTTTTTGTCTATCTCAAAAGATACTACAAAAACTAAGTTGTAATTTTGCATCTACGAAAGGCATGAAAGGTTACAGTATACTACAATTGTATACATTTTTCTTAAAAAAAAAGACAGTGAGAATTTATATTTGAAATTAGCTTTTGAAAATTCTGATGGAAAATTATGTTTGAATATTCAGTAAAAAAATACGGCTCCTTCAACTAAAAATCTTTTCAGGCTGCAAAGAAAAAAAAAAGTCATGATCATTTTGATACAAAAAACTAACAGAATTGCTTTTTAAACGAAATCCATATTTTCCTCACGTCAAGGTAGGCCTGGACATAAATACTTGAACCCGAAATCTGAACTCGAATCCGACCTAAAATATCCGAACCCGAATTCGAAATTTTTCAAAAAATACTCGAATGAGGCTTAAAGCTAAGTATTTCGGGTATCAGGTAATATCCGATCCGAACCGAAACCCGAACTAGTACCCCGAAAAATCCGAAGTTAAACTTTTTTTTATTTAGTTTCGAATAATTCATATATGTTTTATTTAGTTTTCTGTTTTTGAGTTAAAATATGTTGTTTTTAGTATTAGTACCCGAATCTGAAATAGTATAATCCGAACCCGATTTGAGTTCGGATATAAAATGGAACTTGTATGGTATTACAAAATAGATCCAAACCCGAAAAATTACTAACCATACCGATCCGATAATTTTAAAAACCCGAATGGGGCGTAGAAGACTAAACCCAAAAACCCGAAAATCCGAAAAACTCGACATGAACTCGAACGGCTACCTGAATGCCCAGACCTACATCAAAGTTTTCATTTGTACATTACCAGTCATGGTCTTGAAACCAGAATGTCTAAACTTACATTATTGTAATTCTAAGTGAAACGATTTCCTTGTAAAATAGAGAAAAAGGGTACAACTCTTGTAGAATGATGATAGCACCATATCCAAATTTTAGAATAAGGCATCAATTATAATGTCAACAACCCAAAAACTTTTACTTCGATCCTCTTTTATCGTTTTGTACTGTTTTCAAGTAGATATAAAAATATTATTATTACAAATTATAAAAATAATATTATTATTACAAATTATAAAAATAATTATTATATGACTTCTTACCACATGTGTAGCTATTGAAGAAAACTTCAGCTACACAAATTATAAAAATAATTATAAAGATAAAACGAAAATTCTATTCGTTACACAAAGATCAACGATATATAAAAAAATTTTGCATCAGTAATTATATATTTAACATGTGAAACTATGATAAACGATTTTATATGTACCACACACTGGACATTTTATGTAAACTTATCTTGAATAGCTTACAGAAATCGCATTTTTGAAAACTGAACCATAAACTTCTTACTTTTTAGTGTGTAGTTTTATTCAATAACCATTTGGTGAAGCTACTGGATTTAAAAGAATTTTATAAAAATATTTGTTATGGGGTCACCGGTTCGTTTGGGTCATTCAGTTCCCGGGCTTTTGTTGGTTTTTAATGGATTTTTACCCGGTTTAACCAAATCGGTCACATATCTGGTTCGTGGTTGCACCCCGTCCCTCGGGTCGGTCAGGTTTTTAAAACAGTGTTTAATACGGAAACGTCAACCACACGCGCCAAATTAGCGCGTAGATACCAACGTGTATCTTTTGTATCCTCAGAAAAGAACCACCGTGGATCCCACACACCTCCAGCCTCACTCTTCATCTCCGTCATACCCACCACTCTTCCTCACATTCCGATTTTCTGAAAGTCCCCAGAAAAAAAAAATATACAGTCGAAGAAAAATTTTGAAAGGAAGGAAAAAATTGATGGAAAAGATTTCGACGGATCCGCTTGTTCCGGCTGTGAAACCCGATCCGAGGACATCCTCCGTTGGCGAAGGCGTACACCGCTATGAAAATGACGACGGGGGAAGCGGTGGTTCAGAGATTGGAGCTCCGGATCTGGATAAGGACTTGCTCTGTCCGATTTGTATGCAGATAATAAAAGATGCTTTCCTCACGGCGTGTGGCCACAGTTTCTGCTACATGTGTATTATCACTCATCTTAGGAACAAGAGCGATTGTCCCTGTTGTAGCCAACACCTCACCAACAATCAGCTTTACCCTAATTTCTTACTCGATAAGGTTTCTTTCTAATTTTGCTCACAATCGTGTTTGCTAGAGTTATGGCTAGATGATATTCGAAGATTTCGGTAATTTTGGTGGACTAGCTTTTCAATTTTAAATCGGTGCTGCTCATTTGAGTCTTAGCTTGAATTCGAGTTCGTTTTTGTGGAATTAAGGAAGCTGCTTGGTAGAGCTAACTTTGTGTGATGTCTTACAAGCAATAGACTTGCTCTTTTCCTGAACTTGAAATAGAAACTTGGTTAAAGAAACTTTTGCTGTATATTAAATCCATCTATGTCTGAAATACAGCTTATTATATGACTTCTTACCACATGTGTAGCTATTGAAGAAAACTTCAGCTCGGCATGTGTCAAAAACTGCATCACCTTTGGATCAGTTTCGGGAAGCACTACAAAGGGTCGGTTCTCGACAAGCCTTTATGTTCCACTCTTTTTCTTTAAGTTGGCATTCTCAGTTTAATTATTGAGTAAAACCAATTTCTGTCTGAAGTCAATTTTGATCAAATTTTGACTTCCTGCTCTCATCCTTAGACAGGGTTGTGATGTGTCAATTAAAGAGGTTGATAATCTCTTGTTACTTCTTGCGGAAAGGAAGAGAAAAATGGAACAGGAAGAAGCTGAGAGGAACATGCAGATACTATTAGACTTTCTGCATTGTCTGAGGAAGCAGAAAGTTGATGAACTAAATGAGGTTGGTTTGTCTGGATTCTGGAGTAGCATCGGGTTACCTATTAATAATTATTCTTCTTCCTCTATGAACTTGTTATTTTAGCTTCAAAGAGGTTCTTCCGGGGGTATATTATGCATGTTCTCTTATGCTTGTCCAAAAAGATTTACATCTTTGTATCAATAAATCAATCAAATTGTTTGTGAGACTTGAATCATGAATGTTTTAGATGAGTTCTTAGAAACAAATGACAATATTTGGAATCTGCCATTGATGTCGTTTACCCCATCTTATTGTAGGTGCAAACTGATCTTCAGTATATTAAAGAGGATATAAATGCTGTTGAGAAACATAGAATAGATTTATATCGTGCTCGGGATAGGTATTCTGTGAAGTTGCGGATGCTCGGAGATGATCCAAGCACACGTAATGCATGGCCACTTGAGAAGAACCACAGTGGCTTCAACTCCAATTCTCTGAGCATAAGAGCAGGAAATTCATTAGGAAATTTTCAGAACAAAAAGGTAGAGGGAAAGGCACAAGGAAGCTCTCATGGGATACCAAAAAAGGATGCATTGAGTGGATCAGATTCCCAAAGTTTGAATCAATCAACTGTCTCAATGGCCAGAAAGAAACGGATCCATGCTCAGGTTTGTCCTTTCTTGTCTGCCCATCATTTTGAAAATGTCACTTACGTTAAGGACAATGGAATTAAAGTTTCAGATTGTTGTATGTTAAAGAGAAAACATAATTGATTGGCATTAGACTCAGTTAAGTTTCTACAGTAAGTACCATACACAGCCACTCTTCTCTTAGTTGGCTGGATCGACAGCTCGAGAATATGAGGTTGTGTGTAGAATATGAATCTTCTTACTGAAAAGAGGCTTCTGATTAAGGCTCACATATTGGTGGTTTGTATAAAAAGCCGATTGACTTCAGAATGATTATTGTCACATTGCTTGCATTTAGAATTAGGAATAGCGTTCTGGACTTTATTTCTCTTGGTTAGTGATAGAAGCCGCTTCTTGTCTCTCTGGTACTTGAGCAATAAAAGTCACCATATTTTCTAGTAGAAATGGTTCTGTGAATTCTATGGAATGGCATCTAGATAATTTCAATTGGTTTCTTAAAAAATCCTGCATGGTCCTTTGTATCTATCTTGCTTGTTGATATATAGACTTGACTGGCTAAATTTATTTGAATGTCTTGTCTTGTCTTGTCTTATAGTTCAACGATCTACAAGAATGTTATCTCCAAAAGCGGCGTCAGTTGGTAGACCAACCACATATTAACCAAGAAAGTGATAAGAGTGTAGTACGTAGGGAAGGCTATAGCAACGGTCTTGCAGATTTTCAATCGGTGCTGACTACCTTTACGCGCTATAGGTTGATTACTGCCCCTTTTTTAATTGGTGTAGTCGTGCAGAAAATGTGTTTCAAACCATCTGGTTTATAATTGTATTCTATATTTACAGTCGTCTGAGAGTTATAGCGGAAATCCGGCATGGGGATATATTTCATTCAGCCAACATTGTATCAAGGTGAGTTCTTTCTCCTTGTTCGTTATACCAGATGACAGATAGTGTAACAATGAAAAAATGTCTTCGAACTTAGTGCCTAAAAAATATAAAAAATTGCCCCTTAAGTGAGATCAAGTTTGTTTAAAGTATGGATAGACGCAATTACTACAATGGGATCCGTTGCTGCATAAATTCTAAGCCAATAGATGATAAGAAGAAGAACTTGCTGACATGGCAGGGACAAGGTTTTGTGTTTTCGGCAGGCCAAGAATCTTCTAAAAGCTGGAACACTATGTTCTCCTTATCTGTTTAGGAAAATTTCTTAAAGTTGTTTGCTGTCTTTTTAAAGTATCTCTTTCTCTAGAAAGAACAAAAGTTATTTATTAGTTGCCCCTATGGCTCCATTACCTTTCTCTATCTGTGTGTTGATTTATGGTCTGTCCGTAGTTTATGTCCTTTATGCTTTACCTGGACTCTAAGTCGATGACAATCTTGCTGAGACTTACGAAAGGAGTTCCTTTTCAGCATAGAGTTTGATCGTGATGATGAGCTGTTTGCCACTGCTGGTGTTTCTAGATGTATAAAGGTCTTTGACTTCTCTTCGGTACGTTCAAAATCTTGGAGAGCATTCATTCACATACCAATTGAATTTTCTATTCCAGATTATGCTCTTGTGAAACTGATCATGCATCCCAATAATTGGAATGCTTGACAGTGGAAACCAAATGTGATGCATGATAGCCATTTACACTTTGTTTTTTTAGTTTGCACAGAACAGTGTATGTCAAAGCTTGTTAGTTTTAATATTCTGTCCAATGGAATTTTCTGGACTAATTGAAGATGTTGTGCATACTTTTCAGGTTGTAAATGAACCGGCAGATATCCAGTGTCCGATTGTGGAGATGTCAACTCGTTCTAAACTTAGTTGCCTGAGTTGGAATAAGCATGAGAAAAATCATATAGCAAGCAGTGATTATGAAGGAATAGTAACTGTGTGGGATGTAACTACTAGACAGGTGAGTACTTTGCCTACTAATCCTGCATCGCACTTTTAAGATAATCATTTCATGAACTGTGCAATGTATCCAAAATTTTATGTAAACAACTGGTGACAGAGTCTTATGGAGTATGAAGAGCATGAAAAACGTGCCTGGAGTGTTGACTTTTCACGAACAGAACCATCTATGCTTGTATCTGGTAGTGATGATTGTAAGGTACCTGCAGTTTTGTCTTTTTTCACTTTTCATCTTGCGTATAGCTTTCTTGTATGACAAGTATACCACTTTTACAGATTGGCTAGCTCGCATAAATAACCTGGTAACGAATTTGTCAAAATTCTCTGATGAACTAAAGAACACGCAATGAAAAAACTGGAGAATTTCCTGGTTGCTCATTAGTACACTGTCTACCTGTGGGATTGGTCAAATGATACACTGAAAATCGTAACTCAGTTTGCTGACCTTTAATGGGATGTTACTAGAAAGATATTGCTACCTTTATTAGAAACTCATGTTGGATGTGATTTTGATTATATGAATCTTTTGTATTCTCTGGATTTCTCTGGCAGAAGCAGTATAATACCAGTTGGCGCTTTTATAGTTAATTAACCTATTGTGATCTGTGGTTGAACCAGGTCAAGGTTTGGTGCACAAGGCAGGAAGCAAGTGTGCTTAATATTGATATGAAAGCAAACATATGTTGTGTCAAGTACAATCCTGGCTCAAGCAACTTCATTGCGGTATAATTTTAATGACTCCACCAACTTTGCATCTCGCATCGATTCCCTTATAAGCCTATTGACTTACCCACTCATGATCAGCTTGACATGATCACACATCCTCAGATCTACTCGTTAATCAGATAGAGAGACTTAGACTTATAAGACTATTGATTTATTGCAGGTCGGGTCAGCTGATCATCACATACATTATTACGATTTAAGAAACATAAGCCAACCACTTCATGTCTTTAGTGGACACAAGAAAGCGGTTTCCTATGTGAAATTCTTGTCCAACAACGAGCTTGCTTCTGCGTCTACAGATAGCACACTACGCTTATGGGATGTCAAGGACAATTTGCCAGTAAGATTACTTCCCGAGCCAATCTTACGGATTGCGTACAAAGAGACAAGTCTTGGCTATGTTGTTAAATGTTACTTTGCGTTTTTCCAGGTTCGGACATTCAGAGGACACACTAACGAGAAGAATTTCGTGGGTCTCACAGTGAATAGCGAGTACCTCGCCTGCGGAAGCGAGACAAATGAAGTATATGTATATCACAAGGTTCACAAATCTGAAACCTCTGCTCCATCTTTACAGTTATCATTTACACACATTGAATCTCTCGTTGCTCAAGTATATGGGGATGTGTGTATGCAGGAGATCACGAGACCCGTGACATCGCACAGATTTGGATCACTAGACATGGACGAAGCAGAGGAAGAGGCCGGTTCATACTTTATTAGTGCGGTTTGCTGGAAGAGCGATAGCCCCACGATGCTAACTGCGAATAGCCAAGGAACCATCAAAGTTCTGGTACTCGCTGCGTGATTATAATAAATATTATTCAAAAGATTTAAAGCTTCTTGAATCAATAAAACCAATAAATTTTACCATCTATTATATTTAGTGGGAGTTATAGAGAAAACAATTCGTCAAAAGTAGGGTTCATCATTTAGAAAGCAACTTTGTATTATAATGCTTGACTTGGACGCCTCAAAGAAAAAATTCTATCAAAATGTAGATGTCTCACCCTTTTATTTGTTTCCTATAGTTTATGTGTATAATCTACACAAAACATTGACTTACCTACAAAGCGTCCAAATCCATGCAATAAGTCATTAATATGTGTGAATGTAGCATGATCATTGAAGAAAATTTTCATTCTTAGTGTTAAATTTATGATAAATGAAGATTTTGGGTCATGATTGATACTATTATGTACACTTGATTAGTACTTGATAGCTCTAAAGTAACTCATAAAAATGTGATTGTGTGTGTACACGTTCTCATGAAACGGCCGTTATTAATTTTGTAACAGTAATCCTTATACATTTGAATACGTAACTCTGGAATGGCATGAAGTAAGTCTATGAACATGCATGCCTTGGGAAGTGAATTATATGGCCAACATTTTAGTTTCTCCTTTTTTAATTCCTAAAAACGTTACATACTTAACTTGCTCATACATCCTAGTCATCATCATTAGGTGGCTTGATATAAATATAATTGCTATGTACAAGCTTTTCTAATTCCCTAAGTTACAGAGTCTTTGACTTTGTATTTTGTAACAAAGGAGTCAAAAACTCTTTTGAAAGGAAACCACGACATTTTTTCACAACGAGGGGGACACATGAATGTGTTTCTTCCCTTTAAGCAACCATATCCATCAAATCCTTTTTTCTCCCTATTAAACACGTAATTTCATACTATAACCTTTGTTAATTGACTTTTTTTTCTTTTTATACTTCCATGGATCTAAATATTTTCCTACTTCATGCTATGCTTATGTATTGTAATAACTATTTTGAGGTCACATGTGTATAATAATTAATATGTTAGGATCATTATCTAAAGTAGTTAATGTGGTCACTTTAATATTAAATAAAAGACTAAAAGATATAAGTGTTATGAAATATTTATGTGTGTATATTTTTAGTAATTCCTAGTTTGATAAAGAATCGAACTATAAATTAATACTCTATATAAATAGAGATTACAGTCCCCAAACAACTTTAACCAAAAATACATAAATTATCTGCATTCTATCACGAGATAACTAATACATAAATTCTATGCATTTTATCACCAGATAATTAAAGTCACATATGGTTTGTTTTGGAATAACCAGAATTCAAAATACAAATCATGGATCCAAAAAATACGCTTCCACTTATGTAATTGTTAATCATAGATTGATATGAATTTTATGGATTAAGTGAAATCATAAAACATAGTATTTATATATATAACTTATAATTGTGTTTATAGTATGCATCTCATAAACTCAAAACTACTATTTTCAAAAAGAAAAAGAAAACTCCAAACCACATCTTAGATTAGTGAGATCGACAACGAACTTAGCAAGTTATATCTGTATATGAAAAATAAAATGTGGATAAGATGGTCGTAAACTTTTTGTATCTGTTGTTAATTTCTGAAATTTAAATAATTGTTTTTTTTGGAAACACGCAAAGTATGATCGATCACGTACGTCAACTAAGATGTAGTAGTATAGTAGTAGCACTTTAATTTATTTAGAATATAGTTCGATAGGCACAGATTTGGATTTTTCGTTGTTATGGTAAAACCAATCATTTCACGTTAGCCACATATATTTTTCCAAGTTCACATCGTATTATAATACTTATATTATATATAGGTCGAGTTACGCAAGGACATACCTATGAAATCAAAATGTGATGTAATCTTTATTTTTTCCCGTCAGGCCGTCACTAATCTAAACGTTGTGTATACATTAAGTATGATTATATTGCACAACAGTTAAATAATACATAATACTACTACTAATTATTATATTCTCACGAGCACGAGTCATATGAATTTTTAATTTTAAATGCCGAAAACCCCACATTAATGTAATGGATGGCTGTAAAGAAAAAAAACTGTAAATGGGTGACTCGGAGCCAACACTTTCACGAAGACTTTTCTTTCTTATGGTATATCATATAGTTTTATACACACTCGAGATTAATTTAAAAATTGTGTGTTAGAGCTTCAATTATTCAATACGACAAACAGAGAGACAATATTTAGACAATTTGTTGTGCTCTTTTTATTTGTTTTCAATATCAATTTTACTGCCAATATAACATTTGTCAAAAAAAATAAAGTAAAATAACCACGGTGGGGAAAATCAAATGTTCCTTATTATATGAATTATTTTATATAAATATAAATAATTTGCTTTTTCTTAATAGGGTCTGTATCTAAACTCAATCAACTTAGCCATGGGTATATCCATCGACAAAGGTAATGAAAAGTTGAATGTATTAAGCACATCAAAGTTGATTGATTAAGAACCATTACAATAAATAATAGGCACTAGACCCTAATAATCAACCATAATGGTGGGCTTCACAATTATGAACTCTTCTCTCGTTTAACGGCTCTTGTTAATTTAAGTAAGGTAAGAAAATGGTCCTCGTCACATATAAGTTAATTAATTTGAACTTTATGCCCTAGTTATAGTAGCAATAATCATTTTCTCCATAAAGTCCAAGAGAAAAAAAAATCATTTGCTCCATATATATAACAAAAAGCATCTTGTTTAGGATATATTCTTAAAGTTTGATGCTAAAATTCAAACAAAACAATATTTTTTTGAATTTTAAAATAATATAATACATTTTAACAACAGGAATATAAAACCTTTGGCTTGCTAGTTTTAAACGAAAAAGTTAGCAAAATTTTGAGAAATATCATTTTTGATAGTTCTTCAATAATAAAAAATACTGCCAAGGAATTTCTTTTTCCAATAATACCATTTTACAACTCATTTATGATAAAAATTCTGAAGAAAAATAACAGATAAAAATTATATATTATAATTTGTTTTATAACCTCATAAAATTTATAGCTTAAACAATTTGTAACATATGTAACACAAAAAACGTTAAAACAAAGAATTTTTTAGAATTTTTTTTATCTAATATAAATTTTATTTTGCTTCATCGCGAGTAAAACAGTTTGTTTAGTATTATTTAAAAACCGGTTTTAGAGATATTTGGACATGCATTAAGATGTGTAAGTAACATAATGAAGAAGACTACCAGCTAATTTTAGTCCCTCTAATTTATTACAAGACTCAAGATTAGTTAATGACTGAGTGGTCCAATGATCCAGCAGCTGAATAAGTAATATCACTTCACTTGAACCTGTTTCTATTGGAACACATGCAATTTATACGCAGTGTGGATAACGACTTCATAACCCGGGATTTCACCATAACATAAGTAAAATTTGATTTTCATCAATAAAATATTCGATTTGGCTATGATCCTTATACATTATTTCATCTAAGTTTTAGTTTATACCAAAATTCACTTTCTTCATTTATGAGATTCAAGTCTATTTTTCAACGATTTCATCTCTAAACTGTTATCTAAAAGGCCACCTTAAAAGCCACAATTCCACAAATACATCCAATTGCATCATTGTCATTATGTTTCTTTGATTCTTTCCACTCCAACACTATTTTTATGGTTTTTTTTTACAAACTTAAACATCAGAGAGACATCAAAAAAATACTTTCTTCATCATATTTTTCGTGTTTTCATGTATTTTTCGTTTATACAAAAGTTTATTTCCAAAAAATCAAAAAAACCTGAAACATACACTTAACCAAAAATTCAATTTTACTTAATCTAGTAATTTACGTTAATATTATTATATTTCAAATCTGCTTAATACATATGGTTCTTTATAAAAAGTGTAGTTCAATAAAATAGTGTATATAAGTATAAATCAATTATAAACATATAAATACAAGTATATAAAATAATAATAAAAGGAAAGTACCCTAATATCTGAAAAAAGAAACTTGGTTCGTTGAGGCTTGAGAAAGTATTTACTAATTTTGCAAAATTAACAAAATAGTGCAATCTGCTGTCGACGGCTCAACCTTTACAAGTTAAAAAAACGATACCTTCTCGAATAATTATGATATAAATTTTGATGCGTTTACGTGGAATATTTGACCAGTTGATCCAAATAATCGATTAATAATTGCTTCACTTCTATATGAATTAATTTATTTTCTTCCTAGTGAGATTATATCGATTCTCATCCGCACGAGTAGTTTTCACAATTTCTCTGCTGAACAGTCAATAGAGTACACTATTCCATAATATATATATATATATACATATTATTTTTTTTCTTTTTTTATCAAACAAACTATTCCATGTACTATAAATCAAAGAAATTTAATTTCAATCATTAAAACTGAAATAATCGAGTTTAGTCTAGATCAATATCAACAGGATGAATGACCGAATATTAGATCAAAAGGCATTTTGGTTAATTATTCTTTTTATTTACCTTTGCTTTTCTTCATCTATATTAGTCTATTATTAATCATTGAAATATTCCAAAATCAAATAAAATCTACATATTCTGTGATCTTTTGTCTAAATGTGTGTGGTCTATGTACGTATGAGGCATTGTTATAAAGTCCGGTCCTACTAGGCCGATATTAACAACTGCAATATTTAAAATATTAAAACTTATACAGCTATAGATGCACAATCTGATGTATTCGATCTGATGATCTAGTAAATTCCATTTTTCTTTTAGACTAGTGTAGAATTTATGGATTCAGTGATCCAAAAGACAATCAGATTCACTTGTCTAATCAAAAACACTAAACTCAGAAAATTATATAACAAAATATATATTTAAAATGCTATTGCAGTTATTATCATTTTAATATTGAGCTTATTCATACATAACTCTTATGGGAGTAGGTTAATATGACGAGAGTTTCTTTTTTTCTTTCTCAACTATATATGGTGAGAGTTCAATGATTACAGACATTTTATTTCCAGAAACACAAAAAAAAATGCTAGTTTAGAACCATAGTTTACCCTAAAACAACATGATTATTCTTAAAAATATCATGTTATTCAAAGTGTAGCACCCCTGATTAGTTTTATTCAAAACTTACAAAACTTTTGTTTGATTTTTAAACTTGCACTTCATGTTGTCAATTTCGAATTAAGAATACTATTTTATAAAGATAACACAATTTCACTATTAAATATAAATATATTCGAATTTTAGTTTATTTACCATCGATTCACATGGTTGGAGACAAAGAATATATATTTAGACATAGAATATATTTATACGATATGATCTTTAGTCTTGTCCTTTTGGTTTGAAGAGAGGTTAAAATGATTGGATCGGCTTCTCTTCTCCTCTTCTCTTCTTCTTATCTTCTTCTTCTTCCACAGTGATCAACTTGAGAACCTAAAATAATTGGAGAGATAGGAATCTTTTCTCATTAAAATTCCCACTTTCTAATGTTAAGTCACTTAAGTGGAACAATAATTTAAAACTGAAAATAATATTCTTTTAATCAAAAATTGTTTTCATTTGACCAATTTAATCCTAAAAATAGTAATTACTAATTATGTCTACATTCTGCCTTTCAATATCCAACGTGTTTCCTAGCTCGACATTAGGTTCTGTAATTTATTTTTCTCTTTTGTAAAGTTAGAGCGATTCATAATATAGTATTTAATTAGACTGGTTTTACAAGTAGTTCAACTTTTAGGAACTCATGGTGATCAATTAAAATTTTACAAGACTCTTGGAATTAATATTGAAGACGAAGATAATATGATATGCCTTTAATAAGCATCTAAGCATGTACTTGAAGTGGTAGAGAGAAAAAAAGCATATTTGTTTTAATCTTTTAATAGTATCATCTATAAATCTGTGTACTCAAGTGTAACGACATGGTTTTAACAACATTACAACATATTTAAAGCATCTATATAAGAATATATATTCACTCACTTTTCCTTGATTAAACTGCTCATATGGAATCTCTTTACATGAGTCTAAGAAGACCAATATTTACATTTTATTGAAAGGACAAGAACATATAAATTCTAATGATGGTATCAAAAATGTGAGGTGATGTGTCTCTTTATCAATACTAATAACGTTTTTATTTAAAACCGCAAACTTAGAGTTGAATGGTTAGATTATCCACAATTTAATTAGTATTTTTTTGTCTTTTGTCAATCATAAATTATATTAGAAGCTTAAGAGTTTTGAGCCAGTTTGGAATCGTGGATACAAAGGAACAAAAAAATATGTCTCCCAGTTCTTGTTCTCCAATTGATTCTAATTTTATAATTAAAACTAAATCTATTATCTTAAAAGTTTGGTTTTTTTTTATTTTGCATCGTATTATTATTTATAGTGTTTTCAATTCTGTTATCAATCATAATCTAATTATATTAAAAATATATAATTTTTCTTTGTAGAAGTCTTAATTTTAAAATTGGAGGAGCTTATCAGTTATCGCTAATACCATCTTCCAAAAATGGGTTGATGATGAACCTAAATGTAATGCATCATAATTCTCCTGATGAGAAAATGTTTTTAGATGAGATTGAATCCTTGTTTTGGCACGTACGTTCATATTCCGTTTGGAAATAGAACTACAAATCTATTTTTTTTTCATTGGTTGGAGATACTGTAAATCAAAAACCAAAAAAATTATTTGGTTAAAAACTAGACATAGGCATTCGGGTACCCGTTTGGGTTCGGATCGGATTTTTCGAATTTTCAGGTTTTCGGGGTTAGTCTTTTAGGCTCCATTTGGGTTTTTAAAATTATCGGGTCGGGTATGGTTAGTAATTTTTCGGGTTCGGATTATACTATTTTGTAACACCATAAAATTTCATTTTATATCCAAACTCAAATCAGGTTCGGATTATGCTATTTTGGGTCCATATACCAATACTAAAAAACATATTTTAACAAAAAAAACAGAAAACTAAATTAAATCTAATGAATTCTTCTTAAACATCATATAATATCCGAACTCATGCATCTTTATATTGTATAATGCAAGACTAAACGTTACAATCAAAATTACTTTAAAATTCGAAAAACCCAACCCGAGTACGAACGGATATCCGAACGCCCAGACTTAATCCATAATTACTCAAAAGTATACAAACTAACCAAAAAATCTTGTATGAAAACTATTCAAACTCCCTAAAAATACTCAAAAACATATGAATTACCCGAAACTAAGTAAAAAGTTTTTAATTTCGGATTTTTTTGGAGTACTAGTTCAGATTTATCAGATATTATCTAATAGCTAGCCTTAAGCCCCATTCGAATATTTATCTAGAACCATACTTTATCGGGATCGGATATTTTAGGTTGGATTCAAGTTCGGGTTTCGGGTTCAGTTATAAACGTCCAAACCTATTGAAAACACACACATATATATATATATATTTACCTCATAGTGATGTTAAAAGTTAAATCTATCTTGTTTTACGGATTTTTTTAATAACCTTGTCTTGTGAATTTTCAGAGATAGGAAACTGAACAAAAAAATGAATTCAGATATATATATATATATAATATGATATTATATATTTAATATCAAAAAAAATGAGGTTAAAAATTGGTCGAAAGATTAGCAATATTTAATTGCATGAGTTCAAGTTTATCGAACAATCTAATAGCCGAATTGATGTTAAATACGTAAATTTGAGAATAGACACAATAGTTAATTAGAACAAAATACAATATAATGAAAAAGTTAGGGTTTGACTGTACATTCGAGCTCTTTACGGTATGTGGAGCCCAGCTCAGCTCGGGGCCCAATAACCTTTCCCAAATCTGAAGCATATTCCACAGAATGTGCCTTTTCAATTTTCCCATTAGTTATTTTAGTTTTCTTTTTATTTTTATTTTTAGAAAGAAACCGAATTGGAAACTAATGTTTTCTCCTCACTTCCAATTTTGTCTGTAATTGGGTCTTCTAAATATACAAATATTAATCATAGTTGTTTAATTGTCTTTTTGAGTAGCTTATTACGGTCAAATATAAATTGTTAAATAACAAAAGATTCTCTAGTTATTGTATCTCTCTATATATTTTATAAATTTTTGGATTTTTTCCCAATTTATTTCTTTGACAGCGGCTTTTATTTCCATATATGTTATGAATATTGTACAAGACAATAACGTGACGTGGATGACATAATGACTCAAGATTAATAAGAAGTTCTCGACAATTTAAACGTTAGAGTAGAAACACATTAATTCGACTAGTGATTTAACCAAACATAAAAGACGGTTTTAGTTTTCGAACTTCGAACTTCAATTTATATATCTATTACAATTTCGTATCCATTTACGAATAGAATGATCAAAGAAACAATAAATGATGAATACAACAACAAAAGCATAGTAAAAGATATGACGATAGAGATGTGGAAGTGCATGAACCCTACGATCAGAATTACTTAATGTATCATAATTATTCTACATAAAGGAATTTATCAAACATATATATTATTATGTTACTTCGACAAAATAGACAGCTATACATTTGATAAAAATTACAAAAGAGCCAGTGCTATATATATATTTATAGATTTAAAACTTAATAAAATATATATGTAAAAATTGTTTATTTATTTTCTTACAACGACTATAGTTTTAAAGAGATAATAAGGTTTTAATAGTAAAAGAGAATAGTAAAAAATAATAAAATAGTTAGGAGAAGTAAAAATATGTAGAAAGAGACAACAATATAAAAATATATATAATAGAGATACTATTTTAAGTTTTTTTAAATTCTTCTTTGTGCGTATGTGCTCGTTCGCTGGTGGGTAGGAACGATATTATTTTAAGTTAATTTCTACGATACTTGGCAAAGTTGGCTTCTCGCCGTTGATGAGAATGTGGTGTGTGAAGCTTTCTTCTAGATTCTTGAGTCAGAAGTTATATACATTTTTGTATCATTGTTTGCTTGCAATTAGAAGTTGACTTATTAGATCTTAATTTTAAAAATTGTTCTTATTTTGTAATTTTACAAAATATACCATGTTGTATCTGTTCTCCAATATTTTAATGTAAAATTTAGAGAAAAAAATATTTTTGAAGGAAACTCACATATAGAAGCAATAAAATACTGACATGATCAGGTCCTAATAGAACTGACCTAGATACGTCCGCGAAACTATATTATCTAAACATATTTATAAAATATCAAAAATGAATATCAATATTATAATGACTCATAGTATATGTTATTGTCACCATTTTTCATTCTTTTTTGGGGTGAAATAAAATGATTTATAGTTTTACACAGTCAACTTATTTTCTATGTTGAGTTATACGTTTCATACCTCGACCACAATAGTTTTCGTTCAATTTTAATAAAATCGATACCCTATTATTTTGATTAATTTGCGAAATAGCTAAATGGGCAGCCAAAACTACAAAATGATGTATTATAATATGGTTTAATACGTGTGAAATCTTATATTATCTACAAAAAGCAACTAACTTAATTTCTAAACAATTTTGTCATATATTTTTTTTTAAATGTAGAATTTTGTTATACGTATTTTATTTACTTTTTTTATCTAAATTATTCTATTATTTTATATTACGAGAATAATTATAAAAATAATCTAGAAAAATAAATTCGACAAACGGTTTTTCTACCATATTATAATTTTTTATAAATTTAATTTAGTTATTTTGAAAAAAAACTATATATTCTAGATTTCGAACTCTAAACTTTGGAATGTAGAAACATTGAAAAGCTTTTTTAAATCCGGACAACAGATTTATACATTTACTTTTCACTTTAGGAAGTAGTATTATTTATATTTTAATTACCGCAAAACCGAATTCTTACATATCATGCATTATATTATTATAAAAATAATTTAATTGAAAAACGCAAGTCTCATTCATCATCTCCTCCAATTTTTTTCTTTTACTTTTCTTATCTCTCTCTAAAAAGTCACAACAGCGACAACATTTGTTTCTCTCTCTACAATGGCTTGTCTATATAAAGCAACAAGGTCGTCGTCTATTCATAACGAACATCTCTACAAATCAACCAACCAAGAAAGCAAAAACAAGATAAAGAGAGATCTTCAGCTTCTTCCTTCCGGATTCAACACTTAACCTCCGATTCCGAACTCGTTTTTGAGGATGAAACTGATTGAGAAGACGATGAACAAGTTCATCAAGGAGGAGGAGGAGGAGGAAGATGGAAGCGAGATCTTCCGGACGATCCAAGTAGCTAAGGTTGACCGGAGCAACGTATCTCCGCCGCCGTCGGCTCATGGTTCTGCAGGTACACCACTGCTAGAGGTTTCCGGTGGCGACGAGCTTAACCTGATTCCACCGTTGAACTTCGCGATGGTCGATAATGGTATTTTCCGGTCTGGATTCCCGGACTCGGCCAACTTCTCCTTCCTCAAGACTCTTCGTCTCCGCTCAATCATGTAAGCTTCTTTTGCATTTTGATCAATTGAGTGTATCTTCTTTATATAAAACGTCGGAATTGTTGATTTTTTTATGTTTTGTCTTTGTCTTTTTTGTCTGAAAGCTCTTTGTGTCCAGAGGCGTATCCTGAGAACAACATGCAGTTCCTCAAATCCAATGGAATTAAGCTTTTTCAGTTTGGCATTAAAGGCTATAAGGTTTGTGTCTCCTTCTGCTGTATTTATTTATTTATTGGCACTCTCTGTTCATAAATGTCCATTTCTATTTGCTTGCTCACTGGATTGTTCTGTAATTCTGGTTTTGCGGCTTCGAGTTGTTTGTCTGAAACCTGAATTTCATAGAGGGAAGTCTCAGAATTAAAGTCATATCTTGAAATTTGCAGTGTCTCCCAGGATTAGAGAATGAGGTTTGGTTGCATCTTTGGAGTTCTAAGCATCAGAAAGAGGGTTCCTATACAAATGGAAATTCGAAAACTTTGGTATTAATCTGGTTTCTAATCATAATCTGAATTGCTAATTTGTCTTTACGCCTGTCTCACTTAGTTTCATGTTACTTCCAAGTGGTCATTTGCATTAGGCATGTTATGATTTAGACTAGAAAGATGGCATTTCATGTGTGGATTTTTGTCTTGGACTTGACCCTTTTAAGAGATTATTCTAATCCATTATTTTTTTAATATGACCTTCCAAGAAAAGCGTACACCATTCTATAATGCTTTCTTGGCTCTGTCCGTTACCATTTATTTCATGGTCCCACTGTTTGTTTCTTCTTGGCCTTCATCAACTAATACCACCACTTGGTCCTTCAACGGTATATATATAAAAATTAGATAATGGGCTGCGTCAAAGAAATGCTGAGCTGCTTACTTCAATTGTTGTCAGAAATCCACTACTCGACACTTTGTGCTTTCCTTTGTGTTTCTATTGATACTGTTTTCTTGATTCGTGTTAGTTGCGCGTGCACTTTTTGAATGGTATGTTATGTAATCTTGAGGAAAAAGAAAAAAGACTTGAGGCAGCACAAGTTGTAGTTGACGTAGACAATATACCTCAACCTTTATGGTTTTGATGGTGAAAACTTGGAGAAAGTGACTTGTCGAAAATGTGTTAATGGTAATATTATCCACTTATGAACTGGTGGTAGCTATGTATCTAAATAAAGTTGGAATCGTGAAAGTGATAGATGGTACAGTTGCTGTTATTTATTACCTACCTACCTGATGTTGCTGTACTCTATGTTTTAAGTGGCTTATGTTTTGGGTAAGAGAGGGAATAGACTTGAGCTTAGAGTCGTTAACTAGTTGCCTATATCGTAACTTTTTAGATTTAAAGCGCAGCCATAAGAAGCCAACCAAACATTTTACTTTGTTGAACTTGTCATGGGGCGGCTAGTTTTATATGATCTTGATCATCTTTATAACCAAAAAGAGAAGGGTGAAATTAAATATATATACTTGTACCAACATACTGTTGTGGTAGTGATGGTTCTCACTCCCACAAACTCAGCCTTGTGTTTGTCAATGAAGCTTTTAGACTAAAACATGAGGCAAAGTGACTTTTCTCGTCTTGTTAGAGTGATTTGACTAGAAGGGTATTAGATATTCTACACTGGTATTTGTTTATTGTGTTTCTTTATTTTACATCTTCTTAATTATTGGCTAGATTCTATATGTTGGGTGTGACAACTCTCTAGTCTTCATAGGAAATCATTTTCGTTTTCAGTATTGGCTTCTTTTTGATGGACCCTCTTTGATTTTGTGGTTTTTTTTGGCTGTGCCTGTGCCTAACTTTTAACATATGAAGATAGAATATACTTCACAGCTCTTTTACTCTACTCCAGAGAATAGCCAAACCAATCCTGCTTTCTGATAAATTCAGGTCTTGAAGAAAGAATGTAGCCGATAGTTCTTGAAATATTTCATCATCTTTTTGATGATTCTCTGGCTTGTGTGCAAAGCTCTGCTTACTAGACTAAATCCTTACCAAGGAGCTGATAGTCTGATAATTTCTTTTCTCATTTCTGCAGGAGTCATTTGTAAATATCCCAGATCATAAGATCCGTGAAGCACTCAAAGTCCTACTCGGTATGAATCATATATAGAAGAAGCCCTAAAAGAAACTTAAGGAAAAACCATATATATTTCTGATTTATGCCCTTTGCATCTTCTTTTTAATCCTCAGATGAGAAGAACCATCCACTTCTGATTCATTGCAACAGAGGAAAGGTACGTGAAATTTTTCAAAAGCGCGGTAAATCTCCTTAGATGAGTTATTGTTTTGACTAATGGTTATGATGATATTGCAGCATAGGACAGGATGTCTAGTTGGGTGCATGAGGAAACTTCAGAAATGGTGCTTGACATCGATCTTCGACGAGTATCAGCGATTTGCAGCAGCTAAAGCTAGAGTTTCAGATCAAAGGTTCATGGAGTTGTTTGATGTTTCGAGCTTCAAGCATGTTCCAATGTCTTTCTCTTGCTCCAGTAGCTAGGTAGAAGAGAACAATCATGAGTCACCGGAGGAATATCATCTCATTCTTCTTGTTTTTGTCTTTGTTTATCTTTTCTCCTTTAATCAATCAATAACTATAATCATTGGAAGAAGAAAGAATAGATTCCTTTTCTTTTGATTATTTTTGTATGCTAATAATGTTATGTATCCATGTACTCAACTCATTGTAACCATTCAAAGCTAGATAAATATAATTATAGATATATATTCATATTATTGAAACGTTGACTAAATACTAAATTCGAGTTTCCACAATCTACGAAAATTTAAACTCTAGTCATATCTTATCCATTAAGGCTGTATTACTCACCAAAAATTGTTGGAAAGTGGACCAAAAATTTTAGTGTTTAATTTGTTGACTGTTTCGTCGTCGACTCGACCTTGTTACCTGAAAGGTCAGTCGTTTCCATTACTATCACGGACTACACAAGGGCACTGTTGCTCAGCAAAGGTGTGAAGATACACTCTCCTTTTTATTATATATACGAAAATTTACCAATTCAGCAAGACACTATGAGATTTGCAAGAAGAGTGAATGTCTCCATTCTTTCCTGTATAGTAAGTAGTATATATACATTTTGCTGATTTCGGACACATACTGTTGGCGACTAAACATGAGATTTGAGTGTAAAACCTACCTATACCCTAACAACCTATCATTTCCGGTAAAAAAGGAGAAAGAAAAGAATCAAAAGAACTTCTATGCAAGGTGCAATTTCCTTCTTGTATCTTCTCCCTGCGGAAATGATCAAAACCGGTGTGAGACGAAACACAGATAAGTTAAACTGATTCCGAAAAGAGAACACATTGAGAGAAAACTTACTGTACGTTCACGGTTCTTAGTAGAACTGCCGTGTTTTGAGTCTATAGATTCTGATCTTGAGGTTCGTCCATGTAGTCTCTGGATAAAGTCTTGTATGTGATTATATATACTGCATAGTCCATACCATAATAAGCACACAAATAAATGTCAGAAAGCTGGTCACATCGCAAAGTCTATAATGTGTATGAGAAAACAATTCACCTAAGCCGATGCCTGTTACAGGCAGCAAAGAAGGCAACAAACCCGTTCAATATACTCCTGACAGCACGAAAAACCTGAAAAACGAAGCAGGACAAATACATTTAGTATTAATTGAAGTTATAAGGATCCGGATTCTGTTTATTGGACTTAGCATTGTTTACCGACATGAGAGAAGAGGTCGTTCCAAAGTGTACGCCACATGGAGACTTCATAAGTCTTTACAGCAGCTTGTGAATCTGATGCAAGCTGAAGTATGCTGCTCATGTACCGCCATAAGTCTCCAAGGACATCGAATATGTATGAGAAGGAAAAAGCTACACCGTTGGCCAATGCAACAACCACTCGGATCGGTGCATATAACACTTCCCATGTGATCCAGAATAGAGGCAGCAAAACAGTATTTGCTGCAGCGTCAGAAAAGATAAAAGATCAGGATTTTGATTTTATGCTTAAACATATGAATAGTAAGAATAGTAATGCTTGTTTTACTTACTGACGTTCCAAACTAGTGAGACAATAAACCAGATTGGTAAAAGCACCAACTCTACCACATCACCAACAAGATTGCAACCAGACTCGATCACTATCCAAACCACTGAAACCAAGCTCACCACTGTTTCCGCCAGCGAATTCCATACCGGTAGGAGTAGACCAAGAACATCTAAAAGAGGATTTACCAGAGGCATTACGAGTAAAGAAACAAATGACTGCATAGCACGTGCCATAGTCAGAGCCCACTTGACAGCTTTCTGAAAGTTGTGAAGAAACAACATTGTTCCCAAGTACTTTATCCGTGATACCATGTCCCATGTTTCAACCCAATCAAAGAGTGGCCCACATAGCCGCGATGCAGTGGCCTTTAGAACGGGGACATTTTTGTACAGGTCATAAAACCCAATCACAACGGTGATGACTGATACCATCACATAAAGTGCTCTGGCGAAAAGGCACATCCAGGGTCGATAAAGATGGCAAAATCCGGGATAAGACTGCAGAAACAAGACCCATGAAGGGAGACCAGCTTCAAGTAAAGTAAGCAAGCGTATGTCAGCCATTATAACCTCTCGCAATTTGAAGGGCAGATCACGATCACCAAACCTAACAAGAACTAGGACATCTTTATACTGGGTTGCTTCAATGATGTTCTCACCATCAGGTACATGGCTTTCCCAGTGGTCGAACGAGTTATCTTTTCTTTTGGGTGTTTCCTCCAAATAGTCAACTTCAACTCCAGTGCTGATTGCCTTAGTTACTCTTCTCCTCTTGTATGGTCCAGTTAGAGGTGGTGTGTGAGGCTCGTTTTCATCATAATCCGCAGTAGAATGGTCAACGCTGAAGACACTTCTTGAGCAGCAAGGAGAGTCATTTTCAACAGAAACATTGTCACTATCGAGGTTGTAGTCATTATCAACAGGAGATGTTTTTGAGAAATCCGCTTCAGCGTCATGGAAAACCTCTCCTGAAAGAGTAACAATACTGATAAGCTTAGAGCTAGAAAATAATGCAAGGTTGAAAGCATGCACGATGTATCACCAATTAAAGCAAATTTTCCTGAGGAAAATAATTTCAAAGCTAAATCAGAACAAAAGAAGTCCTTTATGAAAACCGATAATACCTTTAGTTGTATCAAGATACTCTCTCAAGCAAGATCTTTCAGATTTTGATCCGGAGAACCACTGAGACATATTTGTTACAGCTTGATCGATACTCTCAAACTCCCACCTTCGCATCAGCTTAGCTTCTACAGCAAGAGATGTGTCTGTCTACAAAAAGATATAGATAAAGTAAGAATCATAAAAGCATATAATGTCAGATCAAAACA
Source organism: Schrenkiella parvula (assembly GCA_000218505.1). Taxonomy (NCBI): domain Eukaryota; kingdom Viridiplantae; phylum Streptophyta; class Magnoliopsida; order Brassicales; family Brassicaceae; genus Schrenkiella; species Schrenkiella parvula. Next base: position 11,654,139 of record CM001190.1, on the reverse strand, counting down.
ATGGAAAATTGCAAGGAGTACCTGTAGCTCATTCAAGTAATTGATACCCCTAACATTGGCCCATTCAACTTCAAACACGATGAAACCGTACAAGGTCTTGTGCAGCTGCTTGTTTAGAAACAAAGAGCTTTGCAGTTTCTTTGAAGGTATTTTCTTCTTCGAAAATGTCGTTGCATCAATCAATGAGAACCATTTCTTAAGATTCTTCGTGTCTTTATTGTTGGGCTGGGAGCACGCCTCTTTAGGCTTCTTCTCCTCCTCCTGCTTCTGTTTTTTCTTCTCCTCTCGACCTTTCGTGTTTGCAAAAGGGGAAAGTCTGGACTGCAAACAAAGATAGTGGGTCACTTCATCATATTTTTCACCTCAGCAACAACGAGAAATGTATTTGAAGCAGCTTTTACAACCTTTGTAACCATTAGTTGCCAGAAATGAGCCGATCGGGTGCCAGGATTCAACCATGGCCGATTATCCACCAATATGTATAACTTCTTACTTTTATTACCCAGGAAAATACTGAGATCAGAAAGATATGATTGCAAGTCTCTGAAACCAAAAAAAAACAAAGCGTAACCAGATAAGCAGAGAACACCAGGCAAATAAAATGTGACAGTCTAGCTTGGTCTTTGAAACAAAAACGTAACTATTATCGGATTAAGAGCTTTGATGAGAAAAAGAAGCCAACAAATTGAGATTCAGACAATCACATACGTAACCCTATGTTCCTTCCACAGAAAACAGAATATCATGGAACTAGAAAAGAGGACTGCTCGAAACAAAGTGCTTCAACTATAATTCACTTCACGGGGAGATATTTAAGACACTAACACCAGGAATTGATACTACTTTAGACTCAGGAAAGGAATATAAAATCATGGCATCAGAATTCTACAGACATTCAATCAAGATATGAAAATAAACAATGCAACAGCTTATATAATGCACAACTTTAATATAAATCCTCAAAACCCAAAACAGAACTTGTTTTGTCTGGAAGGACAATGTAGATTCTTTTAACAGGTTCAACAATGGCTGAAAACAAGACTTTATATTATAATGAGAAAGGCAAACACAGAACAGGAAACTATATTGTCCTTGTAAAACATACAGGTCACATAATTCAATGTTCAGAGACAATAAAAGCAGATAATGATTGATCTCTGAATGTACAAAATTTTGGAATTCGAACAATTAAGAGAAGCCAAATCATACTATTCAGAAGAACAGAAATACAAAAAGAAAATGGAGAAAAAGGAAATAAAAAAACGGCAATGTGATCAAAGAGCGAAATAATTACCCGATCTGAAGACTCGTCAAGGGGAAAACACATTTTGTTTCATCATTGTTCCCCATCTAAACCCGATGATTGCACTCTAATCTCAAATTAAACGTCGAATTCACCTCAAAATCGCTCAAAACCACTGAACAACAAAAAAAAACAATTCCAGAAATTTCGTCATTATCATACTCGACATTAAAAACACACCCGGATTCTCCATACAAATCAGAAGGAACTTCGCTACGAAGAGAAAAGAGGTGAAGCAATTACCGTTGAAAGTTTTCTACAAAGAAAATAAATGGTGGGTGATAAAAAGACGACATTAAATGTGGAGAGATTTGTAAAATTGTGAATACTTAACAGAAAAGGAAACTCTAAAATTCAGGGATAAGGGAACTCTGAAGCTGAAGAAGAAGGAAAAAAAGAGCTCAAATCGAATTAACACCGCCCGCCGGCAAACAATAGCAACCGGAGAAATTAGACCAGGCCGCGACTACGGATTAGAGAAAATCTAAACCACCGTCAATGTAGCAATAACAATCGCGAAAAAAACGAAGAAAAAACAAACAGAGGCTTATCACGGGGAGAATCAACAAACCCAGAATTTCAAATTTAAGGAGGGAGAGAGAAAGAGATTGGGTTTACTTGGAATGGAAGAGGAAGAGGCGACGAGAGGAGAATATCTTCTCCAAAGAGACGTCTCAGGAGGAAAGAGAAGGGTAAAACGGTAAATTTGATAGCCGAAGAAGACGGAGAAATGGGAGGGGTTTGTGTGTGTTATGGCGCCAGGGGTCGTCGGTTTTTATCTCACCGGAGCGCACGTTGAAGAGAGAGAGAAGAAGAGAAGAGACGAGAGACAGAGCTTATGGGAAGATAAATAAACGCGTGGGATATGATCCTTCTATGGCAAGCGCGTGTAGATTTTATTTCTAAACATTTACATAAAGGTCCATTACTATTCTATTTCTCACAAAACAAAACCGCAATAAAAGTTGTAAAACAAAAAAATCGCGTTCAAAAGAAGTGGATCTTTAAATAAATGAAAAAAAAATATCGATCATATATCTCAGAAGTTTCGTGGTTATATAGTTTTAAAAGATATATTGATTCCAAAAAAAGTTATAATCTAAATTATTCTTGTATTTTAAAATAAATATTTATAAAAACAAAATTTTCACAGTTAAATTTATATGTTCTATAACGATAAACAAAATATACGATTGCATTATTACCATAAAATACCATGATAAACGATTATTTTTACATCATGTTTTAAATTTTTTTATAAACATATTTTTATTAATCAATATAAAATTATATTTTCTGAAAATTAAATTTTAAACTTCTTTATATAAAAGCATTTATTAATTATTTGGTCAATCAAACTATAAATTTTTTTACAATTCTTTGGATATTTATAAATTAAATCAAACCAGCAAATCAAAAATTTATGACATTTTTTTTTACTGTGGTCAAAAGGCATATTCTTTATTGGCTTCTGAACTCTTTAAGTTTCATTAGTCTTTGCTCCAATAACAGTACAATAGATTGAGAAAGATTGGATCATACAATATGCTTTGGTTTCAAAACTAGAAAATTGTAAGGCTTTGACTGTAAAATCTTTATCATTATTAAAAAAAGAAAATAAGAACAAAACAAAATTGAAGACATGAAAATAGGTGTGTAGAGTGGAAAAATGACGCATGGGAAAGGAGACAATGAGATGACATTTACTAAGGCTATATTTAAGGGCTTTGGGTTTCTTCTTGAAGAGCGTATCATCGTCATTTAATTTGTGACATACCACGAATATTTCAATCGCCTGTCCATGCATGGATACATAAATTGCTTCCACATATTTATTAGTTTAATTGAACTTCACGTATCTGGGAAATAAATTAAGATAAGTTTTGAAACTTGAGAAATATAATTTATCTCATTTTTTGGAGGAAAAATAGTTAATGTCAAAGGCAAAAGCAAAATAGGAAAATGAGTCTAAACTGAGACGAAACTTAGCAAATTGTAGCATATGCTTTGAATGAGAGCGTTGAATTAACATAAAAATCACATTGTTTTATGTTTAATAGAAATTTATTTAACGTTTAATGGGGTAAATTGGGCTACCACATAACATACTCGATTTGTTTGATCCATTATTTGTTTTTAAAATATTCTTTACATGTAATTGTTATAATACAGGTTTTTAAAAATAAAATATCAATTAGATTAGAATAATTAAAATATTAAATAATTAAAATGAGATAAATAATTAGTAAATAATTATCAAATAACTTTCAAATATTTTACAGGTAACAAATAATAAATAGTATAAATAATTTGTACATATATCATTTTAGTAAGCATTTAAAATTACGGATATAATTTTTAATAAGTTAAGTAGAATTTTAAATTCTTATTATTCGTAATTCTCTGGGGCTCATCTCAACATATACTTTTGCAGTTTTTGGGTTTATGAAAAAAGTTTATAACAGAAGAATGAAAAACCAAAAAGGGAAAAATATTCTGTTTTGGGTTTGGCATTATTAAAGGACACGCGTTGTTGGCGCGTGAGGATATGGAGTGGGCCAATAACAAACCAAAATTTGGACGTATGTGATCGATTCTATTTCGAATCCACGAAAATAGAGAGAGAGCTCATGGTGGGTCCTTAAAACGCCGCTTTATAATTTTATCCACTTGGAGCTACTTATATCATAATAATTGAGGAATAAACCAATGCAAGTGATGATGTTTCTCAATAATCTATACGGACCTATCATGCATTATTGCAACAAAATCACGTTACATACATTATAGTATAAAACCAACAAAATTGTGTGTTTGCTCATCATGATTGATTTTTGAGATCGATTAACAATATTTCAACTACTTATTTCATTTCATGGAATCGTCACAGACTTGAAATGCTGTCATGTAAATATTCCGTTTGGACCAATTCTTGTTGTCTTCATATAAATGACATATTAAAGTGTAGTAACATGAGTGGATTATCTAATGTATCAATTAATGTTTTGTACTAATTTTAATAGGATACTAGTATGAAAATAGTATATGATGCAAAAAAATGTTGAATTAAGTAATTTTATTATGCTAGTCAAAATTTGGGGGATCAAATTTCATTTTCTATTTATATCTAGTCAATGTATAATTCAATTGACCAAAAAAAAGTAATGCATAATTCATTTATGGTGATTGCGGATTCTAAATTTGTTTTTAAGTTTTAGTATAGATGCTGTTGCTACCAAACAAAAAATAATGAATTGGTGACTAATATTTTCTTCTAAGATTTTGATAACAAGAATAATAGTTTGCCTTTAAAGTTTTCCTAATTACAAGATCAACTTTGTAGACCAGACGAGGCTACCTAACTAGGAGGCTAAATATGATTAAGTGCAGTTCTCAATTAAAGCTGTCTTAAATTCATGGTCTACACTCGACAATACTAGATTTTAGACCATGCGAGTTATTGAAATTTACTTTAATTTAATTTATAGACCCATATTTAATTAGAATTAGGGTTCTCCACTAAAAACAAATTTCCAAAATCTATGAAAGACTCTAGTTGATTCTTTTTTATTTTCATTTTGGTTGAACACTAGTTGATTCTTTAAAGTTTAACCATATGAAATTAACAATTACATAAGAAAATGTAAAATCTTAAGACATTTACTTATACATACAATTGGAAATCCAGGGTTGAACCAAATATACACCATTTTAAAAAATCTAATTTCAAGTTTCACTCAAAGATTTTCATATAGATTTAAATCCATAAAGGACACTAATGTTGCTAGAACAAAAACACAATCGATATTGAAAACCTCAAGCAAAAGCAATTCCAACTGATCAAACGCTACTCTTCATAACCGACGGAGGCCAAGATAGTCTCCGGTCAACTTCAACATTCTCATTGTTATTACTATCTTCTTCTTCTTCTGCTTCATTTTGATCATGTAACTGTCTCCTTGTGGTCTGAACAGCTAAGTCGTCGAAGCTTGAATCTGTTATCCCTTGAGGTGGAGTCACACATTCTGAGTCTCTATGCGACATTTCGTTACCTCCTGGTGTTGTTGGTAAAGAAGCTGCAGAGTTACCAACACGAAGGTCTTGAAGAGTCGCAAATGATTCTCTCATCGCAGACATGGCCTCAAAGAATCGCGTGCATGAGGCTAGTGCCACCGGTATTGGCCGTAGCATTTCCTGGTGAAAAGATGTAATGAATTAAGATCATAAAATGTAAAACCATAATCTACTAATCATCAACACATTCCAAAACTGGCACTCTTTCTCCCTTGATGCAAAGAGATTAAAAACGGATAAATATAATTCGATACCCTGAATGATGACACATTTGGTCTATTTTACTAGCTTGCAGAGAGAATCCTTGTGCAATGTATTCTATAAATTATATACAGTTTAAGCGATAGCATGGCATAGTGTAACTCAACACAGATTTTTCCTCTTAAACTATGAACAACCAACTAGATTCTAACTGACGAGTATAACAAATATATGCAACAAAGCATGTGGATTTATGTCTGAAGAATGTATTGGAAAAATCATACCCCCCAGACTGACGGAGGTTCTTTAAAGTTTTGGCTCCACTGAAAATCAGATACTGATGCTGTTAAGGGGCCATAATCACTGGCGGCTTTCATTAGCAACTCCGAAAATTGTTTCTGGAAAAAACAAAGCAGCAGAAAGCTATCAGATACTATCAAATGACATGCCTTTTAGATATGAATTAACTGTAAGATAACTAAAGATATAAGGGTTAGTTGGTTCCCAAAGTAGCAAATACTAATAAATGGCATGACTCACCTGATATTCTGCTTCAACTGGAATACAATCTAGTGAATAAGGTTGTTGGAGACGAGCAATGATGCGATCCTGTCATATAAACAGATAAATGGTGTAAGAGACTTCAACTAGAGGTTCATAAATTGAAGAAAAGATAAAACGGTCTAAGTCTTCCTCAGAAGCTAATGTTTCCGAAACATCGTAAGCAAGAACTCCAATTTCTCAATATTCACAAAGATAAAGTAGGTACTGACTAAAAGGTTCATCAGTTAAATGCAGAAAAGAGAGATAAATGAACTGGAGATAATTACAAACGGGAGAGATACAAAGCCTTTGTCCAGAGAAAAAGAGAGAAGATTGTAGAGGTAAACAGAGAAATTATGTACCTTGTTTTGTATAACATCTTTCAATATTTGAGTAATCCTTGACAGAGTCTCGATTTTCTTTTGCATTTCACTCACATGAGTCAAATGTGCCACATTTTTATCATCCTAAATTCACCAACAAAGAAGTTAAATACAAAGCATTGAGAAAACCCTGTTACAGACATAATGAAAAGTTATCATGCGGCCCTCAGGTAATTCAAATTTTATTATAATCCATAACATATTTTATTTTTAAAAAGAAGCAAACCCTGAAAAATATACCTTCCTCCCTTGAAGCTCGACCTGCAAGTCTGCAATTTTCCTTTGCACAGCAGATAACTCTCTCAAGACCCTTATCAAATCGTCGCCTCTTTCGCCATTTGAAGATGCCAAGTTTTGTAAATCTTCCTACAGTGGAAATGATTGTGCACAGCTCGATTCAGTATGCGTTACTACTTACCAAATTGTTGACTGAAGCAGCTGACTTTCATATGAATATAATTTATCACAAATGTAGCTCATTGATTAAGATAAGTAACCATTCACCGTCTCTAATTCAGGACAGACTCAGATTCAATACTTCAAGCCCAGAGATCAAGAATAAAAACAAATTTGGTCTAGAGATTAAAATTCCAGATCTCATACCCTTTGTTCTCCAAGTCAATCTATCAGCAATATCCAGAGTAGATACTATAGTCAGCTAATCAAAATAATGTGAAACCTAATTCCGATACTGGTGAGATTTAATTTAAGAGCTATTAAATCGGACAAGCAATCGGTAAGTTACCTGCGATGGAGGAGGAGCGACGGCGTAACCGAGATCGGAGGCGATGGAAAGAGCATCAGACAATCCGCCGATGCGCCTGATCGGTTTCTTTCCCACCCACGTCGAGTCGCTTCCAATCGACATCTCTTCACAAGCTTTCCGGTGATATCTTCGACGGTGTCGGATCCCGAATGTTTTTTTTTTGGGTGTGGGAAAGAAAACAAAAAAATAACGAATTCAAAAATATTCTAAAGTTTTGTTGGTAATAGTAATAAACTTTATCTTTGTCAATGTAAATAAATCATTTTAACATAGCAGGAGAAAACTTGGAAATGACTCAAGCTATGTAAAAGACCTTTTATTGTAGAGAATACAAAAGTAAAATTTTGTTGACTATTTCACCCAAATATCACTCACAATAAATCTGTATCGACTTAAATAATTAATTGATCAGAGCATATAATTTAGTGGTAGTGCTTTGTACTACTTATATAATCAGTTAATCATTAATCAAACTCGATTATAACATATGATACATAATAAATAGACGTTTTGTTATATACACTTTTATCATGCATAAATCTGGCTTAAACATGTATACATGTGTGTATAAGTTCAGTTATAGTCACGTCCATTTCAACATGATGTAAGGCCTACGACCAAAATGTTTAGGCCTATTGTTGAAATATTTCAACTTACTTCACTGTTTTTTATAGATTGGACAAAATTAGCATTACATGAAGATCCGACGTAATAAAAAGCCATATGTCGTCTTAAATTAATGATGGGCTTGGCCCATATATTGGTTTAACACGGCCCAACAAATTATACGACAAACCATAGCGACAAAAAATATGTGACGGAGAAGCAAGAACCACAAAACCAATGCAAAATCAAGCAACGAGATCGTTACGTCTAACAAGACCAAGTAATTAAACCTACTTAGAAAAAAATGTGAAGCTATACAAAGCATGAGCGTAAGTCGGATCGTGGTAGAGAAGAAAGTTGAAAGCGAATAAGTTAGCAACACGAAAAGCATATGTCTTAGGCTTGATGGCAATCTACATGGCCACGATGAAACAAAGGAAGAAAAGCTCAAGCGGATTATAATAATGTATAAGCTTATATAGTGTCAATGAGTTCAATTTGTGTATTAGGGTTTTCTCAAAATCACGAGTTTGGGATCTTCTCGATGAAGATGTGACTAGTTTAAGTTGTTCCGGTTCTTATACCGAAGAGATTAGGAACAACGCCCATAGATAATTATACAAAAAAACTTATACGCACAAATCCTTATCTTGAGAGTTAATAAGAAGTCAGTCATGAAAATTAGCTTTTGATAGATCATTTAGATGATACTTTTAAATAAAAAATAGATCTCATCTTTATTCAAAAGGATCATTTAGGTGAGCAAACCAACAATCCATTTTTCCATTCTAATTGTATTTGTAACAAATAACAATTTTGTTAATTGGTTCCCTCACGTTTATTAAATGTGATAGTGAACAAGTGTGGGATCGTCGGTGGGAGATTATAAAAATTTGGAATGTCTAAAAGATTCGATATAAGAAAGTTCTTCCCTTTACCTTTGCTTTGTACAAAGACTCTTTATATAAAAGATTTGACAGATCTGGTCATTAACTAATAGTTCCTTAACCAAAAAGAAGATTAGGATTTGATTGTTAAAATAAAGTGGAATATTCTGCATTTCATTATTCCTCATGTACTTTTTATTATTCTGCATGGATTCAGGAAAAGAATAAACTATAGAACTTTCATTCATCATGTACTTGATCTATGTCATGATATGTACTTATAGTCATACATCAATCTTGAATCATGAGCTCCGAGCATTTTTGACTTAGTGAGACCATGGTTTTTTTTATGGGTGAGGGAACGAACAAGCAAAATGGAGTTTGATCAAAGTGATCTAAATTCGTGACTTAAATGTGAATGAGCTTTGAAGTTTCCACATGTGCAAGGATGTGGAGGTCTCATCAAAGGCTTGACGATTATTTTGTTGGGGATAAAACCAAAGACAGTAGTGAGTTCCGAAGTACTCTTAGCAGATGGAGAAAATCGGCAAATAGTGTCTGCTTGGTCCGTATGTTTTCATCACAAGTCGAGCATTTGGTAGTACGCATGCGAACACCATAAACCATCGTTTCCTAAAGCCTAAAGGTAACGAATATTCGGACTCAGACACACATAAAGTACTCAAATCTCTCAAGAGTAAAGATACTTGCACACCAAATGAGCTAAACCATATAGGGCAAATATAAAATCATTGTATAAAAGCGTTGTATAATAAGATATGTGTGAGTAACTGAGTTGATTATTTTCTTTACACGACCGTAAAAAGAGGGCGTCGGTGATGTGCTAAAGAAATTTCTGACATGAAGAGACACTTGGCACCCAAACATTTGATAACCATTTTGAGTTTTTTGGAAAACGGAATGAAGATGGAGGGACCCACCAAATGACAGCATTATTAATTCCGTAGATTTGGAGTTAATTGAGCCGGGATTGCTTCCCGCGCGTTTCACGAACCACACCACCAAATGGCTTACATAAACTGCTTATGCAAGCAAATAAATAAGTCCAAGTAGAATATTATTATTTTTATAATTATAACCCAATGGTTTTGATATAGTAATTCAAAATAAATAAAACTTGTAAGATTGAGAGTTGCTTTTAACAGCTCTAAGAAGATCAAGCAAAAAAAACAAAAATATTATTCCTTTCATTTCAAAATATATTATGCTTTTGGATATAAACAAATGATTAATAAAAAATATAGTTTTCTTCATTAAACATAATTCAACTAATCATAAAAAATGCTGTAAAATTTAATTGGTCAAACATTATTCAATAAAGTTAAAATTAATCTGCAAATATCAAAATATCTTATATTTTAAAACATCAAACATTCTTTAATACAAACATAAGAAATATCTCTTTGAAATTCCTTCAAATGTTCCAAAAATTAATCTAAACTTTGATTTATGAATGTCAATTATGTATATGAAAAAGAAAAGTTTGTGAGCAAGTGTTGTATAGTAGCTTAATGATAAACAAATAAACACATGTTCCCCGTTAACAACAGATCAATTTCTAAGTCTCCATGCTTAGTACCTTTTGGTTACTTAAGTCAACGTACTTTGACCAAGTTGTCGGTCGAGGCTCGAGGTTAACAAATGGTGGGATCCAAAATCAAAATGTCGGTGCTCGGAAATAAAAACTAAACCGTCTAAACCGGTCATCAATTAGTAAACCAGAAGAACCTGAATTACTGCGAAATTTATGGATGTGGGAACTTGCACACGTGTAGGTGTCTCTTAGTGGCATACCCCTTGGTTTTATACTATTATAAGATATCCAGCTCCATCTTAAAACCTGAATATTAATTTTGTCGACGAAATATATAATTCACGTTATTATAAGAATATTGTTTGAATTAGAGATAACGAAATGAACACAACTTCGTTATTCGTCATTGTCATCTATGGTTTATATATGGCTTTAACATCCTTCATAACTTCTTAATTATCCCAGATTCCCAATTAAGCTGTAATAATTACTCCACTAATTAATTGGACCGTTTCATGAATATTGTAATTATTATATTTTGACAAATAATCTAAAAATAATAAGACGCCCAATCCTACTCTTTAGCTGTTACACTTTCTAGTTCTACTGACTCTTGTCCTTCTACTTTTTTAAATTTCCACAAAATCGCTAAATAAATTGAAACTATTATATACACTTTTTAAATTTTGTTTGAAAGTTTTAGGAATGTCTAATTTTGAATTTCGAAAAAGTATAACAGTATCAAAATTGAAAGTCTTAGGAATGGACGAATTATTGTTAAAAGGGAGTATACAATTTAATTAAAACTGCATAGAAAGTAAAAAAGTATTTTGAATTAGTTTATGACTTTATCTTCACTTTTAATTAATTTTGTATACAACTTTAACACAATAATTCGTAGAGATTTGCAGAACGAAAGCAATAACTAGCTGCATAAATTACGCCCATTACCACTATGTGGAAAAAGCAAAAGTCTCATCTCATGTGAATATTTTCAGATTTAACAAACAAAAGTTACCACAAAACCAAAAAATTAAAAAAAGTACACGTCATCTCTCTCTCTCTCCACCACTCCACATAGCTTTCAAATATCACCTGCGAAGAGCAGAGCAAGAGAGAGACTAGTGAGAGAGTCCATCGCTTTCTCTCTCTCCCTTTTCATCTCCAACAGTGACTTAGAGAAGAGAGAGAGAGAGATTCACAAAAAATGACAGTGAAGGAGATTCACCGACACAACCGACGGCATTTTCTTCTCTTTCTTCTTCTGATTACTATCTCCTCCGCCACGTCGTTGATAGATGTTTCGTCGGAGACAGACGTCGGAGGATTCGACTACAGCGAAGCATTGTCTAAAAGCTTACTCTACTTCGAAGCTCAGAGATCAGGTCGACTTCCGTACAACCAGCGCGTCACGTGGCGTGATCACTCCGGTCTCACCGACGGTCTTGAGCAAGGGGTTAGTTTCTGTTACAAACTCAAAATCATTAAATGCTCTTTTTTAAATATTTTCAAACTTATTTTTACTTTACTATGATTAGTTTTGAAAAGAAAAAAAAGTCTCTTGTAACTAAATACCGTAAGCTAGTTAATATTGAGATTTATTGTTCATTTACTCATTGACGTGACCTTTAAATTTAAAATTTGTCATTGTGGTTTTGACATTTGTTGGTTTAATTATGTACAATATTTTTTTCCTTTAAAAGAGAATTAATATTGAAAGTTTTTTTATTGACTATAAAATTGAAAACATATTTTCGTAAGTTTTGAAGACTTGTAAATCTTCTATTAATTAAAATTATGAAAATTCATTGTTGATTTAGTCAGTGATGTGACATTAATTTCTATATTTTTTAATTTTGTGCATCTTTGGTTACAAAGGTGGATTTAGTGGGAGGATATCACGACGCCGGAGACCATGTAAAATTTGGTCTCCCGATGGCTTTCACGGTGACGATGCTGTCGTGGAGTGTAATAGAGTACGGCGACTCACTCGCTTCCACCGGCGAGTTATCTCACGCGCTCGAAGCCATCAAATGGGGAACCGATTACTTCATCAAAGCCCACACAAGCCCAAACGTTCTATGGGCCGAAGTAGGCGACGGAGACACTGATCACTACTGTTGGCAGAGACCGGAGGACATGACGACTTCACGGCGAGCTTTCAAGATCGACGAGAACAATCCGGGATCAGATCTCGCCGGAGAAACCGCCGCGGCTATGGCGGCAGCTTCGATCGTGTTCCGCACAACAAACCCACATTACTCTCACCTTCTCTTGCACCATGCCCAACAAGTACATACACCTTTTAAAGTTTTTAATTAATGTTTATAAATGTTACAGTTGGAACCAAACATTTATATTAATTTCGTTATGGTATTTGGTGTAGTTGTTTGAGTTTGGAGACAAGTACAGAGGAAAATACGATGAGAGCCTAAGAGTTGTGAGAAGTTATTATGCCTCGGTGAGTGGTTACATGGACGAGCTTTTATGGGGTGCCACGTGGCTTTATCGAGCCACCGACAATGATCATTATATGAGTTATGTCGTCGACATGGCTCACCAACTCGGTGGCCTTTCTTGGGCCATGTCCGAGTTTAGCTGGGACGTTAAGTTCGCTGGTGTTCAACTTCTCGCTTCCATGGTTAGTATTTTTTTACTATATTTGTTTAATAGATAAAGTTTTTTATAGGTTTGAATTGTTTTTAGTAAAGTAATGTTTAACTAGAATCACATTATTGCGTTATAACGAGGGTTTGTCAAGCTTTAACTTTCTCATGTTTAATTAGGTTATAACCCAGAGTAAAGTATCCACTCCCACTACACAACACCTTACAATTCAACAGCTATTCAAATACTTTCTCTTTGCGTAAAACAAAATAAAAATGCTTTTAAAACTAAAAAAAGTTAGTTATAGAGCAGAAACAGAGCTAAAAGTCACGTGCTTCTGTTCCTCTAACCGGGGTACGTCTCTTTAAATGGTTCTGTTATACGGCACGTGTCTATTAAACCTACTTTCTAAAGCAGTTTCCTCATGCGTACATAAGTCAACGATAGTTACTCGAGTTTCAAGCAATAACATTAGTAATTAAGTATAATATTAGGGATAACATTAATAATATAGAGTAGTGAGATCATATTCTCTCAACTGAGTAAAATTAAGTTTTTTTTTCCTTCTAATTCATTTATGGTTTGTTGTCTCATTTTTCAGTTAATAAAAGAAGAGAAGCAGAAGCAACATTATAAAGTCCTACAAGAATACAAATCAAAGGCGGATCATTACCTATGTTCAATCCTCAACAAAAACATAAACGGCACAAATGTCCAACGAACTCCCGCCGGTTTACTCTACGTCCGGCAATGGAACAATATGCAATACGTTTCCACCGCATCATTCCTCCTAACCGTATATTCCGATCATCTCCGTAAATCAAACTCCGATCTCGAGTGTCACCAAGGAACAGTTACTCCTGACGAGATGCTTGTGTTTGCAAAATCACAAATCGACTACATTTTAGGATCAAATCCCATGAAAACAAGTTATCTAGTCGGATACGGTCCGAAATATCCGACTAGGGTTCATCATAGAGGTGCATCGATCGCTTCTTATAAAGATTACAAAGGGTTCATTGGATGCACTCAAGGATATGATAATTGGTACGGTCGGTCCGAGCCTAATCCAAGTGTTTTAGTTGGGGCTTTGGTGGGAGGACCGGACCACCGAGATGATTTTGTTGACCGGAGGGATAACTACGTTCAAACCGAGGCTTGTACGTATAATACTGCTCCTTTAGTCGGTGTTTTTGCGAGACTTATAGAGCTTGAGGAGCAAAAACTTGAAGAAGAAGAAGAAGATGTGCGTTTGGTTGCAACTTATAAGAGATAGGTTTTTTAAAAAAAATCGAATACAAAAAATGAAAAGAAAATATGGTTTTATTTGCTCCCATTTTATCAATTTCTATATATATTGTTGGAGTTTTTTCTTCTCAGCAATTTTTATCGAGTGAAAAGTGTGTATAAATATGAATTATTAATATAGACTTTTCTTCTTTTTTTTGCTCATAGTTCTTTGCGTCGATTTTGTTCGTTACAAGCAAGGACGGTCTTAATATAAAACGACGCAGTTTTTATCCTTAAAGAAGTAGAACAAAGGACCTATTTATTACTAGACCATGAACCGCTCGACAGACATTCAAAGATCAAGCGAAAAACCGAAACAATTCAAAAGGCTTATCTTTACGAGCCACTCCGGCTTGTATGAAGCAATCACTTGATATATTGCCAATCCAAACAACACTCCCGGAGCATATCCTATAGCCACTGCTTTCCAGTTCAACACCTCTTCTTCTTCTTCTTCTTCTTCTTCTTCTTCTTCTTCGTCTTCTTGCTTCACATCTTGTATTGGTGGCGCACTAGTGCGGACGCAACTTTCCTGGAGAGGAAGTCCACAAAGTCCTGCATTCCCTTCAAAGGAGGATATAGATTGTCCGCTAATTTGTGTTCCTTGTGGTATTTCACCAGTGAGTTGGTTATGAGACACATTTATGTACGCCAAAAACGAGAGGGCCTTGAGTCCATTAGGAATAGTCCCAGAGAGATGGTTTCTTGAAAGGTCTAGTGACGCGAGCTGCGTAAGATTTCCCAAAGACAGAGGAATATGGCCTTTGAATGCGTTGTTCGATAAGTTCAGGGCAATCAATGCTTTCAAGAGGCCAATGGATTCAGGAATCTGTCCCTCAAGTTTGTTTCCAGACAAATCAATGGTGGAGTAGGAACTAAGGACCTTCGCTTGCTCGATAGTTAGACCTTTGTATTTCAAGTCTATAGAATCTTCGTAAAAATAGTAACCATTTATCGAAACTGAAGTATCCTCTTTGTATCCCATATATATACTCCCATCTTCATTCATTTGGAGTGATGATGCTTTCCAGTTCACAAAGTAGTTTGGTGGCAAGCTTCCGGTGAAGTTGTTATCTGATATTTCAAATATGTGCAGCTGAGGAAATGCGAGAGGACCTTTATCAGGAGGAGAGATAGGACCACTGAACTTGTTTGAACTGAGGATAAGGACTTGCAAGTTGGGTAAAACCTTGAGCCAGAAAGGAAATGCGTCTTTGATTTCGTTGTTCTCAACGCTTAGAAACTTTAGAGAGGAGCAGTTTAGAAGAGACCTTGGAAGCTTTCCGGTTAGTCGATTGTAGCCAACGTCAAGTGTTCGTAAGGAAGAACCTGCATAGAACATGTCTGGGAGACTTCCTTCCAAATCGTTCTTTCGAAGAACCAATAACGTCAAGTTACTCAAACATCGAGGAATTGGACCGGTGAAACTGTTGTCGGATAGATCAAGAACCATGAGAGAGTTGAGGTTGCACAATGAGAGAGGTATGTTCCCTGTGAAACTATTTCCCCACGCAGACAAGGATATGATGGAGAGTGGCATATTAGGAAATGCTCCTTCAAAACTGTTTGAAGCCAATACTAATATCCGCACAGATGAATTTACTAAAACTTCTGCAGAACCTTCGAAACCATCAAGAGAATTGTTTGATAAATCCACCGAGTTCAGACGAGGAAATTGCCACAACCATGCAGGGACTTTTCCTTTGATTCCATTGTGGGACATGTCTATATGCTGCAAGTTTTGAAGGGTCTTTAAGATGGTTGGGAACTCAGTGACGTTGCAGCGTGACAAGAGCAAGAATCCCATGCTCAATGGGATGCTTGAATCTGAACTCAAACTGTCTGGTGATATGCTATTACCGGATAGATCAAGGGACAACAAAGACTTGAGAGAGGATAAATAGCTTAACTCTAATGGGTAGCTTGTGTTTAGGAAAGAAAGGTCGAGACGTGTGAGGTTGATGAGTTTTGAGATAGGCTCTAGGATTTTTCCTTCTAAATGGTTTTCCCCTAGGAAAAGGACCTCGAGCATAGATGAAGTCAATGAGTTAGGAAACTCAACAGATCCGACGAGATTGTTTCCACGTAGATCAAGATATTCCAAGGAAGGCATAGTGAGGAGAGAAGAAGGAATAGTTCCTGTGAAGTGATTATAAGCTAGTTCTAAATCATAGAGCTTAGTTAGATTTTGTACAAGTGGTAAACTACCAGTAAGCTCGTTATAGTGTAGGAACAACCGGTTTAACAAAGTTAGATTACGAATTGTGGGAGGAACTTGACCGAAGAAGCCATTTTTGGAAAGAGACAACACCTCTAATCTTTTTAGATTGCCAAATTCGAAAGGGAATGGGGAAATGAAGTCGTTGAAAGCGAGGTTAAGGGAACGAAGTTGGTGCAACTCAAAGAGGCTACTCTTGGGATCTAAAGTTCCAGAGAAGTGATTATTGGAAAGCTCTAAAAAGGAGAGTTTGCTTAGATTCCGAAAATTTGGGAAAGTACCAGTGAGCTCGTTATCGGAAAGGCCTAAATAGGAAAGCATGCTTATGTTATTAAACGAGGAAGGAACTTGACCTATGAAACCATTAAACGAAAGAGATAAGACCTCTAATTTGTTGAGATTGCCAAGCTCAGAAGGAAGTGATGAAGATGAGGTGAAGTTGTTGCCAGAGAGATCAAGGTAACGCAGTTGATGCAGACTGAAGAGGCTACTGTTGGGCTTCAGAGTTCCACTGAGACAGGCCCTGAGTCGTAGCTTCGTAACCGCACCCGTCGAGTTATCGCACCAGACTCCATCAGAGTAGTCACTATGGTTGCAACCACGAGTGTCAAACTCGTTCTTGAACTGCGTAAGGACCTGAATCTGGCGGGGACGACAATCAACAAGACCAGGGACAAGATCATCTATAAGTAAGACGCTTGAAGGGGAGACACAACAGAGTAAGAGTAGCGAGAAAAAAAGAAAACGCATAAACGATTCCAAAATGGTTGTCATGAAATCTTTTTCAAGAAGAACGAATTTGTTTAAGAAACGTGAGATAAAAAAAAAAAATCTTGGTATAAACGAAGATGTGGTTTTGCGTTGGAACACAAGTTGATCCAGAAGAAGTTATAGCTGTCTGAGTTCTCTATGTCGGGGCCAATGCAATCATGAAAAGTTGATTTTTCCAACGTATAACTTTGAAATCACATCATTTTGACAAGTTCAACGGAACAAGTGGCTAGGAGTTTTGCTTTGTTTATAAATTGTTAAATTTCAAAGTTAGTGACAGGACAGAATGATGACGTTATGGACTATCTAATAAAAAAAAAATCAAACCGGAGTATATGATTTTTGACCAAAACTATTTTGGCAAGCTGAAAACTATGCCTAAGTGCCACGAAACCTTATCGCTGGTTAAAAATTATTTAACCAAAATATACGATGTAATGATGTTTGACCAAATCAACTCTGCAGATTCTAGAGAAATCGAAGAATCCGAACATAATGTGAATGCAATTATTCCTAATCCTGCTGGATATTACAGAAATGTTGATCGTAAAAACCTTTTTAGCAAAGGTTAAAGATCTACTTCTCAATCACTAATACGATGATTATGAAGCAGTCGTTCTCAAAATACACAATTACGTGCAAACTGAGGCTTGTACGTACAATATTGCGCCTTTGGTCGGTGTGTCTGCAAGATTTTGTGGTTTTAATTTGCAACATTTGGCCATTTATATATATATATACAATCTTGTTGGAGTTTTTCTACTCAATTTTCAAAAATACATATAAGAAAGTGGGAGATGTTGAAAAAAAAAAAAAATCTTCTTGCCTCGCATATAATTGCCTTACGACGTCGTTTTAAAATACTCTATAAACGACGCTGTTTTAACAAGAAAACTATCCCTCGTCTTTTCTTGGCAAAGATTTCGAAAACAAGTAAAAAACTCCCGCCCAAATTGGGGACGACGACGAGCTTTCGCCGACGATGGCTGATCCGGCGAAACAAATCTGCGACGAATTAGGAGTTTCGAGAGAAGAAGCGCTCTTTTACCTCGAAGGATTCCGATGGGATTTAAATGTAGCCATGGAGGCATGCCGCGACAAAAAGTTGCCATCGCCGTCCCTCACGGTTGAATCTTCGCCGGAGAACGAGAAATACGAGTCGGAGGCGTCGTCTTCACTGAAATTGATGGAAGATTCACGTCCCAGCTCGAATCCGTCGGAGGAACAATCGAGAAATCAACAGATCGAAGCGTTCTGCACAGTGGTTCTTGGAGCGACTGTAGATGATGCAGATCATTACCTCAGACACACAAACTGGAATCTGAACCTAGCCGTCGACAGTTTCATGAGCGACCGACGTCCAACGCTTTCTGAGAGGAAGTCGAATTCGCAGCCGCTCTCAAACGATGGTCGTACGACGATTTCGAAGTCGTCTCTGCAGGGAATCTCAGGGAATAAAACATCGGATATGAGGCAGGACGTTATGAATGGAGTACCGCAGTTTCGGATTAACTTGAAAGGATTGAGAATCAGTAGCTCTTCTCCTCATAGGTAATTTCCCTTTCTTTTTTTTGCGATTTACTCTCCAATAAGTATGGATTGTTTCCGAAAATGTGTGGTGAGTTTCCTGATTTAGGGTATAGTGTATTTTTGTTGATTCTGTGTTTTGACTGTTTGTGCGTTGGAGAATAATATTAATGTGTGGTGAGTTTCTTGATTTAGGGTATAGTGTATTCTTGTTTTTGTTGATTCTGTGTTTTCTTGATCATCATCTTTCGAAAATGTTTGGTTTCTGGAATATGAATCTTTTTCGCCATTTGCTTTACTTGTTCAGTTCAAAGGAGTTTGACCCGAGAGAGACACTCAACGAAGCTGAGGCGCCGCTGTCTCAATTGAAAAAGGAAAGTATCAGAACATTCTGCGAAGTGGTTGGACAGTCTCCACAAGTCGCACTCGACTGCCTCAATAAATGCAAGTGGAAAGTAGAAGACGCCGTCAATTATTTCTTTAATGGTTACACAGAAGCTATTCCTGGACTTGAAACGGCTGAAGTGGATGTATGTAACCTTCTCTTTCTCTGCACTATTAACTCTGGTCTTGCTTGTTCTCTCGAATTGTGTCTGCTAAAAGCTTTGACTTCAAAACAGAACCTGGCATTGTGGATCATAGTTACATAAGAGGAGTTAAAAAGAATGGAACTCAAATGTTGATGCATTGCATTTTTTCATTCAGGAAAGTGGAAACCCTTGGCCGCCGATGCATGTTTGGGTTGATCAAATCTGCCATGCTGCTGGAGTGTGTCGAGAAGAAGCACTCTTTTACCTTGAGGGATTCAAGTGGAAGTTTGATACGGCGATGGAGGCTTGCCGCAGCAAAACCTTGCCGCCCATGGAGGAAACTTCTTCCTCGGTCTGCGAGGAATCTGCTGAAGCGCCGCCAATTGAACAACTCATCAGTTCATTCCAAGAAACGGCTGTTGGAGTGACTAAAGAAGTGGCAATCGATTACCTTACAGCCTGTAATTGGAATGTAGACCAAGCAGTGGGCTTTTTCATAGATGGGCACTCAGTTGAACAAGTATCTGCGGCTTTGGTAATGAGTTTAATGGAGAACAGAGATACGCCTCTTCCACCGATGGAATTACCTTCACAATCGCAGTTTGAGGCTTCATATCGTTCCCAAAATCAAGGTTACTTGAAAGAAGGCAGAACAGGAAGCTCTTCTAGGTGATTTCCTTTTCTTTCTCTTTGTTCTCCCTTTTTCACTTGCGGTCTTGTCTCCAACAAGTATGGAATACTCCCGTAGATGTTCGTTCGTATGAGTCTTTCTTCTGTCCTTTAAGATCGCTAAACTTCATTAGCTTACGTATACAGTTCGACTATTATTGGCCCGACGGAGACGCAAAGGTCACTTGAAGAGGCTGGTGAAGGAACCGTCACAGTGCCTATTCATGGGATGGCTTCGTCTCAAGTGGATTATGTAACCTTCTCTTCCCCTACGCTCTCTTGTTTTTGCTTGTTTTCTCGAATTGTGATTCTTTAGGTTTACATAAGGAGTTAACATTCTGTCATGTGTTGATGGTCTTTCTTTGGCTTGGCCATCTCTGTTATCTTAAGATAGGGACAAGAAAAGAAGCGGACTCAATATTGATATACTGCTTGCGTTTCTCCGTTTTCCCTTCTGAGTATTTTGTTGTCTAAACTTTAAGGGTAAGGCTGTTGAGGAATATTCAAGCACTGAGACATGCCCTGATCCTTTTGCCAACCAAGACAGGACAACTGTGGGGACTCAAACTGCGCCGGCTACTATTACAGTAACTATCGTCTTGGCCGATGATGGGTCTGGGAAATCGCTGGATCTTCCTCTTAGATCAGACCAAACCGTAAGAGACATCCGCAATGCTATTGACGAGCGAACACCAGATAACAACAGAGACTACTGTTTGCTATCAACGACTGGAGTAGAGTACACGGATTTGAATATAACAGTATACAGAATTTCTACTGGTGGGTCTACAACTCTCATCCAGACCTTCACCGATCCGTAGCTTTGGTTTTGTACACAGGAACGATTGACTGATGAAACAAAGAGATGAGATAGAAAGAGGATACATATAGGCATGAAAAAAGATTTTTGCTTTGTATAGAAAGAAAAAATATAGAACAGAACAGCTTTGTACTTGTTTTGAAATAGGAACTGATAAGGAGATAGTTCTTATTATAGCTTTGATAGTTTGAATCCATTGATGAAACATAGAGAGATCTGAAACAACCATTGTTACTTTTTATCACCTTGCTCTCGTCTCTTCTGTTTCTTAATTATGCCTTAAGAAAACCAGAGCAGCTTCTTACTCTGCTTTTTCCTCTCATCTCTTCTGTTTCTTCATTCTTGTTTACAAAAAGTCTTAGAAGAACTGTGTTGTTACTTGTTAGTTAGTAGATTACAAGATCTTTAATGACTCCATACGTTCATGTTCCACACGATTCAGTTTCTTTAAGATCAAGGAAGCTCATTCGTAACAAACAGAAAACTTACACTTCATATTTTCTTATAATTGCCCAATCTATTTGTTCTTGTTATGGCCATCGGACTTGGATCAACCTCACAACGGTTTTCATTTTTTCGTCCTCTGCTCTTACTTTCTCTTCCTTCCTATCATATTCTCCTATTCGATAGACAACATTGATCACAGACGTTGATTCAAGCCCACGATGGTTTTGATTTTCTACTATAGTTTTTCTCCTTCCAACAAAAACTGAGTTGTATACGAATATGATTATCAACATTATTACTACCGCACATAGGAATGCAGAACAAAAGCATCGGATGTAACCGTTGTGAGTTTGATCAGCTCGGGACCACAAGAGGAGTTGGTGGTAGTAATAATGTTGATAATCATATTAACCGGTAACTTGGTGGCAAGCTTCCCGTGAAGTTGTTATTGGGTATTTCAAATATGCGCAGCTCGGGACCACAAGAGGAGGACCTTGATTAGGAGGGGATATAGGACCATGAAATTTGTTTGAACGGATGGTAAAGACTTGCAAATTAGGCAAAACCTT
The DNA here is from genome assembly GCA_000218505.1 of Schrenkiella parvula. Lineage (NCBI taxonomy): Eukaryota > Viridiplantae > Streptophyta > Magnoliopsida > Brassicales > Brassicaceae > Schrenkiella > Schrenkiella parvula. Next base: position 11,632,373 of record CM001190.1, on the reverse strand, counting down.
GAGCCAGAAAGGAAATGTGTCTTTGATGTTGTTGTGGTCCACACTCAGAAACTTCAGCGAGGAGCAATATATAAGAGACCTTGGAAGATTCCCGGTTAGTCGATTGTAGCCAACGTCCAGTGTCCGTAGAGAGGCACCAACATAGAATGCGTTCAGGAATACGTCCTTCCAAGTTGTTCTTTCGGAGATTCACAACCGTCAAATTATTCAGACACGGAGGCATTGGACCCGTTAAGTTGTTGTAGGGTAGCATCAGGTGCGTTAGAGAGCTACAGTTGCAGATTGAAAGAGGTATGTTCCCTGTGAAACTATTGTCACGAGCCGAAAAGATGATGATGGAGAGTGGTGGAATAGGAAATGCTCCTTCGAAACGGTTGAACTGCAAATCTAAACCTCCCGGCGGACCTTCGAAGCCATTGAGAGTATTGTTAAACAAATCCACTGAGCTCAGACGAGGAAGGCTCTATAACCACGCAGGGACTTTCCCTTTTAATATATTGCTGGATATGTCTATAAACGTCAAGTTCCGAGGAGGTTTTAAGATGTTCGGGAACTCACTAACGTTGCAGGGGACAAGACCAAGGTTTCCATGCTCAATGGATGCCTAAATCTGAAGTTAAACTGGCCAGAGTATATACAAGGTGTTTGACCAAAACAACACTGCAGATTCTTGGGGAAGTGCTTCTGAAATCAGTACAAAATGTGAATGCAATTATTCGTAATCCTGCTCGAAATTACAGGGATATTTATTATAAAAAAACCTTTGAGCAAAGACTGGTGGTCTTAACAAGAAGCCAGCAAAGTAAATTGATTCAGTATCCCGTAAGAGTTCAAAACAAACTCTTCTCCTTCAAGGTGGATAGATATCAAAGCCAAGTTAACGCAAACAAGAATGTGCTTATTTAGCGGCTTCAAGTGCAGAGGCTCCAGAGATAATCTCGATAAGCTCTGTTGTGATAGAAGCTTGACGAGTCCTGTTGTAAGTGAGGGTGAGACGGTCAAGCATTTCTCCTGCGTTTCTGCTTGAGCTGTCCATTGCAGACATCCTAGCCCCCATCTCACTACACGCATTCTCCAGCACAGCGTTGAACATTACCTAAAATTAGAGTTTATGAAAACCATCAAAATTAATCCTTATGTTTCTTTCTATTATGTTTACACACCATAAATCACGTTTGTATGTTCTTGGTTACTTACACAAGAGAATTGGAACTCGGCCAGATTCTGCAGAATTTCTCCCTTTGTTTCACCACCTTCAATCTCGTACGAGTCGAGCTCACCGAGTTTTCCTCCAACTTCAGATTCCTTTTCAATAATCTTCCAATGCAAAAACACGAATAAAAATATAGAAGTTTATAGTTAAAGCAGCATGTGAAATACTAAGCACATACCGTAGTCCTGAGACACATGACAATTGTGACATACCTCTGGTGACAAAACAGTGGCTACAGTTGGTAGAAATGCGACAACCGAATGGAACTTGTTGTAGACAATGCGCAAAGCATCAAATTCAACGTTTTTCAGGATGTCATCAGCTAGAACTGAGACCTGATGCAGCAGCAAACATTAAAGACAAGAATACATAGCTCGAGAACGAATGGATTGGGGAAAAGAGCAAGTAGTGCCCCTAACTATTAGGAGTTATTATGGCCAACCTGAGCATAATTGAGTGGATTCTTATTCAGCTCTGTTACAGAAAGGGCGATGTCGTTCTTTGAGTCACGAAACATTATAGCCTTTGCTTTCTCTCCCACAATAACAAACTTAACTTCCTTTTCAGGACCTGCAATGAAATAAGAATTAATAACGGGTATGTAGTGTAGGGAAACAAAACCTTATAAAACCATTGATCATGCTTTCAAAACATACCAGCATTCAATTTGTACAGAGCCCTGCTCACTTTAACAACAGTTGAGTTAATTCCACCACAGAGACCCTTGTCAGACGAGAGAGTGACCACCACACTCTTCTTTACGTCAATGCCTGGTTTTGTCATTATGTAAGCGCTAGAAATCATAAATACATCCAAAAGAACAACAAAGAGAATAGGAAAAGGACAGATGTCTCCGAAGAGAGTAAGTGCAAACGATTGTTCGTCATCATCAATAGAAACGCATGCCATGGGATGCTCAGAGATACTAGTATAAATTGATTAATAAAAACTATTCCAACCATACTGGGATTATCTCCTAGAAGTGCAGTAAATGGCTGCCAAAGTCCACGGGAGTTCTCAGCTCTGCCTTGAACTGCTCTTAGCTTTGAAGCAGCAACCATCTTCATGGCCTTTGTGATCTTTTGGATGTTCTTTACACTCTTCATGCGGTTACGCACTAACAGAGAAAACATGTTAAGCAATTCATGGAGATTAGAACAGTTTTGGACTCTACACAATCCTAAGTAGCCAAAAACAGTATCTAAATATCAGCTGAGACTTACCCACTTGAGTTGAGATGGATCGAACTCCAAGAAGTCCCTCCTCCCTACAAATCAAATAATCAAATGCAGGTTAATCCTCAACATCCAATCATCTAATCAGCACAAAATGACACCCGAAACAAAATTCAAGTAGATGGATATTGGCAAATTAATAGTCAAAAATGAACAGAGAATAAATCTGACAGGCTTAGACAAGACATCACTATCACCAAGTTTCTGCTACAAGAGAAATCGAATTCATCTTGCGATTAGGAAAACGAAATTCAAAAGAGAAGAGCTTTTGACGTTTCTGCGTCTCAAAACAACAAATAGAACAGCACAAGTTTCTCACTCATAAGCAGCTCGCGACTCAAAGAAACAAATTCGAATAATGCTCGTCAAAGTGAAATTCTATAAAACAACACCTATCCAGGGTATAAATGCTAACCCTAACGATCATTCATCAAACTCAGCAAAACATCAAATACCCAATGAAACCAATCGGTTTTGGATTCAAGAGCGTATGATAGAAGAACATCGAAATGCTGGGCTAATACGCAAGGATAAGAATGACAGAGAAAGAGATCTCACTGGTCAGAAGCAAGAGGAGATCGGATGGCAGCGATTGGGCGAGCAGCGATTGTAGGGAGGAGACGCCTCCCTTCGCGACGGAAAACAGCCATAGCCATTGATCAAAGGTTGACGATAAAAAAAAAAGCTCCGGCGAATTTCTCAGATCGGTATTCTTCTTCTCGCGTCGGATGATATAGATTCGAGAGAAATGACTGCTCTGGCGAAACCAAGGGCTTTATTTCGTCAGAACACACACTTTCCACGACGTCGTTTTCGGGATGATGACTACCAAAATTTCTCCTGAATTCAACTTGGGCTTAACAGAGGCTAATACTAATACTTTGTCGGCCCATTTTGTATGTATCATATATAAGTCCCAAGTTTTGTCTCATGCATTCCTCTCCTCAATTTGCCACGTCACCTCTTGTCGGTTCCTCTAAAAATTTGAGTTTTTTGACAAAGTCTTCTCCATCCAAATTCAGAAACAAATTCATTCGAGTTGCTTATGTAACGTAACCAACTCATTAATGTGATACTGGAAAATTCTCAAGATAAGATAAAATTATCACCAAACGATTAATCATTGAAGGCTCACTTATTATTATTGTTTTTTCATTTATTGTACATGTCAATAAGTTTTTTTTAAATTACTATTATTTTATTTAAAGATGGATCTAGATTATTTTTATTTTTATTTTTATTTTATAGATTTTGACTTCATCAGTCTAAAAACAAAAACTAAAACAAAAAAATAACCATTTGTAGTTTGGTTTTCTTTCAGTTTAACTTAACACAATTTTAATATAGATTTAACTGGGTTTATTTAAATTTTAGTGAAAATAAGTTTAAATGATTTTATTTTATAATAATATTTAATGAATATATTTATTATATATATATATATATCTATTTATAATAAGAAATATTTATTTTGTTTATTTTGATTAAAATATATTTAACTGATCAAAAAATCGATTTAGTCTAATAAACTGAGCAGTTTAATCCAATAAACTCACTAATTTAGAAAATCTATTAATCGTTTTTTACACTCTAATTAATAGATCTAAGTACATTTTCAAACATTTAACCATTCATAATTTTTTTATTTTATCTTGGTTTCATATTTATTAAGATACATTTACTATAAGTTTTGAGGAAGAATTATAGATCTTTATACAAAAAAGTTGGTACTCTTTTTACCTTAGTTAATGTGATAAATTTGCTACACTTGCAATAATAACATTTCTAAGAATTTTAGTAATGATGATATATATAATTTGATTACAATATCTAGCTAAATATAGTTATTGTTTTATTTTTAGAATTGTTAAAAATCTAAATATTTATAATTGAAATTGTGCCAGATATAATAAGCTTGAACTTGAAGCAATGTTATATCGTAAAAATTTTAAAAAATTATTTCTCAAATAATATTAGGTAAATTATTGTGAACCTGAAGTTGTAACTCGAACTGATTTGAATCCAATGGAATTGGGATAGAGAGAGAGAGAAAAAAGTCAAGTGGTAGGTGGAAAGACAATTCGATATCTAGACATAAATGTCACAAAATCATGGAGATATCCACAATTGAATTAATTTCATAAACTATGTGATTCGTTGACATTGCACAAAGCATTTAAACAGATTCAAAGAGACATCTAGAAAAATCTTCTATGTATCTTTCTTTTTGACTCAATCATCTCATCAACTTTTTCAAATCATAAACACCATGTCGCAACCGCGTCTGCGTTTGCGTTTTCTATCTTTACTATTACTCTACGGTATCGTCTTCCCTTCAAACGTCTTAATGATCAATGCTCTTGCTTGTCGTCCCGACCAGATCCAAGCTCTAATGCAATTCAAGAACGAGTTTGCATCCAACGGCTGCAACCGCAGTGACTATTTCAACGGCGTTCGGTGCGATAATGCGACTGGTGTGGTCACGAGGTTGCAGCTTCCAAGTGGCTGCTTCACTGGAATTCTCAAGGCCAACAGTAGTCTCTTCAGGTTTAACCATCTTCGTTACCTCAACCTCTCTCACAACAACTTCACATCTTCTTCACTTCCTTCTGAATTCAGCAGTCTCATCAGACTAGAGGTTTTGTCTCTTTCCTCTAATGGCTTCATTGTTCAAGTTCCTTCCTCATTTAGTAACCTAATCCATCTCACCCATTTAAACATTTCCCATAACGAGCTCACTGGTAGTTTCCCGCTTGTGAGAAATCTAACAAAGCTCTCATTCTTAGACATTTCTTACAATCGATTCTCAGGAACCATACCTTCTGATCTACTATTCACTCTGCCTTTCTTGTCTCATCTTGATTTGAAAAAGAATAGTCTCACTGGAACATTTGAAGTTCCAAACTCTTCTTCTTCATCTAGGCTAGTGTATTTATCCCTTGGGCAAAACCAATTTGAAGGGCAAATCCTTAAGCCTATCTCAAAGCTCATCAACCTCAACCATCTTGACGTTTCTTCCCTAAACATAAGCTACCCAATCGACTTAAGCATCTTCTCTCCTCTCAAATCTTTGTTGGTGCTTTATCTTTCTAGAAATAGGTTATTAACAGCCAGTCTAAATTCTTCAGACATCCCATTGAGCTTAGAAAGCTTCGTTATGCCACGATGTGACATTATCGAGTTCCCAAACATCTTAAAGACCCTTCAAAACTTGCAGCATATAGACATATCCAGCAACAGAATCAAAGGGAAAATCCCTGAGTGGCTCTGGAAACTTCCTCGTCTTAGTCTAGTGAATCTTGCTAACAATTCTTTCACCGGTTTCGAAGGTTCTTCAGAAGTTTTACTTAATTCATCAGTGCAGTTGCTAGATTTTGAGGAAGAAGACGAAGAAGAAGAGGAAGGAGTGTTAAACTGGAAAGCAGTGGTTATAGGGTATGGCCCTGGATTATTGTTTGGATTGGTGATAGCTCACGTTATTGCTTCATATAAGCTGAAGTGGTTTGTGAAGATAGTTGGTCCTGATAAGCGCATAAAACAGAATCCAGTTAGATTGTTTATGTCCATGGATTCAAGACGGAACAGTTTTAATAATGAAAATAATAATCATAATGTAGAACGTGAAAGTGATACATAAATAAAGTATGTAGATATGTTGTAACCTGATGTAAGAAAGAGGTCTTCTTTGAGATCTCTCTTTTGGCCGATGAATGTCCTGAAGAATGTTTTGGTAGATTGTTGAGCAAGAGACTTATAATATACATGGTTTGGTTCTTATCTGATCAGTGAATCACCTCGAGCTGAAGTTTTGCACGACGTTGTCTTTCATCTTATTTATGTCCATAAAAGTGCAAGGAAGTAGATGTAGTAAGATTGTTTATGTCTCTGAGATCAAGATGGGACAGTTTTAGTAGTAAGAAAATTGTAGAAAGTGACATGTTAATATAGTATATTGATAATTCGTTACTTATGTATTACTCGTCTCTGTGCAACCTTTGTTCTCTTAAATGGAACCTCTCTTTTGGCCGATGATTCGCTGGAAAGGCTTATTATATACTACATTGCTTCTCTGATTCTCAAATTAACTTGAGCTGAAGTTTCTTAAGGTACGGCTTCAGCTTCCTGTTAAGACAAACTGGATGAAGTAAACATACGAGAGTTAGTGACTATAAGATTATACAGGTCTCAAGATTTTAATCTAAAACCAGACTTTCATGAGAGCCTTCGTTTGAGTGCTAATGGGCTACAAAACCTGTTTCCTTTGTTCAGAGCACCACCACTCTTTGCTCAAACTGTTTTTTTTTTTTATTTTGTAATAAACATAACATTTTGTTCTCATTTCAGATTCTTATTATAAGAAAATCCCTGGAAAATTCACAAACAAATTAATGCGAGTTAGCTATGATTTTTTTTTGGTAAACGTATTAAAATATATTATCGATTTTTTCTTTATTTTGCTTTATAAAAATTACAATGAAAAACTAGTAGCGGAAGAAAAGCAAAACATCTGAACAATAACAAAAAGACAAATACAAAACGCAACAAATTATTCTGAAATGTTAAAGACTAAACTACGACCAAGCAAACTAAAACTGCTCTCTATACGCCTATTGCGATGGACCGCGCACATAAATGGTAATGTTGAGTCTTCATTTGGTTGATTTATCTGGCCGCCATCATCATCAAGTTCGTATTATTTTGATGCAATATGCGTTACGCAAATATATATTGATTCTCTTGTAGCGAAATCAGTATGAATGTGTACTTGTGATTCAAACCGATTTCAACTCCAATGAAAAAGTCAACTGCTAGCTGATCAGATAATTTGATGATGTCTAGATAAAGTTATAGAGATGTCCACGTGGATTTACTTGATGAACTGTGTGACTCGTACATGTTCCACGTGGAACTTAGACCCCACACATTTATTAGTTATTGAAAATATGTAGTTAGTTAGTTAGCTATCTTTTAAAGCGATGGCGGCTTAAACTCCTTCAACATATATAGCAAAAGAGCAAATCTGTTTGTATGTCTTTTTTTTTTGTTTAATCATTTCCACCATGTCGCAATCGCGTCTGCTTTTGTGTTTTCTCTCTACACTCTTACTCTTCGCTTCGAGCTTCTTGATAATCAATGCTCTTTCTTGTCGTCCTGACCAGATTCATGCTCTGATGCAGTTCAAGAACGAGTTTGAATCCGGCGGTTGCAACCGCAGAGACTACTTTAATGGAGTTCGGTGCGATAACACGACTGGTGTGGTCACGAAGTTGCAGCTTCCAAGTGGTTGCTTAACTGGAACACTCAAAGCCAACAGTAGTCTCTTTGGATTTCACCATCTTCGTTATCTCAATCTCTCTCACAACAACTTCACTTCCTCATCACTCCCTTCTGAGTTCAGCAACCTAAACAGATTAGAGGTTTTGTCTCTTTCCTCTAATGGCTTCATTGGTCAAGTCTCTTCCTCAATTAGTAACTTGATACTTCTTACTCATTTAAACCTTTCACACAACGAGCTTACTGGTAGTTTCCCACTAGTGAGAAATCTAACCAAGCTCTCGTTTTTAGACCTATCTGATAATCAATTCTCAGGAACCATACCTTCTGATCTACTACTCACTGTGCCCTTCTTGTCTCATCTTAATTTGAAACAGAATCATCTCACTGGTACAATTGAAGTTCCCAACTCTTCTTCTTCTTCTTCATCTAGGCTAGTGTATTTGTCCCTTGGCCAAAACCAATTTGAAGGTCAAATCCTAAAGCCTATCTCAAAGCTCATTAACCTAGAATACCTCGAGCTTTCTTCCCTAAACATCAGTTATCCAATTGACTTAAGCATCTTCTCTTCTCTCAAAGCCTTGTTGATCCTTGATATTTCTAAAAATAGGTTATTACCAGCAAGTTTAAGTTCAGATTCAGACATCCCATTGAGCCTAGAGAGTTTGGTTTTCTCACGATGTGACATTATCGAGTTCCCAAACATCTTAAAGACCCTTCAAAACTTGCATCATATAGACATTTCCAGCAATAGAATCAAAGGGAAAGTACCTGACTGGCTCTGGAAGTTTCCTCGTCTTAGCATAGTGAGTCTTGTTAACAATTCTTTCACCGGTTTCGAAGGTTCTTCAGAAGTTTTACTTAACTCATCAGTGCAGTTACTAGATATTGCTCAAAGGTGAAATACCACAAGGGCCACAGTTTAGTGGGCAAGCTGAATCATCATTTGAAGGGAATGCAGGTCTATGTGGTCTTCCTCTCGAAGGAAATTGCTTTGCGCCACCGATACAACAGCCTGAAGAAGAAGATGAAGAAGAAGAGGAAGGAGTGTTAAACTGGAAAGCAGTGGTTATAGGGTATGGGCCTGGATTGTGGTTTGGATTGGTAATAGCTCACGTTATTGCTTCATATAAGCTGAAGTGGTTTGTGAAGATAGTTGGTCCGGATAAGCGCAAGGAAGTAGATCCAGTTAGCTTGTTTATGTCTCTGGATTCAAGATGGGACAGTTTTAATAATAAGAATACTGTAGAAAGTGAGATGTAAAATAGTATGTTGATATTTTGTTACCGTGATGTAAGAAAGAGGCCTTACTAGTTTCTGTAACCTTTGTTCTTTTAAAAGGAACCTCTCTTTTGGCACATGATATCCTGAAAAGGCCTGCTTTGGCTCTTCTCTGATTCTTAAATTAACTCGAGCTGAAGTTTCTTAACACACGGAATCATTTTTCACATCCTGTTAAAACAAACTGGATAAAGACATAAAGTGAAGATAACATGGTTAGAGACTAAAAGATTATACAAGTTTCGAGAATTCAATCACAGCCTAGATTTTAAGATCCCTTTTCTAAGTGTAAATGCTACTACTCACCACTGATTCAAATCAGTTGAATGTGAATAAACAAACTCATATCGTATGAGGAGTGAGGACTTATCAAATATAACAATCTGCAATTCACAATTTGAACTAATTATCTCAGATAACAATGAGAAAAAGTAATGCAGGCGAAAAGGGAAAACTGTGTCTCAAGTATTCTCTCTACACTATAACTGCCACTAATGCTTACAGATCAAACACCAATTCCTGGATTCTCATAAGTGGTTAAAGAGAAACAAACCAAGAAAGATATATCTTCAGATGAGAGATTCTGCAAACCATTACTTATTCATAAATTAAGCATATTCCTTAGAGATGAATTTTCGAGTAGTGGAAGATTTAAAGTGGTGAGTACTCTGTAAAGAATAAACAACCAACGTGTTAGTCAGTCACTAGTTTCATTCCTTTAGTCATCTCCCAATGTCCCAAACTGGTTTCCTCATCTTTGCAGATCCTTTGGTGAAGCCTTGGCTGAATCTTGGCGTTGTTCATCTGTGATGCTCTGCCTCCAGTGCTGATGCTTGAAGTGTAGGTCCTTGTGCTTAAGTCTCTCCATGGTCTGCCTTGTTTCTGTAGCTGTTGGACTGACAGGGAAACTCATGAGTCATGATTGAAGAGAGAGTGTCTACCCAGAGAGATGTAGTTTGACAATTTCTTCTCCAATCCACAAACAGATAAATGCCAGTTTTTCAATATTGTAAAGTACTAAGGCTACCAAATCTTTGAAATTTGACCAAGTCTTCTCTAATCCAGAAACAAATTAATGCCATTTTATTTGTTAGGCCATGCACTCTTATAAGTAGTAGAATAAAAAATTAAATAAAAATCAATGAGAAGATATATTTAAGCAAACTACTAATTAGTTAAGTGCACTTTTTTTTAATAGATTGCTTTTGTGTTTTCTTTAGTCTTGGATGAAGATAGAGAAACTATATGGGAGACTACAAAAAAAAAATTATCTATTGAGCATAGAAAGGTCCTTACTTCCTACGCCAATAGTAGCAATTGGGTATGAGTCTGGAATGTTGTATGGATTGGCAATAGGACATGTTTTGATTAATACAAGCGAGAATGGTTCCTCCACATATTTGGTCTGAACAGTCTTAGAACCATTAGGAGTGTTTTTATATGTTTGACAAGTAGTTCATGTTTTACTGTAATTAAGCATCATATATGTATCAAAGAGTCACTGCCTAAAGACTCAGATAGCTAAACCAAAACGTGATCACTTTCCCACTTCACCAACTTTGAAAATGTATGTTTTCTCTATTATAAGCTTTGGTTTCACAACTAAACTCATATTACCTTGAAATATAACGCACCAAATTTTAGTCGAAAAAAGTTTGAAAAATTCACAAGAAAAAACAAAAAGTCAATGCCACTTGTTCTTTGTAAAACAGTAAGGGGCTACGTAATACAAACTTCTCCACTTCTCCAGTGCACAAACGTATCCATTGTGTTTGTCGTTACGCGAACTTTTTTTCTTCTGTCATTGTGAACCTATGTGAGATTTCAAAGTAATGTGATTCCAATCCAAGTTTCACGTTAGAACAATTAAATAACGTGAATTCCACACTTCATGATTTGAGTCGCTCTTAGACATCAGCTTGGCTCATTAGGCATTCTTGTCTCCTAGACCCGATACAGTTACAAAGACCTCAGTTCTAAGCCAACTTGCATTCCAATGCAACACCATATATCTTTATTTATACCATTGTTCCTCTCACTTTTCTGAAACTAAATCGTTCTTCTTCTTCTTAACCAAAAAAAAAGAAGAAAGAAATCGTTCTTTGTGAAAAGATTTCATGACGACCATGCGGGAATGGCTTTTGCGTTTACATTTTCTCTCGCTTCTCTTACTTTGTTGTGTCTCCCCTTCAAGCTTCTCTATTATAGATGATGTTGTCGTTGGTCTTGTTGCTTGTCGTACCCGCCAGATTCAAGCCTTTACGCAGTTCAAGAACGAGTTTGATACTCGTAGGTGCAACCATAGTGACTACTCTAATGGAGTTTGGTGCGACAACTCCACAGGGGAGATCACGAAAATACAGCTCACGGCCTGTCTGAGTGGAACTCTGAAGCCCAACAGTAGCCTCTTCGGGTTCCATCAACTCCGTCACCTTGATCTCAATAACAACAACTTCATCTCCTCTACACTCCCTTCCAAGTTTGGCAATCTCAACAGATTAGAGGTCTTGATTCTTTCCTCTAACGGCTTACTTGGCCAAGTTCCTTCTTCAATAAGTAACCTAAGCCTACTTTCCTTTTTAAACCTTTCCCGGAACAAGCTCATTGGTAGTTTCCCACTTATACGTAATCTAACCAAGCTCTCAGCTTTAGAACTTTCTTCTAATCACTTCACTGGAACCATTCCTTCTTCCCTCCTCACTATGACTTCTCTGTTTTATCTTAATCTGAATGATAACCATCTAACCGGTGCTCTTGAAGTTCCAAACTCCTCTACTTCACGTAGGCTAGAGTTCCTGAACCTTGGACAAAACCAATTTGAAGGACAAATCCTAGAGCCTATCTCAAAGTTTATCAACCTCAAGCGTCTGGACCTTTCTTTCCTAAACATTAGCTATCCAATTGACTTAACGCTCTTCTCCTCTCTCAAATCTTTGTTTGAACTTCGTATTTCTGGTAATAGTTTATTGGCTACTAGTATAAGTACAGATTCCTACATCTCACCGAACTTGGAAACCGTGGACTTTTCGCACTGCGGCCTCACCAAGTTCCCAAGCATCTTAAAGACACTTAAGAACTTGCAGGAGATAAGTATATCCTCAAATAGAATCAAAGGAAAAGTCCCTGAGTGGTTTTGGAATCTTCCTCATCTAAGCATAGTGATTCTGAGTAATAATATTTTCAACGGTTTTGAAGGTTCGACAGAAGTTTTAGTAAATTCATCAGTGCAGATGTTAGATATCGGTTCTAACCATTTTGAAGGAGCAATTCCTTTCCCACCACTCTCTATCAACACCTTGTATGCACGAAACAACAGTTTCACAGGGGACATACCTCCTTCGATCTGCAACCGAACCTCTCTTACTGTTCTTGATTTATCCTACAACAACTTCACCGGTCCGATTCCTCGATGTCTGAATGACTTCATGATAGTGAAACTCCGGAAGAACAACTTGGAGGGAAGTCTTCCAGACAGGTTCTATGTCGGTACCTCTCTGCGGACAATTGACGTTGGCTACAATCAGTTAACCGGAAAGCTTCCAAGGTCTTTTCTGAATTGCTCTTCTCTGAAGTTTCTAAGTGTTGACCACAACAGAATCGAAGACACATTTCCTTTCTGGCTCAGGGCTTTGCCTGACTTACAAGTCTTCAAGCTTCGTTCAAATAAATTCTATGGTCCAATATCTCCTCCTGGTCAAGGTCCTTTAGCGTTTCCTGAGCTTCACATATTTGAAATATCTGATAACAACTTTACTGGAAGCTTGCCACCAAGCTACTTTGTGAATTGGAAATCACCATCAATCAAGATTAACGGAGCTGGGAGCATGTATATGGCGGAAGATATTGCTGACTCAACATATGACGATCTTATAGACTTGCAATACAAAGGTCTATCTATGGAGCAAGAAGGAATCCTTACTTTCTACAGCGCCATTGATCTTTCTGGAAACAAACTTGAAGGAAAATTCCATAATCCATTGGTCTCTTGAAGACACTGATTGCGCTCAACTTGTCGAACAACGCATTCACAGGTCATATCCCTCTGTCTTTGGCCACTGTTACGGAGCTCGAGTCACTAGACCTGTCAAGAAACCAACTCTCTGGGACTATTCCCAGTGGCCTCAAGAGTCTCTCGTTTTTGGCCCACATAAATGTGTCTCATAACCAACTCAAAGGTGAAATTCCACAAGGAACACAAATCACTGGGCAATCTAAATCCTCCTTTGAAGGGAATGCAGGCTTTGTGGATTTCCTCTCAAAGAAAGTTGCTTCGTGCCACCAACACAACAACATAAGGAAGAAGAGGAAGAAGAGGAAGAAAAGGAAGAAGTCTTGAACCGCAAAGCCGTGGCTACAGGATATGGGCTTGGAGTGTTGCTTGGATTGTCAATTGGTCAATTCATCGCTTCATACAAGCCTGAGTGGCTCGTCAAGATAACTGGTCTGTATAAACGCAGAAACCGCTAAGATCTTTTTGGTTTTTGCATTTGGTCTTTGAAGCATGTCAATTCGTTGTCGGTCTTGTAATGAAGCAGTTCCTTGGGATTACTTTGTCTTTGTATCTTTTCCCAACGCCTTGTTCTATATCCTTTTCCACAATGTAAGAAAGCTAAAATTTCTGTAGTCATATTTATAGATATCTCTATTTCTCTATGCCATAATAGATAACACACACATCAATCCCGCAGAGAGTGGAGAGTTCATTTATGCACTTTGTTGCATTCAATACGGTTTTGGTGTGTGGTTGAACAGAGAAGCAGAGGAAATATATAAAAGCAATTATCAATGATCTGGACCACAGACGGATATGTGAAATTGGACATTAATAATAATGAGAAGCTTTCTTAAGAATTGATTGAGTTATTGTCTCTCAGTTACAACAAAAACAATTTTACAGATAAAACTTCTATTTTTATCATGTATCGGCATAAAAGAACACACTTGCTTGAACAACACAAAGAGAGATCGTAAAATATCTATATATATTCATAACTCACAACATTCCTTGCTGTTAACGTTTGAGTAATTGAAAATTTAAAGCGGTGACTACATAAATGTAATCTATCAAAGAATAACCTATCAACGATGTCAAGTCTACTAGTTTCCTATTTTGCAGTTGCTCTATGGTGACACTACTAGCCTTGAGTTTTAAGGGCATCTTTTTGTTGTTGATCTGTGATGCTCTGCCTCCACTGTTGAAGAAGTGTTGTTGCAGAGTTGCAGATTTTGCGGTCTTTGTGCTTTGTAAGATATGAAAGCCTCTCCATGATTCGCTTCGTGTCGCAGATTTCTTAGCTATTTCAAACAGCTCCAACGTCTCTGTTGAGTTCTTCACGACTGGAGCAAACTTTTTCTGCTTAATCTCTACTGCTTCATGAGCCAGAGATCTAGTTTTTTCAGAGAGTTTCATTGGTAGAGCGGATTGCTTCTTCTCCTGTATAGCCTTCTTCGCTGGAAAATACTTGTGATCATAAGCCTTGTTCAAACTCTGTTGTTTATTCTCGCAGACTTGATGAACCTTAGATCTCTAATCTTCTGTCTTTTTCTTAGTCTCTGCCGGGACACCACGAGTCTTCACAGATCTCTCAACTTTTTTCTTATTGTCCAAATCGGGAAACGCTTTGACAACATGATCTGGTGCAGGAGGTTTCTTAAGAAGCTTCGTACTGTCGCAAGTGGAGGGGTCTCTTCTTCCTCCGGTGGCATAAAGAGTTGTCATGAAGGAGTTGAACAAGGCTTTAGCTCCCATACGAATCTTAGGGTTTCTGTGATTTCTCAGACTCGCCAAAGGAGCAATCTCTTTAGAGACGTGGTCAAGATCCGTGGCGGATAAACTCAAATTCTTCAAGTAAAGCATGATATCATAACATCGACCGACACCATCAATGGTCTGTGAATTAGCGGCTTTGAGAGCAACGGAACACAAACGTTGGAGATCAGATATATCCTCCGTTGCAGTTCCTACCTTCATCATCTTCGTCAGGTGCTTCTACGTTTTGATCGTTCTTAGAGGATGTAAAGGTTGGAATTTGGAAAGAGGCAAATAAGTAGCTAGCTAGGGTTTCACTCTCGTTTTCTTTTTCTTCTGGAAAATAGAAAGCAAAATATTGAAAGCAAGAGCGGGAGAAAGGAAATTATTTCCTTCCGTTGCAAGTATTTGATTCTGATAAAGTAATCGCCAGGTAGATTTAAAACGACGCCGTGAGATTCGTTGTTGAGACTTACAGTATTTCCTTTTTTTTCTTTGTTCAAAAGGGTAAATGCGTCAGATCCAAACTTTCTTCAGATTCTATTTCCATTTTTGTTGTCAAGTTCCAAGAGGGGTAAATCTGTCAGATCAGCTATTTTCAACTGATAATAAGGGTAGTTTCGTCAAAGGGAGTTTCAACGGAAATAAACTAGAATCAACCTATCATCTAATAATCTCACACGAACTCCTTAACTCAATCAAAATCTGCTTTCATGCTCTTTTCCTTCAACTTAATTTTACATTAATTCCGTTTTTTTAACCTCAAATTCTTAATTCATTTAAGATACTGCATTTAGTAAAAAAAAATCCTCATCTCTTAATCCGTTTCTCTGTTTTCTTATAAAACAGAGGATATAACAGAGGACGAGATGTATGTTTATGTTCTCTGTAATAATAAGAATCAAAAGCTAACAAGAACTAAAGCAGAATTTGTCTTTTCAACATAAAATTTACATAAACCAAATTTAATTTTACAAAAAATAAAATAAATAGATTCAAAAACCTCTCTTAATATTACATTCTGGTCCAATTTACACCGAGATTCCTCCACTGCCTGTCATATCATCTGGAGGACTGATCGTGATCCAAAGCAGCGAGACAGTAATCGAGACAAGTCCGGACCAAACGTAAACAATCGTTGGAACCTTTCCTCTTCGACCCATCAACCCTTTAGCAAACGGATACATATGAGTCAAGACCCACAGGCTAAAGAATGTCCCTCCCAGCAACTTGCCCCATTGCGGAATCACACTGTATATCGTCCGCGAAGCTCCGATCACAATCGCAACAAGGTTCACTACAATGATTGTAAGCGGCATGATGAACAAGCCTGTCCATTTCACAATGTAAAGATCCGCAAAGATGTCATCTTCATCTTCTCCTGCAGATTTCGATGTCAGGGTGAATGAGATTTCGATTCCGGCTATTACTTTGAGCAAACCTTGGACAACAGCTGCGAGATGAGCACTCGTGCCTCCGATCAGCCAAAACTGTTCGTTTCTCCACCATTCTTCGAGTCCGATTCCTGACCATTTGACCTCAAGGAGGGAGATTAGAGTTAGGGTAATGGTGATGCAGAGGAGATAGGAGAGGAAATGAATGTCGAGGCTCTGGACAATGAATTTTCCAGAGAAGAGACACAGAGCCGGAAGGAAGCAATAGACGACCAAGAAGATGGAGGTGAAAGGGTAGATCCCGACGTTGAGGTAGGCGACTCGCTGGAGAAACTTGAGCCGTCTGGTGGCGAACATCGCGTTGTTCTTGGAGAAGAAGATTTCTACAGAGCCAGTGGCCCAACGGAGGACTTGGTGGAGACGGTCAGTGAGATTGATTGGAGCTGTGCCTCGGAAAGCATCACGTTTTGTGATGCAGTAAATGGACCGCCAACCGCGGTTATGCATACGGTACCCCGTCACCACGTCTTCAGTGACGGACCCATAAATCCATCCGATTCTATCTCCCCATTCCGTATTGTCTTCATACCTGAAAAGCCATATTAAACTCTACTGGTTTCAGTACATAACCGTTTATACTAACAGAGCATATCCATGGTCTCAAAACCTTACCAGCAGGATATGACAGCGATGGCTTCAGCTACGGTTGGAGCATCAAGGGGAGGTCGTGGCAGGAGCAAAGCACCGGGTGGTCTTCCGTTCTTAACTGACATGTGATCTGCTAGAGGCCGTCCTTGGTACTCTGCTACTGGAATAGTGTCTGTGAACATGGTCGAGTTACCAAACTTTTTGGGTAGACCAAGATCTGGATCATCGGTAAGAGGCTGTGTATCCGACTCTAAATCAGATGCTTGGGATGTATGGGACGCTTCGGACTGAGTCCGGACATGCATAGCCGGGGCCTTTTCCTGACCAAACACTCCTGAGTACTCGTTGGCTCGGGGTGGGTTGAATCCATAGAGAGCATACCTTCGGAACATACACCCTGTTCCGACATAGACCGGACCTTGTAACCCATCTAATGCTCTCATGTTACCTGTTTCAGAACCCAAAAAAATGTTTAAGCTAGGTGGCTTGTGATATAAGTATTCCAGTTATACTGTAGTTGAATCTCGATTTTAAACAACTCACCGTCGAAGAAGACAGTATTGTGATTTGCATATCGATCGGATGGGTCAATTCCTTCGAACCTTTGTGGAAACTGAATGTAACAAATTCGATCACCACCTCGGTCCATCATGAAACACATTCCTTCTTTGATAGCTTTGGAGTTGTAGATATAGTGGTCGCAATCCAAATTGAGGATGAAGGCACCATTGGATAGTATGGCTGAAGCTCTAACCATACCGTTCATGGCACCGGCTTTCTTGTTGTGGTCAAAACCTGGACGTTTCTCACGCGATACATATGCAAACATCGGTACTCGAATATCAATCCCTGTGAAATCTATCGAACCCTCATTCGGTCCGCCCATCACCGGTTCAAGCTCAGGCACTTTGCTCATGATCTACAATTTGGTTTCAAGTTTGGTAGGTTTCTTGGTTTAATCAAATTGATAAAGTTAATGGTTCATACCTGTAGGATTCCGGCATGGTCTCCTTTTGAGTGATCAGGTTTAGGTTCAAACCACGTTCCTGGCCAATGTGTACCATCAGCCATCCACGTTGCTTTTACCACCTCAATTCCATCTGGCGGCAGTACACCGCCATTTTTCTCTCGGGCAATCCGCTTTTCCTTGAGCTCTTCTCTCAAGTTGAATTGCTCAGCTCTTTTCTTAATTTGTTCTGGAAGACCATTGATCCTGACCTTGAATTCGTCATACTCACGCTTGATCCAACGACGATCTTTGACAAAATCCTGCCTTTTCTTGTTTTTTGTCGGATCTTTTTTCACGTTAAAGTAACTATCCGGGTTCCTCGGCTCTATGTCATGTTTTCTGCAAAATGGCACCCAATACTGCAAAGAAAATGCGAACGGCATATCAAATTTTGCCATCATCTATTAGACTAGCCAAGATACAGAGGGAGAGAAAGCGAAAATCAAACCTCAGCAAAGCGAACAGCTTCAGCCATGGCTTCAAAGGTGAGAATTGCACCACCATCGTCTGAAATGTAGGCGGAAAGCTTCTCGATTGGATAATCGACTGCAAGGATAGAGAGAAGGGTGTTTGCGGTGACTAAAGGTGGTTCTTTTTCCGGATCAGCTGTGGAAACAAACACGTCAACACCAGGAAGATCAGAGCGACCAGTGGGGTTTGACGGAGAAGGCTGCTCAAACTTGTCACGCAAGGCAGCAAGGTCTGTGGCTCTGTTTATAGGGTTTAGCTTTGGAAGAATGTCAAGAATCCAAGAGAAAGCGAACCAAATCTCGCACACTATAGATAGTCCCCATAGCCACATTGCATCCTCATTAGGATTTGTAATACGCCACCAAAGGAAGAAGAAGAGAATCACGAGACGAAACACGATTAGTAACCTGAAACAAAGAGAGATAAAATCTAAGAATTTGAAGTTGTCAAAAAAAAATGTAAGATTTTGAAGTTCTGTAACAGAGATTAAAAGAACAAGAAAATCTTGAGGGGGTTAAAACGTGAAAACAAACAATCACCTGTAAGGACTAAGAATTTTGGCCGGGACATTAACTTTCCTCGTGAGAGGCTTCCATGGTTTGTCTAAGAAATCCGACATGCTAACGCCACCATCATAGTTATCATCATCTTCTGACCAAAACGCATTTCCAATTCCGTACTTCCCTTTAGATTCAAACAACCACCTGTTATGATCGAAATCTCCGGTCTGGCTCCTCAACAACATTGATTTGTTATTCGATTTCATCACAGACAATCTCCTCTCCAGCTTATTCCCCATCTTGGACCCGTCTCCTCCGCCACCACCGCCACGGTTTGCATCAGATTTTGACTCCGAGGTGGACCCGGAGGAGCCAGCAGGTTGGTTGTCCGGTGTTGGAGGCATGAGGACGGTGTAATTGATGTAATCGCTTTGGCCGGAGTAATCACCAGAGACGTTCATGTCATCGTCGCGGGAGAGGCTAACAATGCGGCCACTGGACGTCCGGCGACCAAACTTCACGGCTTGTGGAGGCCGGCTTAAGGAAGATGATTGTGAATTTAAGGTCTTTTTGGTTGGACTTGAAGCCATTACAATAATGGAGTTTTCTGTTTTGGGTCGTTTGGTTTCTTCAGAGAGAAACTGAACCCATTTTCTTTGACAAACCTGATTTAGGAAACATGGAAATTTTTTAAAAAACAGAGGAATGTGTAAAAAGGTTAAGAGGGAAAAAAAAGAAAACAAAAATGTATAAGACTTTAGGAATTTTCAACGGTTGATAGATCCTTTTCTATTATAAGAAAAAAACTTAAATTGAAATCTATGAATCCTCAAATCTCCTTTCTTTAAGCTTTGCCTCTGTCTCTCTTTCTTTCTATGTTTCTGTACATGCAAAAGCTATTCGAATGAAAGACATTATAATAGATCATCCATCACAGCTTTGAGAAAACTAGATATAGCAAAGATGCTAATAAAGATAGACAATAAAACCACTCTCTAGAATTAAGCGTTTACCTTCATCAAATTTTCCCTAACTCAACCAAACAAACAACCAATGAATTTCAGATTGGGTCCATCGTTTTGGTATATCCAGGCTCACCCCATCTCCGTCTGCTTCACGGCTATAGCAGAATTGGAAAATCGAGACTGCCTTCGGAATCGAAGAACAATCATCGAGAAAGACGCCAAATCACCTCCGGGGCAGAGGTTACAGACCTAGAGCTCACCAGCCTTTTACTCTAGAAGCGACGGAGACGGAGGTTTCCCGACGAAACAACGGCGAAACAGGCCGGAAGAGGCGAGAAGTCGTTTCGATTTCAGTGGTCGAAAACATGAGCGGAACATGGCTAACAACAAATCGAAAAACTTTCACAAAGTTTGCCATTAGAAGAATCGTAACCAAGTGACTGATTCCGAAATTAGTGAAGCAGAAGAGAAAAAATTTGAGCAATTTTGAAGTTGCAGCAGTGGAAGTGATTTCGACGACGAATTGTGCAAAATGCCAAAAAAATAAAGCCCTCGAGGAACGAACCAACGAGCGAACCAAGACTCTTCACCGGTTTTAAGGAACTATCCGGAGACTTTTGCTGAGCCCCGGTCAGACCAAATCGAGTTAAATTCATATGAACCGGTCAGACTTTTGCTCTACCGTCGTCGTCGTCATCAGCATAGCAACTCGCAGAAGTCAAGCAAACACAACCGTTCAAATTTGGTCCAAATTAATGGCTCGCAAGAATCAGTGTCGGTACCAGCAATATCAAAGGTTGGCAAAACGTCGAATATTCATACATATATGTATATATATGGCCTATACAAAACCAATTTCAAGAAGTACAATCTAATCAGAAACATAGCATGAGAATTTAGAAACCACAAAAAAAAGGAAAGCACCACAACGAACTGAATGAGGATATTCTCAGAAATCACAACGAACATTTCTTGATAAACCTCGCGAAGAAATATTCCAGACTTATTTGCCACAGTTGAATCCCCCGCAAACTGAGAGGACGATAATGAGGATCAAGGCAATGACGATTGCAAGAACAATGAGTTTTATCTTCATGTTCTGGAACCACATCTTTCTTCTCATTTGAGTTCCTTGTGTTCTGAAATCTTGCGCCTGTGCACAGTTTTGAGTTCAATTAGAAGTTCGAAAACCCAAGAGAAAGAAAACAGTATGAGAGAGAGAGCTGCAACTCAAAGCATATTTGAGTGTGTGGGCGTGGAACCATTTGCGTAAGAGAACTAACCTGTGAGCGAAGGTTTTCAGTTTTGTCCACCAAAAGTTCAATTTTCTCACCACGGTCAAGAACCTGCAAATGAATGAGTTCCAAAATATATAAACGGTTTTACAGCAGAATATGTCTTCACAACCGAGAATTGTACATTCCCCTCTCCAGTTAATGCTTTATGAACCAAAAGATCCAAGTACTTAATGCTAGCTAAACTCTATTGAAACTAGGTAAAGAAAAAGGGTCAGGATCGCACCTTCTCGATGTTTTCCATCATGACACCTTTAACTTCAGACACTTGAGCTTTCACCTTAGCAAGCTTGCTAATCTCATCAGGATGATCCATGCAATACTGCATGTGCTCTTTCAGTTTCGACCTTTAGAGCAGCCAAAAAGGAATCAGACTTCTAAGCGAATGAATAATAGAAACTTGTTCAATAGCAATCAAAGAGATCGAACATAAGTACCCAAATTCTTTATTCAAGCTGTTTGCTTGAGCAGTTGCAGCCTTTCCACCACCATATCTCTTGTTGAAATCCTCCTTAACTCGTTCCAAGTAAGCCATAGGAATCTGCCTCCCAGCAGAATCGACTGCCACAACACAATAGGCTGCACAACGAGAACATAAATTGTTAGATTTTGAAGGCCATATTGAGAGAAAAGCAGAAGATAAACAGGAGTAGATCCGCCAATATATCCCTTATAAGAAAGATGATACCATATTAAGAATACATATCCACCCTCAACACCACCTAAAACCCAACCAGGTATAGTAAAACAGAGCTACATAAGGAATACTCCAATGCAATTGCTCAAGCAATATATCCCAAACTTTCCCAAATAACTCTCACCGTGATTAGAAACATACTTTGATGACATAAAACCAGCCAAAACCCATAAAATTGAAAACTTCAACAAAATAAGTCAAGCAAATCAGGCAACCAGTAAAGAGAACGCAGATTCACAGATCCAGAACAAGTCTTGTTCTTCCATTAAAGATCCACCAAACTTATCACAGATTAGATCTAACATCAATTAAAGCCAATACATACCAAACATAAGAGCTTGACTCAAGTGAGATACCCAAATGCTCAAGTAGGTAAAAAAAAATCTACACCAAACGATGGATAAATCGCGTTTATCTTACGCAAATCATAAAAGGAAAGAAAAACTAGAGAAAAATCGAAATCGAAAACAAGCTATGGCGCATCATCAATACATAAAATCAAGCGTATAGATCGGAGCAATATTCCGACTTACTGAATCCATTTTCAACGAGGTAATTGAACGTATGACCGTCGCAGTTGTAAGTAAACTTATTGTTTGAAGAAGGAAGCTTTTGGAGGCACTGAGCAGCGATGGAGGTGAAATTGCCTTTGAAATCGGTGAACTCGACGAGGATTACCGTGCCGCGAGCAACGAAACTGTAGATCAACGATTGTTGCGCCATTTTTTGTTTTCTCCCTCGAGAAAAAAACGACGCGGACTGAAGGATTTACCGACCGATCAGAGACTTATTATATCGGCGTGAAGGAAGCTAGAGATCTAGAAGACTAACGCTGAAACGCGTTAGAGAATCGAGGACTAAGTGGGAGAGAGAGAGAAAATAAAGAAAAAGAGAAAGACGGTGAAAAGAAGAGCAAAGGAGACATCTAACGTAAGTGAACAAGAAAAATCAAAAATCAAACCCTTGACAATTTAAGGACTAAATAAGCAAATTCAGAAAACTATAGTCAACTTCTTCAAATAAAAACCTTGAAATCAAGGACTAAAAAGAAAATTCGTAACATTTTATATTCAACTTGTGCTTCATAAAAGTTGGTGATGTTGGTATTGATGGTTTCAACTTTCAACATATAGCAGCGAAACTTCTTGAATTGGATAATTAAGCTTGAACTTTGAATAAAATGGATAGGATATTTTCGTTACAATATGTAAGAAAATATCTAGCTTATATTGTTCAAAAGTTTGTATCTTTATCTTCTTTTTTTGTTGGTTCAAAACAAGTCTTTATCTACACCAAAACTTTAACGTTGGGTTTGGTAGTAGTTTTCGATATTGTAAGTTTGCGTATTTATAGAAATTTTTTTGTGTGTTTGGATAATTTTCGAGGAATTTAAATAAAAATGACTTCGATATTTTCAAGGTTTATGAGAAGTTTGAAAATGTTTTAGTCACCCTATTCGCCTATCAACCTACATGCACCCATGTCCGCTCCTATATTCAACTATTTTCTTGATTTATACTTCCAAGTTTATTAATATATGTTTTTGTCAACGTAAACTGTATATATAAAGTTTATTGGAATACCTAAATTTTGGCATGTATTAAGAGGTTTTCCAAATGCAATTTTTTTGGATTGAGAATAGAATGATGACCCGACACGAAGACAAACAGCAAAATGTTTGGTTGCAGTTGCTGGTGAAGAGAGCAATGGACCATCGAATACTACTCGTTAGTACATCTGAATGTAGCCAGATTCGATTCCTAGAAAGAAAAAAATCTAGTGGGGTGAGAGAGGCTCGAACTCTCGACCTCAGGATCACTCAGTAGCTATGAGACCTACGCGCTAGCCAACTGCGCCACCACCCCGATTGATAATTAAGTACATTTATATTAGATTAATATCGTATAATTTATTAAATAACATCACAGCCAAAACTTCGTCTGTAGTTTGAATATTTGACATACACATTGAAATCTAAAAAAGTTGCTGGCAGCTGAAAATTCTACAATTTCGAGAAGCAACAACTGAAATTCGATAAGAATAATATCATCCATACATATAAGATTAATAGAAGATTTCCCCTTTTCACATTTAAAAAAATATACTAAACACATGACCTGGTCAAGAACAATACAAGACTCCGGCAAACATGGGTTGTGTGCTGCTTTATTCAAAAACTATATAATCAACTGAAGAAAGGAAAAAAAGACCAGATTTTCTCCAAGGAGAATAGAGTGCTAAGATCAAATAGTTGGAGAGTGAAAGGGTCTTTGTTTGTTGTACACATCATATCTCTAACGAGCGTCCTTGGACAAAAGGCCTTGCGCTTCAACTTTCCTTGCATTGCGAAGCTCATCGACTCCATCTCCTCTCTCAAACACAGCCGCTGCACCCATCCCCGTCCCTGCCAGATTTTCCCAATCAACAAAACCCCAACAACATTTTTCAGACACCATTCAGGGATCGTAAGATTGAGAGCATAGAGTAAGAGAGAGAAGCATACCAATGCACATTGACACTACCCCAAATCGACAGTCTTTTCCACGGCGTTTCATCTCGTGCAACAAAGTAGCAACGCATCGTGCTCCTGACAGAGATTTAACAAACATTAGCTAATCTTAGTCTATTAGCTCTAGGTCTATTGTATATAGCCTTGGACTTGTGAGTTGGCTATAGCACAGATAGTGAATTTCGGGTGTGGATTTTCAAGGGTTTGGTTGAGAGTTTAGAGTAGCTAATTAACTAATTCTCTTTGGCCAGTGAATTGAAATAACAATAGTAATTACATAGCTCTGTTCTTATGTACCTGTAGCGCCCAAAGGATGTCCTATGGCCATTGCACCTCCGTTGACATTGATTTTCTCTGCGTCAAGTCCCAACTTGTTACGGCAGTAAACAAACTGAGATGCAAATGCCTGAACACACAAAGATTAAAACCAAGGGTTATCATCAGAATGTGCGGGAAGAGATATCTGGTGAGAAAATCATGGAAGTATTTGCTATTTTTACCTCGTTAATCTCAAACAAGTCGATGTCATCAAGTTCTAAACCAGCCGCTTTAACTGCAGCAGGAATGGCAACTGCTGGACCAACACCCATGATTGCCGGGTCAACACCAACTGCAGCAAAAGTCCTGCGATTTTTGTCCAACAGTGTGCTACTTAGGCAAACCAAGAAATGTCGGAAATACAGAAAGAACAATGTATGCTCTCTAGATACTAGGATATCTGTGTAAATGGACATCACAAGCATCTGCAGACTTCTAACGTTGTTGCTTTATTAAAATTTATTACCCACCTGAATACACCAAGAACAGGAAGTCCTTTCTGGGTAGCAACGCTTCTCTTCATGAGGAGAACAGCTCCTGCACCGTCACTTACTTGGCTGGAGTTTCCTGTTTGAGACGGAACAAATGAAGCAATAGATTCAAAATTGTGATTCAAGGAACTGTGTCTCTGCAATGAAAAATCGATTTGGGAAAAGTACCAGCAGTTGTGGTGCCATCCTTTTTAAACACTGGCTTCAGCTTCCCAAGAGTAGCAAGGGTTGTGCTTGGTCGGATCCCATCATCAACAGAAACTGTAATGGGTGTCTCATCACCTGTCTTTGGGTCAACAAGCTGAAATACAAAACACAAGTTATTGACAATCATAATAACATGAATGAAATTCAGTAATTAATGCACCAAGAGAAGTCTTAGTTACAGTTATTTTATGGAGGATCTGGAAAATACCTTGGTTTTAACAGGAATGATCTCATCCTTGAATTTACCAGCAGCAGTAGCAGCAGCTGCCTTTCTGTGCGAGTCAACCTACCAACATGACTTGATAGCTTAGCATCGGGAGATCAGAATTATGACTTTATCTAAAAGCACAACCATACTAAAAAAATTCAGTTGCCTTACAGCAGCTTGATCTTGCTCCTGCCTTGAGACACCAAAGCGTTGTGCTACATTTTCTGAAGTAACACCCATAGGGAGAAGACAATTCTGTGCTTGCTCAAACTTCTTCACCTGCAGTAATATAATACCCTTTGTAATGCGCTATAAACTTATCAAGGCCAGTTAAGAAACCAGAGAAGAGAGACTTAATAGACAGTACCGCTGGGTTGACTGACCCTTCCCAAGCCATCGGATTGGTTGTCATGGACTCCAATCCAGCCCCAATACCTACATATGAAATCATCATAAGCTAAGTTTTTCACGAACGTAAAGACAGCAATGTAATCAAAGAAGGCTATTCTCTTACCAATATCATAAAATCCAGCTTTGATGGCAGCGGCTACATCAGCAACAGCCTGGAGCCCAGATGAGCACTGTCTATTCACGGTTCTTACGGGCACCGTTTCTGCCAAAGGACATAATAGCATCAGCATACAGCATATAAAAACAAATATTTGCATGGGCTACATCAAAGAAACATACCAGGGAAACCAGCATAGAAAGCAGACATCCTGCATTCGCTGGCTCTCTGAGATCCTGGTGCCAAAACAGTACCCACAACAATGTCACCAACCTCACTTGGGTTTAGATTTGTCTTCTCTATCAATGCCTGCACCAAGAAAATAATACCATATATAACTAGAAGTAGGAAGGAAATCACAAAAAAAACCCAACAACAGAATATAAGAATAGGGGCAGACCCTCAAAACTGGTGCAAGGAGATCATCCGGATATGTATCCTTGAAGTTTCCACGTTTCGACTTGCATAGCGCAGTCCTATGTGCCCTGCAATGGATCAAAAGACGTGAGATTATCACAATAATATTAGAAATTGACAAAAAGTCTTCAAATGTTCTTGAAAAAACCAAATACCAAAAGAGCAAAAGCAGAAGAGATGGGACTTACGCGACAATCACTACATCATCTCCATACAGAGAGGTCCTCTGATATGCAGCACTGTCCCCAGCCAAGCAAGCAGAAGCCTAATAAGTTGGAATGAAATCGTTTTAAAGAGATGATACGTATTAGTCGGAAATAAGCTTTGACTATTTAAGAGATCCATGAAAATGGTGAAAATAAAGCAGCACAATCATCAGAATTCGTTGCACCACGCTTCTGTAGAACACTGATGATTCGACCCGATCGAACAAGAATCAAACAACAAAAACGAAGATATCTATCTCAATCAGGTGAACCAAAAACAAAATCCAAGTCTTAAACTTCGACCTCAATCGAGCTGAAACCATAATTTTTTCAGTTCATAGGCTTGAAATTCTACCTCAGTCGAATCAAATTACAATTCACTATCAAAAACCAAATCAAAATCTAAAATTCAGTACAAGAGATTCAGATCGAGAACAATCCGGAATCCCGAAGCCTAGAAATCGCGATAGATCGAGAGAGAGAGAGAGAAAGGGTAGAGAAAGCTTACAGAGAGAGAGCCCTCAAAACTGTGCGATGAAGAAGAAGAAGGACGGAGATGTTCAAGAAGAACTCGTTGTCTCTCGATTGCTTTCTCCATTTTCGCCGATTTAAGATAAACTTCGATCTGTTTTCTCAAAAAAAAAAGGATTTGTTGTACACGAAACTACAGTCCTCGGTCCTCGGGTTTGATCAATTTATAAGGAAGATAGCTCACCGCTTTGGCCAGTAATAATCCAAAATAACAACAAATCAAAAATCGTTTTTGATTGTATTTATTTGCTTAATTGGCCAATAATCCCATTTGGACACAAGTCCCTTTCTCTTATCCTATAAAAATTAAAATCAAACACTATTAGTAGCCTTGACCTTAAACTTAATCTATCAGTGACCTA
Source organism: Schrenkiella parvula (assembly GCA_000218505.1). Lineage (NCBI taxonomy): Eukaryota > Viridiplantae > Streptophyta > Magnoliopsida > Brassicales > Brassicaceae > Schrenkiella > Schrenkiella parvula. The sequence goes on along the minus strand of CM001190.1, from coordinate 11,604,885 downwards.
AAGATGTTCACATTTATCAAAACCTATGCATGAATTTGATAACAAAACTTGGTTTGCTTTGGTTTGATTTGGTTTGGTTACAATGTATGACCAATTTAAAAAGGATTTGATGATAAACTGGGAAAGAGCCAAGAAGATAAGATTAGGCGTGACGTGTGCCCCCGCCCGTTTTGGGCTTTGAAGTACGTGCCGTGTATTCATTTTCATCTTCTAGATAATATACCCTTCTAAAGATTTACATGATAACCCCAACTTTTTACGCTAACTTTATTTTACGCCTCCAATTTGTTATTAAGCCTCAAAGAACCCTCTTGTAAATACTCAGTGATATATTTACCTATTTTTTCATTAAAATTGTAACTACCGATGAAAACAAACACTTCAGATTTCGATTCCTAATAGACAAATATCTGAATGTTTTGCTTTTGGAATCAAACTCTTTCTACTTTCTTTGATGGAGAAACACATTCCACACACACACAAAAAAATTGTTGTCACCGGCCACATTCCTCAAATTTTTATGAGTTCTGTATTTACATAATACACCCTCAGGCATTCAACGTTATTACGTATACAACAACTTTACTCCAACCAAATACTGCCTCGTGTAAATACTAATTCACAAAATCAACCATTAATCTTACAGCTTTACAATCTTTACCACAAAAAAAAATCTTACAGCTTTACAATGATTCTTCCTCCTTTTTACTTAATCGGACGGCTTAGGGTTCGTCGCTTGGATTGCAAGGCAGCTGACGTTGAACGGAGCCGATCAATAATCTCCGTGAACGATAGCCGGATCAAACGATCAGCATTGCTCCATCAAGTCTCTCCTCAGACGATCACATTTTTTCTGGCACTGAAACTCTTGACGTATTGTTTACAGTCCCACCTTTTATCAACACAACTATTAAAAAATAAAAATAAAAGCCTTGTAATCATGTTGAATTATACACTACGTACATAATTACAGTCATGTATTGCCACTTTGACGTACAATTTGCCGTTCGTTTGTTCGTGATCATTTAGTCTGGTATAAATTCTTAAATGGCGCACTATTTTAGTTCTTTTTAATAGATACACGATCATTTTATTCAATTTCTAATCTTTTTAAAACAATCATATCGATTTATTTTTTCCAATTTTATTTTATCCTTTTTGGTATACATATATCTTTTTGTTTATTTTTTACTTATTACGTTCCATAACAAGGAAATATATATCTATGGAAATTTATTTTATCCTTTCTTTATCACGATCGATCTATATATCATTCGGTAAAGTTAACCATTTTATCCTTTCTTTATTAAATGGATGTAATAAGGAAATTTATTAGATACTGTCCTTATTACGGCAAATCATATCTAGTAAAAAATGTTAAAACCCAAAATTTAAAATGTTAATTACTTGGTGACTCCTTTATATAGTTTTCCTTTTTTTTGCCAACACAAATAATTTTAGATAAAAAAATCCATCAGAAAATAATTTCATTTCATATTGGATAAATACGACACCCATTTTAGGGTTAACATATAATTCCTTATCTTAATGTGACATATAAAAAAATCATAATACATACACATGCTTGTATAATGAAAAACAAAATGCAAACACAAAAAATTATTACACATATACTTTCTTATCTATGCAAACACATAAAATTATTACACATATACTTTCTTATCTATGCAAACACATAAAATTCTTACACATATACTTTCTTATCTATGCAAACACATAAAATTATTATACACATATTTTTAACACACCAAAAATAAATATTTAATCATAACAATACCACGTGTAACTGTAACTATAATGTATATATGTTCTGTGGCAGAATATACAGTCATAACAATCATCATATATTCATATTCCAACTTAGTAGTTTTACATTCAAGCAAAAATGAAAAAAAAGAAAGAGAAAATGGAAGAATTGTAGATTTATTTACTATTCACACAAAATAATCTTATTCCATCTTGATAAGATTCTTGCTTAATCTTTTAATAATAATGGAATTTTCCATATATGTTTAATATTTACAGTTAATGTTATATTCTTATCTTGTTCCCTATAAATAAGAAGCTCAAACGCTTCACTTTGCTTCAACTAATAAAAAAAGAGGTTAGGAACGAAAAGAAAGTGGGATCGATATGACGTCTAGGTTTTTGATTTTGTGTGCCTCGTCTCTCTTCTTCTTCCTCGCCGTCTCTAGTGCTTCGACTAATGGATATTACGGAGGGCAAAAGGTGTTCGACGTCAGAAACTACGGTGCTCGCGGCGACGGCCAAAGAGATAATGCGTTTGCGTTTACGAAAGCGTGGAACGAAGCTTGTCAATGGAGTGATGGACCATCAACGGTCTATATTCCTCTCGGAACATTCTATCTCCGTCAAGTAACGTTCACTGGTCCTTGCAAAAGTTATATTACTTTTCAAATCAAAGGAACTTTATTGGCTCCTCGGAATCCTGACGCCATCAAACAAGAAGAATGGATCCTTTTCAAGTACGTTGATAATCTCACCGTTACAGGCGGAGGATTACTTGACGGCCAAGGATCTTACTCTTGGCCTCTCAATGATTGTAACAAAAACCCTAGCTGTCGTTCACTAGCTATCAACATTGGGTTTGCGTTCGTTAGATCCTCGAGGATTAACGGTCTAAGATCAATCAACAGCAAGATGGGACACTTCAACTTCTTCTCAGTCGAGGATTTTGACATTACCGACGTCACCGTCACCGCTCCCGGAGATAGCCCTAATACCGACGGAATCAAGATCGGTAGATCTAAGAATATGCATATTTACAACGTCACTATCGGAACAGGTGACGATTGCATCGCAATCCTTGACGGAACTACCAACTTGAATATCTCTAATGTCAGGTACATTTTAATTCGCCTCAATTATAGCTCAAACTCAATTTTGACTAGCCGAAAAATATGGAGATTTCAATAACGATAAAATATATATGTTTATATTTGCTTTGGTCTTGATCTTGTGATACCTCCCAACACCAGGTGCGGACCAGGACACGGGATTAGTGTCGGGAGCCTCGGGAGATATAAAGATGAGAAGAACGTCCAGGGCTTAACCGTGAGGAACTTGGTTTTCAACGGTACAACCGACGGTTTACGGATCAAGACATGGGCTAAATCGGTTTCGGAGATTTCGGTTTCGAATTTCTTGTACGATAATATCCAAATGATCAATGTTGGAAACCCTATCGTCATCGATCAGCAGTATTGTCCACACGGACAATGCGATAGTCCTGGAAAGTATGATTCTCATGTTCAGATCAAAAACGTGAAGTATAACAAAATTTGGGGAACTTCGACGAGCAAAGAGGCTCTGAAGATGCAGTGTAGTAAGACGTTTCCTTGTCAAAACGTTGAGCTCTCAAATATCAACTTGAGGTACAATGGACGCGACGGTTTAGTCACGGCTTTGTGTGAGAATGTTGGTGGTTCGGTTCTTGGGAAGATTGTGCCTAATTGCCCGATTTGGTGATCTTAAATTAGCAATCTGTTTATGGATTTTTAGATTTTATCTTTTAACTTTATAGGACTAGAGTTTTTGTAGGTTCTCCTCGGTGCAATTATGAAGCTAAGATATAAAGCTAATTCAAACATCCAAATAAATTATAAATTTGGGATGTGAAAGGTGTCTACGGTTTCTTGCATCGTTTTAGGAGAAGAAGAAAAAAAGAGTTGGTCAAATTGTTATCTCGACCGACCTTTTTTCTAATATAGAAACATATTTATATTTTAGGAATTTTTTTTGTAATGCACCTATTATCGTTTTATATATAAAAACTATGATTAATTTTTATTTATATATGTTATCAAGTGAAATACATGACATGAGATATAACAACTATACAAATGAATGCATTAAAAATAATATAGTATATAACAACTATACAAATGAATGCATTAAAATAATATAGTATATAACAACTATACAAATGAATGCATTAAAATAATATAGAAATGTATTTGTGACAATATTTAGACAGTGATTTTAAGCCAAAAGCAGTTGATTCTAGTGGATCAAAAATAGAAAAAAGAACTTGCATTTTCTTTCCAATTTTATTTATTTCTATTTACACAAAATTCTCATGCTCAATTTCTGTTTTACTGTTTTTTTTCTTTTCTGTTTTCCATACAATAACTTTATAATTTGAAATTTAAATTTCTAATATTTTTTTTCTTGGGTGAATAGCATAAGAGTTTGAACTTTGAAACGTTTAAGTCAAGAGAGGATTATGGTGAGATTTCATTTACCCATGGAATCAAGTCTGACTAAATGAATGCTAACGAATTGTTTTAAAAATTTTAATTTTAAATATTTTTTCTATTTTCTTGAATTCAAAAAAGTTATCAGGTGGTTCCGGGCCGAAGGCCCAAAGTGGCCCACATTTCTCCTATGCTCGAAACTTTAGCTTCTTCTCGGAGTGTTTCAAAGAACAAAAATTTCTAATTTTATTTCAATCTAACATTTTAGCATAAATGATTTATATGTATGCCCTTTCCTCAGACGCTTTCTTTCTTCTATGATGACTATACAAATCATATTAATCTATACAGAAACCAATTTTTGCAACAACAAGAAAAAAAAGTAAGTTCAAAAAGCCCTACCTTTCCTTTCACGGCGGCGCCGGTGGAGGTAAATCGCCGCACGTGGTAGACACAATTACTTTTCCGGCGCGTTCTCCGGACTCTATCAGCATCAACACTACTTCTCTCATCGTCGGTCGATCCGACGGCGAAGATTTCGTACAGAGAACAGCAATTTTCGTAACTGTGATCATGTGAGCGAGAATCACATCGTCTTCTACCTTCGTCAGGTAAGGATCAAGTATTCTAGATGTCAATGAGTGATCTCTGATATGGTTTCTAGTCCACGTGGCAATATCTCCGCCTTGGTCCAGCGGCTGTACCGGAGCTTTTCCAGTTAACAATTCGAGAAGAACAACTCCGAAGCTGTAGATATCGCATTTCTCTGTTACTTTCATTGTGTATGCATACTCTGCAACAACAAAAGAAAAACACGGTTTTGAGATTAAGTTCGGTAAACTTAGAATCTAGCTCGAAATTGCTCTGTTTTTTCCGACCATACCGGGAGCTATGTAACCGTAGGATCCAGCGACGGCTGAGACTGATTTCGATTGTGGCATGTCGATAACTTTAGCCAACCCGAAATCTCCAACATGAGCTTCGAAATTCTCATCAAGGAGAATGTTATTAGATTTGATGTCGCGGTGAATGATCCTTGGTTTACAATCATGATGCAAGTAAGCAAGACCTTCCGCTGCGCCGAGTGCGATTGCAAACCGAGTCGGCCAATCAAGGCTATGCGATTTTCCGCCGTGCAGCAGCTCACCGAGGCTTCCCCGAGACATGTACTCGTAGAGCAAGAGGTTCGAGTTCGATCCTTGGTGGTAGCAGAAACTGTAGAGCCTGACAATGTTTCTGTGGCGGATTTTGCCTAGAGTTAGAATCTCGGCGCGGAAACTGTTATCCGTGTTGTTGTTGCCGCCTTCTCTGTTGGATTCGAGCTTTTTAACCGCTATGGTTTTACCTGATGGCATAACCGCTTTGTAAACTGTTCCACAAGCGCCTTTACCGACAATGTAGCTTTCGTGGAAGCCTTTTGTTGCTTCCAGAATGTCTTTGACGGTAAATCGTTCTTTTGGGACAAAGTAAATGTCAGATTCTTGGAAAAACGGTTCTTTGTCATGCACGTAAGGAGCCGTTGGTTCCACTGGATGTCTCAGGAAATGAACAATGACAGCTATGAGAAAAAGAGAGATACCGCCGATGACTGAAGACACAATGATGATGATTCTCCCACGATGAGCAGAACCAGATTTTAGAGATGAAAGCTTAGTCCAAGAAGACAGGTCAGCGTCACAGCTTCTCAAATGTCCACCGCAGAGTCCTTTGTTTCCGAGAAAACTGGTTAGAGTCATGTTTTGAAAGAGCTGTGTTTGCGGTAGCGGTCCGGTGAGGTTGTTGTAGGAAAAGTTGCAGCCAAGTAAACTGGATAAGTTCTCGAATGTGGATGGGATTTCGCCGCTTAAGTGGTTGTTGTTCAGAGAAAGATACATTAACAGATACAGATTCCCAAGCTCGGATGGTATTTCGCCACTGAATTCATTGTAGCTCAGGTTCATTGCGATTTGGAGACTTGAGAGTAAACCGAGCTGAGGCGGTATACTTCCTGAAAACAAGTTTCCTCCCATCTGTAGCTCGGTTAGATGCGTAAGGTTTCCAATGGTAAAAGGTATGTTGCCAGAGAATCTGTTGTCTGAGAGTCTGAGGATCTCGAGCTGATGAAGGCTTCCCAGCTCGGAAGGTAAAGAGCCGATGAAACCGTTCCGACTCAGGTCAAGTCGTTGAAGCATCTTACAGTTGGCTATTTCGGAGGGGATTGGTCCGGTAAGAGAGTTTGATGAAATGTTGAAAGTTACTAGGTTGGAGAGTTTACTGATTTCTTTGGGTAGGTTTGAGGAAAACCGGTTAGCTGCAAGATGAAGCCTTTGCAGCTTCTGGCAAGTGCCTATCTCAGGAGGCAATGGTCCGCTAAACTGGTTTTGATCCAACTCAATAGCGGAAAGATTAACAAGCTTGCATAACTCGGTTGGGAACTGACCCGTGAGTCTGTTTCCAACTACACGAAGCTGCAGCAGAGATTTGCAGCTCAATACACCTGGTGGGATGTTTCCAAATATCCGGTTAGACCCGAGATTCAACAGAATGAGATTGGATTGTTGACAGATAGAAGGTGGTATTCTTCCTGAAAGTTGGTTCTCTGAGAAATCAACAACCCATAAAGGACTGTACAAACCGAGACCCTGAGGGATTACACCGCTGAGGGAATTATGGAAGAGCTGTAGTTGACGCATTGAAGTAAGATTTTGGAAACCCGATGGTATAGGACCGGTTAAGGAATTGATGGAGAGGTCGAGTTTCACCAGATTCTTCAAGCTACTAAGTTCATTTGGTATGATTCCAGATAACTTGTTCTGAAACAAATACAAAAGCTTCAACTCACGGATCTTGCTCAGCTCAACTGGAATCTCACCGGTCAACATATTCTCCGAAAAATCGATTTCCATTGCTCTGGAAAGATTTCCAAGTTCCCTTGGGATTGTCCCATTCAACTGGTTTTGATACAGATAGAGCTTCTTCAAAGACTTCATGTTACCAATCTCTGACGGTATAGGTCCAACCAATGAGTTACCATATAAAGCAAGAATCTCAAGTCTTGTTAAATTCCCAATCTCTTTTGGAATTGACCCGGAAAAATTGTTCTCCCACAGAATCACCTCCTTCAGTTGAACAAGCCTCCCAATTTCCTTAGGAAGCTCTCCAGAGATGAGATTCTGCGCAAGACCGAGCAACTTCAAGTTAAGGCATCTACCGATTTCAGTAGGGATACTCCCAGAGAAAACGTTTTGACCAGCTCGAAATGTCGTCAACTTGTTGAGATTGCCAATGGAACGAGGCAATGGACCGGTCAAGTTGTTAGTATAAGCCACAAGCTCTTCCAAATTGTATAAATCACCAATCTCTTCCGGCAAAGGACCTGAAAGCTTGTTATTGCAAATGTTAAAGCTTCTCAGATGTGACAACTTCCCAATCTCGACCGGAATAGAACCACCGAACTGGTTATTATTCAAAAACATAACCTCCAGCTTCGAACAGTTTTCGATCTCCCGAGGAATATCTCCTGTTAACCCGTTATACGCGAGGTTAAGATAGACCAAGTTAACTAAACCGCCAATGCTCGGGCTTAATATCCCAGAGAGATTCATAGAACTCAAATCAAGAGATGTCACCACCAGATTATTACTACTACTGCCATTTGAGCTGCAATTCACACCTATCCAGTTACACGGCGTCTCTTCAGTATCATTCCAATTGTGAAGACGGTTCAAGGAATCTTGAAATCCTCTGTTCTTCAACTGCAACAGTAACTGACCATCGCTGTTCAAACTTTCTGAAGTCCAAACCACAAGTGTCAAGAGAAACAAAACTCCACCGAACATTGATTTTGATTCTGTCTTAAACTCAGAGATCCAACCCATTGATCCTCCCAGCTTCGTTCTTAACACAGAGGAACGATTTATCAAACTCAACAGTCAACACCTGCAAGTACAGAGATTCACATTTACTTTCACACCAAAGAGATTTCTTCTTTCGTAAAAAAAAAAATCAAGTCTTTTTGACACAAAGGAGAAGGTAAAATGCGAAACTCAGAGCACTGAGAGCAGCGAGGATTAGCCCTGTCTTTAACCTTAGATCTATGATTTAGGACATAGAGCGAAAGTAAAATACGGTTTTTAATAAATTTGAATCTGAAGAAAGTGCTGAATATGTTTAGAAGCAGCAAAAAACCATTTTTTTCAGTTACTATTAAGTAAATTGAAATTAGAGAAGGAACACAAGAAGCATACCAATGTGAATCCATAGATGAAGCCACCAATCAGGAGCCAAAGCTGATAAATTTTTCTAGGCAATTAAATCTGCACAAGAAAAAAAAAGAATCTTTACGAAATGAAGATTTCAAAAAAGTTTCAGCAAATGAAAGAAGCTTTCTTACTTGTTGCCTTTTGGGATGAAATAGAATATCTCTCAACTTTCTCTTTCGATTCCTCAAATAAACTCAGTGATTTGATAGAAAGCCAAGAGATAATGAAATACCATTTACTGTTCGGGAATCAAAGAGATCATAGTTGATCTGGGAATCAAGCAGAATCAGAAAACGCAAAAGGTGATAAATAAAGGAACTTTAAATCCAATAACTTTTTAGCTCCTCCACAATCCCAAGAATTTAAAAAAGATAAACTAGAAAGAAAAAAAGTGAGAAAGAGAAAGAGAGATAGTGATGAGAATCGATTAGTGTATATTCCACAATAAGGAAGAGTTATAATGGAAAGGATAAGCAAGTTTTGCTTTGGCTTGAAGCTCTAATGGCCGACAAGCATGCCTTCTCTCTCTACTGTATTTGCTAAAACAGTCTCTCTCTCTCTCTTATAGAGAAGTAATAGTAGAAGCTTGTGCCTTGTGGGTTTTTCAGTCTTTTTTTTGTTTTAACATTGTTTATTTTCTTTTTCTTTGTCCATTTTCTTCAGTGCCAAGAACATCAATTTTCTAATTGAAAATGAAGTTGTGGAAAAAGAAAAAAAAGAGTAGAAAGTGGGAAACTTTTTTCCAGGCCAAGAAAGTGAGAGAATTTATATATTTTTTCCAGGAAAAAAGCTTTTTGTAGATTTATTGATTGGGACAGTTTGGGTTCTGATTATCTAGACCATAGCACCATGATTATGAAAACAAAATCATAATGTTACAAGGAAATTTTCAGCTCATTATAATTAACATCTATTAGATCACCTACATTGTGACATTTAAAATTTGTAATTTCAAAGAAACAAGTCAAAGTCGTACATTGACTGATCTAGTGTTTACTATTTTATGAGTAATTTGTCATTCAATTAATTTCCCAAGAAGCAAATTGATCGTGTAATTCAATTTTTCTGTCTTTTAAACTTATTTTTTCTCAATATGTCTAGTTTGAAATGCTGATTAGTCTTATTCGTTTACAAAAAAAAAATGGATTCTTTTTTTGGAACAATGCTTTGAGTTAAAGTAATTTAGCTACGAATGAAAATGATGAATTGACCAAGCAGATTTGCTTTAAATTCTTTAAGTCTTCATAATGTATTGTTTTGATTACGGTGCCGTTTCAAGGAGAATGTGATGTGACTGGAGAATATGGGTCCCACGTGGGGATCGTGAGTAAACTATTCAATGAAAGGCACTGGATCATCAGATATCACCGTCCGATTTGGAATTTTCTAGAGTTTCTCTATTTCTTTTTTTTCTCAACAAGAATAAAAATTGAAGTTCCTTCTTGAGAAATACCATTAAAAAAAACTTCGTATTTATTTTCATCGAAATTTTAAAATAAAAATTTGTTAACCGAATTGCTGCTCTATACCATTATAGATAGAGCAAAATAAAATAGAAAAAAATGTATTTCTAAACTGAAACTGAAATAGAATCATAAATTTATTGAAAACCAAAACTTGAGATGAATTGTGAAAATGAACTTTAAATGAATCGTGAAGGTAATTTTTGGATTTAAATTATAACCTTTTCATAAAGCAACATCACTATTTAAATTATCCTTTTAGAATGTGACAAACACTAAATACATTAAAATTTGGTAATAATATAAAATAAACATTAAGATGATTTCTTTTGTTGGTAAAGACACATTAGGAGGTTCATGTTGCTTGACACGCAATGATCAAATTATAAGAACAGAAAGGGCCTTTAAACTCGAACTGGGACCCCATTGATCTTTTTCGATAACATTTTCTAAATTACAAAAATGTATAAGAAAATAACATTTTACACTACAATTGTTAGATTTTCCCCACCGGTTAGAAAAAAATTAAGACTGCAACTTAAAAAAAATCAAATATGATATACATGAACAAAACCAAATGGTTATTTTGCTTTCCTCAATTCTAATATACAGTTTTAGCCGAAAAAAAAGTTTCTGACATATACATGATATATTGAATAATTGGAGTATCGAAAAATAGTTTAGATGAATCTTTCCAACAATTTTCCTTTTTCCGCTTTATTAAGTATTTTTTTTCTCATATCCAATAAATATCCTTTGTGAATTATAATTATACGATGAGATTCAAATATTTCAGTAATATTTAGGGCATACTAAAAATTTTAAGAGTGACTATGCCTTCTACTTCATTAATTTGAAGTCTAAATCAAAACATCCGGAAATAGATTGTTTGCATATTGGTTTAAAATCCAAAATGACGAATGATTTTCAAAAATTTCAGTAGTAGCCATTTAAAAGTTAAATTAACGTTTGTGTGTGTTGATGGGTTGCTATTAATTTTTTTTTTGTAAAACTTTTATTGCATATAAGACATTATTTCTTTTGTGAGTAGGTCTATAGCCACTATAACTACATGTATAGCCAATAAAGTTTTCAAATCTAATTAGGTGATATTTGACATTATTTAAAATGTTTGGCCAAGATGAGAAGAGAAGCACTATAGGAGGCTACTTGCTACATTACGCTTTCTTCTTCTCTATTTTTCTTAATACATATTTATCAAATTATTCTGATTCTTTTGAATTGAATTGGCCATTTCTATAAGTTAGGAATGGAATATTTTGATGTAAAATCGTTTGCTTTTCTAGTTCTCCTAACAAAATTTTAGTACCTAACTTTTTATACTATTGTGTATTTGTGATATGAGATAACTATGAAAATGTATCACATTTTATATTATAAGACCCGTGATTTTCCTGTCATCATCGTTTTATAGCAAATGAGACTCATGGCAATTAATCTTAATAATCAAATTGTGTGTTGATTACTTGTTACATTAATCAATATTGATAAACGATTGAAATTTACTCATTGAATTTGACTTATATTGTTGCGGATATTGCTTTGGAAAATCACTTCAAAACCTTTGATCTCAGTTCTCTGCAAGTCTTTATTCATATCCAATCTAACTTTAACAATCAAATTATACTTGGTCCTACTAAAAATATAAAAATAAGTCTAGATATGTTCGAAGTTGTCTTCTACAAAAAAAAAGTTAGAAAAATGTCTAATTCCAGTCAAGCTAATAACAAAAAATTTAGTGAAGTTTCACACTTTTTTGGGCTAATAAAGATTTACCATTATTATATGGCTAGATCCATGGGCTTTTTAAAGAATTTAAACCACACTTTCTAAGATTTTAACTTTACATTTTCTATTGCAATTGTATTAATAAACCATAAATCAACTACTAGGTCAAGAGAGTTTCCACTCTAAAACATCTTTAAAATGCAAAAACATAAAAAGGTATATATATAAGAATGAGGAGAATATCATTCATACAGAAACTAACAAAGTTAGACTTTGGAATGAGGACCTAGACGTCTTTCGTACAAACCTACTAGATTACTATACGAAAACATGAAAAAAAAAGAATCTAGTGAAAAAAAAGATTGATGGTTTTGTTTTGTTATAAGGTTACAACTTACAACAGGACGACAGATTGGTTAATCCTCATTGAACTTAGTCGATATCAAACCGAGATTATGAATGACAATTAAATTGTTTTTCTTAATCAAGCCAACTCCGATTCTCAGCCACACAAATAGTGTATATATATATATATACATATATAGTTTCAAATAATTAAGTTGACGCAGGCGGAGTCAAGTTCATTTTCCTTATATAAAAATAAAATAAACGCGGCCTAGTTTTGCAAGTTCTAGTAAATTCACTCTTTTATATATATTCGAAACTGAGTTGCATGACAAAAATAATTTATTGGACCCAATATAACTTGGAGTTGTAAATTGTAATGGAGGCATACGTATAAGCATTATAATAATCTCACATATGCATCAATCCCAAGATAACATCAAAGTTCAAGAAATTAAATTCATTAAACAAAACTTGTTTTCACTACGAGAGTCCAACGATTACGCAGCGTTGTTTTTTTGTATAGTATAATTTTAGCAACAATACAAAGTTTTGGGCATAAAATAATACCATAATTTTTTATTGTAATAACAACATAATTAATGTTTTAAAAATAGCAATAATGGAGTGTTTTCTTTTTTCTTTTATTAATTTAAAAGAGAGTTACATTGAATTACTAACTGAAACAATATAATTAATCAAGTTCAACATTTGGATTATTATTCTTTAAATACTTTAATCGAAGTTGCTTAGAAGCTCTCGGAGATTAGATCTGCCAAGCTTTGACTCAACAGGCGTCAATAAGTTAAGATTCTAATTGTTTTATAAACGTATCATCGCCTACTTGTTTTTTTCATATAACATATGTATAAACAAGTAGTGATTTTCTACTAAATTGAGAAGAAATTTGTATATTTTATAGAATGTAATTTGAACACGTTTGAATCTTAAATATATTTATGATACATCACATATATTATTGAAACTAACAAGTCTCATACCTATACATTCGTAAACGGATATGCTTTGCGTTTCATTTTACACGAAAAATGTAGAATGGTTGATCCATGCATACCATAATTTTTTTTTAATCTTTTTCAATATAGCATTAAAAGTTCTGCTAATAATTAAACATTCAGTGTTGTGTTTAATTAGTTAAAAACCACATTCCGTAATTGGCTCCATTCTCTACGTGCAAAACCATTTGCGTTCTCATTCCCCAAAAACTGATGATATCCATACACGTATTTGTAATGTGTTGGCTATATACGTATATACATATACTGATACACACGTGTCATGTCTACACGTATACGCAATCGTTCGTCACTATGTAGGACCCACCCAAGCGTGTGAACGAAAGAGATGGTGACTCATGAAGGCCCACACATGTCCATGTCACTCTCATTTCCAATTTTTTTTTCCACTTTACCATTTGTAAGCTTGTAAGTTGTAACCATGCGACTTGTCAAAGACACCATCATTCAAAAACACTTTACTTATCTAGAGTTTCTATTTTTACCTATTGATTTCTACAACATTAGAGTCACAAATAAGAGTCATATAGTTGTGACTTGTGAGAGATGACAAAATAAATGGGCTTTTAAACAGCTACGTAGGCCCATATAACTTTGTAACCATTAAGCCCATAATGCTGATCTTCATAATGAAAAAGAACGGTTGAGGTTTTGCCACGTCACTGTCAACTTTATCAGAACCCCATAAGTTCTTACCACTTAGACAAATTTGCGATACTGAGCGGCCATGGAAGTGGTGGCGTTTCCGTACCACCACCGTACGCCTCCGCCGGATTTTCCACCACGTAAAACCGGAAAGTCAGTAGTTAACCGGAATGGACTTGCTCTACGATTCAGGAATGTTAGGATGAGAAAGCTGACGTACGAAGGAACGATCTTCGCGGAGAAATCGAGAGCAAGAACACTAACGACGGTGGAAGCAGTATCCGGCGGAGGAGTTTCGCTTCCACCTCTGGATTTGACGGAGGATAATATCCGTCTGGTTCTATCCGATGCTCGCGTCGAGGTAAGCTTCGTTTTTTCTTTTTCGTTTCTGTAATCCTAGATTGGTACGGGAGAGATTTAGATCCGGTTCACGTTACCGGTATTCAATTTAACTCAATTGCACCGGCTTCTCTGGTTTTGGTTTAATCCTCCTTGGTTATATTCGTTTAGAATCGTAGAGGTCAGACCGAAACTGGTTCCAACCCAAATTACTAGAGTGAATTTGATATCATGCTCTGTTTCAGGTTCTGTATGAGTAAAGAACAGAGTATTGTTGCTTGTAGAGGAAATAATCGTTATTTCGTTTTCTGTCTTTTAACATTACGAAACTAAGATTCTTCTTCTATATTCGAGTTTCCGAAATCTTTGATGAAAACAAATCATGTTTTGGTTTTGTAATACAGCTTGCACAGCTCTTCGATTTATCGGTTGGGATAACAGGACAAGTAGAGTTAGTGGAACTAGACGGGCCGTTCGTTAAGATAAGTCTAAGAGGCAAGTTTTGGCACACACGTTCAATGATTCTAGCTCGAGTTGGAAACTACTTGAAACAGAGAATCCCTGAGATTTTGGAAGTTGAGATTGAAGATGAGAAGCAACTCGATGATAGTCCTGCAAATTTCTAAAGTTTCTTACTCGAAATTAAAAAATCGTTCTTTTCTTGCCTAATGTGAAAGATGTTTATGAGTTGTTGAAGCTTGGTGACATATCTAAATATCTAAACTTTTTTTTTGTTCCTCTATATCAAATTATCAACGAAATATGTAAATAGTAGCCTAATCAGGTTTAGCTCGTTTTTCTTTGTTCGTTGAAATAATCTAATTCGGTTTAATTCAGCTTGAGTCAAATATATTTAAATTTAAATCATTCCAAAGAAATTGAAGTTTTTTTCATTGCTTTTTCTTTTTCTTTTAAGGTTCGGTTTGTTTGGATATGGAAAAAATAAACCTGTTGTAAGTTTGAGTTTATTCTAAATTCTAATGAAAAATCCTTAAAAAAGTTTTTTTATTTTTGCTAATGAACTCAGTTTGACAAAATTAAATTAAGTTCACTAAGTTTTTTTTATATAACTTACAACAACTGGTTAAATTGTTTATAGGGAGAATTAACAATATAGCCAAATTGATTAGCAAAAATGAAGAAATATATAGAGACTATATTTACTAATAAGTGTCAGTGGATTGAAACGGAATATTCGAACATATGATTCCTTGGTTCATACGAGAAACAAAAACCTTAAAGTTAGGCGCAAGCCTCCAGAGATTTCAAGAAACCTAAAATGTCTAGCAATGATTGATTGGTCAAAGCTTTGTCCCGATCTATTGCGATCGATCTTCGAAAGATTGAGCTCTTTGGATTTTCATCGAGCAAAAACTGTTTGCTCAAACTGGTATACCGTTTCCAGAACATGTCCTCTGTATCCATGGCCAATCGTATTCCAAGGTCAGAACTCTCTCTTGTTTGATCCTATTCAAGACAAGGTCTACCACAAAAATCTTCTTGGAATCAACTTGTCCGAAATACAGTGTCTCGCTAGTTACAGCAATTGGCTTCTGATCGTAGATCCTTGTCTTGATTTCCATCTCTTGAACGTGTTTACTCGCAAAACAATCAATCTTCCTTCGTTAGAGTCATCACTTCGTGGTACTCTATTTAGATTCATACGAAATGACGAATTTGGATACTTCCTTGAGCTCTACGGCACCAAGTTTCTTGTGACGTCGGACGATTTCAGGTTCTCAAAGACAGCTGTTTTGTGGATAAACGAGAGAAATGGAGTTCGTCGTTTCTTGGGCAATCAAACAATTCTATATCTTCTCATACAAGAAAGTAGCAAATTTTGGTGATGATGATGAGCGATGGAGTATTACATGCACACAGTGTGAAGATATGGCTTATAAAGATAACAAGCTCTATGTCTATACCTTTGATCATTACATCAACATTCTTGATTTCTCTGGAGATTCCCCTAAAGTAGCCATCGAAGGAAACCCTTATCTTAATCATCCTTTTCCCTTTGTAGATTCGATATATAAGATGAGAATTGCAATCGCGAACTCAGGAGAGGTTCTGATGGTTCTGAGCTTGAAAGACTTAGATAGAAAGTTTTGCATTTGTAAGCTGAATCCTGAGATTGACGAATGGGAAAGAGTAGAGTCTTTGGGAGACGAGATGTTGATTTTTGGTTACGGGGTTACAATAAGAGGACCAGTCAAAGATAGAGGAATCAAGAGTGATTCAATCTGCTTCCGTGATGATGATCATTTGTCTGATAATTATCTTACGACAAGGAGACAATCACATTGCGCTGTGTTCGATCTTGCAACAAGTAAAGTCACATGGCATACAAGATTAGATGATCGGTCTTCCAAGATTTACTGGTTCGTTCCAGGACATGCTTAGTCTTTTATTATAGCCTTGATGTGAAACTCTTTTTCTTTGGTTTATGAGTCTTAGGTTGAAGAACAATACCATAAGTCAAGCTTATGTGATTGGCCACTTCTGGAAACTGGTTCTTAATCGTTTGATACTCGTCTAGACTTTTTAATTTACTACAAACATGATTCATAAACAGAAATCGAAAGAAAGCATACTTCTTATAAATCCATTTTGGTGTCTATTCGAACACTCAAAAAGGAAAGGCAACATGAGCTTAGTAGTATGAACATTAATCTTTAATCCAACTATACATGAGTTTTGTTGGCTTATCCTTTGTTGAGAAGTAAATAGCATCATCTCGTGCGTCCCATGTATACAAGGCACCACACCTACAATAACGATCTCCTTCATATGCTGTAAAGTTCTTATGATATTCCAGATTAGCACCTTTCCACAAAATACATTTGAATCTCGTCTTGAGAATGACATGATCATGAAAACTAAAGTTGTATGCAACGTCTTGAAATCTCAGAAAATGGTCGCCAAGATCATCGCTTCTGGATTTGCAATGGACTTTGAGAGTACTACGGCTAATAGTAAGGTTGTTTTGAAAAGCAACAGTGTTCTTATGGCACTTAGCTTCACTCGACTTATAATGCAAAGCAATTATAAAAAAGAGGAAAATAAAAACAAGATTCATTTTTCTTACGAATTAAACTTCTCTTGAAACTTGGGAAGGTCGTGAAATACTTATTTGTGTATGTCTTAACAGATTTATAGACTTCATAGGTTTCTCAAAACAGATGTAAACAATGGTTTCTTCGATCCTTCTCGTTTGGTGTTTGTACTCCATTTGGCAGACTTAGGAAGACTTCATTGGTGTGTCGGATCCTTTAGAAGCAATTTTTGGTCAAGTTGTCCATAACTCAAGCTAGATTCTACTTAAAATAGCTTTATTTTCTTAAAACTTTTCTTTTCAGACGAATAGTATATGCAATGTCGTATTGTCCCAGTTATAGTTCATTTTACTTGTCTTTCGAACCGTTAGTTAATGCAGTAATCAACTTTATTGCTGTTGTCAAAGAGAAATCTAATTTTTTGTTTTGTTTGGTATAGAACCTTTAATGATAAGGAATGTTAATCCAAATTCATAAGACAACGAGATTCTTAGAGGATGCTTTTGCATAGTGGAACCTTGTGATACAAAGTTCTTGAAATCGACCCTTGTTGATGTATAGCTTTTTTTTCCAAATTAATTCCATATATTAAATCAAATTTGAAATCGACCCTACGAGTCAATACTCTGAGGGATGAGATTTTGGTTTTTGGTAATGGGTTTACAATACTAGCAGCAGCAGCTAAAGAAGATATTGGTGAAGGAATCGTTAAAAGCAATTCGATCTATTTTGTTGTCGATCATGTTTGGCTGCCTCTGCTACGTACAGTCTTTCAAAGTAGTAGTGCCGGTGCTTTTGATCTTGCAACGACCAATATAAGCTGGTCTCGATCTCCTTATTGCTTGTCCAACAACATTTGCTGGTTTGTTCCAGGATCTGATAAGCAATGACCAAACCACGGTTCCTTTTTAGTTTCTTGTTTACTTTTTTTTGTCATTACTCTTTGATGTCTTTCTTATACACATCCACAAATGCAATTAAGCAGAGTTCCAAGAATCAAAGTATGTCTCTTCAACATCTAGTTGAAGTGCTCAAGAATCTTTTCTTTTGTTCTGACTTCACCAAATGTTGTTGTACATTGGACTATGTTTTTAATGGAATCACAATAAGATGAATAACTAAATGAAATAGGTAAGAAAAAACTTTATAAAGAATGGAGATACGAGTATGGCTTCAATGACGATGGATTTGTTTCTGTATTAACTTCAAAAGTCTGAGCAATGTCAGTGAAAATTCACTTCATCTATCTATCCGCTGACCTCTGTTGTTGTTGGCTGAGGTTGTTCATGAACCCTAGGGTGTCTCACAATAGGAGCAATCAACTTCCAAACTGTATTCAAAAGCATGAAAACCCAATAATCAATCAACAAAAAGAAAATGGCACTAACTGACTAAATTGGTACAATAGATTTGATTACAAAGTTTGCAAACTATTAGAGCATCTGTAAGATCAAGAACTGAAATAAACATAACTGAAGCCATTTGGTTTTACGTTTTAACTTACGGTAGATTACTGCGGCAAACCACTCATTCACTATCTTCACCCATGTGCTTGTCCACCCAACATCCATGCTCCATCTGTGTGTTACATTTATAGTTTTAATTCATAGTCATGATGTGAAGTTTATTGCTGCCTAATTAGAAAAAACTGAAGACGAAGTATTATAGAATATTTCTTACTTCCGAGCTGAATGCTCGAGGTTCCAGCTGATGAACAACATAGAAAAATACATTGCTCCTAAGGAAAACACAAGATGGAAGAATCCATAGCTGTATGGTATATCATCTTCTTCTTTAGCTTCGTCTTTACGGAACTGGAACTGTAATTAGATTCAATGTCTGCGTCATGAAAAGCTTGATTTTTCAAGCTGAGATTGATTTGTTAACGTACCCTGAAGGATTCTGAATCGATCCCGGTTGAGAATGTTGCCATCACAATGGCACCTATAGCTATAAGGAAACTCTGAACAAAGAGAACAAAAAAACAAAGTGAGTCTTGAGTCTAAGTAAACCAAAACTTAAAGAGAGGTTTTGAGCTCTTACCAGTACTGTAATCCAATCTGCATGACCGTTTTGAGTATGCGCATTGCATTTCGTATGTGAAGGTTCACTGGTACATAACTTGTACTTTAGTAATGTTTTGAAGAACCAACCAAACAAAAGTCAGATTTTTGTTTCTCTCTTTACCTTCTGATCGCAGACCAACATAAGAAAACAATGTAGGAAGCCATGATCCCAGATGACAAAAGTCCTCTTCTCACCTTAATGAAAACCAACATAAACCATCAGAATGGGATACAAAGATCGATCATTGTGTTACCATCAAGAAAAACTCAGGAAACGTACCTTTGAATGCAAGGACATAACCATCATCACGATTAGAAGAAGAACAGTCCATAAAATGAAGAATATATTGAGGACACAAGCAGTTGAAGCTGCATAGAAGTAGTACATCACCACGATCCCACAAACAGAGACAATGTAGAAAACTGTTGACATGACCAAACCAAAAGAGCAGCTGTAGAAAAGACAGTAGTAACCAATCGGTGATATATCCACATAAAACACATCACTTTTGTAATGGGTGATACTTGCTTACCTTTGCTTGCTTTGGTTAGTAGGCATCCAGTAGTTATTCCACCAAATGATGAATTCAATAATACTTAGAAGCTGAAGACCAAGAAATATCCTGCAACCATAGACAAGGTATGAGAAACATGTGTTTATAAGAGAGAGTAACTTGAGAGATGAATTTACCCAGCACCAACACGCGCAATTTCTCCTGTAAGTAAAAAATCATTGTTGTGATCAAACCGATCATAGCAAATGGGAAAAGATTACGAAGCTATAGTGAAACAGGATCATACCGTAAATTTGGATGTAGAGCTGAGGTATGAAGAAAGAAGCTACCATGGCTGAAACCAGCAGGAGAAACTTGAAGGTCCAATTATCTGAGTGCCAACTGTTTTGGCCTTGGTGGAGTTTCATTGTGTTCCATGTTGTAAGGAACATAATGAGGAAAAATATCTTCATTGTCAAGGACAACTAAACTTATCTAACATACTAATTACTTAAAAATGTGATTGTATCAGCACATTTCAGGATACGAAACATCCTAGACTCACGCGGAGTACCCCAAGTGTATGGAAACAATGACTTCCTTCTGGTCCACAACTACTAACATCTGCATTGATAATTTTAACACAAAGTCTCTGTATCAAGTGGAAACCTTTAGATTCCACATTATCATTAGACAGATCTCAAAAGATTATGACTTTACATGGAAGCAAGGCCAGCGCCTTTTGTGCGTAGTCACGGATGAACCAAGCGCATAGATTTATGATCAAGAAGATGGTTCCGTAGACATAACGAGCTCTCAACGACTTTTTTTTCTCTTTGTAGTAAAAGAGACTCTTCTGTTCTATCTCCCTTATGAGATCATCAAGCTGAGCAGCCTCTAAGTCACCAGGACTGATCTGAAACGATCTCACCCGTGGATCATTCATCGCCAAAACCTACAAGAAATCAAAAATATTCATAAAAGACTAAACAATGATTTTTTTGAATGCTGCTTGATTTGATGTTGCAATATACAGAATTCTAAGAACTAAATCTCAAGTTCAAATCAAAATCCTTTGTTTTTCCTTCTTCTTCAATCTGAAAGCTCTTAGATTTGGATAGATGACATAGAACAAACTCTTTAAGGGCTATTGCAAATCTATATAAAATACTGATTACTTAAAAGTTTTTACTTCAAAAGAACTCAAAAACAGAGCTAATCTACCCTGAAACAGTCCATATCATACGACAAATAGAATCAGACATTTGAAAGTATCAAAACTCGTCAATCTTTTTTTCCCATTTACGTTATTGTACTTGTTTGTAACGTCTTTTGAAGTGTGTTCAAGTATTTGACTATCACCTTAAAAAAATAATGCAATTTTTCAGAAATAAATTAATGGCAATCTTTTTTTCCCATTTACGCCTCGTTGTTAATAAAATCCATAGAGTGTAACTTCAAGAACAAGACCATACATTTTACATGTCAAAAGGGGAAAAAACAAAGCAGAGAATCAGACTCATAATTGAGTATCTACTAAACTCGATCAGCATTTAAGAAAAAAAAACTTCAATTTCTGGTAAAAAATCTGACCTTTTGACGCAGGCTGGATTCAGAAATCGACACGGAAGAAGAAGAAGAAGAAGAAGAAGAAGAAGAAGAAGAAGAAGAAGAAGAAGAAGAAGAGACCGAAGCTTGAGAGTTGAAGTGTGAGTCTGTCCAGTGTTCGTACACGACAATCTCACAGATAGATTAAAGAAGAAGCGGTTCCAAAGTCCATTTAAAAAAGCATGCTTTTGGTGTGTGATTCTCTGTTGTAGTGATTTTGTGCACCTCTGTTTATAGCCGTACGATTAGATGACTACGATCTTCATTTGCTTTGACTCTTTTTTCTTTTTGGCTATTATGGGAATTTTAGATTTTTTAGATTTTTTTTTATAAAAGGAAGTTCTTAATGAATAATAGTATCAGACACACGTGTAAAATTTGAGTGTTCATCTTTTCATGTTTAATGATTTTTAATCACATCACATGAGATTTATTAGTTGATTGAGAACTTTGAAACATTGGAAATTTTATAAATAAAATAAGAAGAAACATTTCTCTGGACAGCCACGTTGCGTAGAGGATACATATAAAGAAATAAATAACGTGGAGCTTTCTCAAATTAAAGCCATGATTACTTGTAGTTTAACTATAAACTTTTGGAAGTGTGTAATCAGAAAAGACATTAAATTTCTTGCCTAAACATATTTAGTTTTTTCTCGTTAAGCTAATTCATCATAAGCTCCCAATTAATTCTTTATTCTTTCATTATCTTACTAGTTACTACTAATTTAGATTTCCCAAAAGAATTTGAATAGTAAGTAGTGACAATGTATTTGAACTAGATTAGATGTTTAGGAACATTCTTAAATTCTATTTGTTTGTTTTTTGGTAATATAGTTAAATGGATTTATACCATTCTTTTATCTTTCACGAAAGTTCGAACACATGGGTTGTGTGGTGATAATTATATAGAGCGTTTGACCAACTAACCAAATCAAATCAACTCGTTTCTTTCTGTTTCTCTCTAAGCTGTAAATTAATTGAATGTGGTTAACTTCTGTAAGTAGGGCAGATTATGGTACGAACAAACAAGTAAAGACAAAAAAGAGGTTTTGGTTATTAATTTGGTTCTTGACCTAATCATAATCTTCTTCACCACGCGATATTGGACCAAATCACTATCACATCACAATCATGTCAACATTAATCATTTGTTTTTGTTTCATTAAATTTACTTGTTACTACTTATTGTAAAAATCTTGCTAATTATCGTGTTAATAAGGGATTAGGGTTTGGTGATAGTTGGTAAGAAATAGATAACTCCATGCGAGGCTTCCTCGAAGATTTCCTTCAAGTCTTCTAATTTGAAGAACTGTGGAAGATAACAAAAAAGACTTGCATGACAAAAAAAGTTATTTTTTTTATAATTATTTTATAAATCGATTGTGAAAGGGAAATTCAGAAATCATGGAAAAATTTAAGGTCTCTCTCTCTCTCTTCCAATCATGATCGAAAAAGGATCCGTTGGTGCCTTATGGATGAAGCAACCATTGTATATCACAACAATTTCCAAAGTAACCTAGCTAGCGTGTATGGTTCTCATCAGAAACCCATTCCGCCCATACCGCCCATGCCACCCATGCCGCCACCGCCCATAGCCGGAGACGCATCCTCTTTAGTTGGAATCTCGGTCACAACTGCTTCCGTCGTTGTCAACAAAGACGATACACTAACCAATAGAATAAACCAAGAACAACAACGATTAGCCAAGAAAGATTGCAATAAACTACAAAATTTGACAGTATATTCACAAACTTGTGTACCTTGCAGCATCGACCAATGCGGTTCTGATCACTTTCACAGGGTCGATAATACCAGACTTTACCATATCAACGTATTCTCCTGAAAAGTAAATGCGGAAAGAAGATAGTTGAGTATATAGCGAAATAATAAGATAGAGCAAGAGCACGTAGAAAACGAATTTCTTTAATGCATATAAACTATGAGACCTTTAGCAGCATCATAACCAAGGTCAGGATCATCTGATTCCAAAAGCTTGCCTACGATGACTGCACCTTCAACTCCAGCGTTGGAAGCAATCGTGTAAACAGGTGTCTGCATCAAAGAAAGAATTCGTGTTTGAGATTCTAGAAAACGTTTATGCAAATCAAATAGATGAAGAAAGATGTGATGGGAGAAAAACCTTCAGAGCGTTTTGGATGATTTGGACACCGATTTTCTGATCAAAGTTAGCTGTGGAAAGCTTCTCAAGTTCTTTTGACGCATACAAAAGAGCAACACCACCGCCTGTAATTCACACAAAGTAATGTAATTTATTTGTCTCAGGAACTTACATTCCAAAGTTTATCTTAGGGAATTCAGATAGTTTTCTTACCTGGAACAATACCCTCTTCTACAGCTGCTTTGGTGGCATTTAGAGCATCGGTAACTCTATCTTTCTTTTCGCCAACTTCTGTCTCACTCGCTCCTCCAATCTAAAAGCCCAAATAAATACACATCCCATCATTAGTTGTGCATTAATGTGCTCCAACAGAAATGCTAAGAGAACAGTTTCATTACCTTCAGAACAGCAACACCACCAGAGAGCTTAGCCAACCTTTCTTGTAACTTTTCCTTGTCATAGTCGGACTCGCTGGCTTCAACCATGGATCGTATCTGTGTG
This sequence comes from Schrenkiella parvula, assembly GCA_000218505.1. Lineage (NCBI taxonomy): Eukaryota > Viridiplantae > Streptophyta > Magnoliopsida > Brassicales > Brassicaceae > Schrenkiella > Schrenkiella parvula. The sequence goes on along the minus strand of CM001190.1, from coordinate 11,580,981 downwards.
ATTTGTTTAAATTTAGTACATACTTAACATTCTTAAAAGTTGGCAAAAAGAGTGAAGGCAGAGATACCTGACTCCCCTACATGATAATAAGTGAAATGTATAAACAAACCTGTTCACATCGTTCCCCAATTGATTTCTTGTCACCAGCCCCATCAAGAAAAACAGTGTCGTCTTTGGACACAGTTATCTGTCAACAAATGAAAATCATGTGATATTAAATGTATCTAAAGGTAAATGGGAAATGGAGAATTAAGCCAAAAGGAACCGGGCCAAACATACCTTTCTGCAGTTTCCAAACATACTGAGGTCGACTTTCTCCAGATTCATACCTAGCTCTTCTGTAATTACCTGTAAATCAAAATCATCAAAGGAATATTATAGCTCTGAATTAGTGTGAACGGTGATTGTTTTCCCAGATATTAAAACAGGAATATGGGCTTGCCTGGGCTCCAGTGAGGATAGCTAGATCGTGTAAGTTGGCCTTTCTGTTTTCTCCAAAACCAGGGGCCTTCACAGCACAAACCTATAATGTGATGGCATTTGCATCAATCCAAACAGATTAAATTTTAATAAGACGTAGTAAGAAAAAAATATAACAAAAGGCTGAAAAGAAAAACCTTGATTCCAGCACGAAGTTTGTTCAGAATTAGCACAGCAAGAGCCTCACTATCCAAATCCTCTGCAACAATCAGCAGCGGTCTTTGCTTCTGAAAAAGGGCAGAGAAAATTAATCTAGATCTTCAGATACAAAGTAATTTGATGAATATCAGCAGAAATAATTGACATTCAAGAAATCACCAAACCGTTAATACCTTGAGAGCCAGTTCTAAGACTTTCACCATAGCATTTAAATTGGAAATTTTCTTCTCGTGGATGAGAATGAGAGGATCTTCTAGTTCCTGCAAACCATATTGCAGAATAAATCAATTGTGAAGTTCATTAAAGTTGATTAAGCAACAAGATGGGATCCGGATCCTTACACATTTTTGGTTTTTTGGTTTGTTATGAAGTATGGGGAGATGTATCCCCTGTCAATCTTCATACCCTCAACAACTTCCAGCTCATTAAACAAGGTCTTGCCATCCTGTATCAAGAGATGATAGCTTCAGTTAGTCACCATAAAGAAATAAGCAAACTAATTTTAACGTTAAGGGATCAGATTCAACTCACTTGAATTGTGATCACCCCCTCTTTGCCGACACTTTCCATAGCCTTTGCAATCAGTTCACCAATTTCTCTATCTCCATTAGCTGATATAGTTCCAACTTGGGCAATTTCTTCAGAAGTGCTAATCATGCGTGCTCTGCTCTTCAAGTTCGTCACAACGGTATCAACAGCCAATTTGATACCACGTCTTAAGTCCATTGCATTCATTCCAGCAGCAACTGATTTACAACCTTCCGCAAAGATAGCTCGAGTAAGAACTGTAGCACAGGTTGTTCCTGTTTTTTTTTGTGGGATACGAAAACAACAATTAACATAAGTATAATAGGAGACTAACAATTCACTAAACCAAAGACAAAACAAAAAAAACGCTTTAAAAACAACGAAAAGGAGCCCTTACCATCACCAGCGACATCATTTGTGGCGTTAGCGACCTGTTTGACAAGACTGGCACCAACGTTCTTGACTCTGTCCTTGAACTCAATGCTCTTGGCAACAGTCACACCATCCTTTGTCACCTTTGGTGCACCCCAGCTTTGTTCGATGATGACATTACGACCCTTAAAGGATAAGGAAATTTTAGAAAATGTTACAGACTGTTGTATCCCACAGAGAGAGGGGCGGAGGGGGGGGGGGGTAAGTAAAAACAGACAATCATCATTTCGTTAACTAGATTCACTTACAATACTAATCTCTTGAACAAAAGAAACTATCTGAGACATAAGTTTATACCTTGGGTCCCATAGTGACTTTAACTGCATCAGCAAGCTCCTCGACACCTCTAAGCATCAAAGCTCGACCCTCAACACCGAACCTTATGTCTTTTGCTGCATAATTCCTAGTGGAACTGAGCCTGCTTGCAATCTAACAATACACAGAAGACACATCAATACATACCCACAAATGGCTAAAACAGCATAACTAGAAATGAAATGGAAAAAAAAGACGAACCTGGGTTGTACACTTTCTGGCAATTCTGTTAAAACAAAGAAATATAAACCATATCAATAAATGAAAAGTAACTTTGAGAGATACAGAGAAAATGAAGATGCTACAGTCATCTACAAAGCAAAGGCCACAAAAAAAATATTTAAATTTACTGCAATTTCTGCTACGAGAAATCAAACTAAACTCATATAGATCTTTACCAATCGCCATCAATTTCTCCCACATTTCCGATCTCCAGAAACCATTCAGAAACAAATTTTCACAAAAACAAAAAGCAGCATTCAAATCGCATCCACAAAGAAAAACCCAGAAGCCGATTAGATCTACCTAGCTTTTGAAGCAATGCTGGAGACAAACCGATACATGGTGATAGATTCTCACTCAGCCTGAGAAGATTACAATTGCTTCAAAACAGATCTACGAAGCAAAATTGTCAAATCGCACTCGGAGAAATTAAGTAGAGCGAAGATTCTAGAAGCAGCCCAGGGTTTAGGGTTTTACGTTTTCTCCAAGCTCACTGTCTCACTGAATTGAGTTTTAGCTTCCGAATTTGTATCCGGGCTCGAGCTTTATGGGCCTTATAAAGCCCAGTTCACTATTACAGTAAGGACATTAAAGAAAAACAAAAACAAAAACAAAAACAAAAAACACATTTCTGATTGTCTTTCTCAGAATCCCTAGAACATTTCTGAGAATTTAAAAAAGGAAAAAAAAACGAATTTGGGGATCAAAGAGTAATCGATCGAGCTAGTGAGGTTGAAGATGACGGAGGCGATGATAAGGAAGAAGCCAGGAATGGCGAGTGTGAAGGATATGCCGTTGCTTCAGGATGGTCCACCACCGGGTGGGTTCCCGCCTGTCCGGTATGCTCGTCGGATCTCCAACACGGGTCCAAGCGCCATGGCTATGTTCCTTGCTGTTTCAGGTGCGTTTGCTTGGGGGATGTATCAAGTTGGTCAGGGCAACAAGATCCGCAGGTAAGAGAAAACGAGATGTAAATAGCTTACTCGCGCACATTTCACTTTTTTCTCTTTAGAATTCTCCTGGGAATATTATTCTAGGTTGTTTTGTGTGCTCTCTGTTGTGAAATGATTCGAGTGGTTACGGATTTATTAGTAATTTGGGATTGGACTTTGCAAATTTCTGGGTGTAATTTGTGTACTTAGTGACTAAAGCTTTTGTTTTTATTAAACCCATTTTGTATAGCTAACTAACGATCCTTTGAGCTGTGTTGAAGAAAGCAATCAAATTGCAAGATGATGATACTAGTTACGTTCAAATTGGTTTCTAGGTGTTCAGCTTTTAGTGTCATTTTGCGTTCTTATACATACAACTGTTAACACAGCACAATGTTATCTTTCTTGGTGTGTACATCCTCGAACTGTTAACTTCTATGGTTAGAATCTCAATTGCCTAGTGATGAAGAAAATGTGTATAAATACCAAAGTTCTAATTAAGATTGATGTAATGATAGAGCCTTGAAGGAAGAGAAATACGCTGCCCGTAGAGCAATTCTACCCATTCTTCAAGCAGAAGAAGATGAAAGGTAGATAATGAAAAAGAGTTCTATTTCTAAATCCACACACTCATCATTATTTTCAGTAACAAAATTTAAAAAATCTTGCTTTGGTACAAAGTTCCAGTTCGTTGAATCCCGTGTGTTAATTGTAAACAGGTATGTGTCTGAGTGGAAGAAGTATCTAGATTACGAGGCTGACGTGATGAAGGATGTTCCTGGATGGAAAGTTGGTGAAAACGTATACAACTCTGGTCGTTGGATGCCTCCAGCTACAGGAGAGCTTCGTCCTGATGTTTGGTAATATCTGATCAATGGCTCCTTTTGATGATGATGAATGTTGTGTAAGCATTTTGGAACCTTGATGTGTCTCTTTTTTTCGTATAATAAGAGAAATGATACATACACAGTTCATGTATTGGTATTGAGGAACATAATCTGGTTTATTTCATTCACACATTCCTACCTCTTTGTCAATGGCAAAATGAGTTTTTCTACACATATCTTGTTCATATCTTATTAAAACTAACAAACTTTCTCGATCAGTTCTATCAAATGGTAAACTTTTTCACAAAAAAGGAAACTAAAGCGACAGTTTATCAATCGTAGTTACCAACAAAGGATATGAAATGTAGAAAAATACATTATACATATATGGAAAGCCACATCTTCCTTGCAACAAAAGAAACCCAAATTCTTTTTTTCACTTTTTTGTCGAGGTTTTCTTCTATGGAGTGGGCTTATCTCTTTGATTTTCAACATTAGTCAATCCTTTTTTTTCGTTTCATGTATGGTTTCATATATAAATAGTAGAAATCAAAAGTGTGAAATGCAACGACGGTAACGAGTAGCGACAGTTTCAATCTGTTGCTTAGTTTCTTCTTTCCAGCTATTAGCAATGTCATGAGCCACACTCATGGCATCAAGCGACGCACCAGAGAGACCTCTTCTCGTGAACCCTATTGCATACAATCCAGCCTCCCCTTTCCACCCTTTTGGAAATGGGTTTTTCTCTATCCCAATCTCCGCCAAGTCGTTCTCCTGCATAACACAATAAACCAACCACCAAACAACATTTTAGTATTGAGCATTTTCCTACCAAACTTCACTTCCCTAACTAACGGTATTTTTTTTCCTTTTTAAGTTAAGTTTATGCAAAAAGGTGTGTAGATGCATGCATATGACGTCCCTGAATAATAGTTTTAGACTTTTAGTTTAAATAGATGAACTTTAGGTTTTAGACTTTTAGAGTGGTGATGAATCATTCCATCTTTATCTTCATAGCCGCCACCACCACCATCTACGTCTTCTTCGCTCTTACAGCTTTGCTTGGAATCAATTATGAAACTTATGGCTATCCTGGGATGACGAAACTATTAAATATGAGAGACAACCCCCATGTTACTATTGTTAAAGGCTAATAGTACCCAAAAATTTACCCTAATCGATCATAAAATTACAAGACATGCAATCTAACTAAATTGGTAGTAACTGTGATGATAGGTTCTTTGTATTAGTATTGGAGCGCATCTCTTTTTTACCGTCTAGACAGTGTAGAATGATCATTAACAATATCTAAAATGTAATTCTGAAACTAATGTATTTATATTAGAAACAAATAGAAAACATGATATTATAATTACTTCCTTTAAGATATTAATCTTGTAAGATTTTAAATACTGAAAAACACTCACTTGACCAATTCACAAATACATCGACTTTCTCACAGATCATTGATATTAAAAGACGAGAGAATATCATTTTGTAGGAAGAGAAATATATATATTATAAGATGAATAATGGTACGCTCTCATCATCCATTCTCAGTCTCAGGTGTTTTCACCATTGATATAGTTAACCCCTTCCCACTTTTTTTTCATATCAAATAATTAGAAGTATTGTGAAAAAAAAGAAAGTCTAACTACCCTTTTTTCTTCTTTCGAAAACCATAACTGAACTTTTTTTTCTTCAAAAGTACCATAAATTTCTTAGAAATTTTGAAAACCGAAAAAAATTTAAGAATCCTTCCTAAACCAAATGTTTATGATGCTTTGAGTATTTGAAATAAAAATAAAATATGGTATTTTTTCAATGTTCACAATATTTTGAAATAGCTAATTGTCTGTGTATTTTTCTTTACTATATATCAAAAAATAAAAAAAAAGTATGAAAATATACAGTTTCATGAAGTTTTATAAAATTTTAGCATACTGTTTCATAAAACACATGAAAGCCGTGTGCTAACAATATGGTGAATATTTTTAAGTAAATATTTTGAAGAATTTAGCTTATTTTTAATTATTTGTGCTGAGTAAAAAATACGATCATACACTATCCATTTTTTTATAAATTACAATGATAAAATAATTATACTGTCGATCAAATTTGATTTTTTTTTTCATATATGGTATATGTTAACAAAAAAAAACTAACAACTGAGAACGTACATTGCATTTTCTCTTCAATATTCCCACCTTTTTATAAACACTATAGACCTATTTGACATTTGTGCCCTGAATTATTGTCTTCAATACTTGTCAGTCTACTACTTTTTTTCATCTTATTTTGATTGATGTTTTGAGATTTAGTTATAGTCTTTTAAAAGAAATGCAAAAACATCCTCCAAACTTAAAAAATATCGTTAAACAAAACAAAACAAAAGCTTCAAAGTATCGTAAGGCCAATAATTTTGAATCTTTAACCCACTAGGGTGTCTACAGTTTTCCAACAACAAAATATTAAGAAACTGATTTCAAAGTTTGTTTTACATAGAGAAGTTTCTTGCCCTACAAGTACAGTATTGGCTGGCTTTAACCTAACCACCCTGAAGAGAATGAACACATACGCATCAAATTAAAAGAAGAGAGAGGGAGAGCCCTATACTTGAGCTCAAGAAGCCCTCTGAAAACCCTATGCGACGAAACCTATCGAGATTCTACATACCGTAAATCTGTGCAAGGGACTACTGTACAATTTGTTTCATCGAATCAGTGGTCAGATGAAGAACGGACCAAATAGGTCTCAGTCCTTTAGGAAGTGGAAGTTAGGGTTATCAGCGAGTTCGATCGCCGGCTTTACATTGGCAAAGTCTTTTTCTTGCATACAGTTGGAGATTTCATCGGCTGCAAAGGGGATGCTGAGTTTCACAAAGACAATGTTTCATGAGGTTATGGTGGACAATATTGTCTGAATAATCTGGAGAATTTTAAGTGTCTTCTAACTTTCTTTAATACCTGGAATCATTGTCTAACATGAACGAACGGCTGTCTTCATCTTCATCAGTCATTAGAAGTTTCAAGTTGGAAATCACCTGCACCGATAGAATGAAATGAAGTAGATTTGAGAAAAAATATTATGGTTTATTTGAGGGATGTACAGAGGAAACATACGTCTGTAGATACATTCTGGTCCTCGTGGTCATCAACTTTGCAGAGGGTACATATTCTATACAATTGCTGCGTACTAAGAGCCTGAGAGATTAAAGAAAGAGAGAGACAGAGAGATCAGAGGAGTGTGAATATTAGCATTCTCGAGGCATCTTTCATCTTTTTTTTTAATCTTTAAAGGAATGATTTGGATCAGAGAAGCAGCGAGTAGCTACCGGGCAGAGGTTAGTCGTAAGATCATCATATGTAATTGTGGACTTCTGTTCTGTAACCTGCAAGAGGAATCCAGTGAGATATTCAGGAAAAAGAAAGAAGAGAATGTGTTGTAATGTTAATTAAAGTTTCTGTAATTTGGTTCTTAAAGACAGACCAGGAGCACCACGGCTTCTCTTGTATGTTTCAGTTCATCCCATGAAGACCCTACAAACTGCATTCAAGAGAAATTGAATTGACAAGTTAAATCAAGCGAGTGAAAACGTTTGGTTACTAAGATCATTTTAGACAAATAAACTTGCCTCTTCAGTTGCCTCGCTACACCATGACTCTAGTTCATTTAACCAAGCATTCACTTTTTTGCCCATGTTGAATGTACAGCATTCTCGTTGCAGAAGGCTGCATTTAGTTATATTACGGCCTTCAGTTTTAGTGACTGATGGTGGGATAGGTGATCTTCATCCCGTTAAAGGATGATGGTGGAATGTAAATAATTAGTTTACCTGTTAAAGACTTGAACGTTGATGCCTTGGAATGTTTGGCTGAATATCTTCTGAGCAAGAAATACAGGAACCTGAAAGAAGAAGTTTTTCAGAGAGGATATTGAGTAAATACAATCAAATGATATCTTTTTACCCTCGAATATAGAAAGTTTATTACGTAATTTCTCTTTAATGTGTCGAGAAGCCGATTTAAAAGATCTATGCTGCCTTGCCAAGTTTTCACTGGTGCATTCTCTTCAGAAGGCTTTGCCTGTGAATTCTCTGCCGATGGCTTTGCCTGTGGATTCTCTTCAGATATCTTTGGATTTGAATCCTCTTCAGATGGCTTTGCTGGTGAATTATCTCCAGACAACCTTTCTGGTGGAATCTCTTGAGATGGCTCGGCTGGTATATTCTCTGCAGAGGGCTCATGTGATGAATCTTTCAGTCCCTGAGCCATTAGTTGACGACTGATAAGTGAGATGACCATATCTTTCAGAGATTATGATCTTAAAATTTTAATTTATTTTGCAGGAAACCATAGATAGGTCTACCTGAATGCAGGACGAAAGCACAGGCTCTAATTCTCTCTTCACATTCTCTTGAACTATTCCATATATTGTTTCAACGTAGGCTGTAAGCTGCTGCTTGAAAAGCAAAGCAGGGTATCGAGCATCTACTTGTTGTACGACGTCGCCTGAAAGGCTGGCCGAAGATGGAGAACGGAAACCCTGAGACATAGCCAGTCATGTTAGAGGAAGTCCCACAAGATACATAAACTCAAAACTTAGCTTTGTGGCCATATTAATATGATAAGGATATTCCTGGAATCAGTGAATAAGATGTTGTCACCTGTGTCATCCTCCCAAAAAATGAAGTTGGCTGAGGAGGTTTCTTCGGACTTGCACTGGTTGTGCTATGGGTTTTCAAGCTTTTTTGAAGCAAGAACAGCAGCGTAGATGTGTTTGTTAGCCAATAGGTCAAATGATTATCATCTTCTGGATTCTGAAAAGGGACAGAAAGCAGAACATGATGACACAATGTAAACTTCAATGTAACTCAAGCTGTCCTAGGAAAGTATGAATTGATATTCAAACTTTCATGTTTAGTATTGTCAGATTATCGGAGAAGTATTTGTCAAGAAACATATGTTCATTGATTCTCTGACCATAAATATTACAAAGCGACCAATGTGTAAATGTCAGGTTACCTCTATAGCGGAACCAAAAACAGGAACAATACGATCAAAGATACTGGTTTTCTCTGCTTCGAATAGTTTCCAGTGTATGAGACATTTATATATTGTAAATGCTGCAACAGGTTTTCCATGGTTGAAACCAACATTTTGTGAAACAAATTTGAGAAGGACGTCAACATATTCCTGCGTCATAGAAACATGCATAGCTAATTAACCAATGCAAAGAAGTATCATAATGTTTTGAGTTATGTTTTCGTTAGGCACATACATGGGGTTGTCTTTCAATCTGAGATCCTCTAAAAGACATTGTCCCAAACCTTCTTGATGGTATAGGAGCAAATGATTCCTGTAAGAAAGCGATTTCTATTAGAAAGCTCTAGTAAATAAAAAGAGTTGCAAAGATGATTAAGGGTCTACAAGAACAGTTCATCAAGATAGACCACTTACATGATGTCCGTTCTCCAATGGCTGCAACAGGTACACGTGAAAAGGAAGAGGTCAACACTTTCTTTGAAAAGATTTTAATTAAGAATATGAGAAATTGCATAGAGGGTTTTACCGGGGCTCCTGTAAATGACACCTGCGGTGACATTTTCCTGGAAGCTGAATTAATCAGTGCTTGCTGCCGAAGAATTTTGTCTTCTGTTTCCATGTCAGAGACCTTTTCCTCAAGCCTAAAGATACGAGTAAATAAGTAATCCGTATGTAGTAACTTCTGCGAGTGTAAACATATAGCAAAGAAAAGATAGAAGATTGAAAATTTTGACAAAGAGAGAATGCAGATCGATAACCTTTGCATAGATGTTTTCAACTCTATTAGTTTTGTCTCTGTGTCTACAACCTGCTGAAGCCTCTCTTCACAAAGTCTACTTGCTTCCTCATACTTCTTCTCTGTTTCGTCTATTTTCTTTTCCAACAAATCTACCAGATCCTGTTAAATTTCTATAAATTTAAGAAAGACATAACCCACAAACTTGTAACGAGAAGGATACAGTTTTTGAAAAACTTACATATAAATCTTTGTTTTCAGCAGCAAGCTTGTTCGTCATTTCATTATCAACCAAAAAATCCTCAGTCAAGATCTCTTCTTTCAGCATGTGTGTCCCCTCTTTTTGCTCTTTTGATGAATCATTCCCACCGTTTTCGTTATTTGCCTTCTCTAACGAACTCACCAGTGCCTGAGAAGTATCATACATCAGATGTATGAGAAAAACAAACCTGAAAACACTAGAAGGAGCATGATTCGAACTACATCTCTATATTCTCAGCTGCAAGATCACTCACAATCTCGTAATCAGGTGAAGCACTCTCCTTCAACTGCTCTGTGATGTTTGAGCTTGTTTCTTCGTGCGTTTGGTCTAGTGCATCGATTTTCTTCTCCAATGAACTGACCAACGCCTATAGAGAGGAAAAATTGAAATCTCAGTGAACTTCTTTTCGCAAGAATCAGGATTGTGTTTCAAAATCAGTATCAGGAGATTCTACCTTCAATTGTTGATTTTCAGATTCAAGTTTGATGATTACATCTTGGTCAATGACGGGCACCTCCTGTTTTATTCTCTCTTCACTTATCTTACTTATTTCTTCATATTTGGTGTCGGATTCATCAATTTTCCTTTGTAATGAGCTCACCAACTCCTTACGAGTTATAAGGAAACAGAGTAAAACAGAGCAACCACTATCATACATTTAAACTTTTTAAAAGTCTGTAACCTTACTGAGGAAGAAAAAGTTCTTGTCGAAAAATGACCTCTATGGCCTTACCTTAAGATTTTCATTTTCTGCAGCAAGATCATGTGTCATCTCCAGATCCTTAGCAAGTTCTTCAAATTCCAATTGCATGTCTTGTAAAGCGGACTGCAACTTTGAGATCTCCTCACTTTTGGTTTCTTGAGTTTCCCCGAGCTGAAGTTTCATATCATTTAAAGCTGCTTGCAACTCTTCGACTTCTTGACTTTTTGCTTTCTCAAGCTCCATCTGCATCAGTAGGCGGATCAGACATAGAAAATACAATATTCAGCGTGCAGAAGTTATTTGTGATATGTACCCTCATCTGTTTCTCAAACTCTAAGCATGAAGTGAGTTCTTCCAATTCCTTTTTTAACTTCGTCTTAGCGTCTTGGAGGGCTCCTGTCTCCTTAGCAGCCTGGAAGACAAAGAAATATTAGGAAATCTCTGCATACATAAGATCCAGTGAATTTGTTGACAATCATGTTGAAGATTCGTGTACATCCCATGGAAAGTAGGATCATAAATGTAAGTAAAGACAGAACGTCACCATTTTAAGCTTCCGCAATTCTCGGCGTGCAACTTTCACTCTCCAGCCACACTGAGTGGTAATAGCTGCTTTCTTTATTCTTAAATACCGCTGCTGACACAAACATCTTCTGATTTGACTCTGTGGAATCAGTAACTTACATGTTATTGATACTGAAATTCTTTTGACATATATAAGATATGAAACGGAGAGATCATTGTCATTGTTATGAGGTTTTAAACTTGCTTGAATAATAATTGCCGCTTTTATCTTCTTCCTGTATTGAAGTTCAACTCGAGCAGCCATTGCACGCAACCCAGTCTGAACATAAATAGCTGAAATACATAAATTTTTATAGGCTCTATGGCATATATACGTCCGTGCATGCTTCTGAATTCTCAAAGAAGCAGCTTCTCTTCTCATGGCCTCAAACTGAAGGCGTGCAACATGTCCTGCAAATCAGTTGGGAGAAGAGTAATGAGACATGAAACTAAATTTGAAGTTAAGAATCTACTCAACCTGCAATTGCATACAACATGTATTACCTCTACAAAAGGCTTGGATTTTAGTTGAAGCGTACTGCAACATAATATATTTTTTACGAGACTGATAAGTAAGAACTTTCCTTTGTATGATCCTTGCTGAATGGCCAAGAACTTCAGCTCGGTGAGCATCCAGTTCTGCCATCTGACCTGCCCTAAGAAACACCTTTGTCTTCCCTATCTGTAAATTAGAATATAAATGTAGTAACACAATTTACCAAACTTCTAATGGCGTAGAACAAGAAGAAAAGCTCATATCAGAAGTCTTATGCAGTGTGACCAAGAAAAGGTATCCGAAAGTGAAAATGCCAGTAACCTTTATTTGTTTCCTGCTCACAGTTAAATCAAACGATCTAGAAAATTGTGGGATAAGAGCATGAAAATGCACCTGAAAACCTTTTAGGTCCACTTTTGCTAGTAGCTTTTTGCAAGCATCAACTTCGTCAAAGCTTTGAACATGAAAGCCACCGGCATAAAAAGGTTTATATGAGTCTAAATCCTTAACTTCTATTAGCATTAGACTAAGAATTTAAAAGATTACTAATGGTAAATCTACCTTTTGTTTGTAGCCTCCGGGCCCAAAATTCGGAACCTTGTTAAGAATTTATTGAAAGGCTTTCTAGTAGGATATCCAGCACAACTAATCCTAATGGCTTCCATGACCCCCTGAAGCCAGCAAAGGATGTTTCACAACATTATGTAGAGGTCAACAACTTGTTGCAGTTGCAAAAATGAAAGCATTAGGTTATGTGAGACATTAAGCTTACCCCACACCTAAGTTGATGCAGAACGTTAACGTTCTCAAAAATCTCTGGCTTAAGAACGTTATTTGGTTTAACACAGCGTATGTAGTGCGGCTCTGTGGTGTTCAACGTCTCGAGCAAAGATTGTAGTTGTTGCTGTATTTAGTACATGGTGAGAATCACGGTATAATATTAATATAAGCAAAATTTGTTAAATTTAACATCAACTTCAGACCTTGAATTGAGAGCCTATTGATGAGAACTTTGATGATTTGGAGGATTCCTCTCGCGATTTTGGAAACAAAGATGAGACAAAGGAGCAATCTGAAGAGTTCATGAGAGATTGATGTTCTCCAACAACATAATCTTTGTTCTTGTCCAAAAATAGTTCAGTCTGATAAGTGACCTGAAATTAAAAGATTACAGTCATCACAGTAAGTTACCATGTTTGCCAATAAATTCAAGAAAAATATTTTTATAAGCAAACGAGGTAATTTAAGATCACTAACATCACCAGCATAATGGCAGATGGTAAAGTCTGTACGAGCCAGTTTTGGTTTGGTAAAACGCTTGTGGCTATTAAATGTCTGATATAGCTTTTGCGCAAGTGTATCATGTGTCGATCTTGGAAACATACTGTAGAGGAAAATTCAAACTCAGCCACTTATTGAAGAAAACAAAAGAGAATTTAATGAAGAAAGAAAGTAAATGACGTTTTGATACATTACCAAGCCTCATCGATAAGGGCAATAATGCCACCAGGTTTCTGATCATGAAACAATTTGATATTAGCTACTGGAAATCAACATGTGTGTCTGAAAATTGGATCTACTAGGAAACGTATTACAGGTTCCAAACACCACTAGTTGTGCTACTTACTACTCACCTTTTCTATAAGATCAAGGACATCTTGATTATCAATGAACTCTATGTAACTCCAGTCAATCTCTTCTTTAGTATACTCTTCTTGCTCCATTTTGAATACATGCTGTAGAAGAGAGGAACACATGCATTAGTATGGATAAACATAAAATCAGATCAAACAAGAATCAATACTCTGCGAAGAACATCAGTCTCCAACCTGGTTGAAATGCTGTTGCAGCTTCTCGTTTGTCAGGTTTATACAGAACTGTTCAAAACTACAAAATGTTTGTGAAAAGAGAAAGTCAACGTTGGAATTGAAACAAAAGCATTATTACTGCTATCAATTGAGCCACGCAATTCCTAGGAAAAATCAATAATGACCACAGTAGTGTTGTCAGAAACTACAAAAAAAAGAAGAACCTCTAGCTAAGTAACTGAAAGCTAAGGTATTCAACAATAAACCATAAGCAACATTACTTGAAAAATAATATTCAGAGAGCATATATGCCGGAAGCAACGTAGCTATGTAGAAATGAAATCACAAAACGAAATATAACATTTGGTGAATATAAGAGCGTACCGGTTAAGCACCTGTTTGTCTTGAAACTCTCGAATCCATATATATCCAGGACTCCAATAATGTATTTTGAACTTGGGTCTTGGCCAATGGAACTATTGATCTTAGTCACAAGCCTGAGAGCAATAACTTTTTAATCTCTTAACAATTGAAATCCCAAGAATGATGTTAAGAACTTCTTTATTGTTAACCTACCAATCAAACAATTTAGAATAGACAATCTTGGCAAGAGCATCTCTGCTTAGAGCTGCACTACCAGGATCAAGCGACTTTGTAATGCTTTCACCACGAGTGACCATCACCCTTTTGCACAAGGAGTCCTCTAGAGCTTTCTCATCACACCTACCAACAAAGATCAATCAGGGTTCTAACTCCCGTAGACAAGAAATCTGTTAAAGGCCGGAGAGCACAGAATATTGAAGCATATACATGAAAAGTTCTGCAGCCACTTTCAGATGGAACCGGGACTTCTCGTCCTTAGGTTCTGCAGCATCTGATTCTTCCCCCTTTGCAAATTCGATGTTTCCTAGATGAAGGATAGCGGCAACTATCCGGAAGATTGCATCCTGCAAAAGTTAAATGTAAGAAGAGTTTTCTTAATTACTGATCATGTACATGACTAACCAGAAAGTACCTGTTCTTCAGAAATAATCCCAACAACGTCCATAGCTTTCCTCGTAGCTAGGTATTCCTTGGAATCATCAAGTGCACTCACTGCATAGCAATTCGATTGATTTAGGTAGTGAAATGTGCTTGGTTTCCCTAATTTATACCGCTCAATTTCCTGAAATCACATAAGAAGCTAGTTCTATCAGTATGAATCTCATATAAGGTAAAGCATCGGACATACAAAACTTTCATATGTTCGACCTAATATACCCATATAAGGGACCATATTTACCTTTTCTGGCGCAGCGCAAAGCATGTAAAAGCAATGATAGTTTCTTTCAGGGTCAGAAACTTGACAAACTCGTGACCTCTCAAGCAAATATGTTCTAATAGCAGCTCCTGAAATTCTTCCCATATGATTGAACTGAATCTCCACAAATTTACCAAAACGACTGCAACATGAGATATATATGTCAGGTCGTGGCTTCAACAAAATACATAACACAGGAAAAATCAAGAAATGTTAAAGACATTACACCTTGAATTATTGTTTCTGACGGTTTTTGCATTACCAAAAGCTTCTAAAACTGGATTTGACTGCAGAAAAGGAAACGTAATCCGAGAAGAGTAAGAATACATACATCTCAAGAGAAAAACTTAGTGAGCCTATATTTAATAAGAATGTAGACAGTCTTATCTACCTCCAAAACTTGCTGTTCTACAGATCGTCCTTCACTCTCAGCTTTTCCACCCATGTATGCAAGATATTGCATGAGCATCTTTGTGCTCTCCGTCTTCCCAGCACCACTTTCTCCACTCACCAAAATCGCCTGGCTTACTCCCTCGTTGATCATTTTTCTAAATTTATATTCTTGATGATTGTGAGGCCCAAAAAAAAGTTTGTAGATTTAAAGGTTTCATCTAGGAAACAAGAAGATTACCTGTATGCAGAATCAGCAACTGCAAAAGGATGTGGGCTTAAATCACCAAAATCTGAGCCCTTGTATTGTTCCATTATCTCATTTCCATATAGGTGGGGCAATCTTTTAAAGGGATTCACAGCTATCAGTATATTCCCTGTGTATGTCTGTAACCATTCAAGAACAAGTTAGCTTGCAACATACACTTTCTGAATGATGATATTAGCTATACTTGTGCAGTAATCTTAACATCAAAGGGATTATAGTAAGCTAGTGAATGAATTCACAACTGATTACATGCTGAAGCTTACATATATTTCGTTTGCATCGTATCGGGATTTTAGATTGAGAAGAACCCCTGGTTCATGCAAATACGCAAGCTTTGTCATGTCGTCCACGCCAAGTTCAGGAAACTCAGGATCCTTGGGGTAGACAGCATTTACTTTTGCCACAACCTAAATAACAAATATGAGCACTTTATGTTCACTAACCCATCATCATGCAGCTTGAGAGTTACGAACAAAAAAAATCTCATTTCTTCTAACCGTCTTGGTTTGGCAGTTTACTTTGACCTCTTCATCGTTAGCTTCGACTACTTCTCCATCTATCCAGGCTTCATCTGTATCTTCTACCCAGACATGCGACCCCACAGCTACCTTTACTGAGGCAGCCTGATCAAAGCAGAGCATAATAGAAAAAAAAACGAAGAAAAAAATTAAGTTCAAACCAATTTCATATTAGAACATGATGAAAACGCAATGCAGATTAGAGAAGAGAGGCTCGTACCATTATAACGGCCGAATCTGGTCAGATTTTCCTAGAAAACGATCCCGACTTAAGATTTCCAACGGGAGAAACATTAGCAAAAATCCCTGAGAACCCAATTAGAAGGTGTTTTCCCGGAAATTTCTCCACCATGGATCCAACGATGAATCAGACACAAAATATTTCACGAACGTTTCTCTATCTCCAAGCTTCAGAATCTCTGATCGACGTAAGAAAAGCAAAAGATTCACGTTTGCGAACGAAACTTTTCACCAGCAATAGCAGAGACCTTAAACCCCTTAAAGCTTTTCCCTTTCCAGTACCTAGATAAACAACAATGCCCAGGTAAGCTACAGATTCTCGCAGAAACTAAGAAATTTTCTCGCGTTTTCTCTCCTGATTGTTTTGTTTTTTCCTTGTTTGATGCTTCGTCTCTCCCCCCTGGTTGCTGGAAAGAGAAAACAGAGAATCCACGTAGGCGTGTCCGGTAAGACATTTAAGCTTTGTGACAAAATTACCCCTGTCATCTAACCGGATTTTAATCGCGAACATTCTCCTGGACCAATCCGGTTAGTGGTATTCGATTTCAATGGAGGAGATGATGACAACGTGGCGCAACTTCAGTGAACATACATGGAGCAGAATATTTCTTCTTTTCACTTTCTCTCGCTTCGCCAGACGTTAATGGCGGATAGAGGAGCTCTTCCTCGTCTTCGTCCCTTGTTGCCGACGCCGTCTATTTTCCTCAGCTTTTCGAACTTCCACATATGCCGATTCCAGAACCCTATATCTTCCCCATCTGGTTCTCATCGTCTCTACTTCTCTTCCTCACGCTCTACAGTAGTTTCGGTGAAGGTAATTCCGCTGAATCGCCGGAGATTCAATTATAAAATCGGCGCCGCCGCTGATGACGGCAAGGGATATCGTGTGACGGAAAGGGGAAAAAGGGGGAGGAAGCGACGGCAGCTTTGGGAAGAACTCTTGGAGGATAATGTTGATGATGATGATGGTGGTGGTGATGATGAAGTTAGTGGTAAAATTGACCTGTGGAAGATCTTAGAGGAAATTGTAGACAATGTCTGGATTTTAAAGGTATTTTAAAATCTATGAAGTTTCTGTGAATTTGATCCCTTTTTATCTTTTGGAGTTTCATTTGAAATCGCGGATTCATCAAAGTATCAGAATTGCTTACAATATGGTTGTGGAGATCAGTTAATTTAGTTGGTATTGAACATTGATTGGTGTACAGTTAGTCTGAGTTAGTTTGATTTCAAACGAGATGGATACTT
Organism: Schrenkiella parvula; assembly: GCA_000218505.1. Taxonomy (NCBI): domain Eukaryota; kingdom Viridiplantae; phylum Streptophyta; class Magnoliopsida; order Brassicales; family Brassicaceae; genus Schrenkiella; species Schrenkiella parvula. The sequence goes on along the minus strand of CM001190.1, from coordinate 11,563,508 downwards.
AAGAATGTTCATAAACACAAGATGATATCTTTCTACGAAAATCTAAGAAAAGTGTCTTGTTGATCTATAGCTGCACTATATTTGCAACACCAGAGTTATGCTTTCTTTTTGTTGGTGTGGATCTTTACGGATTACACGGTTCTTTATTGTTTTTTGGTTTTTGTTCACTTTGTAGGCATTCAAATCGTATGGATATCTCCTCCCGTTCATCCTCTTATCGCTTTTTTTCAGCACCGGACCCAAAGCTTTCCTCATATCACTAGGCGTAGCCATCGGGCCATCGTTGTTGTTTCTAGCGTTCCAGAAGTTGATTGGTTGGGATAAACGCAGAAGAACATCTATGGAAAATCAATTTGGGACAGAGATGGACGAAGAAGAAGTGGTGGAGAGAAGAAGGAGCTGGGTCCGATTCAATCAGCCATCAGAGGTCAGAAACAATGTCAATGGCCGTGTAATTAACCGTGGTCCAACTGAAATGGCTCCTAAGTTTGGTGGGTGGGACGAGTTAGACGGGCTCGGGACCATTTCCGAGCAGCAAAGAAGCGAACCGAAGAGGAAACCGATTAGGAGGAGGAAGAAAATAAGAAGAGAAGAAGCAGCAGAACCATTGTTGTTGAGATTATTGGTGTCTTTGTTTCCATTCTTGAGCTCTTACACAAACATGCTTAAGTAAACCAAGGAACATTTCTCTAAACCGAAACGAATTAATTCTTTATTTCAATTAAACCGAACCGGATTGGTTAAAAATAGCTTTAAAAAAAAGGCAGATTAATATGAGCCGTTTAAAAAACGTATGTGCCTCGATTTCACTTTTCGGCTTTACCATTTCTTTTCCATGACTTTCCTCTTATCAAGAACATTCATTTCTCTCACACTCAGACCTTCTTGTTCGATTTCCATGGCGAATCTAACTACAAACACAAAACCTCGCCTGAGAGGCGTTGTATTCGATATGGACGGAACCCTGACGGTGCCGGTCATCGATTTCGCCGCAATGTACAGGTCTGTCCTCGGTGAAAACGAGTACAAGCGAATCAAGGCGGAGAGTCCTACTGGAATCGATATTCTGCATCATATCGAGTCGTGGAGCCCCGATAAACAGCAGCAGGCGTATGAAACCATCGCCGATTATGAGAAACAAGGAATAGATAAGCTCCAAATCATGCCCGGTACGGTTTCCTCCCCTTGAATTTGAGATTTTGAGTTTGTGTTTGTGCAGAGGATTTTCGCGGGAAGTTTTGCGGATTTGGGTATTTTTTGCTTTTATCCACTTTGAAAAGACTGCGAATTCGAACTTGGTAGAGTTACAATTGAGAAAGATTGCAATTTCAACGCTGAAAATGAAAATGAACGTTTGTTCCAAGTGGATCTTAATGTTCTTACAAGACTTTCTAGTCTGAGGAGGTTTGACTTTCATGGTGTCACTAAATCATATGCTTATTTTTGTCTTTTGAGAGCTTTCCTTGAGAGGTTCACATCACGATTTGTGATCTTCCTTTCCGGGGAATTGGATTTATGCTGTTGAGTACTATAAGATGATTTGCATTCGAAAGTCTAGATAGCGTACTAAGATAAACTGAAGATGAAGGAGAAAGGACTACACTTCTTCAGACCACATCATCTGGATAGAGTAGTTCTCCTTTGGTTTGAGTACTCCTGTGTTTCGCTGGTGGTTAGAGGTTTAGTTCTCTTCTAAAATGCGATAAGTTATGTTGCAGGTGCTGTTGAACTATGTGGCTTTCTTGATTCCAAAAACATAAAGTAAGTTTTCAGGTTCTTCTCTCTACTACTTGTGTTATTTTGGCCTGATAACCTTGCTCAATGTCAAGAAGGCAATACTCAATTTTAAGAAGATAAACGACTGTTGTTTCATTTTGTAGGAGGGGGCTAATTACACGCAATGTTAAGAAGGCCATCGACATTTTCCACCAACGTTTTGAGGTAAGTATTTTAAGCTATATGCCAGATATCAGAACTGAAGACATTTTTGTCTATTCTGTCTAGCCAGCTGCGTGATTGGTTTCACTGGTTCACTGGTTCACTTCGTTTATCAGAAAGAAGAAATCAAAGGCCTTCTCTAATTACTTTTCATTTGTGTAGGTTATCTTTTCCCCTGCACTAGGCAGAGAGTTTCGTCCATATAAACCAAACCCAGACCCGCTGCTGCATATATGTTCTGCATGGGACATCCAACCTAACGAAGTCATGATGGTTGGTGACAGCTTGAAAGATGATGTGAGTGGCAGAACTGATGGCAAATCTTTCCCATAGCAAATCTTTAAGCAATGCCAAAAGAAGGTCTGCGTTTAAGCCCATGAAGCTTAAACAAGACCTTCTTATGCAATTGTTTAAAGATTTGCTATGAAGGGATTACCTACCAACTCTTAGACTATTTCTTCGCATATTGTCTGACTGAACACTATAACTGGTGATTGATCTTTCTTCACTTCTGCAGATAGCATGTGGGAAAGGAGCTGGAGCTTTCACATGCTTGCTAGATGAAACCGGAAGGTATGGAGCAGATGATTTTTCTGTCTCCGGACTGCAACCTGATTTTAAGGTTGATTCCCTGTCCAAAATTCAGAACATATTGGAGATGAACTTTGACCTCAACCCATAGCATTTTTTGTTTCCAAGTTCCCCATCTTGTAGTCTCAGCGACCAAAATAGTCTCCTACTCAACACAAAGGCTGTAGTTTACAGCAGGATCACTATTGTAAGAGAGATAATGCCATTACACAGTATCTGTTCAGGAGAGCCATAAATATCAAATTACAGAGTTCTATTCGTTCGCTATCTTATATTGCTCACATAGTTGTCTAGTAAATCCAAGATTTCCGTTCTTTGATATCATCTCAAGTCTCTGGATCTATTTTAATTTTTTTCACCCAGCGTGAGATTTGATATTGCTATGTGAAAAAGACTTCTCAATCGCCTTTAGTATTGCTACAAGGAACTGAAGAACGAAAATTTCTTTATGAGGGCCCCAACTGGGTCCTTTTTCTTCCCTAGCGTCTGGTTAGCACTGTCAGGTTTGGCACATGTCTGCCTAGAAGGATGCAAACATTACATTTCTATGTGATGGCTATCTAATGCCATATTCCCAGAATAATGGCGATTACGAATAAAATCAACAAGGCAAAGTTGCCTCCGGGAAGAACCCATGACCTGCAAAATCAGAAGCTTTTGTTTTCATATCATTCCTGCAAAGATAGTTCACATGAAGATACAGAGGACTAAATAGAAAGTTGTGTGTTGTTGGGTGAAGATACCTTAGCTTTTTTCTGGACTGTTGAATATAAGCCATTGCAGGAGGCAGGACACCAAAGAGGAAACAGTTTGCATAAACACCTGCGAAATCCAGAGCTCTCGCAAACGTTGAGGGAAACAATGTTGCAATTAGAGCTGGAACTCCAAGCACAAACAGCATCACTACTGCTTCGAATCTATCACGAACTCTTGCTGGTTCAGTGTAGGAAGCTCTCCCAGTACTTCTCTTAGGACCCTCCTTCGATGAGAAACTTACCGACCCAATTCTTCCATTTCCATTTGATTGCTTAGACAGAAGCTTCCATGTATCGAGGAGCTGTGTCGGGAAGCTAACAGCGTATCCGATTAAACTGGTGGCTAAGGCTGAAAAAGCAAAGCCTTGAACAGCAGATAAAGCAGAAGGGTTCACTGATAGAAGAAGAGAGATTGGGTCAATAGATGAAGAAGCTACAGGCACATTGATTCTTGCAAGCCCCAAAACAATGAGATTCCATGACAACACCATAACCAACGGCACAACACCACCTAAAAGAATGGCTCTCCGAGCATCTGAAACCGAATCCCCTGCGAGATTGCATATGAAAGGAGTGATGACATGAAACCCCAGCGTCAGTACCATAACAGGAACTGCAGGTAAAACCGCTGAGACTTTCCAACAAGATTGACCAAATGAAGCCAACACGTTGGACCTAGCCACAGATAAACCTATAGCCACAAGTGAAGTTATAGAGAAGAGCATGAGGAAGCAGAGACACCTGTTGGTGATATCAATGACATCGAAAGGGAAAAAACCGATCAAGATTCCGGAAACCAGAGGGAATATAGCATTGGCCAAGAATGGATTCATGAAAGGAAACCATTGAGACACAATGGAGCCGATACCCGAGACGCAAGCAACAATCAAAGAGAAACTCAGTGAAGCATAGACAAGAGCCACAAAAACTCCAAACTTGTTCCCAAATGATTTGGTTGCAAGCCCTGTGAAGCTAACCTCTGATGCATTGTCTTCTTCCATGGCTGCAAAGCTGAGCTCAGCCACGAGAAGAATAGAGGAGATGACGTAAACCCAAGAACAAAGCAGAGCGATTGTCGACTGGACCGAACCAGATCTGATAGTTGCGGCTGGGAGACCGAGCATTCCGGGACCCACGGCGGTTCCGATGATTAAACTAACAGCAGCCCAGAAACTCTTTCCTTTTTTCGTTTCATTAGTAATCTCCAAATCCTTGACTTTCTGTAAATTTTCGGTCTTTTCATCATCGGATACGAGAGTTGACCGAGGTTCATCATGGTCTCTGCTTCTGACAACTAAAGGTGAGTAGAGAGAGCCATTCTGAGAAATTGGTTTACGATATTCTATGGTAAACTGCGTTGGAGGCGAACTCGCAATATGACGACGGTCGGAAAATTTGAGAAAACTCCGGCTAGAAGATAGTGTACGAGGAGATGAGGAAATGGCGATTAGGCAATGTTGGCGAAGAGGAAGAGCCATTGATATGATGTGCGAGATTCTCTGTCAAGTGGGCCTGATGTGATTTGATTTGGTTGGAACGTTTGGAATCTTAAGTCTCTTGAGTTAAGTTTGGAAAGTTTAGTCGACTATGTAGGGCTTTGTCTAATAAACCAGACATGAGGGATTGGTCTAACCAAACGGATTAAATCGGGTTTAGAAACAAATTCAAGGTAACTAAAATTTTGTATTTATCAATTGATTCATTTAAGGTCGCAGAAGTTCCCTAAAGAAAAGGAAGAGAAATTGAAACCTAAATTATACTGAAGTAACAGAAAAAGAATTATAAAGCTATAAATAGATCATACTAATAAAAATTTGTGTTGCTTTTTTAAAAAATTAGGTTTGTAAAACCATTTCTTTCTCCAAAATCTCGCTTTTAAATATCAAATTTCCCTTCAAAAAGTCTCTCTCCTCTCTGCATGTGACATGTTTCTTGTGGATCAAGGCAATTACTTTTCTGTGAAAATTTATGGCGACAGATACGTTCATCAAGTTAAATCCAATCTCCATTAATCGTACTCGCTTCAACATCCAAGGATTTTCCGGCATAAGCCCTAAAAGTATCTCTTCTCTGTGCTGCATTAGCCCAAGATTAATATCTCGCAGCCATTTCAGCCCAACAACATCGATCTCTATCGAGAATGATAACATATTATTTCCCACGAAAAAAGTCCCTTCGATAGTCCGATATCAGGTTAGCTCAGAATCATTTGAAAATATAATATTTCATTGATCGGACTAAATAGTTTTGTTCAATTTATCCAGACAAGTCTTGGGATTGGAAGGAACCAAAAATGGTGGGAAAGGAACTGAAACCGAACATGAAGTTCGTGACATCACCGGAAGATCTTGTCGGCTCTCTACTTAACGCCGGCGATAAACTTGTCGTCGTCCATTTCTTCTCTCCCGGTTGTGGTGGATGCAAAGCTCTTCATCCCAATGTAAATCGGCCTCAATCATCTGAAATTAAAGAACTAAACCGGATTCAACAGATTCTAAGCGAAACACCGTTTTCTTTTTTAAATAAGTCAAATCCCGTATATATATTTATCTAAAATGTGATTTGAAAAAAAAAAATAATATATATATATATATATATTACAGACATGTAAAATTGCAGAGAAGAATCGAAAGGTGGAGTTTCTACAAGTGAATTACGAAGAACAAAGAAGTCTATGTCAAAGTCTTCACGTTCATGTTCTTCCCCTCTTCCGCTTCTACCGTGGCTCCTCAGGCCGCGTTGGCAGCTTCAGTTGTACTAATGCCACGGTATATCCGATTTGGAACTTGGTTGTTTGTTTATGTTTGCATTTGCATTTGCATTTGCATCTTATGTATATATTTAGTGTATTGACTTCTTTTCATATAAACCGACAACTTCAAGCATTTTAAACAAATAAGAGAGCTCTTGCTTTTGCTTTTTGTATTTTACAAATTATAATGAAATTTTTTGAAATATTTTATGTTTTAAAAAAAGCTCATAAAAATGCATTTGAAACAGTCAAATTCCAACTCAATAATCAGTCATGAATTGCACATTTTGCTTTTGGCAGATAAAGAAATTGAAGGAGGCGTTGGAGAAGCATGGGAGGGAACAATGTAGCATCGGAAAGGCAAAGGGGCTTGAGGAGAAAGAATTAGTAGCCATGGCCACAAATAAAGAACTATCTTTCAATTATAAACCCAAAACTAATGAAGTAAACTGTGAGAAAAAAAAATGATATATTTCTCCCAATATCTCTAACCTCAAAAGAACAAGATGAAGAACTTTCTCTACTAATTAGCCCTGTAGGAACTGTCTAGCATTTGTTTTTATTTTGTTTTTCTATTGCTGTTTTTTTGGGGTATAATTGCTGTTCTATTTGCGTGAGAGATTGAGTCTGTTTTATGTCTATGATGTAGGTCCATTTGAGGCATATTATTGTGTTGTATAGCTCGAAGTTTGTTGGTGTGTTCACCAGTGTGGAGAAGGCCCACAAAAATAGCCGAGCCTGAGAAGAGACTTATAGAAAAGAAACCACTTGTGATGCTGCTTGCGTCGCTTCTTTCATGGCCAATGCCTCTACAAATAAAACAGAATACACAAAGGTCCGAGTCGCTGTACCTTGGAGGATGAGTTTCGAGCCCTGTTTGAAGGCCATCCCATGCCACAAGAGGCACTAGTTGCAAGCCATGGTGGGCTACAAAGCTGCACTGTAGGAGGGGTGGTCCTCGCTTTGGGATTGAGAGTTAAGCCTCTTGCCAAGTATGTGCTTCCCATATCACTTTAAAGACAATATCGTTTGTAGAGAGCTAGAGACCTTCGAAAAAGAGTGAGTTCCTAACTTTCTAGATGTACCACCAAATACATGGATAGAGAAAAAAAGTTACTACGTCCTATGAATTGAAATTAAGACTAAAATCTTTAAAGATTAGCTCTAAAATATATTGTCAAAGAAATCTACACTAATGTTTTGGAGTAAAAATGAAGGAAAGAAAGAATTATACTAATAAAAAGTTTCTATTTGGGGCTCCTTAGACCATCCACATCATAAAAAAATAGTTTTAAAAAAGGGACATATGGCACCATCAGGTTGGTTGATAAAATTAACATTAGATTCAATTTATTTTGAAATTATAGTAATTAAGACATTTAATATTAAATTGATTTTTAGGAATAATGCAGGAAAATTAGTACTACAATCGATCCTATGCACCAGATTTCACTTTGGCAAATCCATTCCGGCAAGAATACCGAAGAAGAAATGGGAAGACTTTTTCACAACACAAATGAGAATAAACAACTTCTTCCAGAAAAAAAAAGCTACATGAATGCCGTTTTATTTTTTATTTCACAATCTTCAAATTAGTAGTCTAAAATTTTTAATACATTCTACAAATTTTTTATCAGTCAAGTTATTTTCAATTTCTCTCACTTATATTTCAAACAAATTTATATATTTTTCTCATAATCGATTTAATTCAGCAAAATAAAACAAACTAATACAGAACGAATAACCAAATTTACTATAATATGTATAAACTAATTAGGTAAAAACTTTTCTCAAATTATTAAAAAACATTATATACCTCATCCGCGCGTAGCGCGGGAATAAAACTAGTTCGACCAAAAAAATCATTATAACAAAAAATCGGACTTGTTCAGGTTAAGAAAAATCCATATGAAATAAAGGGAAATAAAACTCATTTCAAAAAAAGATTAAAGTTTTAGGAAAAAGTGAAGTCCAAACTGTGAAGCCCAAACGTCTGAAACCCAAACAAATTATTAAGGATAATCTCGACTTTTCAGAGTTAAACTTAGGGTTCTCATGCCATTTCTATATAGGATGAGTACAAATTAGAGTAATAAAAAAAACATTATAGAGCGGCTAAGCCTTGCTGAAATGCTACCAGAGCAGCGCCAACAACAGCCACCATGAATGAGGAGATATCATAGTCATTTAGAAGAGAGTAAAAAGTAGATTTAATAAGTTTTTGGAGTGGAGTGCAAGTGAAGATTTCGGTGTGGTTTTCAGAATGATCGAGGTATGTATACTCTCATAAACTATAGATAAACTATAGGACATGTTCATGTAATTTTATTATCAATAGTATAGTATTATGTCTTATAGGAGACATAGAAATGTAATTTATACGTGTGTAAAAAAAAGTAAATGAAATGGGTCAGATGTGAAATTTCAACAAAACTAAAAACAAGTCACAATCAAACGAGAGAGAGGTCATAGTTTCGAGGAGTTTATGTAAGAATGGGACCCACTCGAATCTTAAAAAAACTGTCCTGTCCTCTTCCAAACACCAAGGAAACTCCGTCAAGTCGGTCCCATGAAAACAAAGTTAACGAACACCAAATAATCTCAAGTCCTTCGCGATAATTAAATACATGAAAACTCATTAATACTTTGTTTAATTATTGTTGATGGAAGACACAACCTTTTTACTTCACTTTTTTGTTCTTTTTTGTATTTCTGAAGAAGATCTTTCTACTTCTCAAATCAATCTTCTTTACCATATTCTAATTAAGAAATTGACTTTCTTCTCATTTTCTGATTTTATAGTTTCCTCTCTAAACACAGATACAGTGCTAATTATATGCAAACACATATTTTATTTTATGCATATAATGGTCACCACATTATCTTTGTGGCTGATTTTGTTTCCTTATGTCTTGGTTTTCTTAAGAACCGACCCGTGAATCTCTCTCTCCCCTTTCTCTCTGTTCCATCTCTTAATTTTTTCCCCCAGATTTTAAATCTCTGAGACCAAAAAAAGGTTTAGGAATCATGAACAATCCATTATTATCCATCACAAACCCAGTACAGCTCTTGAAACCATCAATACCGTACGGAAAAAGCCTAAACACCACCATTAACAAGAAACAGAAGCAGCAAAGCAAAACCCTTGTCGTGAAATCCAACACGAGGTCAAGAACAACAACATTGGCCAGTAGTATCTCTGTGGTTAGAAGGAGAAACAACACTGGTGGTGGTGGTGGGTTTGAAGAAACGGCGGCGTTTAGGCAAGTTGGTAGAAGAGATCAAGGAAAAGCGGTTTTGTTGTGTGCTTTAGGGTATTGGGTTCAAGGGTCAAGGTGTTTCCCATGGCTTGCACTTAACTTTCATATGGCTCATTGCCTTCATCTCAAGCCATCGACGCTTCAGCTTGTGCAGTACACTGCTATTCTTCCCATGGTGGCTAAGCCTCTCTACGGAGTTCTCTCTGATGTTCTTTACATCGGTGGTGCTCGTAGAGTTCCTTACATCTCCATTGGAGGTTAGTCAACAAGATTCTCCTGTCTTGAAAAAATCGGTGTCTCTTTCTTATCTTTCTCCAGTCCAATTTAGGGCTGTCTCAGTGTTTCTGCAGGGTTTAGCATGGGGTTCTTTGGCCATATTCCCTGGTTCTCGAGAAGTTCTTCCTTCACTTATGGGATTTGCTTTGCTTAGTAACCTTGGAGCATCCATTGCTGAAGTTGCTAAAGACGCTCTAGTTGCGGAGTACGGTCTAAGATATCAAATAAATGGTCTTCAGTCTTATGCGCTTATGGCTTCAGCGGTTGGAGGAATCCTTGGAAATTTACTCGGTGGTTATTGCTTGCTCAAGACACCTCCTAGAATCTTGTTCTTTTCTTTCACAGCTATGTTGTCTCTTCAGCTCACTGTTTCTCTATCCTCTAAAGAAGAATCCTTTGGCCTACCACGGATAAGAGAACCAAGTCTAGAGACGAGCTCTGTTTTGGGGATTGTAAGGAAACAATTCTCGGATCTTATGGGAATTATTCAGGTGGATGAAATCTCTCAACCTTTAACTTGGATAGTAGCTTCCATTGCGATGGTGCCTCTTCTCTCAGGATCAGTCTTCTGCTACCAAACTCAAGTTCTAAACCTTGATCCTTCGGTTATCGGAATGTCAAAGGTTATTGGACAGTTGATGCTTCTTTGTTTAACCGTGGTTTATGATCGTTACTGGAAGACACTTCCCATGAGGCAGCTGATACAGATCGTCCAACTCCTCTACGCGTTTTCAATACTCTTCGATTACATCTTGGTGAAGCAAATAAACCTTGTGTTCGGTATCTCCAACAAGGCCTTTGTGCTCTGCTTTTCGAGTGTGCCGGAAATTCTTGCGCAGTTCAAGATTCTTCCGTTTTCTGTCTTGCTAGCAAATATGTGCCCTGGAGGCTGTGAAGGATCCATCACCTCATTCCTTGCTTCAACTCTGTGTTTGTCATCAATAGTTAGCGGATTCGCTGGAGTTGGGATGGCTACTATGATTGGGGTAACATCGAAGAATTACACAAACCTGCCTGCAGGGATTCTCATACAGTCTGTAGCAGCTATGTTGCCTCTGTGGTTTATCCACTATGTTCCAATGTCAGAGCCTGGAACTGAGAAAGAAGGAAAGAGAGCTATGAGTAAGAAAAGCAGGAGGAATAGACGAGTAGGGAGAGTCATAGGTCAGGAAATTTTCACTTACCGTCGAGAAAGAGAAACAGAAACGCAAACATAAACAAGAATCAGCTCATACATTAAGATGTGACAGTCTCACTGGGAAGCATTTTGAGAAGCTCAAAGCGTCCACATTGGACTGGATGCAATATACGAGACCACTAGTATGCGACCAAAGGGTTCCATGCAAAACAAGAGAATCTTGATTTTGTCGGTTCTCTCTCTGGTCGTGTATCTAGCTTCACCAAAGGTGGTGGAAGATGGAGTTGAGCTTCCTGCCAAGACTTAGCCTCCATTATAGCTTTTTGTAGAGTTCCTTGGCTCAAGAAGGTTCAATTGGAGAAAATCAATTGTCTCCTCGATGTCCAAAACTCAGGATCGGTTCTACACATAAACATCTTAATTAACCATTCTCATAGGTTAGACTTACAACCTTTGTTTTTTCTTGTAAACTTTCTAAAATTATCAACCGTTAATCAAAGTAAAAGCTATTATGAAATTTATTCACAATTGTTGATATCATAATAAGAAAAAATTTATTTACTAAAATAAAAATCTTGATAGTACTTAAAAACAAATTAGTTGATATGAGAAAAAAATGATTTATTGAGAAAAAGGTTTTTTTTACACTAATGGTATTTTTTAAATTAACTTATAACTTATAAACTTTCCTTAATCAATTATCTTCACTTCCTACTAATCTTGTTTAAAAGGTACATAAAAATAAAAAACTAAATGTACTAAAAACCACCAGTTAGACTAGAAAAGTACCAAATACAAAAGTCTAGAGAACACATGATTGAGTGACATGTGAGAGAGGATCATTTTAAGTTTTGGGATCGACGCATATAATATAATCATCTCTCAAGTGTCACTCAGTCATGTGTTATCTTAATTTTGATCTTTGGTATTTTTTTCAATCAAATTAGTGGCTTTTCTTCATTTAGAAAAAGGTTTATCTACTCCAACAAGATTAGTAGGAAGTCAAGATAATTGGCTAATTATAAAATTATTTTTAATAGTAGTATCGGTGTTAAAAAAAGCTGTATTGGTGTAAAAGAAAAACTTTTTTTCTCAATAAATCAGTTTTCCTCCTATTAACTAATTTGTTTTAAAATACTATTCAAATTTTTGTTCTCAATCAATAAAATTTTCCTGTTATGATATAAAAAGTTGTGAATACACTTCAAAATATGTTTTTACTTTGATTAACGGTTGAAAATTTCTAGAAATCTTATTAAACGAATTAAGTAGTTGTCTTTTAGTAGTCAAAAGTTAAGGACATAGTTTTTTTGTCAATAATTCAATAATACACATTAAAATGTGTTCGAATCCAGACGATGACCCTGATGACACTCAATGGTGAACTTAAACTTAAGAAAACATATCAATGACCAATAAAAAAGGAATTATGAATTTTTCTTTAGAGTTAATATATTTATTTCATTAAGAAAATAGAGAAATTTTGAAAAATACCACTTTCATGATACAATTTTTTTAAATTACTACCGATTGATGTCTATTTTCAAAAATATAACTTTTTATAAATCTCACAAATTTTGAATATACATGTTTATAAGGGTTTATAAATATATGTTTTATAAAGTTTTATATGAAATATTGTAAGGTTTTATCAAGTTTATAACATGATTATAATCTTATTAATATGTTTTATAAACTCTTATAAATTTAAATTTTTATAAAAGTAGTATTTTTGAAAATAGACAACAAACAATGGCATTTTTGAAAAATGATATCATAAAAGTGGTATGTTTGAAATTCTCCCAAAAAATATATATATCATTGACCACAAAATTTCATATATATCAATAAATTTTAAGCAATATTGACTATTATGAGAATATATATCTAATGGATATGTAATTTATGACAAATTAAAGATTTTGATTATTATATATTAGGATCATTTTTTAATTTAGGCGAATCTCTTAGTGTCACGCATAGTTAGTTTATGCAAATCTTTTCGCGTCATTTGTTTAGTATGGTACATTGGAACGAGCTTGTAGTTTATAGGTATTTGAACATGCGCTACAATGTCTCAAGTAATTTCATTGATAATGTTAGCTGACTCTGAACTCATATTGGTTAGGGGACGGCTGTTTAGACAATCTAATAGCTGAACCGAAGAGCTCATCTAACATGAGCTCACACTAGTGCCACGGTGCCACCTTTTCAATTTCAATATCATTTATATGTTTATTGATTTCATTAATTTTTCAAAAATGAAATATAAATGCTAAATAATAAACTTAAGAAAATTTATATTAATAACCAAAAAAAGGAAATATGAATTTTTATTTACAAGGGGTTCTTCATAGATGAATTTTAAAATTTAAAATTTCATTGTTACTGCTTTATGAATTCTTAAAATTTAGTAAATTCCATCATTGGTTTGAAGAGTTGGAAATAGAGGTAGGTTGGAGAATATTTTGTTATAAAATAGAGTTTCGAAGCAAATATAAATGTGGGTTGGAGATGTTTTTATAGATATGCGTTATAATAGCTCAAGTAATTTGATGGATCACACCACCTAAATTTAATCTCATAGTCTCGGTTTGCTATGACTTTGCTATGACCACACCATCGGAATCAGATTGGTCAGGAACTCTGAATAGTTAGATAATCTAATAGTTGAACCAGAAAGACCATATCACATGCATGCGCAGTTATGTCCTATTAAATTTCAAATATTATATATTTTATTGATTTTATTAAAAATTTTCAAATGACCTTTTAATACTAAATAGTAATCTTAACCTTAAAGAAATATATAAAAGTGAACAATTAAAAACAAATATGAATTTTTAACTAGAGTAATATATATAATTATATGAATTTGAATTAAGGAAAGATATATATATATATATATATATATATATATATATTATATAGTAATTAGTAATTAAGAAGATATATATATATATATATATATATATATATATGAATTTTTTATATCTGTCAATATGAATATATAAAATAAAAGAAATAGAATTTCAATTACGAAAATGTATATATCAGTGACCATGGATTTTTACATGTATCAATATAAGTTTTTTATAATATTGATTGTGATGAGAATAACTTCTAATGGCTGTGTAAATTTTGACAAAAATATTTTGAGTACTTTTTGTTAAGAATAAATATCATATTTTAATTTAGGCGAATCTCTAAACATGTTGTATTCAATATGTAATTTAAAATGATCTGGAATAAATTAAAATTTAATGAGTAGTTAGATGACTTTTTTAAGCGAATTAAAGAAGTTATTATGATTTTTATTCAAGTATTTTAAAATCTCATCTAAAACTGTGTTAAACAAAATTATTTTGATCTCAAAACATTTTGTAAACAATTGTTATATCTCAAAATGTCTAAACATTCAAAGTTCTATATTTTAGCATCTACAAACATTACGATATGAATATTTTCTTATTCAACTAATAAAATAATTTAAATTGAAAAGATTAATATAAAGTGAAGATAATTGGCTAGTTATAACTAATCTTTTAAAAAATATTATGACTGTCTTAACCAAAAAAATATTATTCCTATAAAAAAACAAATTTCAGTAAACCAGTTTTTTCAGTAAACCTGTTTTTTCAACTAATTTCCTTTAAATATCTATTTTTTCCTTTTATCTTATCAACTTATTTCTTTTTAAATACTATTCTAAAATTTATTTCCTTAGTAAATATTTTTTTCTATTATAACATTAAAGATTTGGTACTATTTTCCTTTAAAGTGTTGTTTCTCCTTTTTCCATATCAACTAATTTCTTTTAAGATTCTACTGTGAAATTTTTTTTTAATAAATAAATTTTTCCTGTTATAACATTAAATATCTAGAGTACATATCACAATATTCTTCATTTTGATTAACGATTGAGATGCAATATTACAAACCATTTGTAAAAAATGATTTAATTTTGTACATGTCACAATAATCATCATTTGAGTTAATTGTTGAGATAAAAAATTAAAAAGTTTAATAAAAAATAACATAATATTTTTAGTTATATATATTTGATGAACCAAAAACAACACATTAATAAATATTTTTTTGTGCAAGAAGATAAAAACCAAAATTCTTATAAAGATTAAAGTTTAATCTTCTACACCGAATATGAGATATTTCCTTAACTTTTTTTTTGCTCTTTCATGATCATTTAGGGTCATAAAATTCATGTAAATGAACATTCATGTTAAACTAAAGTATATTGCTCTCAAACCTATTTGTTAACAATTTAATTATCTTAAAATTATATGCAACCATCACAATATGGATATTTGCCTATTCAGCTGATATAACCTTTAAACTTGAGAAGATAATTAGCTAATTATAAATTATTAATTTTTTAAATAATAGTAGCACAAAAAAATCTCAATAAATTAATTATTTCTTTGTTTTACGGCTAAAAATAGATATTAGAGACTCTTAAATGTAAAAGAAGAATCATATCTATCTTTTTTTGTTATTTTTTTGGAAAAAAAATTCCATCTAAAACTCCATCAATCACCAGTAAAAAAACTTCATCTAAAAGACAAAAAGTGGGAATTAGGTATTGAAAAGTGTATTCTACAGTTCATAAACAGGGTTTTTTTATATGAAAATGATTAAAACAAAGTTTTATTGAATAAATCAAACTCATTGGAGTGATAAGAGTAGAAATAGACATTATGAACTCTTAAATAATATTCGCACAAAAAAAATCTCAGTAAATTAGTTATTTCTTTTTTGCACATCAACTAATTTCTTTTTAAGTAATATATTTTTTTTTCTCATATCTACTAATTCCCATTAAAGTAATATATTTCCTTTTTTCATATCAACTACTTTCTTTTAAAATACTATTATAAAATTTATTTCCTTAATAAATAATTTTTTTTATTACAGCATTAAACATTGTACAATTTTCCTTTAAAGTGATATTTCTCATTTTTCATTTTAGCTAATTTCTTTAAAATACTATTTTAAATTTTATTTCTTTAATAAATAAATTATTCCTGTTGTAACAATAAACATTTAGAGTACACGTCACAATAATCCGGATAACTAACGGTTAAGATGCAATATTAAAAATAGTAGTGTAAAATTATATAGATATGTTACACTGTTTAGATGAAATATTAAAGAAAAAAAGAAAAAACATAAAATTTATCCTTATATATATCTTGCGATTCGTCAACTATCAAAGCAGCCAAAAACACATTAGTATTTTGTATGCAAGAAGAGAAAACCAAACTCTTTACAAAGATCAAACGCTTATCTTCTCTCCTGAAAATGAGGTATTCCGTTAACGTTTAATTTTGATGTTTATTTATTTTTCTCATGATCAATTGGAATCTTAAAATTCATGTAAATAAATCTTTTTGTTAGAAAAATGTATTTTGTTCTCAAAAAAATTGTAAACAACTCTTATATCTCAAAATATCTAAACATTCAAAGTTCTACAATTTAGTCTCTACAAGTGTTACGCTATGGATATTTTATTATTCAACTGATAAAACATTTAAATTTGAGATCAATTTCTTTTCTTTGTCCGCATATGATTTTTTAAAAAATACTATTCTAAAATTTATCTTCTTAATAAATAAAAAAATATATTACAATTTTAAAAGTTAAGTACTATTTCCTTTTACAGTGGTATTTCTCACTTTTTATATCAAATAATATTTTAAATATTTTCTAAGATTTTTTGTTTTCACTATTCTATCTTTTCAGGATATCCGGATCTAAATACATCAGGATATCCGGATCTAAATCCATCGGGATATCCGAATCTAAATTCATCTATTGATTTTCAAAATATCGATTACCGTTCCATAATTTAATTGTTTAGAATATATTTAAAAATTCAAGAAGATTTCTAAAAGTAATTAGAGATTGATATTGTTAGAACTATTTCTTATAAACCGTTATATTTTAATTGAAAACAAGTAAACAACATTTGTGAACATCTCATACTTTGACATTTAAATATGTATATATCCTTGAAATGTATGTTGTATATAATAATTTATTATTTTAAGTATTATACAAACATTATTTTTAAAAATACATTTGATATATTGATTGTTTTGAATATCTGCCTATGTATAAATTTTTATAACCAGAATATGATTAAATCCGTAAAACTAGTGTCTCAACGCAAATCATCTAGAGTTTCAAAATAATTTCATTGCATTTGTTGTCATTGGTACTCTCTGCGTATTACACGAATTACTTTTTCATAATACTGCAATTTCAATTTTCAATTTTCAATTTTTCTAACAAACAGGACCAAGTTCGTGGACAAGTCGAAAGCATATCGAAATCATGGAAAAACCCTAAGGCCGGATTCGGATCGTGGCCCGAATTCATTTCGGAGTCGAAGCCCAGGTGTTCTTCTTTCTCTCTCCCCTTCGCTTGGAAGAATGACTACTTTAGTCCCATTTCCGGACCTTAATCTCATGCCGGATTCTCAACCCGGTGCCACCTCCTCCCCCGTCGTAATAACCGCCGGAGTCACCGGGCGGTCATTGGCTCAAAAGCTACAGGTTAAGGCGGAACCAATTGTCGATTCGCAGACTCAGAAACCAACCGAGAGCATCTTTGTTCATGGAGTTTTATCTGATTCCGATATTACCCCTCCTCCTGCTTCCTCCTCCGGTCCATCCGCCGGTAACGGTATCTACGCCGAGTATGATCGTGTCGCTGAGCATTTCTGCTCTGAATTTGGGAGACGGCAGCTCGCGATCGTCGCCGTACCGGAGGACAGAAACCACCAGAATTTGGTGCAAGCGCCACCAGGATTTGGGGATAATCGCGTTTCCACCTACGTTGTCTCGCCTCCACCGAAGTTTCAGAGACCGCATGAGCTCGTGGGAATCACAAGGCTAGAGCACCAACACCGGAAGAAAGATTCCCGAGAAACCTTCAAAATGACTCGAATGATCTACGATTCTCTCCGGCTTCATCTCGTTACGGAGGAGATGAGGCGTCCCGCAGTTGGTCGCGGGCGCAAACCCAGGGGCGACATCAAGGCCTCGAATCTGATGAAGGAACGTGGGTTGTGGCTGAACCAGGACAAACGTTTTGTGGGTTCAATCCCTGGGATTGAGATCGGCGACATCTTCTTTTACCGTCTGGAACTGTGCATGGTGGGCTTACACAGCCAGCTACAAGCCGGAATTGACTATTTAACGGCTCACCGGAGCTGCATTGGCGAGCCTATAGCAACCAGCATCATCGTCTCAGGTGGTTACGAGGGTGACGAAGACACAGGAGATGTTCTGATTTATTCAGGCCACGGTGGTCAGGATAAGCTCCACCGGCAGTGCCAGCACCAGAAGCTAAAAGGTGGGAATCTAGCAATGGAGCGGAGCATGCACCACGGCATCGAGGTACGCGTCATTCGGGGATTTAAGTACGACAACAACGTTAGCTCGAAGATATACGTGTACGACGGGCTGTACAAAATTTTAGAGTGCCGGCGTCATATGGGGAAGTCGGGTTTTGGAGTCTTCAAATTCAAACTTGTTAGAATCCATGGGCAACCGGAGATGGGCAGTGCGAGAATGAGGTTTGCCCAAGCACTTAGAACTAGACCATTAGAGGTTAGGCCTAATGGATATATAAGCTTTGACCTTTCTAGCAATAAGGAGAATGTCCCGGTGTATCTGTATAATGACATTGATTCTGATGACTCGCCGCTGGAATATGACTACATCACGAAATCTGCCATCAGTAGTGTAATTTCTGCTCACGGAGAGACCAACCATGGCTGCGATTGTAAATACTCCTGCACTGATGATTGTTTGTGCGTTAGGAAGAATGGTGGTGAGCTTCCTTATGACGCTAACGGAAATCTTTTGAGAGGGAAACCCGTGATTTTTGAATGCAGTGTTTCCTGCAAGTGCAGCCAAGGTTGTAGGAATCGTGTAGCGCAAAAGGGGTTGAGGATTAGGATGGAAGTTTTCCGATCGAGGGAAACTGGTTGGGGTGTGAGGACGTTGGATTTGATTCAAGCGGGCACGTTCATATGTGAGTATGCTGGGGTGGTTCTCACAAAGGAGCAATCGGAGGTTGTGTCGATGAACGGGGATCGTCTAGTCTCTCCGGGTCGGTTCAGAGAGAAATGGCAGAGCTGGGGTAATTTGGCTGATGTTTACCCGGATTATGTTCACCCGAGTTATCCTTCTCTCTCGCCAGTTGACTTTGCATTGGATGTGTCGAAGTTGAGAAACGTGGCTTCTTACATTAGTGACAGCAAAGAACCAAATGTGATGGCGCAGTTTGTATTACATGACCATAACAACTTGATGTTCCCTCGCGTCATGCTTTTTGCACTGGAGAACATCTCCCCCTTAACCGAGCTAAGCCTGGATTATGTGTTGGCCAATGAAGTGGACGAGAAGCTCGCCATCTGTAATTGAGTAGTTTCCATAGCTTGTTTCTGTAGTTTTCTTCGTCTTTTTTTTTGTACCTTACAAAGATAGCTCCCTTGGATGCTTTTGCCTGAGGTAATTTCTCAAATCAATGTTCTTGTTACATTTCTTATCATAGAAGTCTCAATTCTGTAATTTTGCATGTTCACATTGCCAAAGTCTTACTGTTGCAACAATGATGCAGATGGAGAAAATTTTGACAACGCCTTTCTCTGCTCGTTCGCTGTTGTGTCCTTTCTTCTTTCTTTGATATCTGCAAGGCAAGAACAGGAGGCATATCCGTTTATTTTTGGGGTAAAGCCTTCTCTTTTCTCAATGTGTACCTTTTTGTATGTCTCTGTTGTTCATATGATGGAGCTTAAGCTGATTAGAAGAAAAAAAAAAAACAATATAGCAAAGCAATAAAACATTTCAAAACAAAATTTGTATAAAAGCTTTTGAATTTGTTTCTCCTATTCTTCCTTTATCTTTCTGCAAGTTAATCATGTCATCTTAATTTGCAAAACAGCTCTTTTATCTCATCTGATTCTGATCTTTTGAGAGTGTTGTCAGTTTCTGAGCCGTATGTAAACAGCCATGACTAGATTTCAGTTTACATTTAACCGGTATACAAAATTTAACTGAACCAAACAAAAACAAAAAAAGAGAAATACCGAACAATAAACCGGTTAGAATCGGTTATCAAATTGACTTCTTTCACCTTGTATATAAACTCTTAATATCTTCCCTCATCTTGGTCGTCTCGAGAAACGCATCGCCGGAGAGATCAACATCCATGGCTCTAAACCCAAACTCATCTCTTCTTCCTCCAGATCCAACATTCCACTCGAACCACATCTTCGACATCATCTCTTTCCGCGAACACGTCTCGTAGCTCTCTTCCTCTGGTGAATCCGCAGCTACGAGCCTGTAGGCAAACACTCTCCTCTTCTGCCCTGGTCTGTAAGCTCGAGCCACGGCTTGCTGAGTCACCGACGGGTTTAGATGAACGTCGAGAATTAGTACCCTCGATGCACCCACGAGTGAAATCCCTTCCCCACAGGCTTTGATCGATCCGAAGAAGACTCTAGCGTCTGCCGAATTGTTGAATAGCTCCATCGACAATTCTCTCTGCTCGTTGCTCGAATCTCCTGTGATTGTGAACATCTCTTTCCCTAATCTCCAGCCTTTCGTTGAGCTCATGAGCCTCTCAAGAGTCTTGAGCGGGTTAATGTATTGGCCAAACACCAGAAGCTTCTCTCGTGTTGATTCGCACAGAGCTAAAAGGTTAAGGAAGAATTTCATCTTCACACCATCTCTAACATCAATCTTCTTCAGCATCTCATCTAGCCTCTTCAATGTGTTGTTGTTATCAGCAAAACCCTTTTCTCCATTCGACGGGTTTTCCTCCAAGAAAGATTTAAGGCTTGGGTGTATATACAAAGCAGCACCAACAGAGATCTGCTTGAACAGATCCATTTTCCTCAGGCCCTTGACTTCATCTCTCTGAACTGAGCTCAGATTGAGCATCACAGTGAACTCGGTAAGCCCGGGAAGCAAGCCGCGGAAATCTGCTTTGTGATAATGCAAGATGTGACGGGTCATTTCGCGTAGATCCTTTATCAAACTGGCTTTAGCAGAAGAGTCTTCACTGTTCTTCAATGTAAGCTCCACTGCAGCGAAGAAAGTCGCCTCGATACTGCTCTGGTTCATATGTTTGCCGCTCGGTATCTCTGCCTTGCTCATGATACGGGAAACAATCTCTCGAGTTCTAGGACGCTTCAAGAACTTGGGACGAACGAGATTCAAAATGTTAAACACTTCCTCAACATTGTTTTGGAACAATGTACCTGTGAGAACCACTTTTCGAGGAGTCGTGACACGAGCAAGTGAAATTAGCATATTCGTCTCCTTATTCCTCGATGTATGACCCTCATCAAGAATAAGCAACGTTGGCTTCTCAAGCAAAATCCGCTTACAGTCTTCTGAAACCGCATCTATGTTACTATCATCACATATGATCTTCGCAAACTGTTGGTACCCGATAAACAGAATGCTTCTTTGTGCAAGCCAGAGTCTCAAAACCTTCAGTTGCTGCTTCCGTGATTCAGCTTTCGTGCTGTAGAAATCAAGAAGGAGAGTGTTCTCGACTGCCCACAATGTAAACTCTCTCTTCCATGACTCTATGATGCCCTTTGGTAGCACGATCAACGGTTTAGCCTGTGGGTCCATGAAGCTCTGCAGAAAGCTAATGAGCAGAAACGTCTTCCCTGACCCAGGGGCATGAGCTAATATGCAGCCACCTGGCTCATCCGCCCCAAGGTTGGAGCTTAGAAATTTAAATCCCTCATTCTGGTGAAGCCTCATCTCCTTCTCATGCCTTGGGTGGATGAACATTTTTTCTCCCAAAATGTTCGTCTGAGAAGACTTGTTTTCTGTGAAGTCCATCCTAGTTTCCCTATTTTCTTGTTCACGCATATAAGTTCTTCTTGATCTCTTCGGCTACATCAGGGAAGAAAGTAGATTCAAGTTCTAAAGATTTGTAACAAAGTAAATATATATACATCACAGTCAGTTTATCACAGTGATCACCAACCTTGTTGTACACAACCTCGATCATTCTCTCGATGGGTGTCTTGATGAGTCCACAAACACGACACACTTCTCCAACATCATCCTTGCAGATGAAGGAGTGCTCACAGTCTTCGATTTTTTTGAGATCGTTATCTTGTGAATTCTCCACAGTGACCTAACCAAGAACATAGCCAAAAAGCATCAGCTGAAAACGCTTAACAATGCACAGAGAAGCGCATATCTGCAAGAAACTAATATCTATATGCAGATTGTAAAAAATGCATGCAGCTGTTGCTCTATGTACAGGAAGTAACCTTGGATGACTCTTGAGCAAATGCCATCTGCCTCCAAAGTTCTGCTTCTTCTTCTTCGCCATCTCCATATAGATGAGTTTCATTGTCATAATCTGTAGATATCCTCGATGAATCCTCGTCGTTATAACCTTGAGGACTCTCGTCAGATCCTGAGCAGTTTCCACTCTTCACAACATAAAAATGCAGAATGAGATCACCAAGATTTAAACTTGGCATCAGAAGATGGTAAAAAACTCATTAAATAATGTCTACGATAAAGCTTACTACAGTAACGGATTCTTGAGGCAACTCATCATCGGAATCGAGAATAAGAGGCTTGGCTGGTTTTTTCTGCTGTTGTCTAGTATCGGTATCTTCCACTGAGGTAGAACCATTTAAGATGTTCCTTTTGAGCTCACAAAGTCTCTTTACATCATCAGCAAGCCATCCGTATTTACTCTCTTCAAACCCATCAAGGAGATTCTTTAGAAAGAATGGGTCAGGACGCTTGGCAAGTTCTGATTGGCTAATGCTCTTGCTATGCGACCTCAAAGTCCAAGCTGTTTCACCATCAATCACCAGTAAAAAAATTCAGAAATGAATCCATCTATTTCTTAAAACTTGCACCAAAAGAAGTTAATATCTTCAAACAAACCCCCAAAAAGTTACGATTTTTTAGGTCAAAACTTCCAATCAGGAGGGAAGCTACAGCGAGAAATGAACTTATGGAAACAAAACTCATGTGGGTTTTAGAATCAAAACCACTATTAGAAACTTAGAATCAACAGATTTGGTTCAGCACTAGAAATAAAACTAAAACCCAAAACGTGAGATGTTCACACTCCGATCTGTACCTTTCGACTTCCATAAACAGAGATTTTGTCATTCCTATTCTAAGCCACACCATTTTTTATTCAGCAAAAAAACAACTATGTCGCAAGCAAAGAGACGAGGTTACAGAGGAAGAAGGAGAGTGTTAAGTATATATATACGTACGCGTATTCCTTGCCCTCGAAAATGGAGACTGATCAGTACCCATCATCTGCGAACACTAAACAGAGCTCCTTAGATCGAAATTCGAAACTAAAGACCAAAGACCTCGTGAAAGACCCCAAGATGCAACCTTTATGCAAAATGTTGAGAGCTATCTAGCAACAACGACAAAAAGATTTGCTTTTTAATGGAAAAGCTTGAAGCTTTTTTTGTTTCCCATAATAGAAGTTACTCTTGGGTGAAAGGAGAGAGAGAAGGAGACACCAAACGGACGTTTTGGGTAGCTAGATAAAGACAAAACAAGTATCTAATGTATATAGACTTTATTAAACTTGCTCTCCACTCGAGTATTATGTGTGTCTGTTATCTTATCTATCGCATTTCGAAATTGTTAAAACATTTCAGAGAGCTTATAAAAATTCCTTTCATATATATTTACGGAGCTCGTAAGAAATCCATTTAAACGCGTTTCTATATGAAGAAAAAAATTGATCTCTTTTCTTAAAAACAAGGAGAGTAACTTAAAAAAAAGATACTTTGCAAACTGTAAAAAGTCCACCATGGCCATGTATGATTCAGAATATAAAGAACATCTCCTAATTTTTGTTGCTCTTTTTATTTTGCTTCTTTTTGCATGAACAAAAAGTTATGACAAAAAAAAAAATTGTTCTGATTGCTAAATTGATTACTGTACGCACCTCGTCGGTTGTTTCATCCATCACTTAAATAACTTACGGAGATTAAAAAAATTTTAGTTTCGAAGAGAATTCACGAAACTCTGTTTTCATCGAAATCTGAATAAATTTTTTTTTGTAGTTCGCTGTAAACTCTAACAAAGATATTACTGCCGAGACTGATATTTCTTTTTTTATATATGTGAAACTGTACTCAATAGTTTTAAAATGATTAAGAAAATAACTATAAAATATTAAAAAGAAAAAAATATTTTTATATAGAATGAAATATCATTATATTCTATATATTGTTATGATAGATAGGATTACCGTAAACATTTTCATGTACTTATCTAATTTGTTGAAATGTATTTATTTTAAAATTTAAATCATAATTATTGTTTTGAAATTTTGAAAACGTATATTTTTAATAATAGAGAACTGAATCAAAATAAGTATGTATAATTTTTTATTTTGGAAAAATGTCATTCTAGATAAAAAAAATTCTAACATTACATATTATAAAGAACGAAACATAATTAAAATAAAAGGTCATCTACTCTATATCTTTTGTTTATTAACCACACGCTAAGGAGAGAGTAAAAACACATGTTTACTTCATACGTATCAAATTTTCTGTGGTTATATCATTAATTTTGGGCATGTAAATGATTATTAGACTAATTCACCATTTTGTAATAAAATTAAAAAATATTTATTTTAATTTTTGGTTGTAAACTTGCCAATGAATGTTTTTGGTCTTTTCAACTTTTTCATTATTATTTTCTTATATTCACATGTATTTGGGTTTACATGCCTTTTTTTTGTTGGTATGGTAGTGTTACTGATGGTAATCACTTGATTTGGAATCGTATTTGAAAGGTACATGTGATAACTTGTTAGTATGATAAAATGACCAGTACAACACAAAATATGCATTAAGAATTTAACTTGGTAGCAGTTTAGTCAAAATTGTAAAGATGAGAATGAACAGAATTCAAAATGCTTCGATTGCACAAATTCAACTAAAACATTTGACCAAATTATACGAAAATAAATCACAGTTTGAAAGTCCTGACCAAAGAAAAAAAGTATCACCGGCCAAAAGTAAATATTTTATATATATATATTTTTGAAAAAAAATGTTAATGATGATAACTCAGATGATTTGGTTAAGAACACCAACTCAATGTAAATTAGTTTTGACACGATCATGCAAAGAAATCGATCTATTGAATTGGATTCTAGTGTTAGCAACTCGGATTGATAGCTCTGTCTGGAGTTTGTATGTATAGTTTCTATTTGTGTCTGTCTAAGTCCTTAAGCACTTTCCTCTTCTGTAAAGGTAGAGGACATGAAGTACAAAACATATTCTCTCTTTGCAGGAATCTCTGTTATTTGCATTTGTTTAATCCAATTTTCTCATTGCATATTGTAGCGTGCAATGATTGAAATATTTATCTGTTGTTGTCTTTGATCCATGACGTTTCCCACTTGTGCAGCAGCTTGAGCCACACTGAGCTGGTTGAGATTGAAAACGAAACAGGAAAAGCTGTTGAAGAGAATGTGCTGGATACATATGATGCTTGATTACAAACACATGAAAACAACTTGGCAGAGATCAAAAGATCCAAACAAAACCCATTTGATGTCATGTGGATAGACAGTGTTTCTTGGATCAATCAGAGCGAACTCATAAACAAAACCCATAAAACGATATTAGATAAGCTTCAAATATTTACAGTGTAGTAAAAAGAAATAAAGAGCATTCTCTTTTCTCTTCCATAGTATATGATGAAATCGCAACAGTAAAGTAAACAACAACAACAAAAAAATCCCTAAAGAAAAAAACTACGAAAAGCCATTAGAAGAACCAAGAAACATACACAAACTGGATGAAGATCAATCTAGCTTCTGTTTCTTCCTTATACTTGCTTCAGAATTACCTCAGACTTGCAAAAACCCCACAAAAAAAGGAAAAAAAAACCTGTAACAACGTAGTAATGTCGAAAAGAGAGCTAAATCGGTTGGTTTCTTTGTCTCTCCTTCGGTTCTTGATGTCTTGTAGCTGCATATACTAAGATGTTTTACTCCAAGTTTTTTATTACATGTTTCCACAAACAATAAGAGAAATTAAGACGAGATAATCTACATACCGAGAACATTAGCTTCAGAGGTTTTCATCACACGAAGCCTTTTCACCGAGGTGATGAACATTCTAAGATAAAGAAAAAAACAAATTTAGATCATTGAAAAATATTCATCAGATGTTAAGCGATTATATACTCATGGTTTTTGAATCTATTACCTCCATGGAACATCACCAACAAGCATCCAATCTCCTTCCTTATCTTCATAAGTAAGTACAAACTCAGACGATCCATCTAAAAGCCTCAGCGGTTTGGTGAACTGACCTGTTAACCCGATAGTACCCGGATTAGTCCGAAAGAACATATCTTCTAGTGTCTGCGCCAAATTCTCGTAAGAAGAATGAGCATTCAAATCAACTTTCCTTCCTATCGCAACTCCATCCATGTTCACCTTAATAAACCCAACTTGCACTTTCCCATTCACTTTCTTTGTCACATCTTTAGCCTCATCATCTTTCACTTTCTTCTTACCAGCCTCATCTTCTTCCCTCGCCGACTTTGTGGCTTGGTTATTAACCAAACTGTTCATCCTGTGAGATCCAATAGGTGGCCATCCCACAACTTGACTGCTACACACAAAGCAAACATCACTCAGGACTTGGGAATATCAAAATGAATCAAGAGCTATTTCCACAACAACCAAGAACAGATTCAACTTTTTCGACACTCCTAGTTTCAAAAACAGAGCCCTTCTTCCTACATAAGTTGATCGGGTCTTTCTGAATAGTTGAGCTAGCTCTAGCAATAGCCAGACAATAACTCTTAGAAAAATTATGTAAGGGAATCAACAATGAGCTAGCTTTAGCAACGGTAAACACTAAGAATCGTTAACTCCTCCTAGTTGAACTCTGTTCTCAAAATAGCAATTTCACATCACGCATAGAGAATAAACACTTAAGAAGATCTTTCTTTGAATTGTTCAATTTCTATCTCCCCTGAAACCAAAAGCTAAGAAAGGATTAAGCTTTTTTTTTCTAACTAAAAGACGAACCTTGAACGAGGAGGAGATGCACCAGCGTGAGAAGCAGAATCAGCTGCTCGTTTAGAGCCAACGGAAGGAAAATCCTTAGCCGTCAAGAGCCTTCCACGCTCTCCCCACGCGCCGCCGCCGCCTGATTTACCAATCTTGGCCGCCGTTCCACCGCCAAGACTGAGCCCTAGACCCAGTTCTAGCTCACTGTCAGCTTTACCCATCTCAAGCTCAGTAATCATTTCGAGAGGACAACAACAACAACAACAACAACAACAACAACAACAACAACAAAAACCCACTAAGAAGAGCCGTAAGAAATCCAAAAGAAAGAAAGAGAGAGTCTTTTGGAAGTCAAGCAAGGGACTTAGAAAAACCTGGGAGTGCAAAATCGAAAGGAGACAAAGAAAGAGGAGAGAAGGAAACAACAAAACAAACAAACAGAAAGAGACAGAGAGAGGATTTTAAGGGTTTCTTGAAATCTGGAGATTGAGGGAGAAGAAGAGAAAGGATTAGGTGGTGGAGAGAGTGATGAGAATTGGGACCCATATGTCTGGTAGTGGCCATACCAACAACAATGCCATTCTTCTTCTTAAAGTCCTTTTCTCCTTTTTTATTTCTTTTTTATTATTAAATTTTTTAACTTTTCTTCCCGACATTATCAAACTTGTCGTGCTCCCGTTGCGTTATTGTTTCTCTTTTGTTGATAAATCGAAAATAGAACCTTATTTTTTAAACTATTATATATCAAAAACAGTTGTTTGTGTTATATAATTTGTGGAAAGCTTTGTTTAAACATCACTCTTTCTCTTTCTATTTTTGCAAGAATTTTGCATTCGTTTTGATGATCGCTATATGGAGCTTTATTCTGTATCCATCCGATCTTATCTAGTAGTTATGCTTTATCATGTTCATTGAAACAAAACTGCTGAGTATATGAAAATATATATTATATAGCTAACTAGTTTTGAAAAAGTTGAATTTTGATCGATATTGGAAGATATGAAGATAGTGGAGATACAACTGTTAAAATCTAATTGGAGTGACTAATCATTTTTCTTTTCAAAATTGAGATGAATCTTGTAATTAATTATATTATCATCCTTTTATTTAAGATTACGCAGAATATCAATTTTTTTATTTGGTTAAATTTGTTATTTATGTTTATTTGATTAAAAATTTAAATAATTATCATATTACGAAAAATATTAAAATTCTATATTCGTTATAAGTAAAATAAATTAACAAATATTAAATTTTAAAAGTCAGATATCCATCATATTTCAATAATATATATATGATTTGATAAAAATATTTATTCATCAAATTAACTTTTATTTAAAAAATATAATTTTTATAAGAATTATTATTTTAGTTTTAAAATATATGTATTTTTAAAAAAATTGAATTTTCTATATTTTTAAATTTATAAAACGAAAATATCTGATTAATAAAACAAATATGGATTAAGAAAAATTATTGGTCTGAGTATAGAAGATTGGATTATAAATATTATATTCTATGTTCTACTCTAACTTTGATTTAAACACTAATATGTTTATGCATATCAATATACGTATCTAGATTTTCATATACTTTTTCGATAGATAGAAAAATACCAGGTAAAAATTCAATTGATACGATATGTTTACTTACCCTAATCAAATCAGCTTCAAGTTAATATCTGTGTACTTGTTATTAATAGAAATCAATTTGTCCTAAAATAGTGTATATGCACCCTTTTTCTCTCTTTTTTCATGGAGGACTATGATTGATGTCAAATAAAGTGAGAAAAAAAATTGGTTGCATAATAGGAAATATTAAATAAATAGTGGTGATGAGATTAGTCATCATCATGTTTCTTGGTATGCTATGATGATCGTTTGAAAACTTTTTCAATCGCAATTGATGTGTGGAAATTCTCTTTCGATCAAAATGATGACTAAATGACATTATGAGAACATATATTTCATAATCTATTGATGGATTTGTTTCATTTTATATTTTTACAGAAAAAATTAAGAATTTAGATGGTTTACACAATGTCTTCACATTGAAAATAAGCTAATAAGTAGTTTAAAACCAAACAAATGAACAAGTAATTTGGCTATATAAAACAATATATTATTTTCGTCTTAACGATATAAAACAAAATAAAATTTTGTAGATAAATATAAAATACCAAATATATTATTTGGTGAAAGTTTATTTAATTTATAAATAAATTAAAAATTAACTAATATTTTTATACTAAAAAGTTTGGGATTTGATTTTCAAATAATGTAATTTATACAGATTAATAAAGATAAACATATAAAAAAAAATTCAGCATGGTACAAATAGAGCAGTTTATTAGAATATAGTGCATGTGAATTTCAGCTACTGTGGATCCTGATAAAACATATGTAATTTTTTTATTGAATAATTATATTTATAATTATTTTAAGAAACTGTATAACAAAAAGTATTTTATATGGCAAAAGATAAAATAAAAAATAATATCTCTTGTTGTAAGCCTTTTCTCCAAAATAAATATATGTGTATATATAGAGTTATGTTATTGACTTATTTCTTATGTTTTTATGTGTTTTTCTTTATAAAGGTTTTTATAAGATTATGAATTCTAATTATAAATATCTATATACATAAATTTTAATTATTATTTAATTACATATATTTTTTTAAAGAGCGACACTATTTTTGTAAGTTTAAAACCCTTAAAACAACTTTTATCGTGCTAGAAACATTTAAATCAGTAATTGGAATCTAAATGTAACATATATGTTGTTCTAAACGAGAAATTAGGAATCATAAGATGCTAAATATTCAAAATTATTTTAGCAACAAAAAAAGGGCACACCTGTGTTTTTTGTTTTCTTAGGAAATGACACCGAACCTCTTCAAAGCGACCTACTCTCTCAGTTCAAGAACCATCAGTTAGTCAATATCAAATATATTTGATTCTATGTTTTTCACGATATATCATAATAGGTTGTTCTAGTTATGCGTGTAAATTTAATATTCGCGATTTTTTCTTCTTTCTATTTTTGCAATTTTATTCATCTTCTTAGTTTTTATTTTTTTCATGGGCTATCTGTGTCGTTCCTTTATAGGACAAAAGGCACGAACATTGCTTTAGCTATAAAGTCGAAACCCAAGTGGACTGTGGGGTTGGGTTGGCTCAAAAGGTCAATCAAGAAAATAGATTGAAAGAAACATTTATTCCTATAATCCGCATGAGCATTTTGTATATATTTCTGAAAAATCTTAAGAGAAAATTGATATCTCGGGTTATAAAATCCTAAAAACTACCACTGTGGATGTATCATTTATTGGGTAAGTCCAAAAAAAAATGATGTTTGTTCATATATATATAGCGCAGATCAAATTAATAGTATTTGGTGTAACATCAAATAAATTAATTAATTTTTTTTTATATTTATTTACATGTAACAAAACGATATAAAGGGGAAATCAATTTATTTTGTTTTTTATATATACATCAAGTCTTATGTAAAGAAGAAGTAAGTTTTTTCTCATTTACTCGTGAAATCAAAGGTAAAGGAGAACTTACGTTTCCTTTCCTTTAGTATATAGCTGATGACATAGTTTGAACAAAAACAGATACAACAATCACAGAAAAACTCGAAAGAACCAAATACTAAAACAAAACTGTAAAACCATCTCAAAGAATTGAAATTTGAAAAAAATAAAATAAGATGCTGTGGAAATACCGAAACACTATAAGCTTTGCACTAATTCTCTGAAATACGTTTCAAACTATTTTTATTCTTTTTCTGTTAATCCCTTCCAAAGTATTTACCTCTTTTTGCATGAGTTAACCAGAAAAGCAGCTGAGTCTTGTATTCGAGGATAGCAAGATTTATATTTTGCTACATATACGACGTGTTGTGATTACTTATGAAGGTGCTGGTGAGAAGAAAAGAAAAGACTGAAGAGCTTGATAGCCCAGTGAGTTTTGGTTTAAAACAAGATTTTGTAAAGTTTTTCTCAAGATCCCTAGATTTAAATCTATCTAGTGTTCGTGTATATTTCCACTAATCAAAGTTCTATATGCTACGAATTAAAATCGATCTAATGTACCGTGAATTGTGTTTGTCTCTTGAGAACATGCATGCAGCAACTTGAGAGTCAAATATCATTTGGAATCATAAGGAAAAGACAAAAGGAGATTCATCATATATAATTTGTAATCAAATGTTCAGGATAAATGATGGAGATCGACTTCACGCTTGTCAATATATATATATACTGATAAAGTATAAACTTTCGAATTGTAACATACATAATATTCGATATGACTTCGTGCATATGTATATATGTACGTTTAACTTGATATCATATATATTATATATGTTATTCCAAATGAATTGTGACAATTGATTGATCATAAAAACATTCGAAATGTAACATTCCATTTGTAAATTTGTATACTATAGTCTGAGAAAAAACTATATTATAACTTGTTGTAAAAATAAGAGAGATAACGTATTAGTTTATAATATATTCTTTAGCATATGTATAGGAATATTTCGTATCTCCTAATATCTTATTTAAACCATTTACAAATTCATCGGATAGACTACTAAGGCCTCATATCTCTTATTGACTAGGGCCAATAATCAAAATTTCTCCTCGCATAAAATGAGTTTATTTTCCTCAAAACTCATTTTAATGTTTGGACTGTAATTGACTAACATGATTACGTGACATGTGAGTAGTTAAGTTTTAGTGAGTAAGACAGAAAAAAAAGAAACTTAGAGTTTGAGTAGTAACATTAGAAAACGAAGGATTGTAGAAAATAAAATACATTAGTAGGAAAGGAATAAGATAGTATTTCAGAATCATTAAAAACAAATTAAAATATTTAACTGCAAAACAGTAGAATGACAATTTATCATTGAATTGATGAAATGACAAAACAGTTGAATGTTAACAATATTTTCCAAAATTATTAATTGATTGGAGACTGTATAATCATTTCACTGTTGTAAACTTTACCAGTTACCAATAGGATCCTTAGAAAGAAGATACGTGAGAGAATTGCCGTGACGAATTAATGAGGAAGTAAAAAAAAAAATAACTGGCCGTGAAAGACGAAAAAGGGTGTCGTTTTAGGGAGACAAAACGACAAGAGCGCGTGGATCAGACCAAAGCTTTTTATTATTAAAACGACACGTTGTTCAATGGTGTTCGCGGAACACCCCGATGCTTTTACCCGTTTTGTGCGTGGAAAGACACAAGTTCTCTTTCTTTTTTTTCGCGCTCTCTATAAAACGTTTACATATTGGTTTTGAAATTTTAATGGATTAGCAACATTTAGTTTCTCTTATTTTTTACATAGTCATAGTGTATGTAACACTTACGACAGCGTTATAAAAACACCTTCTTAAATTCAAAACAAAAAAAACATGATGAATAGTCTAAATAAAAATTCTTCTAATATTTGGTATTTGTCATTTGATATTATCTTTTAGAAAATAATAAATAAAGAGAGGAGCATGAGAGGATTGAATAGAATATTCACATATATGTTTTTTTCATTCACAAACCCAAAAAAAAGAATATTGGTCAGTCTAAAAATAAAAAAATGTAAAAATAATTACAAATAACTCAAATCATCAGCGGAGCCCAAGCGGGGCAGGCGCTTCGACCCACCTTTCTTTTTTGACCCATCAGGATCCGACCCGCCTCCACAGACGAAAGTGCACTCCACGCCGCAGATGTTACTGAAACACGAGAAAAGGCCGTTTCCTCCTTCGGTGTGACGGCGGTTATGCTTCTTCTTCACCGTCGTCGGAGTTTTTCGTCTCGAACTTTTCCCTCCGCCTGCGTTGGCCGATGCGGGAACCATCGCGCTACCTACGTCGCTGCTTTGGTGACTTGATCCGAAATCGTAAAGCGGCGGAAGCTCCGTCCGCCATCGCTCCAGCTTCGAGCGGAGACCTTCAATGTTGCTATCGTCGTCGAGGCTCCATTCGCTGAGGATTGAGCTCTCGGTGTCGTTGGCGTTCGATCTCTCTTTCGCCAACTTATTCGCTACTTCTGAAGGTGATGGACCTAACTCAGATTCGGTTAAAACCGGTCGTCCTGCCAAATTAGATCTCATCGGCGTACCAAACTGTAGAGGCGATTTCATCGGTGTTGCCATGTAGTTAGATCGAATCGGAGTCGATCCGACGATGTTGGATCGTAACGGAGTCGAAGTAAGGATGTTAGATCTCCTCGGGGTCGATCCAACGCCGGTGGACCGCATTGGGCTAGATGCAACCATGTTAGATCTGATTGGAGTAGACGCGACGATGTTCGATCTCAACGGCGTCCCGTGCCTAGACAAGTACGGGGAAGCGCGACTGCTGCGGTCGTAGTCCCTCGGCGGCCTCGGTTTCTCGATCATCGGCGTCGATCTTCTCGGAGTTTTGTGTGAATGATCGTACGACCGGTAAGGCGACTCGTCGTATCTTTCACTTCTCGGCTGCATCACATTGTAGTTATCCCTTGGCGATTGATCTACGAAATCGGGCTCGAACGTATCGTATCTCTGCCTGGGAATATTGGGGGTTTCGTAAGGAGGCTCGTAATCGATGGAGATCGTCGCCTCGGAATCCGTCGTCGTCGTATGGTGTCCCGACGTCGTAGGCACAGTTCCCGATTCGCTGCTCGCTAATGCGCTCACAGGTTTCCTCTTAGCCAAACGGCTACGCTCTGCTCTGCTCAGAAGATCGGAAACAACCATGGAGCTCGTATCGCTCCTCGTACGGCGGAGCATAGGCGGCCTCGAGACTACGGATTGGTACTGCTTCGAAGACGGAGATTGCGGATTCTTCGAGCTCCCTTTGAAGCTGTTAAGATGCAAATTCTGCAAATGCGGATCCTCTTCACCTAGCAAATCTCTGTAACCAACCGCAGAGGAGTCCATATTCGTGTAAAGCGGCATACTTCGCATAGATCCGTCAAGGATTCCCACACCGATGTTTAAAATCCCCTGAGGACGACCAGATGGTCGGCGAACTTGAAGCGCAACGAATCGCATTCCGGGAGGCGGAGTATGGCCATACTCGTCATTACTACGGTATCCAGGTCGACGATTTGGAGGTATGAGGTTGCTGATGAGGATACGGATAGTGCCGACGTGAACATCACGGAACCAATGCAATGCGTAGATTTCGACCACTACGGCTGAAGTATCTGCGTAGAGGAAATCCTCGCTGACTCGAAATACGAACTTGTCGTTCCAAGTTGGGTTCGCACCGCCGGAATAGTCAACGCGGGTGGTGAGTTTACGCTCGGAGTGAACCCAAGCCACCGCATAAGTCTTCATTTTACGGGAGACAGGAGCTAAATCCTGTGCGGAGATTATGTTGAGCTCTAGTAATTGGAAAGATGGAAACGTCGACATTGTTTGTGAACAACAATCAATGTGTATTACTTAAAATCAGTCACATTCGATGAAATCTGGTCGAACTTTTAGGAGAAATGAAAGGGAAATGGAATTGGAATATCGAATTCTTGATTAACCCCCTAAGAAGTGGACGATTCTCCATTGGATAGATCATTAGATTGTTATCGTTTGGTGGCTAATCTCCGAATGGTATGGATAATGTATTGGCCATTGCTTCTTATCTTTTTTTTTCTCCATGTTTTTTATTAACCTTTGAAGCAGAGAGAGAAGGAGACAATCGTAGGTTCCATTTTTGGGTTGTGCCGTAAAGAAATTGTGAGAGAAAGATTAGATTAGGGATCATATTTGATATTCTTTAGTAGAAATTTCAGAAGTTTGCTATATTAGGAGGAGACACATGGGTTATACGATAGACACCAGAGGCAGTCTTCATGCAAAGAGACTAAAATAGTATCTTTATTCGTACGCAAGTGATCTTATATATAAAAAAAGCTATTAGATAAGAGAGTGTTTTCACATGATTTACGTGTGTTTAGGGCTACTTACGGCGAGCCTGTGCTATTAATGGGCTTTCTTGATTTGTAGACCAAATTTAGACAGTCATGGCCCAAATCCAACTTCATTGTAGTTCTAGCTAGTTTGAGTCGTGAGGCTTTGTTCTGTTTTTGGTAATGTCGCAACATTCTTCTTATACAGTATTTATTCTCTTATTGAAACTAACAATTGGACCATCCTACCTATCCCCATCTGATGATATGCAATTAAATGCCAAAACAATTACTAGAAGTCAGCAAGTCATTAAAAGTTGTGCAGAGGGTATAGATGTTTGATCCCAAAATGCAAACTGAGTATCAATTTTTCGTTTATTCCCAAGAAACAATTAATTATAAGGCCTCACACGTCTCCATGAAATAGCATAAGCAATGAAAGGTAATAAAAATTACAATAGCTTCACTCGAGTCTCGAGACCACATGATATTAAAACCATATAAATAAACACACATTCAGAAAATACATAACAAGTGAAGTCAATAACGTTCGCGTTTCCAAAGAAAACGCAAATTGCCGCAATAATACAAAACGCGGTGGAATCCTACTCACTTACAAGAAACAAATAAAATAAAATAAACTTTCCAATGTTATATTATTAAAGTTTCTTATGAAGCGAAATTTAGATCAAAAGTAGCAAAAACAAGTTGGGAGAAAAAAACAAGTTGACAGGAACTCAAAAAACAAAATTAGATTGAAATATACAAAAAGAATTAATATCATATATAGTGGAATGGGATTTCAACAAAAAGATGTGAAAATATAAATGGGAGCTGCATAATAATATAAAAGCTACTACAGTATATCCTAAAAAAGAAAAATTATAAAATAATATAAGCTTAATCTCTATTTTAGAGTTAACCATTTTTTTTACTCGAATTAACTTATGTTTTCGTGTATATTTGGTTTGGTTTGTATCTTTGGTGGCTCGTCTTTGCACGGTTGTAGCAATAGAAAAAAGTAGGATTACGTGAGCTTTACTGAACCTAAAGCTTGGAAATTCAGATAAAAGACTTAGCAACTTCGATCAAATTCATTTACAATTTGGTTTTGTTCACAGAACATGAAAACAAAGTGAAGTACTTTTGAGTCCCTCTTCTAACATAACTTAATGGTCCCATCTCTCCATGATCCATCCACCACAATTTGATGACCTCTCAAAAATATTAAATAGAATTGCAATTTTAAAAGAATCAAAAATCGAAAATTAATTGCATACACCTCGGATTTCACAATAGCTTTTGCCTCTATTTCGGGGTTGGACTCATTTTGTTGTCTTCATCCTATTTATTTTCAGTAATCTGCCAAAAACAATAAATGTCATTATTAAAACTCAAACCAATTTTTGCCTTTATTCTTCATCTCCACATGTGCATGTTTATGCATTTACCTATTATACATATGATTTCACTTTCACATCCATTTTTCTATTAAAAAAAAGAATTAATAATGTTTGTCTGACGATAATGGAATATCAGAGAGAATCTTACAACCAAATCCTAGAAACCACCTTTATTCAAATTAGAAAGAGAATATCTATAAAAGTTTTTTAAAAAGACTGAATAATTTTATTTTGGCAATAAAATAACGATATATTAACATTTGACAAAATGATAATTTATAGTAACGCGTATGAATTACTTTACGTATGCATGTGCTTATATATACGTGCATGAATGTAATAGCTGAAGGCATATGTTTATACGTGTATGTGAAATATCTATACAAGTATTTATTCATGTATTTATACAAGTATATATGTATTTAAGAAGAGGGAACGTACCGTCATATTTCTTCTTCATCAAGTTTTTGACGAAAAGCAAACAAATGACAAGAAATCCAACTCCAGCTGTTCCTCCTACTATTATTGCCACCGTTTTGCCTGTTGTTCCTGTCCCATTTTTTTTTTACATTTTCTTTATTTTGCATCAAACCATCAAAAGCAAATAAAATATTATATAATTTACTAAAATATTATATAGTTTACAGTTTTTATTACTCGTAAGTGAAAACTTTGAGGAGTAGTTTTGAAATAAAATGTTGAAAGAAAAAGTAAAAGAATTTTTTGAAAAAACAAGAAAAATCTCAATCATTTTGGAGCCTGAAAACGAAAGAACAAGTCTCACACCGAAGCCTTTGAATTAAAGTTGAAGAGTCAAAAATAATATTATTAAATTAAAATCGGAAACTTTTTTTTTAAAAAAGATCAACACTTTTTCCCAAGATTTTCCAGCAAAAATTACAACTTTGATTTTGAAATTTCTGTTTGTACCTGAAGAAGAAGAACCGGAGCCAGAGGAAGAAGAAGAAGGTCCTCTGTGAACACCATTTGGGTAATATTTATAAGCGACGAAACACTTGTGCAGATAAATCTGACCAAAATTTGAGCTTCCACATTCAACTTGAGCCTTCCCTAACGCGTTCTTGATGCAGCCGCTACAATCTGAATCGCCCACGTCGCCTTCGCACTGTCCCAAAACGTAAACAGACTCGTACGTCGTCGCGTAGAAGCCGTGTCCTGAAACGACTCCGTTTTGCATCACACCAAACGCAGTGTCTCTCCTCTCTTCGAACCCTGTTCCGGCGATGTTGTTCTTCCCACATGTCTTGAATAACATCTCCATCCCTGAAGAATTTATTAAACCGGATTGAAAATGATAATCACTCTCGGTTCGGTTAATGTTATAACCCCATTTCTCTGTTCACTCAAAACCGATCTCTTTACCACCTAATCGACCCCCGGTTTGGCTTAACTAAGAACGAAGAAAAAAACCTAAAACCCCAATCTTTACTGCTGAACCGGAGAATACTCCGGTTTTTGAAATCCGGTTTAGTCAGAGACGCAAATTCCGGTTCAATGTAACCAAAATGTAATTAGAGCTTTAAACCGGATATTATTGGGGTTTACCTGAAATTTGGGCAAAGCCAGCGATTTCATAAAGAAGATAACAGCCTGAGAGCTGGACCCTAGCGGCAATGGTTTTACCACAGAGCTTACCGGAGAGAACAGGAAGACGACTAACACAGTTGTAACAGTCGTTGTTGCTCAAGTCTCCTCTACACTGGAAAAGACCAGTAATGGTGGTTTGGCTCGTTGTTCCGGTTGTAGTTTTGTAGAACCTGGTTTTAGTTGATTGAGAGACCAATGAGCCAAACATTGCAGAGAGAGATTGCGAGTATAGACCAGACGGATCTGAGAATTGCTGTTTCGCACATCCTTTGTAGATTAAGTTTGTGTAGTCAGGTGATGCAGAGTTCGCTAGCTCGAGATCTGAGAACAGAGCCATGGAGACTGTGATGATGATGCAAAGAGACGAGAGCTTGAGTGAAGAACCCATTTTTCTTTTTGTATACTTGTGAAAGGAGCTTTGGTTAAGAAATCAAACCATTGTTTGGTTTCTTACTTTGTTGAAAGAGTGTAGTGGAGGGGAAAGAGATTTTGAGGTTGTTTTCTATGTTCTTTGGGGAAAAGATTTTATGGGGATTTTGAGATAAATGAGTAATGAGAGAAATTGGATGTGAAAGATTGAATATTTTTTAGTGGGGTTTCTTGAATTTTGAACTCTTTTGCTTTGGAGGTTTGGGTATTTGTAAAATTCTGTGAGTGGTAGGATATGTTTGGTGGCTCAGTAAAAGCTCTTTATTTTCTTCTTCTGGGTTTCTTGTTTTTCGTCTTTAATGGTGAAAGAGAAAGAGAGAGAGAGAGATGATATTTTTAGGCTTTGGATGACCACTCTTTTCTCTCTCACTACAGATGTGGAAAACAAGATTAGGATAAAGAAAGAGAGAGAGTGAGAGAGTCCAATTTGGTTTTGTTTTTTTTTTGTTTTTTTGATAAAAACAATCAATCAACACTCTTCACTCACCGGTCTAAGTACAGTACAATGTGTTTGGTGAATTTGCAGGCTTTCAGTAATTCCATATTAAGTTTCACTAACACTGCTGATTTATTCCCTAACCACCTTTTTTGCCAACCTAATTGAAAAGGAGATTCGTGCCTATTAATTTTAAGTAAAACTACTCTTTTGGGCTCACTGTTCTTTATGAAATATGTATCCATACATTCACCTTTATTTTGTAAGTAGTAAGTTTCTAATACCAACATCTATATTTTGTAGTTGTTACTAATTATATCACTTTAAGCTTAGTTTCTGTATGTCGTTGTAGAATATGTTTTATTCAAGTCGTAGATAGCCCTAGACAATTTTTGTTCATTGCATACTTTATAATATTTAAGAAACACGTGGTTATATCTTAACACGAATTTTCAATCCTGGTCATAACAAAGAAAGGGCATAATTTGCACGTCTTGATACCAAACATTAAACATCTTTTTTGTTGAAATTAACTAAGAGTGGAATTGCAAAAGGAATCTGATACTCGTTGGAGAATGTAAATATTGTGCCCTGTAATTTTTGACCCAAGTCGATCAACGGTATCTTTTACATTTTTTTCTTTTGACAACCATTTTCAGTTAACATTTATATTTGGTCTCTCATTTCTTTGTCAATATGTCTCACACTTGCAAAAATTTTAGTGTTCTTAAGAGTCTTCATTATCATATTTTATTATTAAACGTAATGATGAAACCTAACGGAGACCAGCACTTGAAATATGGGCAAATAGCAGCAAATAAGCAATCACCCAAGTCTCGAATAGAGCATGAAGTAGTACCAAATCTGGTTAACCTGGTCGGTTTAGGTTCTACATAAAAGAAAAAACCGTCTTAATTTCATTTAGCTTCGTCCGTTGGCAACAGAAAGAACAATTTCGTACAGATTTTGAAGGCACAAAGAGAGAGAGAGATTAGAAGAACCTATTAGACAGAGAAATAGAGCAAAAAAACTCAAGTTTGTGCGAGTGTGAACGTTTGAATTCCAAAGAAGCACCGAAGAAACCACCATCACAACCCACAAATTCTCCCCAGTGCTGTGAAAACTGTAAGATACAACATAAGTTGAGATTCGAGGGAGATATAACCGGAGATGAACATTTGAAATCCGCTGACTGAGTTTTTGACGGATTATTCACGAGTCTTGTGCAGAGTCATCATCAGTGTTGGCTTTTTCGTCACCAGGAAGACCAAATATCCGCAGGTTACGGTCCATTGAACCAACTGCAACATATTGTGCATCTGGACCAAACTTCACACATGTAGCTTTACCTGAAAGTTCAAAGGTTTTGGAATTAGGAACATATCGCTATGTGACCACTGTAAGAGTTTTAGGTAAGGGATTTTACCAGTGCCGGATAGATCTGGGAGTGTCTTGATAAGGTTCCATTCAGCTTTCACACTCGCCGTCTGGTATAGTCTGCAGCCGTTACAAACATTTTATTAAAGTTTTTAAACCCAAGTGTAAGTTATTGAACTGCACAAATCTATTTTGAATATTTCTTTAGCCGAGCTTGGCCTCTTTGACCAATTAAATTCTAAATGTGCACTCACCTGATATCTGATGCAGCAATTCCAAGATAAGATCCGCTAGGATCAAACTCCACTGCACAAAATAATAAAGTATTTTCATTCAACCTTATACATGGAGATTCTCTATCAACAAAACGACTAGAATGCTATGGCAAAGAATGAGATACACTAGTTGCATACCAGAGTTTGCATCTGCAGATAAGAATGACTTGAAGTTCCTCAACTTGCGCAGGTCCCACAACCTAACACCATCCTCGGCAGCAGTCTGTACATTTGCAGAACAAAAAAAAAGCATTCATGTACACAGAATGACAGATCCGTAGTTGCACTTTCACTTCTCGGAGTTTGTTCAAAGTACTAACCGCGAGGAAATAACCATTCTCAGAGAAAGATATAGAGGTAACTTCACCGGTGTGTCCATCAAACTTTGCAACATTTGCCTATTATCCAACACAAAAATGAAAATAAAATGAAGACTAGTGGACATGCTTAATGATTTTAGGAGACAATAGAATCCGGAAGGCAGAGATTTTTTACCTGACTTTTAACATCCCAAATCTTGACAACAGATTGAGAAGTACCGGTTCCGAGAATGAGACCATCGGGATGAAAAGCAGCAGCCGTGTAATCCACCTTCTCAGAATCATCCGATACCTGAATAAACACAAGAAGTACGAAATTGGCTCTATTAGGAAAGGAGCTTGTACTCTCACCATACGTAGAACTTAGGAAGAAGCTTATATGACAATGCTTATGAACTATAATCCAAACTGAATGTATAGAAAATTTTCTGTAATATAGCATATAGCCAAAGCTAGAAAGGAAGAAATGAATTAGTTGGTTCTTTGATGAAAGAGATTAGGGACCTTTGCAAGGCATAAGCCAGAGGAAAGATCGTAGAAGCACCATGTACTGTCAAGAGATGCCGATACAAAGTATTTATTTGTGGCATGCACAGTTACAGCTCGCACCTAAAAAAAGCATCATCGCTAGTATGTCAAACAAAAAGTACATGAATAAATGAATAAATTGTAACAGACTGTAAGAGTTCTTCAATTTCATTCTTACCTCTGCAGAATGTTCATTCAATGTATGCCCACAAGCATAACTCCCATCCCCAGAATCCCTCCAGATACGGACTGTCTGCAGTAAGTAACGAATTTAGTGATAAAAGATACCTATTAAACAAATGGTGATGTTTATATTGCAAAGATTTCTGGTGTGAGCGATCAAAACGTCTTTCATAACGATATCTACAGATTTAGATTTCATGGCTGCTAGTTATCTTTTCACACTTAAAAGTAAACAATTGCATCTGCCAGCTACTACTTTTCAGAACAAAGGCAAACACAACGCAGAATTACAAAATTCCTATGGAAACAATGACCAAGCACTATTCAAAAAAATTTATCTTGAATTACCTTGTCAGCCGAAGCAGTCAAAACAAGATCACTGTCACCTACAAATTTAACGCTTGTAACCTGCAAAAGGTTCAAAACATATCAAGCACGGAGCCACAGAGAAAAACGAAACAGAATCTAAGAAAAACATTAAAGACCTTTTTCGAGTGACCAGTCAGTGTTGACAAGATTTGCCCTGAAGGGCGATCAAAGATAACAGCGGTTGTATCCACTCCTCCAGTAGCAATGACATCCTGATTACCAATTAAGAAGGAAAAAAATGAGAGTGAGAGGTAAGCTTTGGCACACCAGAACTAGTGCAATGGATATCAAAAGAAACCCAAAGGATCACAGGTCATCATACAAGCTATCACACACGGCCTATTGGTAACTAAGAGGACAATTAAAATTTTATGCCAAAAAGCAAAACAATGAAATGATCATTTGCCCAACCAAGGACTCAAGGCTGTATTCAAATAATTCATGAATACAAGTCTACGTGTCAGCTATCACATGCTTATGCAATGACTTCCAACAAACAAGTGAGAGTACGAATAAAATGATGAGAAACCTTAGAATGTAAGATGTCCATCGAACAAATGCCCGGTTTGTTGGTTTTGTGAAGTGGGTGGCTTGATAGCTGAGTGAACCTCTCCAAAGCATCTATTGACGCCAATGTTTGAGGAATCTGTAGAAAAAATGATGACATTATCAAGACAGCAGGAACCAACGCAAGAAAAAAATACAAGACCAAAATCTGTAAAGTACATTTGCGAATCGACTGGAACAGGCAAAGAAAACATGCAAAGAGAAGCAGGAAGTAGCAACGTTTCCCTTTTAAGTTTCAAACGCATACTAGGATCTAAATAGATATATTGAGTAACATAAACGATACATAAAAATTGCAAGTCGTCAGGTTTTGCCTTCTAACTTTCCAATGCATGACCAAAGATAGATGGCAAATAATATGCAGTACCTGTCGCTTTTTGCGCTTCTGGGAGAGAGCAGCATTGCAATCTGTCAATTCTGTGATAATTTCAGCTGAAATGCCAGGACACAACTTCTTCGTATCGGGACCCATTTCTTCATCACCGGCGGCTATTATACAAGAAAAGAGTATGTTAACATGTTACAAGACATAAAGCTAATTAGCCAACATATTTTGAGTAAAAGTGTACAATCATACCTCGTTTACCATTACTAAGAGCAGCATTTGCTGTCACAGCTTCTGGGGCTGCAGGTATATGTCTTTCAACCTCTGCAAGCAATTGGCGTGCTTCATCTCTTTCTTTTTTAAGTCTAGCAATCACACGACAAGCAGAATCATGCTGCAAAGAGAAGGCAACATTTATTCCACAAATTGATCAAACACACTTAATAAACAATGAAATGGTTGAGGAACTATAGTAAAAAAATCATTAATCATGCCACAAACTCACAACCGAAATTACCTGATACAAGGCATGACTTAGCTCTTGCCTTGCAGTATGAAGTTGTTGCTCCAGTGCAAAATTTGATAGCATCAAACCGTCCCATTCCTAGAAGTACAAAACAGATACACTTCTCACACGCAATTACCTTGTCTAATTCAACCTAACTAACAAACAATCTCTCTTGATTAGCAGTAAAAAAACGAGCAGATTATCAGTGTAATAACTGTTCAGTTCATGGAATCTTGGTTTAATTCTAATAAACAAATCTATTCCGAGTTGATCAACCACACTGTACATGACCAACAACAAACATGGGGAATTTTATAGTGAAACACCTATAAAGAAAACAAGCACAACGCCAAGAAAAGAGGTAGGAATAAAGTTGGAAAACGTTTAAAAACTTACATTCT
Organism: Schrenkiella parvula; assembly: GCA_000218505.1. Taxonomy (NCBI): domain Eukaryota; kingdom Viridiplantae; phylum Streptophyta; class Magnoliopsida; order Brassicales; family Brassicaceae; genus Schrenkiella; species Schrenkiella parvula. The sequence goes on along the minus strand of CM001190.1, from coordinate 11,520,060 downwards.
GGAACGTTCCAAGCAATCCAGGGATGCTAGCTGTATGCAATGGTTTTGGTTTTATGACCTGCAGAATGGTGAACGAAATTGAAACAGCTTAAATGAATATCTTCAACGGATCTCCGCATCAAATACTCAAAAGAAATTATACTACCTTCCCAGTTTTGATGGGAACAATGTCATCAATGGTAAGAGGTTCGCCAGTAACCGGGCACTTCCCATAATCCTACAGGGGGAAAGAGCTTTTAAGTAATCATTACCAGGTGGATTAATAATCTAAAAGGACTCCAATTGGAGGTATAATGTTGACAACAACTAAAACTGTATACAGAAAAATTGAAGCTACAGAATCAATGACTGAAATCTACGGAAGCATCTAGCAATCTCAAACCTCCCTAGGCCCAAATTTCTCAAATTTTTCACATTGCTACGAGAGCTATCCTAAGGTACACTCAGAAGATTAGAAATGTTACGGCGAGAAGAAAAAATTGAGGCAAGATTACTAATTGACAGAATGTAAATAGGGTCAGAAAAAAGCTCCAAGCTTTACCGATATATGCCTCTCGATTAATCGCCTCTCGAAGAGCAAACCTGACTTGGAAGAAACCACTGGCTCCTCGGGAACTTCTCCAGAAACTATACGGAATAAAAAAACCACAGTGCCTCCACCAATCAATCAACCAAAAGAAAACCCTAAATCGGCATATTGAGAAGAAATAGAGAGAGGCGAAGAAAAAAGCTTTACTTGCACAGTTCATCGTAGAGAGAACGACTAATACGAAGAAGCACGAGCTGTTGGGTTGAGCTGGAACTCCCTCTGAGTGGCGGAGCTAGGGTTAATATCTTCTCCGGTCCGGCGTTACAAAGCAAAATCGCGGAAGCCGGGAACTTGCTGAAGAAGAAGATTAACACTCTTGAGTGAAAACTAGGGATCCAATTTTGCGAAAAATGGGCTTTTTAACTATCAGTATGATATATTTGGGCTTTTGAAGTTCCAGCAAATTCGATACAGTCCCATCCAAATAGAATCTTGAAACGACGATGTTTTCTTCACATGTTTTTTTTTGTTTTTTCTGAATTTAATATCTTTTTAACTCTTTGCTGATATCAACCTACATCAGAAAAGGAAAAAAAACAAATTGTAGAAAGTAGAAAGAAAAAAAGATTACCGATTTTTTTTCTTTTTAACAATTTTATTGAAAACATGGAGAATAAGTACAGGATATTAATTATGAAAAGAACAACAGTTCTATAATTTAAAGACAATTAGTGAATCAAACAAAGATCAAATGAAATCAAGGATACTTCTGCATTAACAAAAGAAAAATCCAAGAAAATAGTGGTATGTTATAAACAATTAAGATATGTATGTCAATTATGAAACTTATATATCTTTTGTTGATTCTAGATATACTTGTATCTCAAACTAAACTCTATAATTGTATATCTATATATAAAAATTATTATTTATGAAATAAACACACTACCAAGTTTCCTTTTTTTCCACAACATGACAAATGATTATTATTTTTATAATATCTAGTATAATACTGGTTTTGGGCTCTATTACAAGATCTCTAAGCTTAAATTATTTGATGAGCAATCTACTAGGTACTGATATTATAAGTACATGCTAGCAATGCTAAGATACTAGAAATATATAAGTCATAGTGATGATACGCTGACAAGTCTTTGGAGTTCATAAAAATAGTGAATCCACCACTACACTTAAAAAAACCCACAAACTAATATAATGGATTTAGATATTTGGAATCTATCGACAGAAATAATCAGAGAGTTGTGGGAATAGATCATTAATAAGTAATATTAATTATAATATATCATAAGCATATATTAGACAGTGATATGCAGAATAATGTATAGGCTATTGTATGGTTGATTGATGGTTGTTACTTTGGTATGCAATTATGCATTCACGTTGCAAATGCGACCTCCATGAATTGAATAAAAAGATTGTAAAGCAATAATACAAAAAGATATACCCAAGCAACAAAAAAAAATTATCAAAATTAATTTTTAGTGATCTAAAAGTAGGACGATGAGGGTACCATCTGAAGCACGATAGTGTGTCCTTCCTATTTGCATAAAAGTTATATTCTTAGGATCCAAAGATGAAAGTGAAACTATCATACAAATACAAACACCCAAAAAGAATTATGCAGAAAAATACCTTCAAAACATATTATGCAGAAAAAATTATTCAATTTTATTTCTAATATCTATAATCACAGCTAAACTGAAGAAACAACTTAGGTATATGATTCAAATGAATATCACATTTTTCTTTTGTTATTTTTGAATGTTATGTTTGAGATTAGATAACTAACATTTAGTGAACTTTGCATACCTACATGTCACTGACTGATTATTGGTTACTTATTTAATCATTGGTAGAACATTATTCATTTAGGGAAAAAAGTTCGAAAGAAAAAAACGCAATGAAATTTTACATTCACATAAATATGTTAAAAAGTATATATATATATTATTTGTTCTCTATATTACTAGTTTCTCTTATTTAGGTGTTTGTTTGATATTGAGAAAGTGGTGGTCGCTTTCTATTTGGATAATGCGTGTGCATATATTGAACTTTAGATCATGAAGATGGTCATATCTCCAAAGTATCAATTCATCAAATCAGCTTCGATCTTAAGCAGTTCCATTTCTATTTTTCACCTCATTGCTTGTTTTTAGTAAATAATAGAATTATTGCAATTCTCTTAATCCAAATTTATTTTTAGTAATAGTTTTTTTTCTTTCCAAACATTGAGTATTAGAATTATTGCAATTCATACGTACATGTGTAGTGTACTTTACGCTATAAACATATAGAAATATCACATGCATGACTATAATAATTTGTGGACAGGACCTGAAAAAAAAATTGGAAACGTTAAAGAAAATAACTACTATATAATATATATTCTCGCGGCAGTGATTTTCAAATGCTTGATAGACTTTTGTGACCAAAATAAGACACTGACAGGCGATATTGATGTCTCATGATCAGAACAAATAAGAGAATGAGATGTATAATTGTTTATTTTCCTTGTAAGAAATGTTTACTAAGTGAAATGCAAAATACACATAGTTAAGGATAGCATACGTAGCTAATCATAAAACACTTTTAAAGATAATTAAATAATATTCGACTTTAATCGACAACACAGTTCAAAATTTTGAAGAAGTAATGTGAAATCAAAACCTCGTAATTTATAGTTTTGAATGATTACACATTTCGCATTTTTGTTAACTTTGGTCGTACCGATAATTAGGTTGACAATGTAGCCTTTAAATATTCATCTTTGCATACTTTATTTTGGTTATGGCTATTAGAATAATAAAAGTGCACGAAAGTGAAATATCGAAGGATGAGAAGGAATGACTTATATAACTTAAAGGTTGTAAGCATTGACCCTATGCTCAAAATGTCACAATCACAGCATTTTAAAGATAAAATCGTTTTCAGATGAAAAACTTTAAATTTCGAATTTGGTTAAACATTTTTTCGAATTTTATGTTAGATATATTTGAATAAATATATTTACGTCGGATAAAAATGCTCATGTTATTTAAAAGTATGTGACAATATATTTATTCCAATAGTTTACTAATCTGGTTGCAAAAAAATCCACTCTTTTGCGTAAAATCACGAGTCTAGTCAATAAAATTAGCAAAGTAAAAAAATACAAGATTAAACCTATCTAAAATTTTTAAAAATAGAAAATTAATTCCATGAATATAGGGCTTAAATTAGGATAATTTTCAGTCAAAACGTCAAAATCCACGCAACGAGATATGGGTCAAACTTATTGACCGGTCAAAACAATTTCCTCCTACGTGAGACTCCTTTTCCCACGTCAACAACAAATTATCCACGTCACCATGCCACGTCATAAGCGAGGAGAATCGTGGTTAGCGCTTAAATGCCACGTTGGCATATAGTAAGCCTTATTACATGAAAAAATAATATTTACATACACTGATACAGACATGCATCAGTTTCTATATATTAATATATATCCGTAGATATAAAGAGATATAGATACATACACATAAACCAAAAGTATATATATGTATGATCGTTACGTGAAACTCCCATAGCCTCTTTTCTTTCTTTTTTTTTCTCGAGAAAACTGTAAGAATTTTTCATTTCTTCTCTGTCCAAACAGAAGAACCTTTGTTCTGTTTTGATTTTGATTATCTCTTTGTTTTTTCAGTTTTTATTTTCGGTTGTTTTCTCTCTTCAATATTTGAATTTATTCGATGGCTTTTATTGTTCATACACCACTCATTCCAACATTGTTCCACAAAGCTTCCGTGAAGCCACGTTCGTCAATTTTCTTGCTATAATTCATTTTCTTTCTGGAGAATTTTCTCTCCTTTTCCCAGAAAATTTTCGCATTTACATTGGAGATAAAGAACACAACATGTTGCAAGACGTGATCTCATCTCACGATCAGCTTTCCATCGTAATTCTCTTCTCTTCGATTACCATTTTTTTCTCATTTATATTTGGATATTACTGTTTGCTCTTTAAATTTTGTTTCCAAGATTGAATTGAACATTCTCTTTCTCTATTTTTTTTTGATAAACCATGTAGATATCGTATAAATTCAAGTTGATTTTACAAACTGAGTTTTGTTTTTCTATAGTCTCTTATGGGGCAACCCTAAAATTTCAATTAATTAGTTTTCTTTTTTTGGTGTAACGTCACTTTCTTCTCCTTATATTCCATTTTTTAATCTCTTTTTTAAGTTCTTCATTCTTTGAACTTTCTTTTTCTTTCTTTGTTATTCTCTACACACTTCAATTTATCTTCCAAAATTATTAAGATACGATTTTGAACATTATCATTCTTATTCGCCTGCGTACGATTGTAACTTCTAAGCCAATTGAAAACCGTCACATGATATAGATAATGTTCTACAAAAAAAAGTCCATTTCAACTATTATTTCTATCATATTCGAGCATACAATTTATTTTTCAAAAGTAAAATGCTCGATTAATTTCTGACCTTCAAATTTATAAAGTTCGGTGAATTTCACTAGAGTATTTTGATGTATATATGATCACTAATGAAGGTTTCTTACATGTTCATATATCTTATGAAGTGCGCTTTACTTTTTCTTTGTGGGAAAAAAATCTAAATGTTGGTTCATACCAGGCAATGTTAAATTAGTTTCTAAACACCAAAAAGAAATACCAGAATCAGAAAACTTTCCTTTTATAGAAACTCCACTCTTTCGTTACTTTTTTCTCTTTAGCTATTGGAACTTGGAACACTTCTTCTTAACATGTCACATGAAAGAACAGATGCATTTAATCTCTCTTTACCAACATTTGTGTTGTTCTAAACTCATATTAAAAACAACAACATAAAAGATTGGATATGATCAAGACACAAAAATCTTGGGAGTGTTTTGTTGTCGAAAAACAGAATAAAGACATGTCTTATAGATTCTCTCTAGAAAATTAAGCACAATAGAAAAAATGTACTGAAGTATAAATCTGTCTCAAGAACAAATCTAGTAATTTCTCAAGGATCACACAGTTTTTGTTTCTTGTGACTCAAGCTTCTGTTCTCTTCTTTTGATGCTTAGCTTTAACGTAATGTCTTCAACAGATCTTATTCATTTATTTTCTCAGCTCAATCTAATCACTGAATCTAACGGTTGTTTGTGTTGTTTCACCAGGATGATATCACGAGCCCTCTTAGTGCTCAAATCTTCGATTTTTGTGATCCACAACTCTTTCAAGAAACCTTCAATCAATCCTCTGAAGTCACCTCTGTTTCAAACATTCTTGAGAAATCTGGAAGCTTCCAAGACAATAACAGTGGTAACTCCAACACTAACACGATCACAACAACTGAGAACAGTAAGTCCAACACGAACAACAAATTTCAAGATGATGAAGACGACAACAATAACACGGATCTGTCCATAGTTTTTGATTCACATGAAGATTTCGAAAACGACATAGCCGCTTCAATTGATTTCTCATCATCCTCTTTGCAATATCCAGTTATAGATCATCTCCTTACATCAACCAATCAAAACCAGTTTGATTTCACATCAGGAGTCCAAGTTGTTCATCAGCTTCCTAACATTCCTTACTCTGGAGACACTCTGGATCTACCAGCGGTTTCCTCTATAGCTCCACCTCCTTTACCATTAGGGGTTTTCGAAGACGATTGTCTTTCTTCTGTCCCAAGTTACAATCTTGGCTTAAACCCTACCTCCCCTTCTTGCTCTTTCTTCCGTACTTCCGGTTTACCGGCATATATGGTGAACATGAACACCGGTTTATTATCTTACGAAAGCAATTCCGGTTTACTTCCCGGAAATATTATGGGATCCGAATTCAACAAACCACGTGATCAGTTAATGGATTTTCAAGCTGATAATGGTGGACTATTTTCTCCGGATTCCATCAAATGTATCTTTAATCCAGGAGACCTCCAGGTAAAATTGAAATCAATTTCAGTTTTGTCACACTTATCTGGTTTACGTTTGGTTATTTTTTAAAGAAGTTTCGGTATGGTGCTGAGATTTTTGGTTTTGTTTATGATAAAACATGTAATTTGGTAAATCAATAAGCATTTGCAGCTAAATTCCCGGTTTCTACTTTATCATCCCCAATTAGAGAACTTTTGGTTTGGTTATGAAGACATGATCGGTTCAGTATTACTAACCGGATTATTTTTTGTTGAAAAGGCACTTAATGGCGTCGAGAACCAGAGCCACTTAGTGGTGGTACCTCAGACTCATCCAACATTAGTACCGGTCGAGATGACCGGTTTAGAAGATTCAACGGTAAATAAAGCAGTGAAACTCTCCCCCGAACAAAGAAAAGAGAAGATTCATAGATACATGAAGAAAAGGAACGAAAGGAATTTCAGCAAAAAAATCAAGGTTCAGTTATTACTAAATTAAACCGGAATAAACCGTTGGTTATTGTTATTCCAATTATTTTTTTGGTTTTTTTCTTGTAGTATGCGTGTAGGAAAACATTGGCAGATAGTCGTCCGAGAGTAAGAGGAAGATTTGCAAAGAATGATGAATTTGGTGAGCTAAATAGGCAAGGCTCTTCAAGCCATCATGATGATGAAGACGAAGACATTGTAAGAAACCCGGTTTATTTTAGAAAAACTCGATTTAGATGAATTTAAATGGAGTGATGATGTTCACTAACAATCTAATTAAACCGGTTTGGTTTACAGATGGGAGTGAAAGATGAGGAACAATTGGTAGATTCATCAGACATTTTTGCACACATTGGTGGACCCAATTCCTTCAAGTGCAACTACCCAATTCAATCTTGGATTTGAGTTTTAAGCCCCACACCACAAATTAAAGACTCATGTTTATAACATGAATCTTATATAGTCTTATATAATTAGTACTTCTATAGAGTTATTTAATTAGTATACTTACTTTGATAAAAAAAAGGAGAGAGAGAATAATGGGTTTAGGCAGGTTTGGATGAATAAAACAGTAGTGAAGAAGAATGTTTTATTACGTTACATAGAAATTTGAAAATTTTGTAGATATACTACATAGTATGATATGTATGATGTCTTGTATTTAATAGCTAAGTTGTATTTTTTTTTCACCTGAACACTATATATTATAAACATTTGCGTTTTTATTTTGCTCCTTTTACATTCTACTTAATACTTAAAATCGTTCAGATGTCCTATGCATAATTCTTTGTTTGTGTTAAATGAATAGGCCGGTCCGATTGTCAGTCATACATGTCTAAAACCCTGTAAGGAGATCTAATTAATTAGATTAGATGGCAAATATTATAAATTATAAGCAAAAAGGATGCAATTATTGGGCTTTGTTTTTATTGAAAAGTTAGATTGGGCCAACAAAGTGGTAAAGATCAATTATTTAAGCAGGGCCTCCCTTATTAGCTACTATTTAATAAAGCTCAACATACTGTATTAACAAGACAACGACTTTGATACATGCGTCATAAATGACGATCGTACAAAAATTCCTATATATAGTTTCTCAATGGGTTACTAAAATGAAAAAAGAAGAAGATTATAGTAACTTTGTAACGAAATAGTTTAGTATATTTTCTTGATTATTTTACTTTTGTTCCGTTGCTGAAAATTGAAAATTCATATGTGAAAATTGACTTTTGAAACGAAAATGATTATAACACAATTCACGATAAGTCGGTAATTTCGAACCAAACGTCTAAAAAGGCAGAGAGATTAAACTATAACGATATTGACTTTAGGTGACTTATGATAATGACCATTTGAAATGTCATTATCAAAATTAATCAAATCTCATTTTACGTTTTTCTTTCTGTATAACATTCAAGAATTTAACTATGTCATCTAACTCATAAACACAATATATATACAGATTTCTAAACTAAAAAAAACGAAAAAGTATTTTTTTTTCTGCATGAGAGCCAACACCTAAACATATCCTAAAATCCGAACGAGGGAAATATAAAATTCACGATGCTAATAATTAGTCTTTTGAAAACTTATATTTAAGTCTTGATCTATATAAATTAGACTCGCACAACTTGATCATGACACAATCTTATCAACTTCTAATCTATTTTCTAACTTATTTTCCAGAACATCTACACGTGTATTACAAAATAGAACTTTGGACCAGACAAACTCACGAACTATTAAAAACAAAGAAACCGACTAAATCACATGCATGAAAAAACATGAACTATGGTTAATGCTTTTAATAAATGTTAATGCGGTTAGTGCAAACATATAGACCGGATTTGGTGGAGAAGATTCTTAGATTATATATACAAACCGATGCATCAATTTTCTAATACGGTAGGTCGATTCAGTTCAATATTAAATGTCATATATATGTATATTTACTAGCATATAATCTTCTAGATGAATAATTGAGCTGACATTTGCGACCTTCAAGAAGAATAAAACACATAAATGGTGGAACTAATTTTAAACTATGTTATTATATTGCGTTTTACGTGTTTGAATTTTTGAAATTTTAAATAAAATGCGTAAAATGCAATTGAAGTAGCAACGAAATAATGGTCGAGACAATCATGTGCCGCAAGCTCACGGTCCGGTATGCGACAAATTAGTTTTGTCAATTTGTTGGTTGGTCCATAGATTCTCATATTTTATATGAAAGTATTCGTAAATCAAAAATATCTATATTCATATGTTCTAAAGCCTCCAAATCTCCAATAATCCAATCATGCATATATCTAAAAAGGCAAAATATGTATTGTAGGGTTTGTTTTAAAATTTTCAAACAATATGATAGTTTCATTAAAAAGATGTTAGGACACATTTAGTTTGACCTGATTAGTACCCATTTGTTAAAATTCAAACAAAAACAAAATTACAAACTAACTAGAGAATTTAGAAACTTTGTTAATATATACTTACATGCTTAATACATAACAAATTTCTTCATTTATGCGTTAGGATGATGAGTACCATATATGTCCTTCTTTTAGCTCATTGGTCTATCAATAAAAATGATATTTAACTAAACTAACATATATAAATAAAAAGTGGAAAAACAAAATTAATAAATTGTTTTTTTTTGATTGAGAAAAAGAAAGAGAAATAAATAAAAAAGTAGATAGAAGAAAAATGGGCACTTAATATAACTTCAGTACTCCCTCCTTTTTCGCCAACGAGTAGCCATCAGCACCACCTTCCTTTAGATTCCTCTCTCTCGATCGTGCCCACCAGCTCACTCACTTGCTTCTCTAATCCCACAATCTTCACTTTTTGATAAAAACCCTAATTTCGAGCTTTGACGCAAAGAGAAAAAGGAAGAAGAAGAAGAAGAAACTCACAAAGAGATGGGTCCCGCATTGTAAGAACCCTCTCTAGTAGTGTGGCCATAGTCAAGTCACACACACCCAAAAAAAGACGTTCCTTTTTCTCTTCGTCTCCATTGGCACTAGTCAGACATTAACGTGGCTTAGTGAAACACCCATTTCTCTCTCTCTCTCTATAAACCCAGAAAAATTCTTGCTTCCAAGCGTTTCCCACTTCTTCTTCCCACTCATAATTTGGGTTGAGTAAGGAGAATTCATCTCTCTTCTTTTTGTTTCTTAAATAGAACTTCGGAAACACCGAAGAGAAAAAAGATCGCAACAATCCAGAATTGGCGGAGGAGATTGCCCCTGTTTTTATCTTCGATCCCAATCCCACAGGTATTGAATGAACAGGATGAAAGATTTGTTTTTTCTTTTTTAAGCTGTTCTGTGTATTGTTGTAGAATTAATTAGCTTCTGTGTTCCTTTTTCATTGGACAATTTATGTTTTCAATTTTCATTCCCAAGTGAGGATAAAGCAGCTCCTTGTTTCATAGTCATGGACTCTGAATTGGCTTTGGTAGAAAAAATGGTGCAGAGAATTTTAGCTTCTAGGTCAATCCTGAGTAAATTTCTGCTCTTTGTACTTTTCTCCTTTAACTTGAGTAGGGTGCAAAATCCTCAAATGTTTCTCTGTAGCTTGAATACTCAATCAAATTTTTAGCTTGATCTCTGATTCAATTAATTCAAGCTTTTTGTTGATTGTTTATTTGTGTAGGGTTCTTCGTTTTTAACTTTTCATTGCTTTTAGGTAAGAGATTAGGTAATATTTAAAAACCTTGACTTTTCATCAAAATTAGCTTTGTAGCCTTAGAGGGTCTCGAATCCGGCTCTTGTTTGGAATAGTAGATTCACATTTTGGGATTCCTCATTATTTTTATTTTGAAAATATCACACACTACAATGGTTTTGAAGATGTCTTCTGTCCAAAAGAGTTGCTAACATAAGCTAATATCTTGTACTAATCTTTGTTATTCTGTTCATGATTGTCTTTCAGATATTTGGAAGTGTTCTTGAGTATACTTCAAATTCGTATAATAGAATGAAAGATTGAATTTTTCTGGGCTCTGGTTTTAAGTTAGCGAGCAAACGATGGGGAGTGTTACTCCTGGTGTTCAGAAGGATAATCCTGAGCTTGAAGATTCACTGAACATTGATGAGAATCTTTCTGGGGAAAATGGTTTCTTGAAGTCAGGGAACTTGTTGAGCCAGAAAAGACACCAATGTAGTTTAGTTTCAAATAGCGGAAAGTGGCTACAGATTGTCAAAAACGGTCCCAAAGGGTCCTTTTCTCGTGCCACTAGTTTCCTCGATAACAAGATCCCAAGGCATTTGGTGTCACTAGACGAGAAGTATCTTCGTCGATGCCTCAACTTGATTAATATCAGTGCCTTTAAGTCAGCTAGCTGCAGCCTTTCTATGAATCTTGTAGGATCCAAGATGGGTTTTTCGTCATATCACTTCGATTCATCTATGATTCCCAAAGAAAATACTGCCCGCCTTGTGTTTGATCTTCCGTTGGTAGATGATTTGGGCAATATAGTGATTGGCCCCTTAATCACAGGTTGCAAGAGGGTTCCGCATCTGCTTGATAAACCTTTGTTACACAATCTGGAAGCATTGGATGGTGGTGATATGAATAGCAGGACAAGACGAGATGATAACGGTGAAAAAGGGTTGGTTTCCTGTGATGGTGTGAGGAAGATAGAGGAAAAATACACCCCGGATTCGCGGTTTCAGAGTTATGAATCTGGAAACATGCCCAAAAAGACAGTCTCTTTATCAAGCACAAACTCAATGAGTTCTTCTTCTTCGGAGCAGTCTTCTTCCAGTCCGTTTCCGTCTTCAACAGTTTCTCAAGGAACACTTCAATTCACCATGAGGGATGACAAGAACCCTCATTTTGTTTTCTCGTTGGATGATCAAAAAGAGATCTATGTAGCTAGCTTAAGCACTAGCAGTGTTGGGTCGGGTTTCGACCGTAGTTCTCTAGACTATTCGTATTTGATCCATTTGAAGAAAGGCCGCGGATCTGAACCGCAGCATTTGGTTGGTAAACTGAAGGTATCAACTTTGTTTTCTGTCTCTTCCAAGAATGGAAAAACCGTAGAGAGACAGTTTGTTCTATTCAGCAGCAGTGGGAATCCGCAGTTACTGGGCCACAATGATATCAGGAAAAACAGAGGACTGCCTAAGAAGGTCGTTGATGCGCTCAAAAGCACAGCACGCGCTTCAAGGCAAAGAAGTATCTCAAGATTCAGTAGAACAAGCTCTGTAGCGGATTTTTGTTCCTGGGAACCATTTCAAGAACCTGACCACGATCTTGAACCCGTAAGTTTGCTAGATAACGAGCTTCCACCAAATCTTGAAACCTCAGCTGTTGTTGTGAGAGAAGAGTTTCCTGAGGAAGAAGAAGAAGAAGAAAAAGTCGGAGGATGGGGCATGAAGTTTCTCAAGAAAACATCCGTGCCTCGAACCAAGAATGCTTCTGAAAATTCTAAGCATTTGACAAGCATAGATGTTGTGATTCCTTCAGGGATTCATGGCGGACCGAGAAAGAGAAATGGTGGTCCTTCGAGCTTGATTCAGAGATGGAAATCCGGAGGAAACTGTGATTGCTCTGGATGGGACTTGGGTTGTCCCTTAACCGTCCTTAAAGGCCAAGCGCGAAAAGACCAAAATGAAGGCCAATGCAATCTTTTTGAGCTCTTCACTGAGGTAATATTCAAGGCCAAGGCCAATGCAATCTTTTTACCACTTCCTCAATCATACAGCATAGACTTTTTTTTGTTTTAAAGGAGTTCGTAAAGAAAAGGTGTCCCATAACTGAAAACTCAATCTTGGTCATGTCTCCGCAATCTGATCGCTTCGTTGTTTTTTTTCTTTCACGGATCGAAGCAGGGAACTCCTGGATTAAGGATCATGAATGTTCGAGATGGTCTCTACTTCGTCCAGTTACAAGCAAAGATATCTGTTCTGCAATCTTTTTCGATTGCTTTGGCATACATTCATAGCCAGAGTCAGAGGCTACGGCCATGGTCATCAGAGAAGTGTATAGGGAAGCTTCACTAGCTAAAGAGAAGATCGCACAAAGTATAATAGGCAAAACTCAGCCTTCATAGTTTTAGTGGGTTCTTGAGTTTATAATATCTAAAAGTTATTAGTTATTTAATTATTTTTTTGTGTTCATTTTGGCTTTCTATCTATTTTTATTTTATTTTTAAGTGTATCAATGGCTCTTTACTGAAATCAGATGTGAGCTTTGGTATTTAATGTGTTTTTCTTTCTACAGGGTGGTGTGAAATGTAAATTCTGACATTCGATTTTGACATTAATGATATTCTGGTTTTATACAGACTTTGTTTGGTCAGTTAAGTTTTACGCAATTAATTCAACTGTTGAAACTTCAAAGCCATTGTAATCACTTAGACCACTTGTTGAAGATCAAAATATTTTTTTATCAAGTAAAACCAGAAACTGGAATTACTAAGCAAAATATTTTACAACTAACGTCTGAAAGCTCACAAAAGATTCTTGTCTCTATTTAAAACACCCAAAACATGAAAGATTCTTTCGAACTAGGTTGAGTTTTCTTGAAGAAGATAACCAGCAAAGTGATTAGACGATGGCGTTAGCAGCACTTGCAATCCTTGGCCAGAGATCGGCACACTCTTTCCCAATCGGTCCAGTAATCGCAGAACCTGTAACCACAAAACATACCGACACATCTCAGAGAAGATCTTCTCCAGAAAACAAACAAATCTATGTGTTCCCAAAATGTGTTCAATAATGACTGATTGAATTAGTCTTGTAGGAGAAATGAATGAGCAAAGTACCTTTCATTTCTCCCTTAGGGTTCACAATCACTCCCGCATTATCTACAGCCGACGAATTAAACCAGTAAAAACTTCATTTCCACATATACATAGCCATAAACTCACATTTTAACTCGAGAAACTGTAACTTGCCTTCAAAATACATGAAAACACCATCCTTTCGGCGCCATGGCTTGCGCTGCCTAACAATCACAGCAGGAAGAACCTTTTTCCTGAGGTCTGGTTTACCTTTCTTGACCGTGGCCATAACCATGTCACCAACACAAGCGGAAGGTAACCGATTGAGACGACCTTTGATTCCTTTAACCGAAATGATGTAAAGGTTCTTAGCACCGGTGTTGTCTGCACAATTCACTGTGGCTGCAACGGGAAGACCCAGCGACATCCTGAACTTGTTACCAGACGTACCTCCACGTCCTTATCAAATCAAAACAAAATCCAATGACCATAAGAGCAATGCACAAAGACATGCACCACTTTCGATTTCATGAACATCAGCTTACGAGTATTATTATCAGAATCCAAGACAAATCAGACCCCATGAGTGGATCAGAATCATGAACTTCGTATAAATTTACACTGCTCACATTGTTAAAGCCGATTTACGTTTTTGAATTTTTAGTTTATAACCCAATTGAGTCTTGTTACTCTACCTAAGCAGTTCGAATTATAGAATCGAGATAAAAGGTCAGAGTTTTGAGCATCCAAATTCGAAACTAGTAGCTCGATTTCAATTATTTTAAATCTAAAACTCCATGGAAGCTTCAAAATAGAATGATAAAAAAAAATATTCTAATAAAGTGCAGCAAAGACAAAAATGAAGGGTTCGAGTCGAAAACACAAACCTCGCTTCGACATTTTGGACTGCCCGAGAAAAAGCTACGGAGGAGAGCTCTAGGGTTTCTGGTTCTGTTAATTGCGTCGCCTACGTCTGATCGAAGAAGAAAAATAAAGGAGAAGAAGGGATTAGGGTTTAAACGACGGCATATGGAAATAAAGCCCAATAAAGGGCCATAATAGCCCATGCCGAAAAATAACTTATACAGAAAATGTTGCAAATTACATGTACTCCTACAAACCAACCAAACTAGATATTTTCTTCTGCCATATTGATTGATGAATATACCATTTTATTTGCTCAAAAAAATTTACACAACAATATATTCAAGAACACAACATTTTTTTCCAACACACAGAGTTTTTTGTTTTTTTTTCCTAATTAAGATTGAGAGCTTAATAATATACTAGGCTGCAAATACAGTAATACATAGTTATACAGACAAAAGATAAACAAATTCTTAGTCTTGCTTGCGAGAATTGGCCTTCTCTTTATTCTTTTTAGCACAATATTCAAATAAACTTCCATCAAAGCAACCTCTCACAGCTTCTTTAGACACGAACCCTTCCTCGTCCTTTGCAAGAATATAGAGTAGTATCCATTCAACTTTATTCGCAAGCCTGCCATAACCAATACATTAAACCGGCCGATTTAGTTTGGTTTTGCCGGATAATAACCAATAAGAACCAAGAATGTTTTGGTACTAACCATCCAAAAGGATCGACTGCCATTCGGTTTCCCTCGGTTAAGTTCCAAAGCTCTTTTAATGTTAACTTATCCGAAACCGTTAGGGCATATTTGCTAAATATGTTCTCGAGATTAACCGGGACATACCTACAATCGCCATTTTACGAATTGAGTCTTAAAAAAATTATGTTTGAAATGATTGGATATATTATATATGTGTTTGAATGCATGTTACCTTCCTTCGGTATCATAGGTGCTTGAATCACTTCCATGCTTGGCTTTGTGTATGTTGTTGATATAAACAGGAAACAATGGTGATGGCAACCAACTCTATTTACATATTTACCATTCACAACATAGTATATATATATATCAATCATAGAAATAATAGTAATAATTAAAATTAAATTGAAGGGTCTTAATAAGGATTTGTTTTCCATACCGGAAGTGTAACGTAGCTAAACGCTAAGTTTATGATTAAGCTCCAAAAGACAGAGGAGATTGGGTTGAAACCGAGGTCACGGAATCCTGCAATATTTAAAAAAAAAAATTGTAATGATAAATAAATGGATATGTAACGAAAAAGATACATTGTAAAATAAATATTTTTTCTTATTTTCTGAATATTTTTTTAATAATAATAAATAAAATTACCTGCATAAGTCTCCCAAGGATAGACGATTCCGTCGCCGTTTTGGTCGAAGAAAGCAACATGTTGTTGCATAACACTCATGCCTTTGCTGTCATGACCTTCTGTTCCATTCGGATGCTCTGTATCCGGAGCTGCTAATGCTCTTGCCAAATCTGTTTTTCATTTTTTTTTATCACTGGATTAATATATATTTTTCAATTAATTGTCTATAATTTTTTGCGTTTAACGTTGGATCTTTAACATATATAGTGACCACTTACTTACTGATTGAGTTAACTTCAACCCTTTATAATCCAATACATTTATAGTTATGATACAAAATTCTTATGAAAATATGTAAATTACTCACTGTTCAGAGAAAACTAAATTTTGTAAACAAACAAATATACGACCTCGGAGCTAGAAATCTAGTGGTTGCCTTGTCATAATCCGAAAAAAAAATATTTCTTACATAATTTTAATGGTACTTAAATTTGACAATTACAAATTTATTTTTTATGATTTGTCATGTTAATTGCAGTGGTTAATTAGTAGGATGTGTGAATTTTATTTTTATTCAACTTAACAACCACTTATATTTACGCTTGTTTACACATGAAACTCTTAAATTTGGACAAGCATGCTTACATGGTTTTGGTAATGTTTCTTCCAAGTCGCTCCGTACTTTTCGCTGACCAGTCACCGGAGCTAAAGGCGCCGTCGTGGCAAAAGCCTCTGACTCTTCTCCCATAATCCCTCTTCTTCTTTCGCTATCTCTCTTTCGTAAGTGTTAATAATTGAAGAAGATGCTCTCAAGTTTTTTCTTTTGCAAAAGATGAACACTGTGTGGCATTTTGGTTTCGATGTCCTTTATAAGTAAAACGATATAACGAGAGATAATGTCAAGGACAGAAAAAAATAAAGGGACACGTGTCTTGACTATGTGGTGTAGCGAGTTGAAAGAAAACAAAGGAGAAAGCAAACATGACCACATCTAATATGGTCCATGCACGTGGTGACTTTCAGTTTGCTGAAATGAATCCACATTTCAAATCACGGACAGGTCGGTGGGAAAAAAAAACATTGTTCGAGAAAATTGAATGACTTCAAATTAGTATCAAGAAAATATATTATTACTTCAATAGTTCAATTAGCATATGCGAGAAAATACAATATTACTTCAATTAGTATCAATTAACCAGTTAACAATTAACAAAACCGATCGGTTAGTTTACGGTTAATCAGTGTTTTGTGCAACAAGTAACTAAGAGCAAATAAATGGTACAATCAACTAAGAACCGAGAACCATCCAAAGGGATCAAATACCATTGGGTGAATGTGTTATAACTTATCCGATACTGTAAAACACGTATTTGCAAAAATATGTTGTCGAGACTAATTAATAAGAGCGTACTTGCGATCGTAATTTATATATCGAGTTTATAATCAAAATCACGTTTTGATAACTTAGTCCTTTGTATGTGTATATAAAAACGTCAACAAGAATTGTGTCTTCATACGTTGCTTGAATCGCTTCCATGTTTGGCCTTATGTTTATTGGCAATATATATAAATACGGTAATAATAGTGATAGCAACCAACTTAATTTGTTTTATATAATTCACAACATTTTATTACATTTTTACTGTAAGGGTTAAAAAAAAAAGATGGCCCAACAAATTTGAACTTCTGGCTCAGAGTAAGGAGCCAATGATGCTGACGTGCCAAATATGTAAAAGTTTTAGAATAAAAAATTATTTATCGCTATTTTTGGCCATTAATATGGAAGAGATTGCTTAGTCCAACTTTGTGTATGATTTATTTGAGGGTTTCGAAGAAAATTTAGGGAGAGATATCCACCGTTGATTGAATCGAAATCGAGGACAGCCGTTGATTTTGATCCGGAATTTACTTATCTTCACTCTTCTTGTCATCTCCATGCATCTCTGTTTCATCATCAATTTTCCTTTTGGTAACTTCACAAGCTCCTTAACGTATTTGCATTTTCCATTTTCTATAAATCAGAAGACAATGAGATTAAATTATCAAAAATATTCATTTAATACAGAAAATCAAAAATCAGAATACAAGAGGTAAAAACTGAAAGAAAAAAAGATACCCTTTTGAGGAATTTCTTCTTCTAGACCCGTGTTATTTAGCAGCTGCTTGAATAGTTCATATTTACAATAAAATGTTATTTTGTTTATCAAAATTCTATTATTTGTTGTAAGTTTGTGTGATATGATTAAATACCTTCACCAAACTGTCCATTCTTTTTCTCATCCTTCTCTGTATGTACCCTCTCGAACACTATTTTACCAACAAAAAGTTTGAAAATTTCAACTACAAGAATATAAGATATATTATCTTCTTCTAGAAAAGTCATCACAAGTTTACCTTAATATGGTATTTAACATATGCGTAGAAATTTAGCAAGTTCCAAACCGTTTTGTCTAGTCTCTTTCCTTCAACGTGCCGTGAAGTAATATCTACAATAAGAACAAGATTGAAACTCGTGTATATAATACTAATTATAGAGGTTGAAATTAATAAACAGATTAAAGGAAATGAAATGTATACCGAAAGAGACAAAACCAGAATTGGTGGTCAAGTCTTGGACCGGTTCTCCTCTAAGTTGGAGAGGAGGAATTGGTGACCAGTTGCATTGTGGTGCCTTTCCCATTTCCTTTTGGCTTCCCACTTCCACTAGTTCCTTTAATTTGTCCAATATTTAATATTTTCAACAAAATAAAGATAGTTAAAATTTAACAAACAAAAGATATATTGATAAACATTTCAAACTTAAAAATTCTATATCTCGTTTTGGTACAATTGCAAAGTTGGTTCTCCTTCTTGGATATTTAATTTGGAACAGTCAAAACCAAATTTGAATATTGTGGATATATATGATAGTTTTCAAGTATATAAGTATACATTCTGTGATTAATCAATGAGGTAAATAGTTTCACATTTTTGTACTAATGATTCATTTATATAAGTATATATAACTAAATACTCATGCCTTCATTTGCTCCACAATTTTTTTTTACTTTTTATTCAACTACTTACTCTTTTTTTAGAAAAAATAAAGGAATAAATTTGACTTATCAAAGAGTTTTGTTGAAAACCATTTACAAATTTTAGATTAAATACAATATAATTAATTGGATAACTAATTATCAAGCTACAGTTTCACAATGCTCGCAGTCGCAGTAATCATGTGTACCTGGAAGAATGATGTGGCAATGACGACATCCGTTTTGTCTTTAAAATTCATTGGAAAGACCGCCGTAATTTTCTCCGGCTGAATAAAAAACACTCAAGAGTTATCCATGCATAGTTATATCAATTCGAGACAATTTAGACGTTGGTCTCTGCATATGAATCATATTACATGTAACTCAAACAAGTACATAAAATACGAGTAAATCAAAAAGTTCAAAAACAAAAAAAAATGAGGAAACTAAACCTGTTTAAAAACGTAGAAAGGTTCACTTGGGTGATAAACAATCCTTATGGGTCTGTTGTTGTTGTTCATCGCTTGTGAATAATCTTGAAAATTCAAACTTTTTAGCATCTCTTTTAACTGGCTACTTAATATCAACGCTTGTATTTCAGAAATCCTTGTGATGATTTTAATAGCTTCTGCAGTTGAAAGATTTAAAAACAATGAAAAACTTATAATTAAACTCATTTGATACACTACTGAAGATGAGACTGTTTAGTAAATTGACTCATTACAAAAGTAAAGAATATATATGCTTACCTTTGCGACGTGGAATATTATCAAGGTGAAGCTTAAGGGTCAATTGAAACCCTAATCTTGGTGGATCAACTATATCTATCACACCAACTGCAATTTTCTTAATCAACTCATAAGTGTGACTTGAAATCTCTTTTAACGTCACTGTCCCTTGTGTCTCAAGCAACGTTGACGTCGATACATACACAATATTTGAATCCGAAATCGAGCACTGTATGTTCAAATAATAAATTTAACATTTGCCGTAATAGTTATCTCAATAAATAATCAATATGTTTTGAAAAAAAGATATAACAAAACCCATAAAAAATGTACCTTGATGTGATATTGAATCGAGCCAAACTCGTAGAAATGTTGATCGATCTCAATAGGTTTTTCAGCACTGCCATGAATTGAGGACAATGAAACATAATATTACTTTATAGTAGGACATTACCGGGAAAATCAAATCAAAGTATCTCAATTGAATCTAAACCGGAAAAGATTAGGTGCGGAGATAAGTAAACCGGGAATGAAATCGGACCGGATGATTAAAGATGATTAAAAGAGAGAGTGATTATGGCTTACCGGTATATCTTGAGGAGTGTTTCTTTCAATGTTGGAGATGATCTTTCGAGATATGCCATTCTTGAAAAGAGCTCGGAAGAGACTTGACTGCAGAAAGAGTTAATATTTATAACTTTTTGTTTGACAATTTTTTTATATTTGATGAGATGTGTGTGATCTTATGGATATATATGTATGTATGTGTGTGTCGGTCTCTAAGTGCGTTTTGTTTGTATGTGTGTAGGTGAATTATTAATGGAGGTTGAGTAAAATGTAAGTTCTAAATCTGCAATCATTTTAATCTTGTTTTTAAGCAAACATACAAAGCTAATAAGATGTGTGACTTAAAGACCTACCTGTCACAGCCCAATAGAAATGTAGGCCCATTAAGAGAGGCTTATGTTGACGCTCTCTCAGCCGTTAGATTAAAGCTGTGGAATCCGATAGACGGCACGGTCACATATAATGACAAAGAAGGAATCTGATGTTCTGTTTATAGGGATTATAAAACGGAATCTAAAAAGAATTAGTTCTAATCCAAATACGAAAGCAATTATAATTTTTGGTAAAATGATTATATCTTATATAATTAAACCATTGAAAATTTGATATGGTAACTAGATTCGTATATTATTTTCAGTGGTCTTGATTACTTTAGCTAGAATGTGTTTTCATAAACCCTCAAAAGTCAAAATCCCACTACTGTTAAATAACAATAATGATTTTTTTTTCCCTCTGTGGACGTTACCACTAAAAAGCAATACTTGACATGTAATCCAAGATTAATTGACAATTAGAAAAAAGTATTACATCTATCTAATGATTAAGTAAGCTTTTGACTTCACTAACATATAGATGAACCCACGTACTAATTCACTTATTCTTCTTTGTCCTCGATGTTGGGTTGCTTAGGGTAAAAGAGTGGTCACCGTAGAGCCATATTATTTTTTTACAACTAATATTTTCTTATTGTTAAATTTTATGCACATAATATATAAAAAGTAAAACTTATCCACTATCTTCTGTTATGATGACCATTAATATTAATATTTAAATTGATTTTGAGTATACAACTTGTAATTGACGAATGACTTTCTTTATTTTTTTGATAATTTTAAAACAAAAAATAATGTTAAGTCACAATAAAGTTTTGAATATATCTCTATAACTTTAATTTTGAACTTGTCAACTTTCTATGACAAGTTCAAAGCTAACTAAAATATAGATCACGAATTTATACTTGTAATCGTAAAAGAAAAATACTAATTAAAATATTGCAAGGTTGATAATTAAAAATGATTAGTCAACGGCTGCAGTAATGAAACTCATAACGAGATTACCTACCGTGCGCCAAATAAAAGCTTAATCTAATCTGCAAAAACCTCACGTTAAATATTGGCCGTTGATTCTATTTAACGATTTTTTCTTTCACAGCTGAGAGAAACGCGTCTCTCAGATTTCAATCCTCCTTCACTTTCCCTTTTTGATTTTTTTTTCTCGTTATCGGATCAGAACAATTTGGGAAATTGAGGTTTCTGGGTTGGTGAATTTTTCATTTCTTGTTGAATACGATTCGGGGATTGCTGTTTATGCTTAATCCTTCTCAAAATTTTGAATTTTCTCGAGAAAATTTAAGTTTTTCTCCCTTCGTCTACCGAGAGAGAAAAAACGCTGCCACTGACTACGTAAGTAATGCCTTCTCATTTTCAGTTTTTGGTTTTCATATTCGGATCTTGATCTCGATTCTCGATCTGGGTTTACTTTTAAGCGTTGACTTTTGCAACCTTTGGAATACGAGACTTTGGTGATTAGGGTTTGTTTAGATTTATTAAGTTACCTTTTTGCTTTTGTACCAGGCTCAAGCTCAAACCCTGAAATCAAACCATTAGGATCCAAATCGTGCTGCTTCTTCTAGCTCGATTCTGGGATTCAGGTGGATTGTGTTTTGACATGAATTAGGAAAAAAGAAAAAAATTCCCTATCTTTCTCCCGATTGTTTGGATTTGGTCAACTTTCCATATCTCGTTTGTTTTTATCTGTCTTATGGATAAGACTCGTGGAGAGGCTAAAGAAGCCAATGGATGTGAGAATAATAAGGCTATTAGTCTAAACAGCAGTGAAATTGAAGATCAAATTTCTGAGGAAGAAGAAAGTGAGTCTCAGTGTTTATTGCCTCCAAGGAAAGGAGGGATGTCGAGAAGTACCGACAAGATTAAGAGGACTGTGCAGTGGAATGACAGCAAAGGAGACAATCTTGAGGAGGTTTTGGTATATGAACCAAGGTAAAGATATGATCCTAAGGAATAAAAATCTCCGTTGATTGTATTGTTTCCTTCGACTTTTTCACTTAATTTGACAACTGTATTGTGATTGTGTACTCGTTTATTTGGTATGCGTCTGCTGCTTAGATGTTAATTAATAGTTTCGCAAAGGTGGGATCAGTATCACTAACCTTAGGATTGGTATTGATTTGACTGATTCCGTGATTTTGGAATGGTCTTCTTGGTCGCTAACTGGTTGCCTTTAAGTTGAGAAATTCTTGTGGTTGCTTATCTGTTTCTCATGATTTGTCAGCATCGACATGGAACACATTTAGCTAAGTGTTATTGCTGATGAGTTTATGAGAAACACTTAGGTTTGCCTTTGTAATATAGCTTATTGTTCTTATTCAGCAAATTTTAGCATCTGTGTGCACCTATGTGTGGCAACAGTTTTGTTCACTTACCGTACTGCATAAACAAATTGGTAGACCTGTTTTTCACATCAATCCGGGGCTTGTGGAATCTGAATTTAGAAAAAAAAAACTGGAGATAATGAACTAACTGGACCTGTTTTAACTACTGTATAAGTTAAGAGTATTTGTGACTTCTTTTGATGTTCCATATTGGTTGTTCCTCTGCTATAGGGCCAATAGAGTAGTTTTCTTCTGTTCAAGAACTTACTCTCTTACAATGTTTTCTATTCCATTGAAAATTGAAAACAATTACATTTCTTACTTCTGCCTCCTTTTTATGCTTTGCAGCGAAGTAAGCGATACAGATGACGATGATTCAGATGCCTGCATCTGCACAATTATGTAGTCCTAAAACCTGCAATCAACCACCATTAACATGGAGTTTAACAACGAGCTCGTCCTTGTATCTGACTTCTTTTCAGCAATCAGTTTTTGTGAGGACAGACGAATCAACTTAAGCGAGTGGACATCACAATCACGCTGGTGTCTGATTTGTGCTCAGGACTTCTGACAAGAAGCCAGTTCAAACAAGGGATGTAGACTCATATACGCTATATCGGATCGTCACATTTCAATTACAGGAGTGAGAGTATATAGATTATAGATTATTGCTTTGTTCAATAGAGGCTGATCCTTAAACCGAAGATCTTTGAGTACTGTTTGATAGTAAACTATATATGTCTTTCTGCAACATACAAGCTAATTGAATTGTAAGCATATGCAGCAATTTATTCCTTCGTTCTTCCAGTAGTTGTTATCCTCACCAAATCATAAGCAGATGCAAAGCGTTGAAAGATAACAACTTTATAAAGATTTGGTTGCAGAAAACAGCCAGTGGAAAAAAATAAACCCAAAAAGGGAAAACCGATACAAACCTCCATATCCTTGCACACAGAAAGAATCAGAAATGCTACAAAAACAAACAACACAATACACTGTTTTTTTCTTCTTCTTCACAATTGTGAATCACTGCAAAACCTTTTACGTGTTCTCTATGTTGGTGATGTCCACAATTGGGGATCTCTTCGACGAACCATTCCCATGAAAACTCTTTGGTGAGGCCAACCAATTAGAAAGGCTAGTATTGACGATTATCTCCTTCAGTAGTGGTTTTGCTTGATCATCTGTATCCGCTTCAATGTTCTCCTTCATTAGCTGTTTAACTCTAACTGGCTTTGCTTTAACCGCTTTCCACTGCGCAATATTCTCCACTGGATTCAATAGAGGAGTCACGTCTTGGTCCCCGTAAACCTCACCTTCTTCATCTTCATCATCAGCATCATCTTCATAGTCGTTTTCATCATCTGTGTAATAGTCATCGTCCTCCAAATCACTCTCTCCATAGCCCACTTCATCTTCATCTTCAAAACTATCCACACAATTATGGTATCTATAGTTCGAAGGATACACGGATCTACTGCTCGGATCCTGTGATTTCTTATCGATAACCGAAGATACCTTGCTTATTTCTCCTTTTTCCTCCTCATCATCACTGCAGTAATTCTCATACCTTGCAGGTAGACTTGGTTCATAAGTTTGTACATTCAAGTTAAATCTGACTCTCTTCCTCGTCTTCGTTGTCACTTTCCTGTTCTCCTCCTCTGCCTCCACCTCACACCTGACACAGTACCAGAAGAAAACAGCCATTGACCAGTGTTAAATGACCAACTCTGCACATGTTTCTACAAGGGAACCATAGAAGATTTCAGTGCAACTCATGAACTCATTGAACCGGTTTCGATTTTGCTTTCATAACCGATCAGATAAATAATTTCAGAGCAAAAAGTATCATTTTTTTGAGTAAATCCAAATCCTTTAAACAAAGTAAAAGGAAGAAACACTGACCTGAGGTTCGATTTCGAGATCTTTTCAGGGTTATCTGCAACAGTACTGAAATCTGTCGGATCTGAAGAAAGTAGAGGCTCATAGCTACAGATTCTCTACAAAAACACAAAAAAGGTTTTTAGAATGCGAGAGAGAGACAAGAAAGAGTGTTCTTTGATTTATTGTGGAAAACTAAAAAAAAGGCTTACTTGATCTCGAGGCAGGATTTTTCTAGTGGCATTTCTGCGTTTTTTGTTGTTAGAGAGACCGAAACAACCCATAAAACATCCCATTGGTGGTGATGTTTCTTATGTTTCGGTTTTGATTCTTGAGAGGGAGAAGAAGACGACGAAGACAGAGGAAGAGAGATGATTTTTGTTTTATTTATTTTTGCCTCGTTGATGTGTTTGAATAGAGAAATAGGAACGTTGGGGGATTTCAAAAAGGTGAAAATGACGGTAGTCTCACGGAGTTTATGCCGTCGTTTATTTTATTTAAGAAGAAAAGACAAAAGCAATTATTGCTGTATTTTCTTTTTTATATATTTCAAACCATATACTTATTTTTCCTACTCAGTTTGTGCTAAGAAGTGTGCATAACGAAAGATCATAGTTACATTATTTACCTACAAAAACCATATATTTAAACAAGAAAACTTTATTTTTCCGGCGAAATAAAAAAGGATAAATTATTGAATTGTTTAGAAAGACGACGTATAATTCGTAAAACATTTTATTGTTTTTTGTTGATCCACCAGATTCAATGGTTTGTCTTGTGAGTTATGGGCCTTGTGGCCCATTTAAGTAATTTTGGAAAAGTGATAAATATGCTTCAGAGTTCCGTTAAGACAAATTTTGGCATACGTTTATGCTATTGCTAATGGACCATGCCTGGTCTTTCAACGTTCAAATTCTTGACTATGCTGACTTTACAATAATTGCTTTCTTTCTCATTGTTTTAAAAGTTTGATTTGACTTCATACAAAAGCTAAACCAAGTCTATGTTTTTTTTGCATGATTGATATCCATATTTAACTTATAACTTACTTCTCGATCAATAAACGTACCATTGCAATAGGTTATAAATCACATATTGATATACTAGGGTTCTCTATTGGTAAGTAGTGTATTATATAACAAGATCACATCTCGTGTATTTTCGACATTCTTCAGGCTTATCGGATTTCGACTACCTTTCTCAACTGAATCTTATATGAATATGTTTTTGTTCTACTAGATATTATGTGAGCATTAGCAAAGATTATAACAATGTTTCGGTTTAGAGGCTATGTTTTCTTAAAGTGTCATTTGAACATGTTTATATAAATTAGAACATTTTATTTGAAAAAAATAACACATCAAATAGATATTTAATACAAATTTATACAAATATTGTCCATAAAATATATTAGTTACAGAAAACTATAGTTCTATTCCCAGTTGACTCCCATATCAAATTATTAACAAAATATTATATTTTTTCACATTTAGATTAACAAAAAGATTAACGATTAATATAATTTTTTGTCAACTGTACTAGTTATATTAAAAATTTTAAAATTCAACTTGACAACGTAGAAATCACATAGATTTTCGAATCCTAGTTTTCCGAGTTAAAAAATCAGTTCTACTTCTACTAAAATATTTTTGTGTGATATCTTCTATTTGTTTTTTTTGTTTAAAATTTGTATATAAACCAATTGAGTTAAGTGAGACAAATTGCTAAGATT
The DNA here is from genome assembly GCA_000218505.1 of Schrenkiella parvula. Lineage (NCBI taxonomy): Eukaryota > Viridiplantae > Streptophyta > Magnoliopsida > Brassicales > Brassicaceae > Schrenkiella > Schrenkiella parvula. Next base: position 11,493,595 of record CM001190.1, on the reverse strand, counting down.
GCCAATTAAGTGGTGGGGGCTTTGAGTATTGGGCCTATTGGCGCTCTTTTTTAGTTCAGTGTTGATAGATCATCATTGATCAAACGACCACACATTACGAGGTCAGTGATCGATGTTATTGTCATTCATGTGTTTAAACATATCACGTGAGATCTACATTCTCGAACAAAGTCGTCTGTGGCAGTCTCCCTAATGTACTGTTTCGTTCGAAGTTTGAACCATCTCTGGGATGAAATATTGACCATCCGATTTTGACCACTATACGATAACCGTACACCGTCCGATTTTCTTTCTCAATTTATCGCATCACCCAAGCTTCGAATCACCAAACCAAGTAAAAATATCTACTTTACACTTTTTTTAATGATAAAAGTAATACCTTTAATGGAATTAAATTTAGTATTAACTGTTTTAAATCTCAGTATGGGGCTATTACATAACTTGAACAAAAAAACAGGAACTCGGGACCAAAAAAAAAGAAGCTAATATTGAAAAGTCCTTTTTTTTTTGTTAAATTGATCTCTTTCACTTTCTTTAACCCAATTGGCTACTACTTTCCAAGTCTGTTTTTTTTCTCTCTCTCTAACCCGATTTCACAAACCCAAACCCTAATTTTCTCGGGACACTGAAATTTTTACAGCTGCTTTCCTCTTCTTCACCCGGGGGGGATTTGTCGGTGTCGAATCTAGGGTTTTTTTGGGTATAACAAGGGCGGAGAGAGACGGCGTAGGAATGGAATCAGATCAGGGGAAGCTGTTTATCGGCGGTATTTCATGGGACACGGACGAGAATCTTCTGAGGGAGTACTTCAGCAATTACGGAGAGGTTCTGCAGGTGACGGTGATGCGAGAGAAAGCTACAGGTCGTCCCAGGGGATTCGGATTCGTTGCATTCTCGGATCCCGCCGTTATTGATAGGGTTCTTCAGGACAAGCACCATATCGATAATAGAGATGTAAGATAAAATTTCTTTAATTTCACTCGAATTTGCTTTCTTTTCTGAATTGGGTTTTTGAATCTTGTTGCCATTAAGATCGCCATCTTATGTTTTGAGTGTTGTTTGCCAGTAATTGCCGCTGCTGTAAAAATCTATGCTTTCATCTTGTCATCTCGTTCGATGGTTAACTTCTGTTACATATTTTAGGTTGATGTGAAGAGAGCAATGTCTAGAGAAGAGCAGAGTCCTGCTGGGAGACAAGGGAATTTTAATGCTTCTAGGAATTTTGATAGTGGCGCTAACGTCCGGACCAAGAAGATATTCGTGGGAGGTTTGCCTCCCGCATTAACATCAGACGAGTTTCGGGCCTACTTCGAGACTTATGGCCCTGTGAGCGATGCAGTCATTATGATTGACCAGACCACACAACGCCCTAGAGGGTTTGGGTTTGTTTCATTCGACTCAGAAGACTCGGTCGACCTTGTTTTGCACAAGACTTTCCACGATTTGAACGGTAAACAAGTAGAAGTTAAAAGAGCTCTTCCTAAAGATGCTAATCCTGGAGTAGCCAGTGGTGGTGGTCGCGGCAATGGTGGCTCTGGAGGTTTCCCGGTCTATGGTGGTTCTGGTGGAGGCGGCTATGAGGGTCGTGTTGATTCCAATAGATACATGCCGCCTCAAAACACTGGAAGTGGTTATCCCCCTTATGGTGCTTCTGGATATGGTACTGGTTATGGTTATGGAAGCAACGGAGTAGGTTATGGGGGTTTTGGAGGGTATGGAAATCCATCGGGTGCTCCTTATGGGAATCCTGGTGTCCCTGGAGCTGGATTTGGAAGTGGTCCAAGAAGTTCATGGGGAGGTCAAGCACCATCGGGTTACGGTAATGTGGGATATGGAAATGCTGCTCCGTGGGGTGGTTCTGGTCCCGGTTCAGCAGTGATGGGTCAAGGAGGTGCATCTGCAGGTTATGGCAGTCAAGGTTATGGCTATGGTGGAAATGATTCCTCTTATGGGACTCCTTCTGGTTATGGTGCTGTTGGTGGGCGGGCTGGCAGTATCCCTAACACCCATGGCGGTGGCTATGCTGATGCTTCAGATGGCTCTGGAGGCTATGGGAATCACCAAGGGAACGGGCAAGCCGGTTATGGTGGAGGTTATGGAAGCGGTAGGCAAGCTCAACAACAGTGATTGGAAGAAGAAAGACTACTAAAATGTGGTCTTATCCCCTGACCTTGAAACCTCCTCTTTCCGCCTTAAGGATGCCACTTCTGGGGTGGTTTCGCCGGGAGGTCGACCTAAGCTGGATTATCTCTTTTGTTAGTTTCTCAATAAGTTGTTTTCAGGCACTCTGGATGCTGATTCGTACTTAGTATTTCGTATGAAGTTGTAGTTTTTAAGTTCGCGTGCTTATTTATATTTGTCGCTTTGGAATTGCTGTCTTTCTCTATCCTAGTGTTTGTGTTTAACAATAACTCCAGACTATCGTTATTCATCTTCTTTTGTTGCATTCATTCTTTTGAATATTCCTTTCAAGATTCTTGCTCTGCATGATTAGATGAACTTTTCTGCTTGGTGTGCAGTTGGATATAAGAAAGGACTTTGTAAGAACAAGAGCTTCTTGGTACTGGTAGCAGTAACCGAAGCTGTAATAAACCATTTGGAGATTGCATGCATAACTATTCTCTTCTATGTCTGTGCGCGTGTTGTTACAGGAGGAGAGACGATGTCTGTCAAGAAGTTTGCATTGCGGAGACAAAAAAAATGGATGTTCAGTGTCCCAAGATCTTGTGTTGTCTGCAGAGCGGTACAACTTGTTTCCAATTTCTCAGAATCAGCAAGAGGTTGGATGTTGGAATGTACATATTGGATGTTGGAATGTACATAATCGTTAAAAATGCCTTTTTCTGACAGAAGACCCTGATTACATTAGTCTGTTTGGTCGCTGTTGAGACTTGAGCGAAGTTCCGTGGGATGTAAGTCTGCAACTTGGATCAATGTTCTTCCTCGTATTACCTGGAAACGACTTAGATAGAAAGAGATCCTTAGGATTACACTTGTCTTTTCTTCCTTTCCTGTCTCTGAATCCTCTTCTTCCTCTCCTGTTTCTGAATCCTCTTCTTCCTCTCCTGTTTCTGAATCCTCTTCTTCCTCTCCTGTCTCTGAATCCTCTTCTTCCTCACCCTTCTACTTAGATGGGCGTGTGACGGTTGCAAGATTCTAGGTTTTAAGAACGTGAAAGAAATCATTAATTTTGAGCGCATCGACGGAACAGCTCTAGATCTCGTGCTACAGATGACCCTGTCTGGTCACGGAAGAACTCGACAAACGGATAACGTCAAGATTCACAACCGCATGTTTCGTTTGCTCCGATGATCATCTTAGAAGAAGCCATGTTTATCTCCATATCTATTACAACGTTTAGTTGTAGGTTTAGACCATTTTCGGTTAGAACCTATTATTCAAGGTTAGCATACAAATTTACTGGTGCAAAAGTGGATAACTAATCAACCTTTGTTCCGCATAAGTTTTGGATTTGACACTAAATTTGCTACCTACAAGAGAGAACAATGTGATTTACTTGAGTTTAAAGATATTGCTAGTTTATAAATGTGAATAATTCATGAGCAAGATGTAAGTTTTTCATCTTATTCTACTTATTCTACTTATTCATGTATTGCAATATCATATTTCTTTTTCATGTGAAGAGATTACTTCTTATGATCAAATATCAAATAATAATGCTGTAGACACTAATATAATGGTTGACAAAAAAGAAAGAAAAAAAAAGACACTAATAAATTGAAACTTTTTTGGGTCAGTAAAAGAAATGAAATCATACAAGGCAAAATTGTTTATTTCTGGCCATACATTGAACATAGTGGGTTTTGTAAGAAACAATAAAGAACAAATTAAGAAATACTTTATAAGAAACATTTCTAAAAAAATCTATGTATCACGCTGTCAACTATCTAGTGCAAATATATGGATTACAGATGAGATTTGGATGGACAAGATTTACTAGAAATAGGAGATTTGCTAAATATGGTATTACTTTGTGTATTTTCCTAATTTTACTCACATCCTCTCTCATTCCTCAGCACAGAAAAATTTGCTGTAGATTACCTTTTTCCAACTTGTCTCCTTCCTCTTCCACCTCCTCAATTTCTCTCTTCCTCTTTGTTTTTTTTTTGTTTCTTAAGTGTTTTGTCTTATTTTAAAACAAGAAATGTCATCTCTCTCCCTCTTTCCTCTCTCATTGGACAATCTAATTTCATAAATCCCGTCCAAAAGTTTTCCCTCCACCTTCTCCTCCTCCGCCATGACCCATCATCACCGGCGAGAGTCCTTCTCGGTGACTATCTCTAACATGGGAGGTGGTTCCGCGGTGGTTTGTCCTAATACCGACCTTCTTTGGCCTTTCGGGAAGCTTGACGGTCTTGATAGAGATGATATCCGTGAGACGGCTTACGAGATCTTCTTCACGGCTTGTCGCTCATCACCGGGGTTTGGAGGTAGGACGGCTCTCACGTTCTACTCTACGCACAATAACAACGACCATAATGGAGAAGGAGGAGGAGGAACAGGATCAGGCGGCTCAAATGGTGTTGGCTCTGGTTCCGGGTCTGGGTTTGGGTTTTCAGGGAGGAAAGAGGTGGTGACAACCCCGACAAGCCGTGTGAAACGGGCTTTAGGGTTGAAGATGCTTAAACGGTCTCCGTCTAGGCGAATGTCTACGATAGGAGCTTCTGGAGGAGCCGGGACGACTTCATTGTCACCCGGTGGCGGGATGAGTAGTGGCTCAGGACATATTAGCCCTGGAGCCGGATTCTTGACGGTCCCGCCTTCTCGTCCTAGAAGGCCATTAACTTCGGCGGAGATCATGAGGCAACAAATGAGGGTGACAGAACAGAGTGATAGCCGGCTTCGAAAAACCTTACTGAGAACGCTTGTTGGTCAAGTAAGTTGATCATTTGGTTGCTTCTTCTACAAGTTTTATGAAAAAAAAGTTGAAATGCCTTAACACTAACTTGAAAATTGGATTTTATCTTCAGACGGGTAGACGAGCAGAGACGATAATATTGCCGTTAGAGCTTCTCCGACACTTGAAAACATCAGAGTTCGGTGATGGACACGAGTACCAGCTTTGGCAACGAAGACAACTCAAAGTCCTTGAAGCCGGTCTTCTCCTTCACCCGTCAATTCCGCTAGACAAAACCAACAACTACGCAATGCGTTTAAGGGAAATAGTCAGACAAAGCGAGAACAAACCCATTGACACAAACAAAAACTCAGACACAATGAGAACACTCTGCAACGTAGTTGTATCTTTATCCTGGCGTAGCACTAATGGAAACCCGACCGATGTTTGCCATTGGGCTGATGGTTACCCTCTCAACATTCATCTTTATGTAGCATTATTGCAGTCGATATTCGATGTTAGGGACGAAACGTTGGTGCTCGATGAGATCGATGAGCTTCTAGAGCTAATGAAGAAAACTTGGTCAACACTAGGGATCACAAGACCGGTGCATAATCTATGTTTCACTTGGGTTTTGTTTCATCAATACGTCGTGACGTCACAAATGGAACCAGACTTGCTTGGCGCATCCCACGCTATGCTGGCTGAAGTTGCTAATGACGCTAAGAAACTTGACCGTGAAGCTCTCTATGTAAAACTATTGACCTCGACATTGGCCTCTATGCAAGGATGGACCGAGAAAAGGTATTTTATTTCTTGATAAAGTTACGTTTTTTAAATGTTTGAAATCTAACTGTGGTTGCGGTTATTTTAGGTTGTTGAGCTACCATGATTATTTCCAAAGAGGAAATGTGGGATTGATAGAGAATCTTCTCCCATTGGCATTATCATCGTCAAGAATATTAGGAGAGGATGTGACAATTTCTCAAGGGAAAGGACAAGAAAAAGGCGACGTTAAATTGATTGATTATTCAGGAGATCGTGTCGATTATTACATAAGAGCATCTATTAAAAATGCATTTTCTAAGGTATGTTAAACGTAGAAAACAAAATTTTACTTGTGGTTTTCTTTTAGTGGTGTTCTTTAAGGTTATGACATCTTTTTTTTTGTTACAGGTGATAGAGAATACAAAAGCAAAGATCGCAGCTACAGAGGAAGGAGAAGAAGCTGCTGCAACATTGTTGCAGCTAGCTAAGGAAACAGAGGAGTTAGCTTTAAGAGAACGTGAATGTTTCAGTCCGATACTCAAGAGATGGCACTCAGTTGCTGCTGGTGTTGCTTCAGTGTCGCTTCACCAATGCTATGGTTCGATATTGATGCAGTATTTGGCAGGAAGATCGTTTATCTCGAGAGATACTGTTGAGGTTTTGCAAACGGCAGGGAAGCTCGAGAAGGTATTGGTGCAGATGGTGGCTGAAGATTCAGAAGAATGTGATGATGGTGGAAAAGGGCTGGTTCGAGAGATGGTTCCATATGAAGTTGATTCGATTATATTGCGGCTTTTAAGACAATGGATCGAAGAAAAGCTAAAGAGGGTTCAAGAGTGTTTGTTTAGAGCAAAAGAAACTGAAGTAAGTTTTAGAGATTTTTACTTGCCATCCTAAAAACATTACTTTCATGTCTTTTGTAACTTACGTTGGGATGTTTGCATTCTTTCTTTGTAGACATGGAACCCGAAATCCAAATCGGAACCTTATGCACAATCTGCAGGAGAATTGATGAAGCTAGCGAAGGAAATAATCGATGAGTTTTTCGAGATCCCCATCGGGATTACAGAGGATTTGGTTCATGATCTTGCTGATGGATTGGAACAACTTTTCCAAGAATACACTACCTTTGTTGCATCTTGCGGTAAGCTTAAAATCAAATCTCGTCTTTTGAATTCACAAAACACACAGCAATAATCTAATTTTGATTCTCTTTAATTCTTGGTTTTGTCAGGATCGAGACAAAGTTACATTCCTACATTACCTCCTCTTACGAGATGCAACAGAGATTCAAGATTTATTAAACTATGGAAGAGAGCTACTCCGTGTACCGCCGGGGGAGAAGAATTTAGTCACATCGCACCAGCAAATTCTGATGGTCACCATCCACGACCGTCCACAAGCCGCGGCACTCAGCGTCTTTACATTCGTCTCAACACATTGCATTTCCTAAGCTCTCATATCCATTCACTGAACAAAACACTCTCTTTGAACCCGAGGGTACTTCCCGCAACCCGAAAACGTTACCGCCATCGAAACAACAATTCCTCTTCTTACTTCGATTTCACCTACGCGGGAATCGAATCCGCTTGCCAGCACGTTTCAGAAGTCGCGGCTTACCGACTGATTTTCCTCGACTCAAACTCTGTTTTCTACGAAAGTCTTTACATAGGAGAAGTCGCCAACTCGAGGATCAGACCAGCTTTACGGATCATGAAACAGAACTTAACATTAATGTCAGCGATTCTTGCGGATCGAGCTCAAGCACTAGCGATGAGGGAGGTAATGAAATCGTCTTTCGAAGTGTTCTTGATGGTCCTACTCGCTGGAGGCTATTCTCGAGTGTTTTACAGATCGGATCACAGTCTGATCGAAGAAGATTTCAAGAACTTGAAAAGGGTTTTCTGCACTTGTGGTGAAGGTTTGATACCAGAGGAAGTTGTGGACAGAGATGCAGAGATCGTGGAAGGAGTGATTCAGCTAATGAGTCAACCTACAGAACAACTTATGGAAGATTTTACCATCGTAACGTGCGAAACAAGCGGGATGGGCATGGTTGGATCAGGACAGAAGCTACCGATGCCTCCGACTACAGGACGGTGGAACCGGTCGGATCCGAACACGATCTTGAGGGTTCTTTGTCATAGAAACGATCGTGTTGCTAATCAGTTTCTTAAGAAATCGTTCCAATTGCCTAAAAGGAGGTGAGGCCTGGAAAAAGAGAATGGAAAAAAAAAAAGTCAACTGAAAAAACCAAAAATGTTTGTGCTGGTGATAGACGTGAACTTGATTCGTTGTGTAAAGAGCTTCAAAGTATGATTTTTTCGGCTGATTTGTAATAATTTTATTTTTTGTTTTCTTGTTTGGTACAGAGGTTGAAGAGTTAAGAGAGTTGTCTGTTATTCCTGATTAATATTTTTTTCATTTTTTTAATTAGATGTGTTCATAAACAGAAGTCTTAATGCTGTTTTTAGATTTTACGGGCCTTAAGCCCAATTTATGTGAAGCTCATATTTTTTTTTTGATGATATAAAGGAAGCAAAAATAAATTATCTGCCAAAACCCTATCCATTTTAAACCTCCATTGCCTTCGTTTTCTTCCTCAGTCGCCAACAATGGCCTTGCCTATCTCTGGCACGCGCCACCTCACGCGCTCCCTCCTGTCCAGTGTTAGCTTAGTGTCACCTCCTCAGATTCCTTCCTCTGTTCACTGCGGTGGATTTGGTTCCGGTAACGGTGCGGTTGGATCTCGGTTAGCTTACTCCACCCGGTTCGTCTCAATTCGATGCCGAGCTAACCGGTCAGGCTCCGCGTACTCGCCGCTTAACTCTGGCTCTAACTTCAGTGATCGGCCTCCGACTGAGATGGCGCCTTTGTTTCCGGGATGCGATTACGAGCACTGGCTCATTGTTATGGATAAACCTGGTGGCGAAGGTGCGACGAAGCAGCAGATGATTGATTGCTATATCCAAACCTTAGCCAAAGTCGTTGGAAGGTACATCTACAGATTGCATACGTTAAACGAGTTTTGTGACTGGAATCTTGGCAAGTGGATGAAAATCTAGGGCACATATTCTGATTGAATTACAAAAGCAGACAAGATTTCAGCTATGGAAATGTGTCTTTTCTTCATTCTCTGCTGATTTGGTGATGGGTTTGAACTAATTGGAGTCACTGGATAGTTTGCCTTTGTGTTTACTCTGTGTATGTGTTTTGTTTCGTTTTGGTAGTGAGGAAGAGGCAAAGAAGCGAATCTACAATGTTTCCTGCGAGAGATATTTAGGGTTTGGGTGTGAGATTGATGAAGAGACATCGACTAAGCTTGAAGGTCTTTACTTACACTTCTCTCTTATGTTAGCTAGTGTTATCTGATATAATAAAGACTATTCTTATGTGTTGCTTTGTTTACGACAGGTTTGCCCGGCGTTCTGTTTGTGCTTCCAGATTCCTATGTGGATCCTGAAAACAAAGATTATGGAGGTAATTGTTGCGCCTCTTATTCAATTATATTGGCTTTGGTATGGTTTCAGTTCTATCCTAATTTATGCTTTATTTCCCAACATGAAATCTTTGCTAGTCAGCTAGTGCCATTGACATTGCAACTTCTGAGTCTCAGTGCGTTTGTCTCTCTGGAAACATGAAAGAAATGTTTTGATTAGTCCATCTTGGCAAAGCTAATGAGGCTTTTGGCTATGATTAGCTTTGAATGCTAATGGACTGACATAAACTATTTTCTCTTAGCTAATATGTGCAGATAGTTTATAATATATCTAACTGCAAGCTGGTTTAGAAAGAAACATATATTGCTGCAACAGTCTTGAGTGCTTATCTGGTGAATCATGAATACAATATTTGATTATCAGTCCATCTTGGCAAGGCTAATGAGTCTTTGAGCTATGATTAGCTTTGAATGCTAATGGACTGACATCAAAATACTTTCTCTTAGCCGTGTTTTGTAGATAGGTAATATTATATCTAACTGCAGGCCGGTTGAGATGAAACATATAGTGCAACCCTTGTGTGCTTCATTCTTCAATTAGTTCATCTTAATGAAGTTAAGGAGTCTTTTGAGTGTTGGTTAGTTTTGATTGCTGATGGATTGTCATCAAATTTTCTCTTGGCCCGGTGTGTGCACCGGAGTATGACTACATGTCTTAAGTGCAGACTGGTCGAGATGAAAAGATATGTAGCCACTAATAGTGTCTCTCTTCTTAACCATGAAGCATATAGCTTAAAGTCCATCTTGGCAAAGTAGACGAGTCTTTTTTTGGCAATGATTAGCTTTGAATGCTAATGGACTCACAACCAGATTCTCTCGTTTCTTGTTCTGTGCGCTTCATATCTGAGAAGCATAGGCTCAATTATGAGAAATACATCAACTTTTTTTACATTTCTCGAAATAAACCTCAATTGTTTGTTACATTCACAGTGATCTTGTAATTCCTGATTTTGTATCTTCTTAATCGTTGTTGTTGACTTGCAGCCGAGCTGTTTGTTAACGGAGAGATAGTCCAACGATCACCAGAGAGGCAGAGGCGAGTTGAACCGCAGCCACAGAGAGCGCAAGATAGACCAAGATACAATGACAGAACTCGCTACTCTCGCCGCAGAGAAAACACACGTTAACCTCCAAGTGAAGAAGATTATACGTACACCGTATCAAATCAAAGGAAAGCTAGTATGATAGTGATGATAAAGGTGATGATGATGAATGTTGTTGCTGCGACTGCCCGGCTAAGTCCTTGTTCCAATCCGTTGCAGTTAATCGACCAACTTTGGATATTGTTGAGATGCTAAGTTTTGATTATATGTAACATTTTTATATAATAATGTAAATTGAGGTTCCCTTATTGTTGTTTTAGAGAAGACATCGGATATTTAGGCATTAAAATCGTTTTCCTTTCTCGAGCAACTAATGTATTTTTTTTTTGAATTCGTACCCATTTCTGCGGCAAATGATGATTATATTATTATTATCAGTCAGTAATTTTCTAGAATATTGAATGAGGCGATTACTGTTTTGTCATTCTGTGGAAAACACTTTGGGTTATAAAGAAACGATAAAAATAAAATAAAAGTTCTAAGAAAGAGAGAAGTTGATTTTAAAAAATCCAGCGGACAAAATCTGCTGGCGAGGTTTTTTCTTTCTTTCTAATCTATCGCTCCCGAAAAAGTTGACGAAACTCTCCACCGGAGGCGCTAGTTTTCGCCGTCGGCAAGGCTGTTTCATTTGCCGGAGGTGCGACACTTCTCCGCCGCTTTTTTTCTATTGTTTTTTTTCCGTCTCTCATTTCAAGGTTGTTTGTGCCTTCTCTTTCGGTATATACAGTTGGATTGGTCGCGAATCGCGAGAGAATCACGATTACTTCGTCATTTTGACATATCATTGCGGATAACTTGCTAGTAATTGAATGTCTGAGGGGTTAGTTGGCGTGAAAGTGGGTTTTGGAGTTTTTTCTTCTCTGCGCCGTCTGGTTCTTTAGGTCGTGTATTGCTTAATGCGATTAAATTCAATTTGATCATTAGTTGTAATTTATTCGCTCACCTTGAAGTTTCCAGTTAACCAAAACAGGACCTTTAAACACGCAAGGGGTCTTTCGAGGCCCTACTATAGTTCCATGTACAAACAAAAGGGTTTTGGTTAAACTTGTTACCACTGGTTGGGAACTTGAGGATCTATGAACTAATATAAAATGTTGGAATAGTATTGTGATAGCACATTGATCGGTTGCTGTTACTGTGTTTTTTTTAGGTCCATCTCTTTAGTAATTTTGATGTTCTGGTTATTTATGTTGCGAGAGATGAGGGAAGAGCTTTACATGACTAGGGATATTGGAAATTGTTAAACAAATTCATTAATCCAGTTATGCATTGGTGTATGTTCTATGTTCTCTGTCTTTTCGTTTATGATATATGTCTTCTGATGATTGTGCTTTCTGTTTATCTCCAAGGATAAAATAAACTCCTTGAGTGAGCAGGATGAACGAAGTTAGTAATCAAGAGGAAAATCCTGATGGACATGAAAAGCTTGTAAATGAAGGATCTGCTGCTCGAACAAGACCTACAAGCGTTGAGGAGATTATGCTAAGGAGGAAGAGGAAAGAGTCTTCGGAAAATGTGAAGGAGGAATCTGTTGCAGCAGCTCAGTTACTGGGTAACGATCTTGTTGAGAAGGCGTCTGACTATCAGGAGTCCAAGAAAGTGGGTCGTGAAGAGCGAGTTAAGAACAGTTCAAGAAAGAAAGAAGACATTACTTCTAGTTCTAGGGAAGAAAGACTAGAAAAACCGATGAAAGAGGTGGGAGCATCTCAGTTAATCAGTAACGATCTTGTTGAGAAGGTTCCTGGCTATCGTGTGCCTGAAAAAGGGTATGACAGATCCAAGAAACTGAGGTGTGAAGAACGCGTTAAGGACATTTCAAGAGAGAAAGAAGACGCCATTTCTAGTTCTAGAGAAGAAAGACTAGATAAAGAGGACCCTATTGGAGCAGCTCAGTTACTGAGTAACGATCTCGTTGAGAAGGTTTCTGATGATCATGCGTCTGAAAAAGAGCATGAAAGATCCAAGAAAGTGACTCGTGAAGAACGTGTTAAGGACAGCTCAAGAAAGAAGGATGCCACTTCGAGTTCTAGGGAGGAAAGATTAGATAAACCAATGAAAGAGGACCCTGTTGGAGCAACTCAGTTACTGGGTAACAATCTTGTTGAGAAGGTTTCTGACTATCATGCGTCTAAAAAAGAGCATGAACGATTCAAGAAAGTGAGTCGTGAAGAACGTGTTAAGGACAGCTCAAGAAAGAAAGAAGACGATACTTCTGGTTCTAGGGAAGAAAGACTAGATAAATCAATGAAAGAGGACACTGGTGGAGCAGCACATAACAATCTTTTTGAGAAGATTTCTAACTATCATGCGTCTAAAAAGGAGCATGATAGATTTAAGAAAGTTGGGCGTGAAGAACGCGTTAGGGACAGTTTAAGAAAGAAAGAAGACGCCATTTCTCGTTCTAGAGAAGAAAAATCGTTGAAAGAGGATCCCGTGGGAGCAGCTCAATTACTGGGTAACCACTTTGTTGAGAAGGTTTCTGACTATTATGATTCTGAAAAAGGGTATAATAGATCCGAGAAACTGAGGCGTGAAGAGCATGTTAAGGACAGGTCAAGAAGGAAGATAGAGGCCATTTCTAGTTCTAGAGAAGAAAAACTAGATAAACCAAGAAAAGAGGAGGAGCCTGCTGCAAAGAGAAAACGGAAGGCAGAAGGAGATGGTTCTACAGCTGAAACAAAATTAGTGGAAGAACATATTAAGGAAAGACGACTAAAGAAGGAAGAAACTAATTCTAGTTGTAGGGAGGAAAGATTAGATAAAAAGATGAAGAAGGAAGACCTTGCTGCAAGCAGAAAAATAAGGGTTGAAGGAGAATTCCCTACAACTGAAATGAAAACAATGACAGATAGAGAAGAGCGTAGTGTGGATACCAAAATGAATGCAAAAGGAGAAAGTCCTGCTTCAAAGACAACTGAAAAGCAGATTTATCCTCAGGAAACAGGCCGCGAACAAGCAAGTAGTAGGAATCGTCTTAGAAGTCTAGTGGTGGTAGACACACCTCAAGATGAAAATAGTATGAAACCTGACAGTGGAAACAAGAGAAAGAATCAAAATGGAGATCATGTGAAGAATAGGGAGAGAAATGTGTCAAAGAGGCATGATCCGGGAAAACTGCAAAGTGTTGAAGTTTCAGAGCGATTGGAGAAAAGGGAACATCCGAAATCGGATAAACGTGACGTGAGAGAGAAAAGGAGGAGGTCAAGAAGTCGAGATCATGTGCAGGATAGACACAAAAGGTCATCCCCCTTACGAAAGACTGAAAAGGCTACATTGCGTCATAAAAGAGACCATGAGGAGCGCTCGGAAAATACTGTTAAGGATAGGTCAGGAAAACATCATTTTACTGATAATGATAACAAAGTGGCAAGCACAGTAAATAACAAGTCTAGACGGTATAGTGCTTCCAAAAGTGAACTTGGTGGATACTCACCACGGAAAAGAAGGGAGGAGGCCTCTGCCAAGGGTGCTTCTCCACCTATTCTTTCTTCAGAAAAAAATAGTGCTAAATGGGATCTTACACCTACTGTAACTGCTGGCATGTTCTCGGGCTCAGGTTTTTCTGGTCTCCAAGCAGCAACTCAGACGGCATATCCTACCATGAGCGAGGCTTCCTTGACGCTTTTGAAGCCACTTATAGAGGCATCTTTTAGGACGCCACCCGCAAGGCAGACCACTTCAGTTGATTCTGTTCAACTGACAGAATCCACCAGGCGTATGAGGAGACTTTATGCAGAAAATGTGCCAGATTCGGCCTCTGAGAAGTCTCTGATTGAATGCTTTAATAGCTATATGCTATCTTCAGGCTTTAATCACATAAAAGGAAGCGAACCATGTATAAGCTGTATTGTAGGTTTCTGGACTATGAATTCCGTATTCATATCACTCTCGTTATGTATGTTTGTGGAAAATACCTGATGGTAATTTTTCCTTTATTGCAGATAAACAAGGAAAAAGGTCAGGCGCTAGTAGAGTTCCTTACACCACAGGATGCTTCTGCTGCACTCTCCATGAATGGCTGCTCCTTTGCGGGTTCAAATCTCAAAATTCGACGCCCTAAAGACTATGTTGAGACAACAGTAAGAATTACAATCTCGACATCCTCTTTCTCTAGAACTCTTGCCATCTGCTCAACATGTTTAACTTTTAACAGTCATCTGATTAATTGCAAGCTAGCTCAAATATCTGGATATAATTCTTTGCTGCCATCAGTAAGATTCAATGGTTATGTTTCCACTTTCAGTACAGTTGAGTTGACAACATACTACCGAGACCCATGTGGCTTTTTTTAATGATTTAAGCTTGAATGCAATTTGGCATTCAATTATTTGTGATGTATGACTGTTGTCCGGTGCAAGTTTATGTTACATTATTCACGAGTAGTGAGCATCAGTCCTCTTTTGATCCAGATAGAGATTCAAAGTAGACAGACATATCAGACTTCTGGAACTTAGTAAAACATCTGGATCCATATTTTAGAGTATGCATGGTGTTGTCATTCCACGTTCTCGTGTAGTGATACTTTTTTCTGTTGTAGCATCTTGATTGACTATGTGTGCCTTCTGTAATTAGAGAAATAAGAGTCTTCTTTATTTTCATGGATTCATGTATGATTCAGTCTCAGATTCTGAACTTGTGCCACTGCTTAAGGGACCAAACATATACTCATGGCACTGTCTTTGAAGGCAATCTCGATGGAAGCATCGTGCCACTAGTTTATAAACTATGTATTGCTACTTGAGAGTTGAATGAATGCAAGGCAGTTGATAAACCACATCTGTTGATCTTACAACTGTAGGCTGATTTGGTGGGAAACAAATGGTTTGGATTAGTTCAGCAAGGTTACATTCTAGCGATTTTTCCCAAGGGTGCCCTTTGACTCTGAGAATAGAAATCTGGACGTCTTTAATTTAAATTATATCAAGGTTATAGGAAGTGAATAGGTGACACTGAGAATTACTGTAGTTTATGGATTCATGCTCTTGAAATAATATGTTTTCAAGCCACATGTGCAATCGTATTCTGACTGTCGTGTGTTGGAATCTCTTAAATAGGGTGTTTATGTTGGGTATGTCATTATTCACATTCAGGAGGCTGATGAAGCTGCCTGCTAAATAAGAAGACTCCCAGGTGTAGTGACGAGTTTATTGTGTTTCAAGTTTCATTGCATTTTTCTTCTCTTTTGGGTTTGGGAATTTATAAAGATTATCGTTGTGGTTCCTGTGTGAATTTTGGTTTACCATTCTTGTGTTCTTTGTTCCTTTTGTTTAATTGTTTTTGTATCATACGATACCATATCAATCTTCTTTATCTTTGTTCTTTTCTGAACTGAATGTTGATGTAGGAATACTCATATAACTTGCATAGGCAGTAAAGACCTGCCTAGGATACTCTTTTTTCTTTTATTTCTTTTATCTGTTTGGGTATTTCTGCTTTTCATTCCTTAGCAGGATCAGATTCTTTGTATTGATTGATATCTCTATGCTTTTGTGATATAGCTCCTGAGAATTATATTTATGCCCTAAACTTATACCATCTTCTCTTGAATGGATCCTCGTTCCATTGCTTGTAATCAACTTTTTTTATAAGTGCTGAAAGATTTGTAGAATTTATCCTCGCCTATAGCTATTATTAATGAGATTTGGAGCCCTAACAAGGTGGAACAACCCCTTTCTTTAGTCTATGCGACCAAGGATTTTTCGTCTTTGTTCTTGTTTGATCAGTTCTTTCTGCGATTCTCAGTTGAGTAGCTGTAGGAAAATCTTTGGAAACTGACTGATTATCAAGGCTGTGGACACTGTCCTTCTACTTGGCCTTGTAAACTAGTACCGTGGTTTTTGCTATGATTTCTGAGCTATGTTATGGTTACTATCCATGAAGCAGGTTTTCAGACGGTTGCTATTTTCATGCAGAGCGGTGAATTGGAGAAAAAAGGAGCCAGCCACAAATGCATTAAGTGACAATGTGGAGGACTCATCGAACAAGGTAGAAATTGATGCCCTAAATTTGCTTCTTTTGACAATACGTAAAACGTTTTATATTGACTAGGAGTGTAGAATATATTTTAAATATCTCTAAACATTCTTTTATAAAGTAACTGTATAGGTCAGTGACCCATGGTTTATACTTCATATCAAATCTTAAGTTTGTGCGCATAGTTTCCATACCACGGAAACTCGTTCTCTAGAGATCAAAACATTTGCATATTTAAATTTGAATTGGTCCTGTCCATTCATGATGTGGGGCATATCGTGGAATTTTACAGCACGTTTTTCATGCTGACAGCTTTTATACTCTTTCCTATTTAATTCGTTTGTAGTAGTTTAAAATGAAGATATTTAATTTTGTGAGACTTAAGATTATATCAACTTTCTTGTTAACTTTGGCTGGTATGATTGAAAGCTTGTTCTTATTGGTTCAACCTGGAAAGCCAAATGTCAGACCACCTTACTAAAATCTTAAACTGAAAAACACACTGAAAATAGAATTGAAATTCTCTCTGCATCTTTATGGTTGATAATGTTGAAAGGTAATCTGTTTTTGGATTTGCTATTGCTTGCTATTAACCGTATTTTTTTCTGTCAAGCTTGCTGTTGATTCTAATGTATCTGTTGCAGATCTTTATTGGTGGATTTCCGAAAGCAATTTCATCTGAAATGGTATGCCGAGCTGTAATCCTTTGGACACTTTTGATACGTTCAATCTCCTGTTGGTCTCGGTTCTCCTTATATTACAATTATAAAATGTTTCAAATTCAAGGATTGTCTGATCCCTCTTTCCTGCTTTTTCAGCTAATGGAGATTGTCAGCGTCTTTGGACCTTTGAAAGCATACCGGTTTGTGATCAACAATGATATCAATCAGCGATGCGCTTTCCTAGAGGTTAGAAGATGCTTTATCTTGGCTTTCTCTGTGGCCAATATTTACGATCACTCTATATGTGCCCCGAAGTTCAACTCAGATACCTCATCATATTCGCCTAGCTTGATATAGTTATTGTGATTGTTTCGTATTGATGTGCTCATTTTCTGGTTAGAGTTAGATAATGTTCTTTTTTTCCTTGAAGTTGTAGACATAATGGTGAATGTGACTGTAGTTCAAAATATCCGCATATGTATTAACTCTTGTTACAATTCTATACCTCAGTACACTGATGGATCTGTTGCCGTCAAAGCTTGTGCTGGCCTTAATGGTATGAAGTTAGGTGGCAGTGTAATAACTGCCGTTTGTGCACTTCCTGATGCATCATCTGTATCGGTAATTCAATGACCCAACTTTGCTTTTGTTAGTTGATGTTCTGTTTGTATGGGTGACATAGATCAGAAATTCCTTTAGTTACTTGTGAGAGTGGTGTGGTATATAATACGTGTTGCAGGTGAACGAGAATCCACCGTTCTATGGGATACCTGAGCATGCGAAACCACTTCTTGGCAAGCCGAAGCATATTCTAAAGCTTAAAAATGTGGTAAGGAGAATAGGGTTATCTTTTTTCTTGTGAATATTACCCATATAAACTTTGTGAGGATATATTAAGACTCCATTCTTTCTTATTGGACAGGTTGACCCAGAAGATCTACATTCGCTCTCCGAACCAGAAGTGAAAGAAATTCTGGAGGATGTACGGTTAGAATGTGCCAGGTTAAGCTCTGAGATTATTCTTCCCATGAGTTCATTGAGATTTTAAAAAGCTTGTCGATTAAGAAATTAGACCTCTGCATCTTGTTGTGATGCAGGTTTGGGGCTATTAAGTCGATAAACATCGTGGAACACGAGTGCAAATATGTTAGTGGTTCCAAAACAGATGCACTGTTAAACGCAAAGTCTGAAAAAATGAATGTGTCAGTGATTCAGGAGACAGACGAGGGATCCAAGAAAGCAGAGGATATTGCAGACAATGTAGACCTTGGAGAGGTCCTCAGGCCAGACAGTTCGACGGATGAAGACAAGTTATGTGAACCGTGCTCAGATACGGCCGTTGAGAAAAACACTCAAGTAAATGAAGACCATGACTCCACTGAACCAGACAATTGTGAAAAGATTGTTGGGGAAAGTGCACAGGACGAGGCAGTAATTCCGAAAGAAGAAATAGGATCAGCTTGTGCACAGGACGAGGCAGAGATTCCGCAAGAAGAAGTAGGATCAGCTCGTGCACAGGACAGAGCAGAAATCCCGCAAGAAGAAGTAGGATCAGCTCGTGCGCAGGATAGAGCAGAAATCCTGCAAGAAGAAGTAGGATCAACTCGTGCACAGGACAAGGCAGAGATTTCGCAAGAAGAAGTAGGACCAGCTCGTGCTGTGAAGACAAGATGGGATACTGGCGACAAGATAGCGGAAGAGCAAGACCCCAAGGATGTGTTTGAGCCGGGCTGTATCTTCATTGAGTACGGAAGAGCAGAAGCCACACGTGATGCAGCACATTCGCTGCATGGACGGCTCTACCAAAACCGGATGGTGAAAGCGGAATACGTTTCTAAAGAGATTTACAAAATCAGGTTCCCAAGTGGGTAAATAATCCTGATCCACCTTCCACAAAGAGTTCCTAGTCTCTGATTCTTTTTATTTTGACCACATACATACCGTTTCAAACCAGGTTCAGAGATACATAGCATCTAGAATTTAAAAACCTTTGAAGAATCCCGTTGTAATCGTTGGGATTGATCAGGTTGGATGTTCATCACCACCTGCGTCTCGTTACTTTTGTGTATTCCAGAATCTAAGAAGTGAAAGTTGAAACCGTACTTTTTGTTTTGTCCCGGTTCTTGGTTTTGTTTAAACCGGCTTGTTGCACTCGGAACTGAGATTGGCTATCGGGTTATCATTAACATGACCTTCTGGATGAGAAAGAGGATTTCTTTCCTCATTCTACAAAATAAATGAAATGAAGAACCCAATCTTCTTTCTTTATCCAAATCCTCTCGAAGCTGTAACAAGAACCAAAAAATGACAACAATGGCGACGCAAGGGGCTTGGCTACGAATGAGCTCATCAGCGAAGTCCGTAGCTAAGTCGACTGTGACTTCAACGGAGCTCGGATTTCTCACCTCGCAGCTCAGTGGCTTAAGAATCTCGCATGGTCCTCCCAGTGACGTCATCAACCGTATCTCCGTTCCTTCCTTTCCCGGTCTTCAGCCAATTGTCGCCCGTAATTCTCCTTTTTCCCTCATTCGTTATGTTTATGTTCATCCCAATTTCGAATGTTTTTTGGGTAAATTTCGAATATTTTCTGGGTAAAGCTTGTGTTGGATTGTGAGCAAGTGTGTCTAATATTTGTTTTGCCTTGAATTTTTTGATGCTATGTCAAATGCCTCAAACTAGATGATTTTTGAATGCAGAAAGGAGTTTAAAATATGTTTATCCTTTGAGTTTTCCTTGAAATTTGCTTCGTCTTCATCATGAAACAGTCTCTTTAAATATACTGAAAAACATTGGGCCCTTTTTTTGTCTTGAAACTGTTTTTGTATTTGATTTTTTCAGGGAGAATCTGTCCTTTTACTGGGAAGAAAGCAAACAGAGCTAACAAAGTTTCCTTCTCTAACCACAAGACCAAGAAGTTGCAATTCGTCAACTTACAGTACAAAAAGGTTTGGTGGGAAGCTGGGAAACGTTTTGTCAAACTTCGTTTATCGACCAAGGCCTTGAAGACCATTGAGAAGAACGGACTCGATGCTGTTGCCAAGAAAGCTGGCATTGATCTTCGCAAGAAATAGAAAAATCTAGTAGATGGTGATGATTGATCACACAGTTTATATGCATTTTCTTCCTGCTCTTTCCTTTCTTAATACATTTCCTTCTAGATTCGGTAAGTATCAATGGAACTTCTGAGTTGAAATCAGAAACTGTTTTTCGTGTGTGCCAGTTTTTGTTTCCCTTCTTGAGCGGTCAAGAAAAGACTCTTTAAGAGAAACGAAAACAAACTCTCACACGCAGATGGCTGAAAAATACATTTCATGTTTTCGTTTCTGTATCTCAGATAATATCGTTACAGGTATCAACTGAACTCTCGGGTTTTCCTTTGGATGATTTCTTCATCGATGCTTCTCCTCCTATTGATCCTTTCAGTTTCCTCGGTCGCGATGTAGCCTTCCTTGGAGGAGCTGAACCATCAGGAATATGATTAGAAGAAGCTTCCTTGTCTGGAACGGAGATACCACCACGCCTTCTACGGACTGAAGGTTCTTGATCATTTGATGAATCCATTGACCCGTGTGTGCTTCGGTTATGTCTTGACTGCTTCGCTGGTTCATCTGATGATGCAGCATTTCCGTTGCTTCTTCTCGGGGGAGACCCGTTCGGGCTTGGACTAGCTGCTGGCCCCGGTTTACGCCTTGTTTTCTGTTTCGGTTTCTCGTTGGTGCTAGCAGGAAGTAACTCTTTTAGCCCGGCTCCTCGTTGGTTCATCGCTGTTGACATAAACACGTCAATTCCTCCAAACTTTTCCATCAAGACTAACACTTTAAGGTAAACAAACAAACACACACACACACAAAAAAAGCTAAACCTTGAGGGTTGTATTTGTTAGAATTTCCTCTGGAAACGACTTGACCTTTCTCATGTTCTTGAGGTTTGAAGTCATTCATCTGCGGTTATTTCCCCAAAATGGCAACGCGGATGATGAGTATAAATACGTATGGATATGTACAAAAATACCGTATAAATGAATACAAAAATGTATGATCGTACCCAGCTTGGCGTATTGGTGGCTGGACCATCGGAGCCGATGTGGGCAACATGCTTTACATCGGTCGGAAATCCAATCTGCATTTCCTGTTCTTTCTCTTCGTCTGCAATAATAGAACGATTACATGACTTATGATGCAAGCAGGACAAAAACAGAGATGTCGCCATTTTTGTGGAAGAAAAAATCGACAAGACTCACCAAAAATCTGAGTAATGTAACGAAGGCCCTTAAGAAGGCCTTTCATCGTCGTCGCCATTGATCGGTTAGAGTTTTAACCTTTTCGTTCAAGATTTAACGATCGTTACAGCTCTGTAACTCCCGTAAATCTAAACTTGCAGGAAAAACAAACGAAGAAACAAATCAGCAAAATGTCGCAATGCACAAGCAAAAAGATAGAGAAAATAACAAGATCTGAAAGACTAAAAACCTTGAACGCATGGATTCTCTCTTGACAAGAAAAAATGTTGAAAACTTTTCTGAAGAAGAGAGAGAAAGAGAGAGAGAGAGAAGGATCGAGAGATCCCTGAGAAGTTATTGGTTGAAATCAACCAAGAGAAGAAGAGGGAGAGCACTAAGTTTTTTGTTTTTTTACCATAGAAAAAATTATTTTTTTTTTCGTTTTCTTTGAAAGCTGTAATTTACAGATAATAAGTAGTTTTATATTTAGATTGTTGATGATAATGGAGGCATCGTAGAGTTAATCAAACCCTCCATGGGAAACAACTTGTCCAGAGGATTTTGCGGGTCGTAATGAAGCAGACAAAAGACCAAACCAAAACATATATACTATTATTCTACAACTACTAATAAACATACATCATATCAAAACATGTATTTGACTTTTTTTTCTACGTGCGAAATCTAAGATTGTAATGGAGATCTTATTTTAGATACGTAAGTACATATACCATAAAATTTCTATGATTATAAACTTTTTTGTAAGGAAACTTTCAAATATTTTTGTTTGATGAGTAAAATAACTTTTTTTGTATTTTTGCACGTCTCTCAAATAAAAGATTGATGGTTGATTAAGGCTTGGTTAGTCATAGTACAATTACATGTCCCGAGATTAAGTTCAGATATAAGATTTGAATTGTATTGTCATTTGGGTAAAAAAAACATTGATCTGTAGTTTAGGTATTAAAAAGTACGATCACGATTATTTGGGTTAAAATAGGCATGTTTTTTAACTGTGTAACTCCCGTAAATCTTAACTTGCAGGAAAAGCAAACGCAGAAACAAACAAAAAGAAGAAGAGTATAAGCTATCTGTTTAAATCATGTAGCCTTTGGAAATACTTGAAACATTTCTTAGGAATAAAAATAAAAGATTGACAAGAATTATATAAGAAACACTAACGAGAAGAGTTGATAAGATTGATTCGTAGTTATAAACTTATAATATAAAGTGAACAGCATTCAAATAAAAATCGACACATTATTCGGTTTCTTTAGAGGGTCTAAAAGTTTTTGAATCCGAAGGATAAAGTTAAAACGGACAAAGTTTCCGGCAAAGCAGATTCAATACCGGCGATAACCATAACCGTATGATTGCTCAAGAAGCTTTCATGTCGTCCATGCCAACGCTAGTCTACACGTAAAAAAATAATAACAAAAGAATCAAAGCTAGTGATGAAATCTGAAGAAACTGTGATGAATTTTAAGTTTATAGAGTCTTTCTTTACCAGAAACTTGTGATTATCTTGAAGAAACGGACCAAACTCAGAGCAAAACCTTTCCATGTCGGCGTAGATGTCACCAGAACCAGATATGACATCCATGAATTTCTTCCTGTCAGGAGCAAGCTTTAAAGCCATCTGATACAAAAGGTTTACCACTTATCAGGATATCAAAATATGATCCGTTGCAGAAGACGCGGGTCTAACAGTGAAAAAGATAAAGGCGCAAGTAAGTACATACAGAGAAGCTAGAGCTGGCGAGCCATCCGTGCCATTTCTTGAGTGTTTTTTGGTATGAGTCACCACAAGCTTGTGACATTGACCAGTCTTGATGTGCTACCAAGTTGCGGAACAGCTCCACTAAGAAATCCATTGCTCTGAAATCAATCATAAGTGATATATACATGTTTCTAAGAAATAGCTCTCTTTGAAATAAAGGTGTGTATTGTTTTACATGCCGATAACATTTACCTGGTTAACCAGAGAAGACCGTTGGTACAACTGGACGATCCTTTTGCTGTCTTAGACTCAATTTCAACTTGAACAAAGGTGTACAAGTACTTGAACTTGTCGGGATCAGACAAATAGTTCTTCTCCAACCTCTAGACAAGGGACGGACCAATAAAAGTTTTATTGTAGGACAACAATCCAACGCACAAAGGTCATGCAAGTACAGTACATTTTCGCTACACTATTCTCTTACACATTACTATGTAAGAGGAGCAAGAACAGAGTCAGGCAATGCACTTTATCAGTGGTTTGTACTGTGAATGCTAAAAGTGGATTTGTGCTCTTCGATTATCAAATCATGGAATCTACAAGAGAATCTTTACCGATATGTTGCCACCAATGTCAGACTTCACGAGAGTCATAGCGGCTCCAAACTTATCTGGAACAGAAAAACAGAAACCAAAGAAGATGAAGTCATGAAACACGAAACACAAGATTCATAATTATAAGGATGGGTCTGGTTATTTCATAAGAACAGTGAACAATCACAAGATAGACATTAGATAATAGTTTTGAAGAACAATGAACAATCACAAAAAAGGTCAAAACTTCACTCAAAAGTATTTAGACAGACGAAGAAATAAAATAAATTTTTTATCCTTTTGTTACCTATAACAGGCAAGATCGTCTTGCATAGGTCTAGAAATGGTTTAGTAAGCATCTCTCCGTGTTCGGACTTGACATGCTTCATTCCTTCCAAACAAGGCGTAAACACAGTCCCTTCCATTTTTCAACTTTTGACTGAACTGAAAAGGAGTACAGACGCAAGTATAAGAGGAAAACTCAGTATTACATTTTCGCTGTCGAGAGACAAACATATCAATGTTACACAATGAACAATGGATGATCCAGTGACTACTATATCTTCCTCAAAGTTAACAATGAAGACAATCAACATTATAGAAGACCCAAAAACCCAAAACTCATAAACAATTCAGTGGAGGATTTGAAACTAATTTCAGCAACAACATAAACAAGACAGAAAAAAAACATTGACTCGAACAAGGAGAAAGATATGCAAAATGACAAAAGGGTATGAATTGATTTGACCATTTTATGTAAATCACTTGTAAGAAATAGTCAAATCCATACGTAAAATTGAAACAGCTAACAATCTCAATACATGCACAGATACAGAACTGTTCAAAGCAGCTCCATTACAGTGGAAACTCAGACCGAGATTGAGACCCACATCATAAAAACGGCGAACTTAATCAATTGGATCGAGAAATAGATCTAAATTTAGTGAAACAAATCAACCCGATCCATTGATCAAACATAGCATCACACCAGCGTGAAGATACACAAAAAAGCAAAAACTGTTCGAGATCTATAGATGGTGCTACCAATTCAATAGACGAGAAAGAAGAATCTGAGGCCGATCTGTGACGGAGAAGGAGAAAAAAATCGTACCTTTGGCCTGAGAATCAAAAAAGTTGGGGTCAGATTCTGATAGTGAGAGAGATTGATCTTCGCTCTATGGAGTTAGAAATTTCTCTTGTTGTTGTTCTCTTTAAACGGCTCTTGTTTTTCAGACATTAAAAAAGTCAAATAATTATGTTATATGCACAAACATTTCTGAAGTTTCTGATAATAGCCCTACCATTTATTTATTTGTCAATTAAACCCAATATCATAGTTGAAGAAGAAAACGGCCAGTTTCATTGCATTTGGAACCAAATTTTTTATTTATTAACGATTGATGTCAATGACTCTCTTCTGGCTGGTCGGGATGGCACCCAATTTTGTAAAAAGACTTGGCTCTAGTCATTATACTCTTCTTTAAAGTTGAAGCAAACTCGGATTTACCTTTGGGATGCTGCATCTTTTCATCTGAATTCAAATATATGAAGGACTATTGCACATATTGATATGTTTTTGTTGTCTTACAATATGTTTGAAGTATGTTTTGCATTTCCCTTAAAATTTAGATAATACTAGATTTTCCAAAATTGGTAGTAGACTGACAAGAAGTATTGAAGACTCCGGACACTAAAATAAATCCCTAATCCTTAACTTTTTCAATTGAATTTTTTACCAATTCTCTTGTGAGAATCAGAGAACTTACTAACTTAAAACATCTAATCATGGTTTTGAATCAAAAGCATGACACTTACAATGGGAAGTATAAGAGAGCTTTTACAACAGGGCTTAACAGGCCGAGTGAGTAAAACTATAAGCAACTAGAATATCATTCTTCCAATTTAATTTACTGCATGCATAATCTACCGTAACTAAATACAACAGAATGTTTCGTAAAATTTATATACAACCCAAGTATTAATTAACCTAACTTAAAAACAATAATGTTATATATACAACAAGAACATGCAAAGTAAAAAAAACTATAATCTTTATAAGAAAAGAAGTCGATATCATGAATTTCGTTGACGACAAATCCACATTGTATTATTTTGGACATGACCTTTACCTTCTCCTCACGCAACAGGCATTGTTCAAGTCTCCACTATCTCTCTTTGGCCCCCACATTTTAATGCCAAAACTAACTCATTTGGTGTTCTATTCTCCATACTCTAATATTAATACTTGTACACTAAATACAATATCATATTATTCAACTATATTAACCGTATTTCATCAGTGATTACAAAACAAAACCAAACTACATCCAAGATTGTTTGTCATAATTGCTTCTTTCTATTCATTCTTGTATACTATATGTTTCGATTTTTTCATTCATAGTCTTTGAGTTATGTTAGAGAGCAATATCGTCGTTTGTGAGATGTGTACGGACGAGTGTGTGAGACAAAAAGAAGTTAATAGAGAGGAGATCTCTTGTGGGACAATGCAATTAAAGGACGGTAATCTCCATCGCTTTAGAAGCAACTAAAAAGCTCTCTTGACTTTTCAATTCTCCATGCGATTACGCATTTACCTATAATAATAAGTTGCATCTTTTACTTGTTTTAGCTTGTTACTTCTTCAACATTACTACTTTTGTTCTTTTAATTTATGGCAACTTGGCAACTATATTCAGCTTTTATAAGCTCCTCAATTACATCTATATTTTATTTTATTTTGCTCTTCGATGCATTCCCTAATTAAATCATTATAAATATGAATAGTTGCATTACAAAACTCGTCTGTGCCACTTCAAACTCAGTAAATAGTCGTAGTCTAAATCAGATAAGATAATCAATCAATGACAAAAAAATATAATATAACAATATGCCATATATAATATTATTCCGTCGAAATGGAAATACTTAGAGAAAAGACATGAATTCAATTTTGATCTCCTTTAAATTTATTGTAAATTTGTAGTATACATAGCCAACCGTTTTGGAATTTCTTTTCTTCCGTTTTACGTAAGAGCATTGATTCAATAATGTGTTGGTTTAAAAAGAAGAAATAACAAATTTTTAAAAAGAAAAAACTACCTCCATATTTAATGAAATGTGTTTGCAAAAACCTGCACACATATGTAATATTATTATCTGGATTAGGAAAAGATAATTGGACATTCCGAGTGGAGGAATCTGCAGGGCATTTGTTACTTTCATGGACCCCACAAAATCACATCTTCTTAAATTAGATTATCGAAACTTATTTTCATACGCATTCTACAAACCCATATACGAAATTTATAATCGTTAATTCTATAGATTTTATGTTATCTTCTCACGTGATTCCAAGTTATGGTATTGTGTGGAGACTAAATAAACCTGCAAAATATTAGGATTATGCACAAATTAATGAATTATGAATCTTAATGTTTAAAGACTGTGTGAATTATGTTCTGTATCGGAAGTTGGAAATATTTCGAGTAATATATAAATGGTTAAGATCAATCCATTCATTTATTGTAATTAATTTTGAGTTAAAAGTTTAGAAAGTCTAACATAGTATCAAAATCCGATCAATACATTTTTGTAATCCGACCCAAAAATGATACGTGCTTCCGGATCTGAAATTGATTAGTTTGTCGAGATTAATAGCTACAAAAACCATTATTTTTAGAATAATATTGAGATTAAATAAAAATTGATAGATTATAAATTTTAATCTTTAAAAAAGAGTACGTAAATAATGTTCTACAAATCTAAGAAAACTTAGTACAAATAAAAAGTCAGAATAAATGATTAAACCACTTCGTAAGGTATAATAACGTTCAAACCAGATATGTTAGTTGTTCGAGGGAATCTACAGAAGTTTAAGTTCCATATCAGATTAGAAAACTTGTTTCTTCTAATGAGATTAAGCTAAAAGATCGAGATGAGAAAGTATTTATAGAAAGTTCGTTTATGAGTTTGCTGTAAAGGGCCTTAATTTCCTAAAAGTCACCACATACTCGACGTACGATCTTTATCATGCATGGCATGAACATGAACATGATCTATGGTGGTTACTGGTTGCTAGAAGTATATATTTTCTTTAATTAAGAGTTGTCCTAAATTTTACCCTATTCATAGCACTAGTAATACCAAATTTTAATGTATCTCTAATGGTCAAACCAAATCTAAAGGATTTCAATCTATTATAATATTTATGTTGTTTATATAAAATACGTAATTATATAAAGCAATATGGTTGATCGTTGTGATCAATATATTTTTAGTGTAAAAGACCAAAAGTAAGAAATAATAATGGTACCAAAGTCATTTCATTACGACATGGCTTAGAATGTTAAAGTATTAGTAGGAGCGTAATACCATATTCATCCCTCAGCTATAAAATAAAACTCAACGTTCCCTCTCTATTTCAAGAATCTCTCTCAGCTCCAACCTCAAAAAAAAAAGTCCTTAATAAACGATGGAAAAGCGAAGCTTTATTAAGAACAGAGGACTGAGATTACCACCTGGTTTCCGATTTCACCCGACCGATGAGGAGCTAGTGGTTCAGTATTTACGTCGAAAAGTAACCGGTTTACCCTTACCAGCTTCTGTTATACCGGAAATTGATATATGTAGAGCCGATCCATGGGACTTACCAGGTATGTTACTGAAAATAGATATATCCATTTTGGGTTTTTGTTCATTCAGTTCAGATTTTTTTTGATGTGTATGATCCAGGTGATTGTGATTCAGAGAGGTATTTTTTTAGCACGAGGGAAGCTAAATACCCAAATGGAAACCGGTCGAACCGATCAACCGGTTCTGGTTATTGGAAAGCGACTGGAATCGATAAGCAAATCGGAAAGAAGCTTGTTGGGATGAAGAAAACTCTTGTTTTCTACAAAGGGAAACCACCAAACGGGACAAGAACCAATTGGGTTCTTCATGAATATCGTCTTTTTGATTCCAAACAAGAATCATACGTAAGATTCATAAACTCCGATCAAATGATTCGATTCTGTAGAAACTTTGCTCAAGGTTGTTTCTTTTTTGTTTGTTTTGTCCAAAAGAAGGGAGAGAACAAGAATTGGGTACTGTGCAGAGTGTTTTTGAAGAAGAGGAGCAATAATAAGAGGAGAGAAGATGAGAAAGAGAGCAAGGAAGAGAAAGAAAGTGACGACGACGACGCCAACAATAAGAGTACTTGTCCGATAATATTCTATGACTTTATGACAAAAGACGAGAAGAGAAAAAGATTCTGCGATTTGAATTTGACTCCAACGTGTTGTTGTTGTTCTTCTTCTTCTTCACCGTCTTCATCGGTTTGCTCAAGTGCTTTAACTCAGACTTCTTCTATTAATGACTCTGATTATCATGAAGAAATTAGTTGTCGGGAAAATAAGTTTTGTTTGTTTCTGTAAATTAAACTTTTTTATTTTTTTAAAAACCTTTCTGTAAAAACTTGGGAACAAGTTGTTTTTTTAATCTTCTTAACTTTATAATAAGATTAGTATTGATTACCAAGTGATTACGCAATCCAGATTCATATAACCTTTCTTGGTTTTGGAGTTTAATAGCGACTCTTTTAAAACTAAACTCCGTTTTAACTTGTCTAACATTTCAAAAATCATATTTTAAGTTTTTGTAAGTCAACTACAATTTTAATTATATTCCCTTGAAATAATCCACATATATATGTATAGTTAGTCCGATTCTTCCAGTTCAAAATGTAAAAAGATATTCAAACTCTCTCTAAAAACACAATTTTAGGATTTAAATTAACCATTAACCCAAAAATGACTGGTACTCTCTCTCAACACACTAATCTCTTAATTTCACTAATCACTTAAATCCTAAAGCGTGTAATAACAATACATTTAGGTTCATTAAGCCCATAAGTCATAATCTCTCTCAGCATTAACTTTCATTGGCTAGGCTAGATTATTCTAACTTTAACTGAAGAATTTTAATTTATCTTATTACTATATACACTAGAAGATCATACTGATGATAAGAAAAATATATGTAGAACTAATTTTGATAAATTCTCTCATGTAAATTGTAAGGTGTAATTGAGAAAAGAAGAAAAAAAAAGAGCATTAACATCAATATGTAATTCTTTTTCTTCTTACCATTAATATGTAATTGAAAAGCATTAACATGTTCTGATGGCAACATTAACTACACAATGCTGACGTAATAATGGGCGAGAATAATATGAAAAAAAATTCATAAAAAGGACGAAAAAAGAATCAAAGAGACGACGAAGTCAAGGATCAAGTTTTCCTTTTCCTCTAAACAATCGCTTTTTTTTTCTTTCTAATTTTCTTTTTCCCCTGGTTTGATTTTTCCTGCCATTATTAGGTTTTCTTCTTACGTTCTTGAAATGGCGTAGTTGGAGAAAGGAGACAAATCGATCATCTACTTACTAGGCCATTCGTGAAACTTCGATACCCTTGATTTCGCCGGAGAAGAACCGTTTCCGGCCATGAAAACCTCTCTCCGACGGTTGCGAGGGGTGCTTCACAAGCATGATTCTAAGGATCGGAGAGATCTTCGAGCTCTGGTGCAGAACGACGAGCTGGCCCAGGCTTCGCAGGTGCTAATCTCTATCTCCAAATTCGAATTTGGACTTGTCTTCATTTTCTCTTTATTAGCTGCTGTTGACGACGAGGCGGTTCTCAATCATATTTCTCTTCCTTTTCTATTACTTTCGTCGGATGTTCGTCGCTCTACGCGAATTAGTTGCTAATTTAAGCTTAGTGGGAACGATTTAGGAAATGGTGATGATTCAGATGTATTTGTGTTAGTAGGTAGTGGATCTGGAGCTTTCCTGTTTTGCTCTGTAGCTTTGCCTTCTGGAACTGGTTAAACTAGATCATTTCCTTCAAATGGAGGGTGCTTAGGTTTTATTTAGTGCTCTCTGTTTTACGGATGGGATTATTACAATGTTGATATAATTGGTCTCACAATGTGTAGTTTGTCTGTGATTTTCGCAGGACGTGCAAGACATGAGAGATTGCTATGACAGCTTGCTCTCTGCTGCGGCTGCTACTGCCAATAGTGCATATGGTAAGCTATTTTTCCTTTTGCTTTGGTGGATCAAAAGTAACCAGCAACTTCATAACTTTGCTATTCAGACAGCTTGCTCGAGCTAGCGGATAGTGATGTTATTGTGATTTGATCGCTCTAATACTTGCACTGTTGCATTCTCATTTGACTGGTTCAGACCTTAAATTTAGCATTTTATATAATTCTTAACTGATTTATGGAGATAAACATCTTCTTGTTAATAAAGATATTATTCTTATCAATTGCAGATTTCGTTTGCTTGCAGAATTTTCTGAATCTTTGCGAGAACTAGGTGCTTGTCTTCTTGAGAAAACTGCTCTGAATGATGATGAAGAAAGTGGTAAGTTTGACAAGCAGATTCCTTAAAGACATCATATTATCTTTCTTGTTAATGTTTAAACATTTGAAACCAACTGTTTCTGAATTTATCCTGTTTCGAAGTCTTCTGCACATAACATATATTTCTATTATGTTGCTTTGATCTATATACTGTGCATCTGAAAAAGAAATATTCTGCTTCTCTTATTCTTATGCAGGTCGAGTGTTGCTTATGCTGGGAAAATTGCAGTTTGAACTGCAAAAACTTGTTGATAAATATGTGAGTTCTTTAGATTTTTTTTTCAAACTGGTTCGATAATTTTCAAATGAGCTTTCCTTTGTCTAACCACCAAAACATAAATTAACTATTTATATTATTGATTCAGCGGTCTCATATATTCCAAACAATCACAATCCCCTCAGAGTCACTTCTTAATGAACTCCGCATAGTTGAGGTTTGTTCATTTGGAATCTATATCTATTTTACTTTTAGCCAGAAATTAGAATCCTGGATGCTTTCTGTGTATATATGAGACTCTATGGTTACAGAGCAATATCTTAAGCGTTGTTTGATATGTTTGCTGATTCAGCCCTTTCAAGTGACAGTAGTTATTTGTTTTAATGGTGATGCAGGAAATGATGCAGCTTTGTGATGAGAAAAGGTTGTTTTTACCTTGCCTTCTTTTTCATTTCTAAACACCTATTACTATGATTGGGGCAAAAAAAGTTAATGTTGAAGGTGAAAGCCAATATTTGTTCAGTTTTTAGAGATACTTTGAGTTTTGTAGGGGAATAATTCACAAAGCTGATTTTTCATGATGGGAATACCATTCCTTAGTTATTAAATTATCTTCTCTTATCTACACTTCCTCTCATGTTAGTGCGCAAAAAGCATTTCGGTTCATGAAACTTTTTACCTTACAGGAATGTTTATGAAGGCATGCTTACAAGACAGAGAGAGAAAGGGAGGTCTAAAGGTGGGAAAGGAGAAACTTTTTCGACGCAGCAACTACAAGAAGCTCATGAGGAATATGATAACGAGACAACTTTATTTGTTTTCCGCTTAAAATCCCTGAAACAAGGGCAAACACGTAGTCTTTTGACTCAGGCAGCACGGCACCATGCAGCACAGGTTTTCATTGAGCTGGTTCTCGTCTTCTGTTTCAATCACCAGACCTCCGTGTTGACATCCCTATTTGTGTGTTTCTGCAGTTATGCTTCTTCAAGAAGGCTCTGAGTTCACTTGAAGAAGTAGAGCCACATGTACAGATGGTAACCGAGTCGCAGCATATTGATTACCATTTCAGGGGATTAGAAGATGATGATGGCGATGATGAAATAGAAAACACTGAGGATGATGGTTCTGAGGTACATGATGATGGAGAGTTGAGTTTTGAGTATAGAGTGAATGACAAGGACCACGATGCGGATTCTTCGCCTGGTGTCTCCTCAGAGGTGATTGTTTCATATGTTTACAGTTCTTGATGATATTTCCTGTTTTATCATTTTTGGTGCTTTTGAAATCGGTGATAGAATGATGATACTCGGTGTGCCAATGTTTCTCCTAAAGGTGACCAATATAACAAATAGATTACAAATTAAGTTGATAAACTGGAAATCCTTGATAAAGGAAGCATTTTAAAATCCTTTACCAGCAAAGAACAAGTCATCAGAGAGAATTCATGACCCTATTTTTTTTTATATATATCTGGGCCACTTCCTTGTAGGGATATTGATTTCATTTAAACTAGAATTGGTTGAAATTGGTTAGACTAGCAGTCTTGAGTAATTTAAATCTGTTGCTGTAGTATTTTTTAAAATTTTTTCCTGAAAACATGTTCGCCTAATGCATGCAGTTAGGTCAGTCAGACATCACATTTCCAATAGTTGCAGGACGAAATATTGCACAGGTAACAAACCGCGATTTACTTATGATCCTATCTTCTTTCAAATGACTCAGAAAAATTATCAGGATGCTCATTGTTCAAGGAATTTAATTTTATTCATTTACCAGGAGGACCACCCAAACTATTTCACGTTGCATGAATATGTTACCAGTCTTATCTATATTTTTTTCAGCAGGGAAATGAGGAAGCAATTTACAGGAAATCTCATTCTTTTAGGAGAGATGTTAGAATAGAGAGCCAATCAGCACCGCTTTTTGCCGAGAACCGCACAACTCCTTCTTCAGAGAAGCTGTTACGCATGCGATCATCTTTGACTCGGAAATTTAGCACCTATGCATTGCCAACACCTATGGAAACAGCAAGAAGTCCCTCATCTATTACAAGTCTAGGTAACAACAAAGTGGCTTCATCTAATCCTACAAAGGCAATTACAAAACATATTTGGTATTCATCTCCGCTGGAAGCTCGTGGACCTGCAAAGGTTTCTTCTAGATCAATGGCAACCTTGAAAGAACAAGTTCTGAGAGAGAGTAATAAGAATATATCTTCTCGGTTGCCTCCTCCTTTATCAGATGGACTCTTGTACTCTCGTCTCGGGACACTCAAGAGACGATCATTTTCTGGTCCGCTGACAAGTAAACCGTTACCTAACAAGCCTCTCTCTTCAACGCCTCGTTTATACTCGGGTCCAATCCCAAGGAATCCAGTTTCTAAGTTACCAAAAGTGTCATCATCATCTCCAACCGCTTCCCCTACTTTTGTCTCAACCCCAAAAATAAGCGAGCTCCATGAGCTTCCTAGACCACCACTAAGCAGCTCTGCTAAGTCTTCTAGAGCATTTGGTTATTCAGCTCCTTTGGTTTCGAAGAGCCAATTGGTTAGTAAACCTCTTATTTCAAGTTCAGCTTCTCCTCTCCCAATACCACCTGCAATCACTCGTAGCTTCTCTATACCTACTAGCAACCTTAGAGCAGCAGAGTTAGATATGTCTAGGACGAGTCTGGGTACTAATAAGTTAGGCACTGCGTCGCCTCCTTTAACCCCAATGTCATTGATCCATCCACCTCCGTCTGCTCTTCCCGAGCGTGCAGACCACCTAAGGATATCCAAGCAAGAGGTAAACAATAGATTCCGATACGTGTTCCAAATTGTTTTAAGTGTAAAATACGTAATTGTTCTGATATTTGTTCTAATGGGTAAATTGCAGAGGAGGACTTAAAGGTGTAAATTGTTTGTAGCTGCCTAAAAGCTTGTAGGAGGAGGAAGACATTCCCTCTAGTTGCAGAGTTGTATATATCCTCCTGTTTTGTTCTGAGAATGATGACAAAAAATGAAAGAAAAACAGTAATAAATAATTGCCGAGGAATTTTGGTTTTTCTATAATCATATAGTGGTCAAAGTAACGTCTGAGTTTTCTTCTTTCTGAACTATCTCCATATAGGTTCAACGACCTTTTAATGGTTTTTACTCCGTTAAAACTTAGAGCTCTGTTTCTGTAGATTTTTCGGGTTAATTTTCTGATATATCTGGCTGTGTAACTCGGTTTGTTTTCCTAATGTAATTCTACTGAGAACAAAAAAACATTAAGGAAGCTTTTGGTTTGTTCATCCGTTTGTGGCTTCATGAAAGTTACTATTTTTTGAAGTCATATAATATTTAAAAAAATTACGAACTTGAAAATAAAAAACAGTTCTTGAATTAGTTGGTTGCTACATCGAGCTGACCCATTAGATAGACTTAGAAAATTGCTTCTACAAGGTTAAAAAAAGAAGCAAATGTTCCTAACTTATGATCTCACATGTAAACCTAACGTGGAAGAGAGCCTTAACACTTGAGGATCTATAGCTTTCACAAATCTGCCCTTAACACGCAAACTTGTTTCAGCTCTAGCCTATGGCCTTATCATATCTGATGAAGCAATTAGGTTTTAGGGTTCTGGAGAGACGATCAACTTACAAAAAGCGCGTCTTCTTTTTGTTCCTTGTACCGCTGCATAGCATTGTCTATGTTCTGTGCCATTCGTTGCTGCCGCCAATGTTTGTTATGGCTTTATTATTAGTCATAGCAACATGCTTCGTGAAACGCAAGTCACTAGAATGGCAGTGGGAAGGTTGTTGGTCTTAGACGAGATTTTACTAATAAGTATCACAGCTTCCGTGGACGTCCCGGTTGCACTCGTGACACAAGACGAGATTTTCTGTGGACGTGCTGGTCGCAGGGCAAGCAGAGCTTCCGAAGACGACGACATCGTTGAACTGCCCAATTGTGATTCCACCAACCTTCAATCAATACCTCAATATCTGAATTTAGAAATCTAGAAACAAAAATCGAAGATTACGAACGGTGGTTTTGCTGATGTTTTCTGCGCACGGATTTAATTTGTTATTATTTAATGGAGATCTAAATATTTTGTTTTAAACAGTTTTAAATGAAAATTTAATTGTTTAAATAACATGAATCTTACACGAGATATGACTGGATGTTAAAATATTTAAAATCGAGGTTATAAGCTTAGTTTCATTGGGGAACGTTTTTTTGTTATAAATTTTTTTGATCGTTAAAATTAGTTTTCGTAACATTGTCTATATTCGATTGACAACAATAAAACTAAAAGAAAAATGGTTAGACCAAAATCGGATTTTATTATTGGAACCGCAATAAGAAATTGAAGGATGATTACTTATTACATTTCAATTGGGTTCATAAAAATCCGAAACTAAAAACCCAAAAAAAAAGAGAGAGCAAAGTGGTCTCGATAAAGAGTCACAGACACAATTTTGATGTCTCTTTCGATCTGAAACATCTCTATCTCTCCTCAGAGATTCCCTTCTCAGGCCCCATTGTCTCTCTTTCTGTATATTACAACTAATAAACCCTTTTTACCACCAATATTACAAACACAAAAACTAATATTGGTAAATGCAAAAAATCTTCTTTTTTTTTTCTTGGATAAAATAAAAAAAAAAGAAAAGGAAGAAGAAGAGCAACACTGGATTGGACTGCTTCGTCGCTTTCCCTTTTTACACTTCCGACAGATTCCCTTGCACTTCTCTCTTTCACTATTTTTTTTTTATTTACTTTCTGGTTTGAACAGAAACATCGTTTTCCTCCAGACAATATATATTCGTCTATCACTTTTTTTTTCCCCCACAATTTCTTCTCTTTTGTATTTTTGTACCCAAAAAAAGGATTGTAATTAGTTATCTTTGCATGTGTACATATTGGTTGCATATACCATGGTAAGGTTTTTTTACGTTATGCTCGTTCTAGTTATACATATATATGATATACATGAACCTTAATCTTAATTAACCATACTATACAAATATAGCATGATTTGATGTTTGTACCTACTATCATATGGGTTTCAAGAGTTTAGGTGAGAACAAATATTTCTTTTCTAATTTTTTTTCATTCGTTTGTGTATTGTTTACATAAACTAAAAATAATTGTAGTTTAACAAAAAAAAAACTAAAAATAATTGTGTTAAATTTTCAGAATTTCCAACTCAAAATAAATTGTCAATAAATAGATTGACTTATATCATTTACATATTATTCAAGATTGCTTCAAATTTTTGATATGAAACATTTTTTTAGATTTAGATTTATAGCTTATTAATCTCATTAATTTTTACCTAATCTCAATAGATTGTCAGAACATAGTGATGATTTTTGGGCTTTTGGTTTTTTTGTTTTGATGAGATGTTTTTGATTTTATTATTTTAAAGATTTGTGAGGTGAGATATCTATGATTTTTTTTACAAACTTAATAATTGCAGCTAAAGGTCGAGAGCCATTATACAGGCAAAAAAAAACTTTAATTTAATTGATTTAAATGTTGACATTTTGCCTTTACTTTCTTTATAGTTTAGTTGACTTTTCTGTATGTAAAATTCTTCAATTATTGTGCTGATCCACGCATCATATTGCATTATGACTTTTGAGGTTAATTTGGCTATTATGATTGCCATCTCATGACCAGATTCGTTTCATTTTTGAGGTTAATGTACGTATTATCGTCGCATTGTCACACCCACCGTCCCGTGAATATCATCGTGTTTACTACTGAGTTTAATGTATGCACCAAACCTCAAGCCTTCGGATTTTTAATAACAATTAGTTTAGCTTAATCTTTCATAAAAATGTTGCTGAATTTTCAATGCTAGAAAATGAGCCAGAAAGTTTAATTCACATGTTTTCAATAGTTCAAAAGTCTCATGTACGAATAAATCAATTTTACTTTCCAATATATATACATACTGTGAGCTTTTTGGTTTTTTTTTTATTAAACAAATATGATGTGTTTATGTAAAAATTTGTAAGGGTAAAATAAAGGAAGTTCCGGCATTTTTTTCGATAACTACGTTATTCATATTTAATTTAAAATAATTTCCCTTCTTTCAAAAAAATAAAAATAAAATTCCTTTGCCACTTTAACCCTTCCCAAGATTTAAACTTTTATTCTCTCCTCTCAAACAAACCGGTCACTAACCGATGCAGCTCCACGCGCTAACCTCGCGCGTGTGGCATATACTCTTGATGTTTTTTTTTGTTCAACTAACACGGACGTGAGACAAAGTGCGAGCCTCTATGTAATCACTTGGGGCCCTGACAGTTACGGGTCCACTTTCTCTTTTTACCCCCAAATAATCCCCACGCGCTTCACCCTCACGGCGCGTGAGCTAACAACCAACCTCCTTACCTAATTCCCGATATTACCCTTCACTCTTTTTTTTTTGTTTTGTTCCTCAAAAATATTCTCTCATCAAAATCTTCTTCTTCTTCTTCTTTTTGTTATTCTTTCTTTCTCTGCGCCTTTTGAGGGAGAGAAAGATGAAGGCACCGAACATGGAGACGATAACGAAGTCTCTGGAGAATATTTCTTTAAGTGATCGGAGAAGAAGAGTCGGAGATGGGTGTAGAAGATCATCGTCGACGACAACGGAAGAGAGCAACGAATATATTCCTCCGATCTCAGATAGAACATTGGAGCTCAATTCTCACTTATCTCTTCCTTGTCACTGGGAACAGTGTCTTGATCTCCAGGTAAATATCAAATGAGCTTTCTTTTTTTTTTTTTTTAAAGCTTTCTAGGTTAAATTAATCACTGCAGAAACTTCGAAAACTCATGTCGGTATCGTATTTTGGATTTGTATTAAATGCATTTTTCTTGTTTCCTTCTGATGCATTTATTGCTTCAAAGCCCGTATAAATATAGGTTTTTTGTTTCAGGCTTGTGAGCTAGGAAAACAAATTTTTTCTTTTTTAAAAGACCAAAAGAAAAATCTTTATATGGATAAATCCATTTTTTCATATATCTTTTTGCAGAAACTTTTAAAAGGCTCGACCACCATGAATGAAATAACTTAAGTTCTGGGATTTTTGCTTTTGGATAAATTACAAAAGAATTTTTTTTTTATGCTTTTTGAGCCAATCTTTCATCTCCCAGATATATATATGAGTTTTCTAAACAAACAAACAAACAAATGTTTATATCTTTTCTTGTTCAATGATATGTCTAAGAAAATCAATGCCTACACTACCACAAAGATACATATAAAAAGTACATAGTCATTTGCTTATTTATAGATCTAGGACCAAAGCTTTTTGTCTTAAAACAACTTTGGGTGCATAAGAAAGAGTATAGTACTAAGAAAAAAAGATAAAAACTTTTATCTTGGCATTAGCCGTAATATTAAAAAGGAGTTACATTTTTTTTTTACTTTTTGAATGAAATGTGGAGCTTTTTGTTTTTAAAGACAGGAGAGATTTACTACATAAACTGGAAAAACGGAATGAGAGTGAAAGAGGATCCAAGGAAAGTGATGATGAATGCAGATAATGACAGTGGAGAATCGTATGGAACGTTGTGCTCAGAAGAAGATAGCTCATATTACGACAGTGAGGAGTCTTCATCAGAGTCATCTCCATCATCAAGAGAGAATCAGAAAGAGGATGAAGATGAAAATGAAGAAGAAGATGTGCTTGTGGTTGCTGGATGCAAAGCTTGTTTCATGTACTTCATGGTTCCTAAACTTGTCGAGGACTGTCCCAAATGTGCTGCACAGCTTCTTCACTTTGATCGACCTCATTCTGCTTCTCCTTGAAGCATCTCTCTTTACTTCCACTTTTCTTTTTTTCCTTTTCCCTTTTTTATTCAGATGATAATTTGTTTAGGTTTTTTCTTTCTTTCTTTAATCTTATATTGCTATAAACTTAGTGGTTTCTCTTGTGAGAGTGGGCATTAACAACGAGTTTCAATGGCAATATTTCAGAAGGTAAAATGTTAAAATGAGACTGAAAATTGAAAGAAGTGTAGCATTTACATGATGGAGTTGTGTTATGTTTTGCCTTTAATAGTTGAAAAAGATAATAATGTGAAGGGAATGGATGTTTATGAACAGTTGTTGCATTAAAGTTGGTCAATGAAATGAGCCCTGAGGAATCGCGCGCGCCTCTTAAATAATGGAGACGAGTGCTAATCATCATGATTGCTACATGTGACTCCACATTTCATGGTTTTTCTTTTTTGTTGCATCATATAACTATTTTTTATGGAAACAAAAAAAGGTTATTAACTGGGATAAAAAGCTAGTAGTTATGAAAAAAGGTATACTACAACTAAAACGAGGGAAAGACATTAAGAAATATTCAACCAGAAAAATAATAAAAGATTTTCTGATAAGGAAGCTCTAAGCCTTTTCGGATTATAAAATGTTTTTTTCTTTTATTTTGTAGGTTTCATTCTATCCATCTGGATTAGTTTATTTGTTTTCAATTTTGTTGCCAAAAGAAAAAAAAAACTCTTTTTTTCTTTCTTATTATTGACTGTTTTAATACCAGATACCTTCATCTTAGAAAATAATTAAAAGTAAAATATATGGGATAAATTAATTGCTATTTAGTTTGGACAAAATTTTATAGCTTCAAATTTCTTAGCATCATTGCTTAATATAAACTTTTGGTCTCTTTGGACCGACTTTAGGATAGATGGAGATATGTTTGATTATTAAGTCAGTGTTGGAACAATTTTTTTAAAGTCAATTGGGTTTTATTAAATTTGAAAAAAGTGTGAAAAAATAATCTAATGTGTTCATGAAAAACCATAAGGATGGTTGTTAAATGTTAAATGAAAATTTGTCTCCCGTTGCTGTCGCAGATAAAACCGCAACTTTGGCTATAAAGGCATTCGTCGTCGTCTTCATTTGTTACAGTTTTCTTAAAAGAAAAAATTTAACAATTTTTTAAAAAATGAATATCACAAGAATATAATATAAGATTAATAGTTCGTTCGATTCTGTTTTTTGGATATTGCGAAAAAAATTTCGCCTTAATTGTATTTTGAAATTCAAATTTTTTTTTCACTGTTACACTATGGAAAAATTAAATGAAAAAGATTATATCCTACTTTCACATTTTATCACTTTTAAATCATTTTCGAAATCTCGCTTTTCGTAATTTTTGTAAATCGTTTATACTCATTTATATCAGTTTCATATATGGTTTATCGCGGTCAGGACGAAAGAAGGTGGGTTTATTTTAGGCACATGAATATATGTGGCTTAATCTGATGTTTGAGTGAATTTAGAAAGAAACAAAAAAACTTACAGGTAAGAAATAAGATGTCTCCGAGAGGAAATGTGGCCCCAAAGGTCGAACCCAAGTCTCGGAAATAGACGTATAAGTTTGGGTCAGAGAGGGTTTTAATCTCACATGGGCCATCCTCTTTTTTGTGTAAAATGAACACTCAAGTCCGGATTTAATACTGTGGTTCGTATTCGGAATCAATCAAATCAAGTCCTATATTTGTATTCAAGTAATCTTAAACCAAACTGACCAAAACCTGAGTTAGGTCTATCAAACCAAATCGTTTAGTTTTGTCGTCAAAAAGAGAACAGAATTGCTACAAAAAGAAACTCTGATGGGACCAAACTAAACCCAATATAATTCTCGGTTTTATTCGATTTATAATATAGACGTGTGGATGAGTAATGGACCAAAACGCTATTAATTCGGTAGAGAGAAAGGAGAGGATATGAAGTTTTAAAATCAAACCGAACCAGCAGGCACCGACCCAAATCGGATTAAACCGGAATAAACTGCCAAGTAGCTCGTCATGCTGTTTGCAAGCCAACACGTCAAAAGACCACAATTGCCAAGTGCCTTTCCCTCGACAAAACCAACGTCGGTTTTGTTCTACATTACTACTTCTACTACTTCGAAAAAAACAAAAGATATTGAGAATAGAGAAAATGTCTTGTATGTTCTGAGATATTCTCAAAATATCACTTTTTCTGAACCACACTTTGTTCAACTTAATTTCCTGCTTCCATTGCCAAACGAGTTCCGAATCTAAAGCTTTACGATGACATCGTACCATGTTTCTCATGAGTCAAATCAACCACAAGGCAACCCTCAAAAACATTTTCTTATAGTTTAGCTAGTTTCGTCTTGATCATCTTTTTATATACATATATGTGACAAGTAACAGAAATGATAAATACCATGCATGTGTGTTTTTTTATATCTTGTATGATTTTTGCAGGTCCGTCGCCGCTCTACCAACCGATAATGGAGGCTCCACCGCCACCGTATCCACCAACCAGGACTAGGTTTCAAGATTATTACAGTGGCTATGGTCAGCTGCATCCACCGCCACTGCGTCCATATAGATCAGATGAATACTATGGAGAAGGAGAATATGGAGGTTGCTTCCCTTTTATCAGAACCTGGTAAATTAACATTAATTTACTGTATATTATATGTTTCTCTAATTTTTCTTTAGTTTTTCAAGAAGTTTCTGGTTTATATCCATAATTTGTTCGGACTAGAGACAAGAGGGGATAAGTAAATTAGTCTCCTTTCCGTCGCTTGGTGGTCGAACTGAAGACTTGTCTCCAAGTTTTTTTCCTTTTGAATGTGTTAAAAGTGGTTTTGGTTCCTTATTTTTAATTAAAATTAAAACTATGTCACGTTATGTGAGTCGACTCAATATGGAATTATAATTTTTTTTTTAAGATTAATCTCTATTACTTCTTTGGAATGATGCAGTTTGACAACGCTATGTTGTTGCTGGTTTCTGGAACGGTGTTGCTTTAGAAGTCGTTACTAAATTCTTGTATGAGAGGGTCACTCTATATGATGGTCTGGCTTTATGTGTTGTTGTATTGTCCAAATTAGAAGTCTTGTTTTGTTTATGAAACATGGACTTCTGATTTTTCTTTTTTTCTTTTTTTAAAGTGGCATGAGATATACATTTATAGAATATTTTATATAAGATGATCTACTTAATGTGTTGTATTGTGCAAATTAGAATTCTCGTCTCTGTTATGAAACATGGACTTCTGATTTTTTCTTTAAAACTAATGCATGAGAAAAAGTAGTCTATATTCAGTGGAGAAACAAGCAAAAAAAAAACTAAAACTAAAAAATATGATTGCGTGTAGATTTTTGTATGAAGAAGGTAAAATAATATGATCTGTTTAATCCAAAAAGCAAACGGTTTAGTCTTAACGGAATAATGTCTTTTTTGTTGTTCTTTCTTGTGAAAATCTTGAAAATTGAAGAACAATACATATTTACTACACATCTTCTACAAAAATAAGTTTCCAAGTGTTTTCCTTTCTCGCCCTGATTCAAATACAACCATTTTGAAATTTTGCTTTACCAAAAGATGTAAATAATGTTTTTACTTACAAGCTCAGAAAATGGCAAAAACATCAGAATTCTTCAGGGAGAGGACTACCACCCAAGAACGCCTTGAACAGCACAAGTGATCTCTCAGGCTGCGAGAACGGTACCTCGTGGGCCGCTCCTCTCACCGTTGCAAACGCCAATACGTTCCCATAAACCTGAGTCCACCCACCAACCTGTAACACCACACATCAATTAGTACGTCCTACATCTTTTAAAACGGTTTCAGTTTTAACTTTTAAGGAAGATCAAATCCAAATTTAGCACCGGTTGGTTTAGAGTCATGATGTTAACCTGTTGTCCTGCGAACCAAACACGATAAGGCACGGTTGTTGCCAGTCCCAACTCTTCAGCGAGTCGCTTTACCAATGTTCTACTTCCCGTTAACGGAATCACTGAATCTTGATCTCCGCTGTTATTATTACAAAAGAGTACACAAAAAGACAAGTTTAACACAACTTTACAACAAACTGCACTAGAAATATTTGAGTTACCTGTACACAAGAACAGGAACTCCAGCTTTGACAAGACTTCCTACAATGTTTATCGTCGGTACTTCTACATCAAGTACTTCGTAATCCAGCACACTGTCGTCATCACATCAAAAAACTTTTGTAAATTTGAATTATTCCATCATGTACATACCTAGGGTGACATAAAAACCGGATCGAACCGAACCGAATTTTGTTGGTAACAATGACTGCATGCCGAATGAACCGAAGCGCAACTGACTACAATGCATCATAACCAAACCAAAATAACCGAAAACTTTCAAAAAGAACTGAACCGGACGAA
The DNA here is from genome assembly GCA_000218505.1 of Schrenkiella parvula. NCBI lineage: Eukaryota > Viridiplantae > Streptophyta > Magnoliopsida > Brassicales > Brassicaceae > Schrenkiella > Schrenkiella parvula. The sequence goes on along the minus strand of CM001190.1, from coordinate 11,450,420 downwards.
CAACCTAGATACGATTAAATGTTAACGAAAGGAAGTGATATTACTTGCTGCAAACGGCCCATGTGCGAGTTCCAACAAGCCGAGCATGGAGAGCTTTCTGCACATCTCTCCGGTTAAGATAGTTAACCGTCTCATCTTCTAGACATACATCCACCGTTTCTCCCACTTGCTAATCATTCAAAGAAAAGATCAGTATGTTCAGTCACAGAACAAAGATAAAGTTTTTAAACTGTGTTGGTTTCTCAACTTACTTGAGGGCTAACTACTTTGGATTGAGAGAGCACAGAGGGAATGCAGACGTCGAGGGTGACGTCATATTTGTCTACGAATCTGCTTGTTTCGGTGTTAACTTGACTCATCACTTTAGAGCATATACTTGAGACTTCTCCTCTATAGTACTCACTCACAAATCTTGAGTAATTACAATAAGATGTGAACATTTTGTAAGTTGAATCCGATATCAATCCATGAGACCAGTAATACTCTGCTTTTGAATTGAAATCCGTCGAAAACTCCATAACCGGATTGCCAATCTACAAAACCAAGAGTTGATTTAACAGACAGAACAAAAACTGATTCACAACAAAGTTGAAGAAGGTTTGAATGAAACTCACAGCAATGCCTTTCAGATTAAACAAATGGTGCTTCTTGTTATACTGAATCATAAGCTTAGCCAATTGAGGAATATAATGGCCTATAATTTGCAACTTGGTTAATACATTGTAGCGTCTAAAAAAACGGTTTTTCAACAGAGAGACAGAGCAAATCTTTACCAGCGTAACTTTCACCAGTGATGAAGAGACTTCTGTTGAGATACTGAGGGAATCTAAGGAACCATTTTTGCAAGAACACAAGATTGTCCTTTGCTGTAAATTTTGTTCCGATGAAAAAAAATTGCACATAAGACAAAGATTAGAATGTCTGATATGTGAAGACAAACAAAAAGAAACAACGAAGAAGAGAATAATTTCTTCAGATGTGATCTGGATTCTGCAAAAAGGTCGAATTATTTTTTCCTTTTTGTCAGACTGAGAAAGAACAAACATAGAAAAGCTGATTTTTCTTTTATGGGAAATATTATTATCCTGTAAAAAGCGATCAAACAAGAAAATTATCGCATGCACCCCAATATCATCATCACAAAGATTTTAAACTCATCAGTAATTGTTACTCAACCAGAAAGAAAATTGAAAAACAAAAAATAAAAATGCTCAGATTCAAAACTTGTGCTGTCAAGAAAATGCTTGAACCTGTAAAAACTAGAAACACAACAATGATCTAGACCAGTTTTATGTTTGAAAATATGTTTATAACTTTTTTTGTCTGGTGATTACAAAATCAAGTAACTTTAGTATCTTTTTACTAAAAGTAGAAAAAGGATGAAAAGGCTCAAAATTTGGGTTTCTTCTACAAAGCCTAAATCTATGTCACAAAGAAGATATTATTTATAGTGTTTGAGTTATTTATTTTCAGCCAGAAATTTGGGAATTGAAATAGAGAAATTCAATTTAGAAAAATATACCAGTGATCTTATCATTTACACCCTCATATGAGGAGCTCTCAGTGGCATAAGAGAATCCAACTCCAACAGGTGCCTCCAGATACAACATGTTAGCCTCTGCATAATCAAAAATCAAAATCAGTTTAAATGTTTTTTTATTAAACAGAGATGTAAAATTCGAATGATACAAGGACTTTACCTTGATTCCAGCTATGCTGATTCTTCACCAAGACTGATCCTTTTGGTCTAAAAGGTCCATTCTCAGAGAATGCTCCAACACCCAATGATGAGCATCCAGGTCCTGCAATTAATCCAAAAGAATAAAACTTTTTCTTCTTATCTTTAGCTTTCAAAGTGTAAGATGAAACTTAAAGATCCTAAATTTGAATTTGGGTTTAGTAAAAGGTTTTAACTACTAACCTCCATTGAGCCAAAAGGACGAGAGGCTTAGAGATGGGTTTGGTTTCTGCTTCAGCCAAGTAGTAAAACAGAGCTCTCTGTTTCTTCTTGTCTATAGAGACATAACCAGAGTACTGCTGAAACCCGACCCGGGGTTGACCGGGTAAACTGGTGATTCGGTCAGCCCGGGAAAGAATAGTGGAGCTCACCAAACTCAGAGCTTGAAGCAGAATTAGTGCAGTCGCCATTGCTAGGCATTGCAGGCGAGACATCGTGTGGTTCTTGTCTAAGTCAATAGAGAATGGAAGATGTCTTTGGGTTTCTTTTTTCTTTGTTTCTACCGCATTTATATCAAGAAATATCTTTTTCATATATTATATATATATATATTTTGTTAACATCGAGTATTTTGTAAATATTTTCTTTTCTGCAAAAGCCGTAAGCCGCGTGATTTACAGGTAAATTATCTTATAACTTTTTGTCACAGTTTTTATAATCTTGTCGAGTACTACTGCAGTGAGTTGCACGTTAAAAACAAATAGCATTCGATCTAAAATTTTAATTCCGAGAAATTAGTAACTTTCATAAGTAGGAGCATCTGTTTGACAAATCGGATCATTATATATCCACAAAGATCTATGTTTTAACAGGATATAATATGTTAAATATATCAATGTTAAGGCAGTAAAATTGAAGTCTTAGTGAAAAAAAAAACCTATATGATATTTGTAAACATACACATACTATTTTATTAACATGAAAAAATAGAAAGGCAAAATTTTATGAGACAGAATAACATAATAGTAGGGAAAATTTAGAAATTATTCATTTTGAGTCTTTTTAATAATTGTTCTCTCTATCTTCTCCTAAATTTACTAATTATCATTCAAATATTTCATTGTATGTTGACAAGTTTTCAAATGATTAGTGTGTTTTCCTTTAAATATTTATACATCAAAATAAAATTATTTGTTGTTATTAGAAGCACTACTATAAAACGATGTTCAATTAGAATCTTTCAGCCATTAATGTTAAGAAGTTTTACTTATTGTACAAAAAAAAATACAATTGAATTAATGTTATTCTTACCATTCACAAAGCCAACATTGAGCATAGCTAAGTGAAACAGTTGTTTTACCTCCTAAATTACGAAAGATCAATATACACAGAATATTACGAATTGGGAAAAAATTATTAAAATCTGTAAGGTCTGGACATAAAATTGGAATAAAAAAACCGAACCGAAACCAACCCGAAATAACAGATTCGGTTCGGTTTCGGTTATATATAAAATACATGTTGAATCTTGCCTTAAGGATCCATGGGTATCGGATCGGATCCGGTTTTTATCTGGGATCCGAAATAAAGAACCGATTATCCAACAGTTAATAAACCAAAAGGAGTTATGACGGGTATTTCGGTTCTATAGGTTTTGAAGTTAGTTTCTGTTTCGAGTATTTTAATGTTATATCAGGTATTACGTTGTATTTCGAGTAAAGTATTGCTATCTCGGGTCTAATTATCCAAATTTTTTAAGAACCGAAAAAATTTGGGTATATTATAGTTACTTATTATTTGTACCTGAACTGAACCAGAACCAACAAGATCCGAACAGAAAAAAAATGTACCTATTGGATCCTAAACTTATAGAACCGAAATACCCGAAATCGATCAGTTTTTACCCATAACCGAACCGAATATCCGAATGTCCAGAACTAAAATCTGTACTAGATTATTTCAAATTTTATAAATCTCAGAACCGATCATAACCACTCGCAGGTTTTAGATTTGGTTTTCTTCTTCCTAGAATCAGTGTTGAGTAAGTCATTCTTACGAATCATTGACTAACTTGGATCACGTCAACTTTTTTGTATTTCATAGAAATTTGCAATTTAACTTTTCTTTTCACAATAGAACATGAATAAACAATGAAGAAAGGTAAGAAACGGTTGGTGATGTGATCAGCAAATGGAGATTGGCGTGGCTGGACTTCATTCAAACCCTCCCAAAAAGTCTTATTGTCCTTTATCAATATTATTATTAATCTTATTTATTTATTTCCTTTCATTTTTACAAATATAAAACAAACAAACAAAAAGTTGTGAAGGACATGACTGTGGTCCTGATTTTCTCTACGCATGGTATGTGTTATGGTAGAGAGAAAAAACAAAAATCTCTAAAATTGTAGGACACTGAAATAGAGAGTTAGAAAAAAAATGGTAAAAGACAAATACCATTTAGTCCGAAACTGAAAACAACTTTTGCCTTTATAGGTTGGCTAAAACAGTGTTCATGGCCCATCCCCACCCTCTAACGTCTCGTCTACTATCCTCTATTCTCCATTTATAATCTTTCTCATTTTTAATTTCGAAAAGTTACATAGAAAGACCATTAGGTCAAATTGAAAAGTGACTGAACTTTGGAAGAAAAGTTCATAAACATAATTGGGAATCAATAATGCTATGTGTTTTATTAGGATTCGAGAAATGGGGCAAAAGTGTACGATGTGGTGGGGAATAAATCAAAGAGCCGCATGCCTATCACACCCACTTCTTATTTAGTTTCAACCAATTTTATACCTTTTTGTCTCTCTTTTTTCTCTTTAATTTATTGTTTATATCAAAATATATATTAACAATATGGTACTAGTGTATATCGATTAGTTTAGTGATAAGTTAGGGAAGATCCACTTAGAACGATAGACGCTTCTTGTATAAGCTTTCACATCAGCAATCTTATGTCAACTATGTCAACTAGAAAGCCCTCTCAATTGTCATTAGGTTTTTGTCTCATTAAGTTGTTGAATCGATCAAAGGCTTGGTATGTTTCTTGCATGTAGTCGGATAACCTAAGAGAAGAGTGCATAATGCATGTTAGTGATGTACATATCGTATTTATGTTTTTGAAGGCTTCTATTGGTTGAACAAAGTTCTACAAGTGACTCTTAAACTCGGCTACTAGAAACGCTAATCAGCGGGTCCAACCGGTGAGACTGACCAAGTACATATCGAAAATATTGTGGTTTTGGCTTATGAAGCAATTCTGAAAAAGTTTATCCATGTATCGTTGCCAAATTGGTAGACCCCAAAACCTCCTCAACAAAACTCGTTACAAGATCAATGGGTCAATCTTGAAAATAGTATCACCATGTACTTTTTTAGGATGGACATATATGTTATTAGTATTGTCATCTTTTATATTCGGAGATTCACCTTCACATGGATTTTTGGTCCAATTATTGCTTTCATATTTAACTTTATCTTAGACAGACGAGATAGTCTCTTTTATATATTTTTTTATATTCTCATTCACATAGAATTTATGTTATTATTACATTCATATTTACCTTTATCTTAGACAGACAATATCTCTTCTTGTTCTTTTTTTTTTTATTAAACTAGGATAATCTTGTTGTACTTATCAAAATAGTGAATAGGATAACCCAACCGGTGAATACTTAGAGAGATTGTGAGAATTATTTTCTGAGTTCTTAAAGTTTAACCTTTTTGTGTTCTCCTGAATATAAGAATCAGTACCTCATTGATCCATTACCAGTAACTTTGGAGGTCAAGTAACAGTTTAATATGGTCTCTTTGTCTTGATGAATTTGCTTTTCTCCACCACATTGAATTCTGGGGATTATTAAGGCATGAACATTTTTCAATCAAAGCTTTGTTCAGTCATTCAACTACGCATCTGTTGTCTGATGCCAAGTTACCCATCAGCATTGCTTCCGACAAGAGCATAAATACCACAACAACTTTTTATCGGAGCCAACCGAATCATCATGAATCAACAGAAGAGGACCACAATTGAAACATGATCCTGACCAATCATCACTTTGTACTGGGTCTCTCTGGTCTTATATTTTATATTCAGAGACGGATCACTTCCCTTCACTCTCCCCCAAGTTCGTACGGACAACATGGAGTTCGTTTCTGTTAAAAGTCCCCAATACTTTGGCATTTTAATGAATTGCTTCTTTCCAGGGCAAAAGAATGCCTATGTACACCCAACCGGACAACCCCCGGGGCTCGCCTAATCAAAACCCGGTATGGCCTACGGGTTTTTCAGGCCTAATCAAGTCTCAAATTCCGCCATATGGTGGGAATATTTAGTGGGCAGAAAATGGATTGAGTTTACGGTTTGATGGCATAATTGCTTTCGTTTGCTCTCTGGTACAGAAAAGCTGAGGCTTCCACCCTGCACTCGGACGATGAAAAACTATTAACAAACAAGAAAAGTCTGGTTACTTCCTTTTTTTTAATCTTTAAAAAGGGGCCAGGAGGGTCTTACCAGCCAGGATGAACAACAAATTTACCCCTGGTTAGTGCCCAATTCACCTGCTCAAACAAACACATTCATAATCTGCAATGAAATTTCTTCTTCGGCCCAACAGTTTATAAATTTTGCAGACTTCTTTACCTTGTCAGTTCCAAGAGAATTTGTGACAACATGAGTGACATGTTCATCCACCTGTGTTGTGCAGACAGCACCAAACTGCTCAGCAGTTTGCCACAAGGGATGCAAGTGCGGTTTGGCTTCACCCACTGGGATTATCCGACTAAATACAATCTGACAACCAGCCAATATCTTCCGTTGCTCGGAAGCTAATATATTCCTCACATCTGCTTCATCTGGTGAAGTGTGCGAGAAGAAATTTTGATGTATTTTCTCAATAACCTGTAGAGTGAAACCATGTGATGATGCTACGATCCAAGACAAAGAGCAGAAAATAACATAATCAGGTAGATAAAATGAAGTGCAGACCGCTAAAGTAGATGCCAATGTGCCCTCCTCAGGTCGCTCATCGAAATCTACCTCAAGAAGAGAAGGACCAAGAAGCCCAAATTGCCGTCTACTGCAAGGGAAATAAGTATATCTGCGATGCAAGACACACGTCAGCAGATATTATACAGTAAGCAAGCAAAACGGTCTCATGTTAGCCACAGTTCGAAAGATGATACCTTTCAACAACTATTAAGTTCATTTTGTTATGAGGCCACACTCGTACAGAGTCATCTATTATCACCACAGACGATTCCATACCCATAACTCCTTCTAAATCTTTGCTCTTTGGTACTCGTTCATCTCCATCAAGGGGATCTCCGTCATCTCCTTTCGATATGACTCGCCCACTAAAGAGAACCCCTTTAGGATCAAGCAATTTGGCCATCTCTGTAGCATACAATTTGTTGCCCATAGTGTAAAGATGTAACTCGTACAGCTTGCTAGCCTGAAATTCACAGTAAAAGTTACACCAAAGTCTTGCACACAGTCAGAACAGCAAGAAAATATTGTTAACTGACTCACCTTCTCCAAAAAATTCCAAATCCCTGGTCTCAATTTAGTCCACATTCCCATGTGGGGGAAGCGAAACAGATGTCTATATGGTTTCTCACGATCTTGTTCTTCCTTCTTTCTCAAAATAGCCTCGTGAGCGGTTTCAACCTCATGAAACTGAAAAAGATAAAAAGCCAACTTTAAAAAGAATGTAAAGAAAATTAAGCACACTAGAAGGGAGGTAAACTAACCTTAGCTGAATTGAGAAGGGTGTGATCTAAATCCAAGACAAGAGAGAGCTTTTGAGATGAAAACATTTTCTTCTGTTCCTCTAACCTCCGAGTTCTCTCCTTTTGGATAGCTACTCTCTGTGTGTCATCATATCCTTCGAATAGGTGTTCCACATCTCCCCAACTGTTCATGGAACGAGTGGGACCAACTGCACCAGTTACCGATGCTCCTGAAACTGACACACCCTCCTCCTGATAGTTGGGATTTGTAGGATTATGTTTCACATCTTTGTCCGTCTTAAGCTCTACCGAATGCGGAAATTCTAAAGAATTGCTCTCTTGTTGTGACACGACAACCATATCAGCAATATTTTTCAGATTTTTGGTGAATTGTGTTGAAATATCTGGTGTCTTTCCACTGAGATGTTCACCCGAAATTTTCATTTTGCTGGTACCGTTCTGGCTAATATTTTGCCGTGCAACAAGCCGGGAAGGTGTTTCTAACACTTCTCTGTTACCCTTCAGAGTGGAATAGTCATTCACTTTGGACTGTTTTTCTACCGAAGAGTCTGTTCTTTGAAGAGTAATTCCATGCAGGATTCGGCGAGGATCACGTGCTTTCATGCGAATGCTTCCAGATTCCTCCTGAAGGATCCAAAAATGAGTTATATGGAGAGAAAAGTATAGAAGAGGTTATACAATCCGTTGAGGTAAAAGATACTCACTGTGAGGGGGTATTGGGAAGAATCCTGAAGTGCTCCTGGCTGTGAAAAATTTGCAGCTAAAGCATTGGATGCAGGTATACTAAGTGGTGGAGCTACCCCTGGTGGCACAGAAGAGCCAGGCACGGAAGAGCCAGGAAGTTGTGCTGCTCTTCTTGGATCCATGAGCTTCTGAGGAGCGTTTTCAGGTACCGTTTGCCTTTCTCCCATTTTAAGGAGATTTAGTAGCATTGTAGGATTTGACGCAATATCCTTCAAAAGAGATGACAATGCTTCAGTTGAAACTGTCGTTGGTACTTCGTGGCTCACAGAAACAGCACTCGTGGGCATAACACTTGGTGTCATAGATATTACTTTGTTCTCAATTAGCCTGTGGTTGAACTCCAGTTTTTGGATCCCCGGTGATTCTATCTCCTCTAGCCGGCCACCAATTCCAGCTGCCTTTGGCGCATCCTTATCACTCTTTTTCCTTTTCCATGCAGGCCCATCAATTAAGAGTTCACCGGTGGCTTTTTGCTTTCTTGGGTTTACATAGTCCGCATAAGACTCTACTTTAGAAACATTTCTAGCATCGTCTGAAGTGTGGAGACTCATGGTTACATTGGCACCATAAGGTTTCGCAAGCCGTAGTCTTGGATCTCGACTCTTTGCAGACGGTTTCACTGTTTGATCAGATGCAAGAATTGTTTGAGTAGCACCAGTTGGTGCAGAAATATCATCAATTGATAGATGATGTGATGGATTAGTACTAGAAACAACATTTGCAACAGGCACGCTTTTTGAATTAAAAGTGGAGGGAAGAGGAACATCTTGCCCATAAATCCCTGGCTTCGAGCTCGTAACAACAGAACTAGAAACCTCTCCACCAATGTCTCCATTGCCATCATTAGGTTCTCCTGATGGTGTTGGGCTTGGAAGGTCATCTGTCTTAAATACTGAATTAACACCAAATTTTTTCTGGTAGGTGGAAACAGCTTTAAGGGCCTCACTCTCATATGGATAGACTTTGGCACCTTCAGTCGTTTGGCCCTGGTTACTAATGGGGAAACCTACTTTAACCATTGCATGACGACCATTTACGGGTAAACTTGGGGTTGTTTCCCTTGTGGGCGACGGAAGGCTGTCTGCATCATGATCTTTATGAAGGTCTAGCAGCGGCAGCCTACTCCTTACATATACGGCTCCTCGATGTGTACCTTCTAAAGACAGCTTTTTGGCAATGAAAGAATCACCATTACTTTTCTGAGTCATTAGATTAACATTCTCCTCACTGCTGGTTCCAGCATTATGTGCAATAGCAGGACGTCTTAAATTCTGAATAATGACCTCTATCTGCAAACCAGGACAGAGACTAATGTAAGACGTGAAGGCACCCTTCCCAAGGTTTTGGAAAAGTGAGAACAATTTTGATTTCTGCTAATTCAGCAGGTGAGCCAAAGGAACACACCTCATTTATCTGGTTAGATGACAGAAACCGGGAAAAATGGTCATTTACCAGAGATAGCAATCTGCACAAGAAAAAACCAAAAAAAATGTGAGTAATACAACATTTGTGACATGTTCAATGAAAGGTTGGCGGAATAAAAAACACGAACCTTGACATCGTCTCCTTATTAAGCTCCTTCGACATATTGTTCATCGAGGAAAAAACCTGAAAATAATAGGAGATTAGAATCATGAATGTCACACATAGGACTATAGAGCATTAAGTAGAAGAGTCAGGCCAGCGGATCTTGAGTAGCCATACAGAGTTTATGGTTTGAAGAGATGCAAATGACAGTTGCATTAAAGTATCCCTCTTCGGGAAATCATCATTATTTGAAACCAGCTCTCGCAAAGACTCCAAAGCCCCCAAAAGTCTCGAACAAACTCCTTCAAATGCTCTGAAACAAAAACAATGGACGAAAAGAACACAATCAATTACGGATCACTCATCAACTCCAACCAAAGGTTTAGTTTTTTCATCATCATCCGATCTCTTCATTCCCTGGAAACGTGACTTACGTCTGTGCTTCAACCAACGAGGTACTCTCCAACACCCCACGGATCAGTTTCACTTTTTTCTCTAAGTCTCTCTCCTTCTGAACCCTATCATCTTCCTCTGTGTTAGCGCTTGTCAAGACAACTGATTCAGTTTCCATCTGAACTCTTGTAGCAGCCGATTTTTCATCAGAGGCAGACTCCAAATCAATCTCCCCTTCCTCCAACTCTCCTTCCTCTTTCTCATCATCACTGTCTTCAATCACAATCTTATCACCACCTTCCTCACTCTTACACTCGGAGCTCTCCCTTGGCTCATAATCCATCCCCAAACCTTCATTGAGAGGTTTGTTCTGCACAGCTTGAGCCCAAGCAAAATTGTACAGACCCGAATTCGCGTATCCACGATAACCAGGATACTTAGTCAGCAAATCACGCATTGTCCAAACCCTAGAGCTGCCATTAGAACCTCCTCTTGCTCCGGCAACAACATCACTACCATCGACGTCTCCGCCATCGGCCGCCGTAGTCTGCTTAACTTCAAGCGAAGTGTTGCCCGGATCGGAGATCTCTCCTTCCTCTACATCCGCCAATACAATCACATCATCATCGTTGCCCATTCGATATAGGGTACTTGAACAACCAGATCGAGCCACAAGCGTGTGAAAATCTCTAAGCTTCTCAAAAAAAGCAATCCAACAAAATCGCGATGCAGGATTCAAAATCCCCCTGAAATACCGTCCAGAGACAGATCTCAATAACGGAAATTAGGGTTTTTTTCCGTTCGTCGTCCCTTTACAATTACCGATTCAACAAAAACAGAGATCCAAGTTAAGAAAAGTTAATCAGATAAATCATTTTATAAACTTTCTTCCAAAAGCTTCCCAATTCAAAATTCCCGATCCGAGATCCAGAAACGAGTTTTCCAATTTCTTCGCTTTTATTCAAATCCAATTTTTTTGAGATTTATTTTCACCCGACGCCGAACTTGAGAGAATGTATGAAAAAAAAGAAAAGTATAGACGAAACGAGGGACAGAGAGATTAATCTTTAATATAAGCGAAGAAGGACGAAGAGAGAATCTAGTTGAAGATGGAGTTTAATCTGAACCGTACACGTCAGCCATCTGAGTAAGGCAATTAGGTCAGAGCTACGTATGAGGAGGTAAGTGAAATGACGAAATAGACCTCTGTGTATTTTGGTCTCGCGATCCAACTTTTTGACTCCAAAGTCACTCACTTATAGAATTTTCGTACAAAAAATTCTGCTAGTCAAACACGATTTGCGGCTTGTTACCATATTAATCTAAAAGCGTCTGATTGATTAGGTTTTGGTGCTAAATCTTCTTAGTGAGTTTGATAAACGTTTAGTGAAATTTTAAAACATTCTCTCTAACTTTTGCATCACCAAATAACAGAAAGTGGCAAATCTGCCTGCCAAAGTCAGTTTGTCAAAAGTAGATCATCCGTTAACTATAATCCACTTATTTGGGGAATCAAGAATGATGAAACTTAAAATTAAGAAAACCACATGTATGTTTTTTTTTAGTCCAACAAATCATCAATATATACTGGCCATCAAGATGTCTGAATTAGTCAAATGGGTTAAACAAAGATAATTGATGTCCTAAAATCGTACAAATCTCCATGTTCATATAACATGTTTGAATTAGTCAAAAAGACAAAATCAAAGATAATTCATGTGCATAAACCCTATAAATCTCCATGTTTATTAGTTTTTAAGATGTTTCAATCAGTGAAAAGGGCAAAATGAAGACAACATTGGTGTCCAAAAACAGTATAGATCTCCATGTTTATTAGTTTTTAAGATGTTTGAATCAGTGAAAAAGGTAAAATGAAGAGAAAATTGGTGTCCAAAAACAGTATAGATCTCCATGTTTATATAAGATATTTATAGAGCCTCTCGTGGTGGCATCAATATTCAATCAACAATGGTGGTAAATGAGAAAAAGAAAAAGAAAAAATAATGACAAGTAATATTGAAGTCATGTACGACTAAATGTACATATACATTACTATATCTACAACTTATCTGCGATTTTGGCCACAGCATCTGCAAGCTTGTTGAGAACAGCGACCAAGTTATCACCATGATCTTTTCTTTGCTCTCTGTCTAGTTTCAAGTTTGAATTCTGAACTTCAAGCTGTGCCGCCAATAACTGTCCGTTTCTTTCTAGTATCTGTATCAACTGGTTCTGCATGCTTTTCGTCGCTTCTTCTTTTTCATCTTCATCAGCAGATGTTCGTTTACGCTTTCTTTCTTCTTGTGATGTCGATCCAGCTTCCGGGTTTGCTGCTTCTGAATGTTTCTCTTTCACTCTACCTTCATGTTCAAAATCGAACTTTTTGGTGAAAAACAAGATAGTGTAGTCTCTTCAACATAAACGAATCTACTTTGGTAACATAGTTAAGTCATTTTTAAAATATGAACCCATCCTCACACATAAGAACACAGTCCAGAGAAACTTTAGAGCTCTTAAACTTGTCTGAGACTATGGAGATGAGACACAAATAGGTAAAACTTTATAAGTCCTCCAAATCAAACCTTTCGATGGTGTTCTTCACAAAGCACTAAAGACCCTACACTTATTGACACATTTTATCAAGATATCCACTCAGAAACTTCCCAGGTCATTGGTTCGAATCGCAGCACAAGTGATCTAATCTTTGGCAGAACATAGACAAATTACAAACCTTGATCTGCTCCAGAATCTGCATGCTTCTCCTTGTCTATAATAACATCTTCATAAAAAGAATTGAAATTTTATTATAAGTGGAGTCATGACGATGAAGATAAAAAATAATTTAGAAGAGTTTGATCTCAATTTTACCCTGAAGTGATTTGGGCGCCGAAGCCGAATTCAACTTATCTGGACTTCTCGCCGGTTCTCTCCGATCTAAATCAGACAACAATCCCTCCGCCGACGTCGACGCCGGAGCCAAGCCAAGCGCAAGAGCCGGAATTGCCGGAGGAATCACGCTGCCGTCTACAATATCGTAGACTTCCTTGTCGAAAAAACCAGGAAGCTTCCTGTCTCGGCGAACATCGTTCCTCATAACCCAATACGACTCCGTCTCTTCCTTAATCTGAGACTCCCATTCCTTAATCTTCTTATAATCTCCGGCGAGATTGCTCCACCTTTTCCGACACTGAACCGGCCCGCGATTCACTCCGTGACGCCTGCAGTAAGATGATACCGACGCCCACTTGGGCTCCATTTGACCCGACCCGAGCGCCATACCCGCCGCTCTCCCTCGCCGGACTCTGTTCTCCGCCACTCTCTTCCCTTGAATCAGCACCAGAATCTCCTGCCTCGTCCAACGAGGCAACCTCGCCGTCTTAACGCCGTCATCTCCGCCTTCGTTAGACGGCGCACTATTCTCTCTACCGCCTTGAGTAACGCCGTTACCGTCGCCGTCAACGGCGCTCACTCCCAACCCCAACTGTTCTAGAGCCATTGAAACGGAATATTATTTACTTACTCCCTTTTGATTTTTCCCGTTTCCTATGGCACGTGTTGAAACGGGCTCAGATTTAACGGCGTTACGTTATGGTGAGCACATCCCGTTACGGCGGGGAGAGAGAGCGAGAGAGCAACGAAAGAGAGAGAAGAAAGGATTTATTTTGTGAGATATTTATTAATGACTTTTTATGTACAAAAAGCTTTCTTTAATCTTTTTTTCTTTTAATTTGGTAACTGTAGATATATTGACCCCTAAGCCTTTTATTTAATCTCGGCCCTTAAGCCTTTCTTAAGGTTCTTGTAGACTTGTTGAATTAAGGGCATAATCAGAGTAGATGGGCAAATTGGCAATCTTTAATTCTTTAGTCCAATTAGGGATTACTTGCTTTGATTAAGCTATTTCTTGATTTTTTGTCACATCACTATCATCACCTCATTTTCTACGGCCGAGATTCAACTCCAAACAAAACAAAACTAATGTTTAATTATTATCAAACAAGACTAAAAGTTCAATATTACTATGACCATGAGAACGAGAAACTATTTGTATATAACCTCCTCAACAGTCAACAAGAACTTTCCTGTAATTGCCTTAAAGGGTAGATAATGAAATGAAATGATGCCCCTACCACTAACTTCAAATAAAATTCCCCAAAGGTTTTTTTTTTTTCATTTTCCCTTGTTTACCACTCAAAGTCTATCTCCTAAATCGCATCATTGGTTTTTAATCATTTAATTAAATGGCTATTAATTCTTGATTATGCCCCCTCCCATTCGCTTAAAGCCACCTTTTTTTTTCTTATCATTGAGTTCTTGTTTTTATTTTTCTCTCGAAGGAGTATTCCCCAATGAACTAATCTTTTTGGTTTGTACACATAAACAACTATTACAATGAGACTCTGTAACATTGTATAGACCTCACCAAAACTGTTTCTTGATTCGGGAAATCAGAACTCGTGCTCTTACCTATAAGAATTGTGGAGAAGAATAAGTTATTGCTTTCATGGTCGTGAATCTTTGCAAACACTGTGTTTATTGTCTTCTTTTTCTGTATACCAATTAACTTTAACATCTTTCTGCATTATAATTTCACGCTGATTCTATTTAGCTGAACTGGGATCAATTAAAGGCTCATCATGGTACATAAGTCTCAGTACATCACAAAAACAAATTACAAAGGAGCTTTATAGACAAAAGCCCAAATCTCAAATAAGAAGGTCGTGTCTATTATGATTGTTCGTTGAGATGATCATGAACATCATCATCTTAAGAAGCTGTTGGGTGGGAAATGTCTTAAAGGGTTCTGTCGCAGTAGCTCTGTTTCTCTGCAATTTCTCGAAACATTGTTTGTTAGATATACACAAGTCATGAGATAAAAGTATTTGTTTGGTGAATAAAACAAGAATGGATTTTATGCTTACTTCTTTATCTCACGGCCATCATTAAGGGGCAAAACGTTTGATGATGATGAGATGGTTTCACTCTTCTTCTTCCCTTCTCCCTCTCTGCAGTTTCAGAATCAAGTCAATACTTAAACATGTCTCTGTCTTGTTGCCAAAACTTTTAGTAAATTGTCAACTTACTCTGTACATTCTTCTTCGTCGACAAAAACCTCAAAGGAGGAAGCAGAGGCTGCAGCAGTTCTCACAATGCGTTTCTGAGGGACCTGTGAGTATATATAAATAAATGCAGGTAAGTGATCATTATACAGATCGAAGTTAGTTTTTTTTGGAGGCTAGTAGAGGCAAAACCTTGAATGTTGCCCATTTTCCTGGTAAAGAATTGTTTTCTTTGTTCCTCTCTGCTCTGCCTCCAAGCATGAGCCAAGAACCAAATTCTGGTTTTGACTTGTCCGACTCTGTTTGATCCCCCAATGTAGTGTCTGTGTAGATAGGAAAAGGTGTCTTGGATGAGCTGCACAAATCAGAGTGAGTTGTGCACAGTAAGTTAGAGTTTTTGGTGAAGTTTATAAATGCTTAAAGGTACGAGTTGAGTTAAACAAAGAAGAGAGAAATACAGAATCACTCAAACTACTTACTGATTCAGCTTTGTTTTTTTGGCTTGTGGATTAGAACTTCCTATCGCTTGCCTTCCTGTATCCATATAGAAAATTGTCATGTAAGAGAGCTTATCAAAACATTATAAGAACTTCCAAAGTAAAGTTAATGTGGCTCACTGTTATTATCTCCCTTGGACAATAATGTGCCAAAGCTTCTCGAAGGTATGTCATTCTCCTTTGGTTCCTGCTGGTAGGTGGAAACAATAAGAATCATGTGGAAAACCTTAGGGGCGTAGAGAATTATACAATTTACAAACAGAAGAAACTTCTTACTTCATCAGTTGTTCTGGGCCTTCTCATCGTTCTCACCATGAATTTCTTGTAGGCATCATTCAAATTTTCCATTGGCTTTGCATTTCTGCACAAAGTCTCACACTTTTCAATCAGACCATGTGACAAAAATCTGAATGTGAACTACGAGGAGTACCAAGGTGAAGAAGATTTACCTAGAGACTCCGAGATTGAAGATCTCATTCGCAGTTTTCACCTTAGCCTTAAACTCCATGTGCAAAGCATAAGCTATGTAGTACACAGCATGTGTCTTTCCAATGTCATTGACCTCCAAAAACTTGTAAATCACTTCCGCATCAGCGCAATGCTCGGCCTTGGAAATTAACAAAAGTTACCACTTTCTTTTAGTACTCTTCCATAAAAGGAATATATTTGAAGTAAATATAGTGAGCTAAAGGAGAAGCATTACATATTCCAACCAAACTTTGAGATAACGAAGATCATCCTTGTATCGTTCCGAATGCCAGAACTTGCGAACGCATTGCTCGTATATCACTAACAGCCCCGAGCATTCTCCTCCTGGAGGAAAAGCCTCCTGTACCCATTTTATACACCTGAAGAAAGCTCAGGTTTAGAGATTGGGACATGTACAGCATCAAGATTAGTTCAAGAAAAGCGAACTAGCTATTTGTATGTATTTCAATCTAGAGATCAGCGCAAAATGTACTAATCCATTTCCAAAAAGTTGCAATTTTTGAAGAACCCAAAATCTGAAACTTGTAACAATTTATTGAATTGGTATAGTCAAAAAAGACTAAGTAACTCACTCGATCCATGGAAAGAGAGGGTCATCACCGTCGTACTCGTCGATGGCCTCAATCAACTTCCTAATAGTAAGAAATCAACAGAAAAGAGCACAAAATAAGATTTAAACTCGATTGAAAAATGAAAACCCAAGAGCAAAGATGGGAAATTGAAAAGCTGTACCTCCGTTTCTCGACGAGATTCTTCCTTAAGTGGTGGTCTGACTGAGATTTGAGAGCGTGGTTGAGAAGACGAACATTGCGTCCTCTCTTTAGAGGCCGAACATTCTCCTTGAAAAGCTCCCACTCGTGTCCCGTCTCTTGCTTAGAAGCGAAAAACTCTGCTTCTGGATCTGAGATCTCAACCTTCATTTCCGCCATAGTCGTTGTTTTCTTTCTTTCTTCTTTTGCAGCAATTTTGAAATCGAAGGGAATATAGCCGTTAGTTAATAATCATTGAAGTCTCCACAACTTTTGTGCCATTGATATACGCGCAGAGATATCAAGAGCGTGTCGTGGGGCCTACGTTTATTGGGCCTAATTTAGATGGGCCAGAATTTCTAGGCTTTTTTTAGATGCCCATTTGGATTTGTGGGTAATTTTTCGTGGCTATGTGTAATAATAATAATGGATTTGTCGGTGGTCGAGATTCGAATTCGTCGTCATGATATATGGTAATATGTTTGTTACAATGTCGTCGCTGTTTTGGTTACATTGACCACAAATAAGAAAGTAGCAAAGGTAGTGAAAGTGACTACGGATTATAGTGACGTTATTATGTGCCTTGGCTACAAAAATAACCATTTGTTTTTTTTGTTTTTTCAAACAAAAAAAATAGGGTATGACATATTTTTCTTTTAAATTCTGAATTTAAATGAAAACAGGTTATCTTAGAACTAAATTCGAAATATTTACAAATATGCTTCATAAACAATTTTTTCCTATTTTTTAAAGTTTCAAATATGGTAATTTTGGAAACGTATGTATAAAAATTGCTATTTTTTTTACTGTTGAGTTATTACAAATTATAAGAATAACTATAAAGACAATATTATAACAGATAATTTGACATTTTTTTCAACAAATCTACGATAAATATAATGATATTACGACAAATAAATGTTCATGTACTATAGTGAAATTTTTTTTTATAATTTTACTTTTTTAATCTATAAAAATGATAGTTTCTAGAATTTTCATATTATTTTAAAAATAGTAATAAACCATTTAGTCAACTATTTGATCAAATGAGCTTCCACACAAATTGGTATATCTAGCATGTCCCTTTTTTAGAAGTATCTTAGTATGAATAATAGGACCGTATAATTATAGTTAATCATCATGAAATGAGAAATGGTTAGTTACATGAAAATGATTATAGTTAAACCTACCACAATTGGGAAACGTAACATAAATGTCTATTTTATAGCATGCAGAGACAAAAAAAATGATTTTACTTAGATAATATGACAAACAAAAATATTAATCCGAGAAAAATCAACTTAAATATACTAAAACTGGACATATGAACCCTTTTTTTTACTAGTTTTTCGTAACACCAATCAAACACATTGTGTTACATAATGAAGATGAAGATTAGGAGTTGTATAAAGTCTACCAATTGACTGTAACAACTTCGAAACTTGAAAAAAGTTGACAGCATCAGAAAACGAAATGAAGAAAGAAAAGAAAAAAACAATTAATATAAATGGTGTCCTTCACTTTTCCAATGTGACACATAGTCTCCTTTATTGACGTTTTAAATATGAAAAAAAAAATATTGTTCGAAGTCTTAACTGATTCTAGCTGTGATTATCAAACGGAATAGGCATGCAATCATATTCGCATTAAATTTACATATACGTGTAAATATTAAAACAAAAAGCATTTATCGTACCTTTAAGTAACAAATATTTCCATAATTAGACGAGAATATCATGTTTTTAATCAATTCAAGGATCATGAGACACTAAGCATTATCATATGTTTCCATAATTAGATGTAAACATCATGTTTTTAATTAATTCAAGGATTAAAGTTATGCATTAATGGCGAATATTATGTTTAACCCCTTTTTTTGGTTGGAGTGTTAATACAAAATTAATAAAGTACGTCAAATACTCTTTTTGGGCGTAAGATTACAAGAGTTCACAATTCGTTGAAAATATACTCCTACATGAGTCTCTTGATGTCCATTCTACTGACAGCTTATCCAAATTTGAGATATTGGGCACAATTTCGAAAGAACATGGTATGATAATTACACTCTCGAATTTAGACTTTTAATAATAGAAAGTCACTTAATGGTCTAATCAAATATTGAACAAATGTAACAAACAGAGAACAAGCTGAAGAATGGATACAGTTATAGATGATAAACTTTAAATGATTAGATAACTCTTTTTTAAACACCAAATTGTTTTTTTTATCGACATAATTTTCTGTATGGCATTTTAATGTATACTTTTTTGTTTCTTTAACTAAAATCTGTATATGCTAATACCTGAAACTAACCATGATTATTATCATAGTAGAAGAATTCAACCCATAATCCTTAAGATCAATAGTTCAGCAACTAAACCACTTTTATAACTTTTTTTTACGTTTTGGACTTGTAAAATGAACTCTATGCTAAACTATTAACCAAAACATTTTTCTGCTCCAAATTTAAATCTTTTTTTGTATATAATGTTAACTTTAAATTAAAATGTTCAAATACGGATTTCAGATACCATGAATATTTTTTATGAACCCAAGACCTATAAATAGCACGATCATTAAAAAAAAACTATTAACCAAATTTGTTTAACTTCATTTTAACTTTGAACTAGTAGCTGATAAACAAATGTGACCGTGAGACCTTCAATGTAATATATATACAACAACAAGGTGAATGTTATTACCGTTCACTAACTTCAATTATCAACACCATTTGGTTTTGACTGTTCAATATTTTATTTCAGTTAGTTTATAAATTTAGATTTACTGATCAAAAATCTATATTTTCTTTTTTTCTCTTCAATTACATCTTAATCTAATTTTGTTATCAATCAAATTCAATTATTTGCGATTTTGAAGAAATTTTACAACATTGCTTGCCTGCAATATATTACATGCGGATGACTCGAAAACAAAACACACGGCTTAATCTATAACATTTTAGAATATGCAATAGATATTGTATTTATTAAATTGCAGAAATCTTATTTTTCTAGGAATGAAACTTTATATAGACATTTTAAAACTCTTAGACCGGTGGACAAAGAGGTTCCACACAAACTCTTTTTTTTTGCAAATTTAGTAGATCTTTAACAAAAATCAATCCACATTTATCTTTTTTGCTTTTTTTTTTTTTTTTCTACAAACTCATCTAATTTTTTCATTAGATCTTGTAACAAAAACAAATAGTAAATCAAAGTTAACAACATTACGCCAACTTGGCACGAGACTTTGGGGTCCCACAAGCTATCAACTGGGAGCCAGCAATTCTAAAGAGACGATCCAACTTTACGATTAGATGCAGTGTCGTTTTCGTAAATCATAAGAGATCTAAGCCTCATTCTGTATAATAAACAAACAACCTCCTCCACATTCTTACAAATTATGAGACAACAGCCACGAGTCTCTCCATAATCCAACGCCGTGTCGGCAAAGCTACTTCGACTCACACTTCTCTCCGACGCTTGTCGTCTCACTTTTTTTTCTTCTTTCTAAAATAATCTGAAACCAAACGATGCGTTTTAATCTCACCGGCGCCGGAAAAATAAACATGAGAAAGGAAGTTTTGCCGCCGGTGTCCACCACCACCGTTAAATTCCTCGTTTGTTTCGAGAAGAAGCCATTGGTCGCTACATTGCTTGCTCTCTCCCTCGTCATGATTATCTGGAACCTTCCTTCTTACTACCACAGCCTTGTCTCCACCGCTCGTCCCTGCTCCGCCTCTCCCGTCTCCCTCACCACCACCACCACCACCATACTCTCCTCCTCACCCTCTTCTGCAGCTGAGAATTTCACAACCTCTCTCTCCGCCGCCACACCTGTAGCTTCTTCTCCGGAATACGATTCCGTCAATTCTATTTCGAACCATTCAGATCCGAACAAGCGCGTTTTCCAACCGTTCGGAAACGCGGCGGCGCTTTTCGTCCTCATGGGAGCTTACCGCGGCGGTCCGGCGACGTTTGCTGTTGTCGGACTCGCCTCGAAGCCGATTCACACCTTCGGGAAGCCGTGGTTCAAGTGTGAGTGGTTATCCGACAATGGAACTTCGATTCGAGCTAAAGCGGTGAAGTATCTACCGGATTGGGGTTACGGACGAGTATACACCGTCGTCGTCGTCAACTGCACTTTTCAGTCGAACCCTAACGCCGATAATTCCGGAGGCAAGCTCATGCTCAACGCTTACTACGACGAATCTCCGAAACGGTTCGAGAGGTTGACGACGCTCGAGGAATCCGCCGGATCTTACAACGAATCCAAATTCTCGCCGCCGTATCCGTACGATTACCTCTACTGTGGCTCGTCTCTGTACGGAAACGTGAGCTCCTCGCGTATGAGGGAGTGGATGGCTTACCACGCCTGGTTCTTCGGAGACAGATCGCATTTCGTTTTACACGACGCCGGTGGAGTTTCGCCGGAAGTTAAGGAGGTTCTTGAGCCATGGATCCGAGCCGGGAGGGTCACGCTTCAGGACATTCGGGACCAATCTCAGTACGACGGATATTACTACAACCAGTTCTTGATCGTTAACGATTGCTTGCATCGGTATAAACACGCTGCGAATTGGACCTTCTTCTTCGATGTCGATGAGTACATCTATTTGCCCGACGGGAACACGCTCGAATCAGTGCTCGCAAAGTTATCTGTCAACACTCAGTTCACAATTGAGCAGAACCCAATGTCTAATGTTCTTTGTTTAAACGATTCAACTCAAGATTATCCAAGGTATTGCTTCTTATCTCGAGTCCCCTTGTAATGAAAATTAGAATATTGTTTGAATAGCTTATTATAGATACTATAAAAGCAAACAAAGTCAAAGCTAATTAATTAGCATCGAATCTGGGAATTAGCTTTCACTTTTGATTATCATTAAAAAGGGAACACACTTGTGTTTCTTGTTTTGTGTGTTATTTTTCAGGCAATGGGGATTTGAGAAGCTATTATTTAGGGAATCAAGAACAAACATACGACGCGATAGAAAATATGCGATTCAAGCCAAAAACGCGTTTACGACAGGAGTTCACATGTCTGAAAACGTAGTAGGCAAAACATCACACAAGACAGAGACGGTGATTCGTTATTACCATTACCACAACACCATAACCGTGCACGAGGAGCTTTGCAGAGAGATGTTACCTGTTTCAGCCAAGGACAATGTGACATTTTACCAGAAGCTTCCGTATGTGTACGACGACAACATGAAGAAGCTAGTGAATACGATTAAAGAGTTTGAAAAGAAAAAACTTGGGACCAAAGTTGTGGAAAGTTTCTCATGACCAGATATTATAACTTAATTTCCTCTGATAAGCATTTTGTCTGTAAAGGTATAGTGTTTCCATGTCCTCTTTTTACTATTTCATTAATAACTTTTTATCAATATTCTTTTTAATTAGTTATGTTATCTTTTGTTAAGTACTGAGCCTAATACAAATCAGAGTTACTCGAGACCTTGCTTACTATTCCATTGATAACTTAATTCATAATCTGCTTATCAGCACAATCGACAAAGCTTCTCTATCAGATATATTTTATTACTTTGTTGTACAGAGTGGTAATTATTTTAGACCTTATGGTCCTTATCTTATCTGTTTACACAAAATCTAAAATCTAAATAGTTGTTAATGACAAACATAAAAAGAAAAGGGATAAAAGAACTAGTTGCAAAGAGAGCCTGAATCATGAAGAAGGTCATGAGAAGGCTCCCAATCGATAGAGGACGAGACGATCATCAAGAGCGTGGTTAGAACCTGAGAGATAGATGGACGCGAGTTAAGATCTGTTGCGACGCAGCTCTTAGCAAGCTGAGCCATGGTGTAAGCAAGCTCTAACGGATACTCGTTTCCTAGAGATGGATCCATGAATGTTTTTAGCTTCTCTCTCACATTCTCACCTCCTAGCACATTGTTTATCTCTTTACACAACATCTCTACTTGTTCTTCTTTTTCCTTCTCCTTCTGTATCGTCACTGCTTCTTTCCCTGAAAGAAGCTCAAGAACCACAACTCCAAAGGCGAACACGTCTAGCTTCGGAGTTATGACTCCGTTTTCGACATACTCGGGAGCTAAGTAGCCTTGTGTTCCTTCAACGTGTCTGGTTAACTGAAGATCGAGATCGCCTTCGTCAAGAATCCTCGCTACACCGAAATTCGAAATCTTGGCTCTGAAATTAGAATCAAGAAGAACGTTGGTGGATTCCAAGTTTTTGTGGATATGAGGTGGTGTTATGTAGTTGTGAAGGTAGTCTAATGCTTCTGCTATGTCCCGAGCGATTTCAACTCTCTGTTTCCATGTCAGAGTTTTCTTCTTCTCCGAAGAGTGAAGCCAATCGCTGATCGATCCGTTCTCCGAGTACTCGTAGACAAGGTACGAGGTTCCTTCGCGGATGCAGAAACCGGAGAGACGGATGATATTGGAATGATTTAGCTTCTTCAACAGACTGATCTCCGAGGAAGAGACGTCTGCTTTGATCACTTTCACCGCCGCATCG
Organism: Schrenkiella parvula; assembly: GCA_000218505.1. Taxonomy (NCBI): domain Eukaryota; kingdom Viridiplantae; phylum Streptophyta; class Magnoliopsida; order Brassicales; family Brassicaceae; genus Schrenkiella; species Schrenkiella parvula. The sequence continues at coordinate 11,427,026 of CM001190.1, read as the reverse complement.
TCTCCGTTGATCGTTGCGCGATACACCGAGCCTTTGATTTTGTTCTCGTCGCTGAAGTTCGAAGTCGCGGATTGGAGATCGTGGAATCTGTAAAGAGTTAGAGATTCGATTGCGGATTTGAGACCAGATTTTTCTGAAGATTTTGATAAATCGATTGACCATTGGTTTGTTCCTGTAGTGGGAACAGATTGTTTGGTCGATGAATCAGTGAGCTTGTTCTGCTCCGTCGACGACGACGGCGATTTCGATTTTCGTTTGTAGAAACAGAAGACGAGAGCTAAGATTGAGATCAAAAGAAGCAAACCGGCTCCGATCCCAATTCCGACGAAAACCCACTTGTGAGAAGAAGATCCCGGAGGTTCCACCGGCGACGACTGAGGCGGCGTTGCAACCGGCGGAGGAGGTGACGGAGATATCTCGATTCTGGTAGGTTCAGTCCTGAGAGGAACCAGAAGAGGCGTGAAGTAGAAGATGTTGTCTGACGTGAGCTCGTTACCGTTGGTTACAGCGTCTGATGTGCTCCTGAACATCTCGGCGATGGCGGAGATACTGTCTCCCCGGGCGACCAAATAAGTCAGGAGGTATTTGAATCCGGCGGCGGTTTGATTTTCGGTGGGGCAAGCGCAACGTAGAGGGACGAGGAGGTCTAATCCGGCGGTTAGGTTTTTCTCGCCGTAAGGGTTCTGCGACATCATGGCTTGACAAGTGGACAGAGCTTGGTAGGTATCGTTGGCCACCGAGAAATACGTCTCCTGTCTGCCGGAGTGTCTGTAAGTGGCGTTGTGCTGGTAAAGCCCGCCGCCGGAGCAAGAGCAGTTGGCCGGGATAACGACCAATCGACGGGTGGGGATTATGGCGGTTACTGAGGTGAGGTTGTTGATCGACTGGATCTCGGTGGCGGAGACGTTGAGGAGTCCGGCGATGGAGTTCGCCGTGTTGTACGGTGGTTGAGACCAGAAAGTGAGGTAGGAACGGCAAGAGCTCGGGCCATTACAGGTGAAGCCATTGGTTATGTTGTCGTAGTCCCGGACCTCGCAGGCCAGCTGGTGGTTGTTGACGTACGGTTGCTGAGCCTCCGCCGGTGAAGACGCGGCGAAGAGAAGGATAAGAAGAAACAAGGGTGAGACGGAGAGCGCGTGGAGCGTACGCGAAGCCATGTGTGGGTGGTGTTGATTGAAGGAGTTCTGCTTGTGAGCTTCTTCTCCTGATTTTAACAGAGAGGAGAGATAGCCCAAAGGAGACGGCGAGTACTTTTTTTAGTCAATGAACGCGTCGTTGGTGTTGACTTGTACGACGTTTCTTATTAGTCCTACCTTTTAAAAAATGATAATTATCATTACTGGAGAAATTTGGTACGTCTTCGTAATTTTCTAAAGAAAAGTATTGACCACGCAGAGTTAGAAAATTAAATAAATTGGACTGGTAATTCTTTGTTTTTTTTTCTTAACGACGATAATTAAATTCTGATAAAATTAAATCTAGATATAAGTAAAAAATCAATATAATATTTATAGCCATAACCGTATTTGAACCATCACTATTTGTATTGACGTAAACTGTTACTAAACAGAGAGAGACCTATTGTGTTATTGTCTCTTCTTTAGAAGTTTTTAAAATGAACAAAATGGAAACGAAGAGACTCTATTACCAAATGTTAGTCTTTAATAATTGAAAGCGAATCACGTAGTAGTAACTTAGGATTCTTTTATCCCAAAATGTTAAAAAATTAATGGAATTTTCGTAACTTGTCTTATGTGTTGATCCAAAAAAGTCAAGATGATGATCTGTGGAAAATCAGTGACACTGGAAATGAATCCAACTAAGAAATCATAAATAATGTTTGCAGCTGCACCTGTAAATCAACTTTGTCAAAAACAATTATTATAACCAAAGGATAATCGCCAATCCTTGTGGCAGAAACACAACATTAGTAGAATAAACCCATAGAAAACACTGCAAGGACCTGAAAAAAAAAGATAATAAGTCATGCAGCTTACCAATTTCAAGGGTAAACAAAGAATTCGAATTTGATGTATTATGTTTCCACCATCAGTTTCCCAAAAGAAAATTCAAACCGGTTCCAAACTTCATATTGAAGAGACTAAAAGCTACAGAGAGAGTATCATCATTCTACCGGCAAACAATACCGGTTTTTTACCATGAACACTTCAACGAGTAAGAGATATACTAGCTCTTATATATACAGTCAAACTGTTACTCCTGTGATTCAGTTAAGCAGTTTTCAAGAATCGGCATCCTTAGGTGATTCACCTACTACTGGTTCTTCCTCGTTTCTTGTTGTGTCTTCTTCCACTGGGATCAAATTGCAGTGGATCGTGTGTGACACTGGTTTTTCTAGCTGAAACAGCCTGCACAGCCCCCAAAGAACAGCAAGCTTAACAAATCAAGTGATCGTAAGTTTACTTATAAAATGGTGACTCGTTTTTCGACTAAACTGTATGTCATCATTTTGGAACATTTTTTCAAATTGTTTTGTTATCTTTGGTGATTAACATGTAAGCGCAAACATATATTTTGCATTAGTGTCTCCATATGATGAACTCTTTGAAAATCAAGTAAATGAGATTTCTTACGGATGCTTGCACAAGGTCGGGCACTGAACAGTCAGTGCGTACTTGCAAGTGGATAGCTCTGTGATCGAAGTGACCATCGCCCTGGTTTCTGCGCACACAAACCTCACCTGCATTGAGAAATTTCAAGATTAATGAATCCTTAATTCCATCAGCCAAACGCAAATGGCAGACAAGGTTATACCTCGACTTCTCGAGGGGTTCCTGTAAGATCACAGGTGGTCCCATTGGTGTATATATGAGAGTGATACCTGCAAACAACACCCATAGTAGAATAACTGAGATATACAGCCTTGTGCTACAAAGGTTATGTCAAAAGTAAAGCCTCAGCTTAAATACCTCTCTTTCATTGTAGAAGCATCAGTAACATTTTGATTAAAAGCAGCAGTTGCCTCTGGGTCATAAGTACCCAAGGAAAACTCTTGGACAATCTGCAGTGGCAGGTCATAAAGGGTATTCGTAATACATAAGGCCATAGCATTTAGGCAGTGAATGTACGATAACACAAACAGAGAGAATCAAGAAATCACCAAAAGTTAGCAGAAGGAGACGCATACCTTGGTACCTTCCTCAATGTGTAGCTGCCTTACCGACCCATGATGACAAAACTCATAGGACCACCAACCCTCTTGCTGTAGCAAAACATCTGTTCAGTTTGCTTAATCCGGTCAAAGAAACGCATAAATGTGAAACCAAGGCCTTACCCTGAGGAGGCATTTTTCATTCAGTGGTTGAAGCAGCTCATCTGGAGTCTTTAGCTTCAGCTGTTTATCGGTTTCCATCATCACAGTGCTGATGTTTTGCTGAGTAGAGGTCCATTCGCTCGTAGATTCTTCCTCCTTTGGCAAGAAACATAAAAATCTACGCCCTTGCTTATCAAGCATAACCATAGATTCCAGATTATCACCCTATACAATAATATTAGATCAAAATTGTTCAGGTCAGATATAGGTTGAGGAGGGAGTCAATATGGAGCTATCACACATGATCTCTCTGTTCAGTAAATCACTCAGTGAGTGAAAAGTGCATTTGAATAAGCTTCAGAAAATTGTGAAGATAGCAGATTGATTTACCGGGTGAAAAGGTGCATCTTCAGGAAGAAATTCAATCGTGTATTTTGGTTCACGATTGTTTCGGCTGAATGTTCCAACTGTTACGAAAAATTAATACCAGTTTAGAAAAAAAATTGGGAAGAACCATTCAATGATCCAATTGAAGAAGGGAAAAACACAAAATTGATCGGGAAATTGTGAGATTAATTCATGTAAGCAGTAAAGTACCTAGATGAGCTGGAAAGATCTGATCGGACCAGACATGTGAGCTTGAAAAAAGTGAAATTAATACCAGAGATGACAAGATCTGCGTGATTCTCATCTTCCCAACTGAGATTTTTGAAGCAAATAGCAATGGAGGAGAAGATGTTGACGACGATGGTCGCTCGATTGTATTAGCTTTTATGATATATCAAACAGACCAGCCCATTTAACATGGGCTGCTTCAAATAAGCCCAGATTCTTTTGATTTTATAAAACGCTAGTTCCTGGTTCACTCCGACCAGACCCGACCCGGATAAAAACACACCCGGCTCTCATCAAAAGTTTAGTTCTTGTGTTCGAGTCCAGTGAGCTTACACATAGAATCAACACATTTTGAACATCATTGTAGTTTCTGAAAATTTGAACTTGCTAACCAAAGAGACTTTTCTGTTCTTCGCATAACGTGGTTTTCCCCCTCGCAACCTCCACAAGTTTTAAGAAGATTGATTCATGTTGTGGTCTTTTCTGTAGCAAATTCGTGTATTTTCTGTAACAACTTCGTCTATTCTCACGATCCTTAAGGTTTACCAAAATACTTGCAACTCTCGATCATATGCTATACTTACCAAAACAAGGTAGCATATGTATCCTATGGATACAAAGTAGAAAGTACTTCACTAATCTTGATGCAAGTATGGAGAGGATTAACGAAAGTAACACACACACACACACACCAAACTGAATCAATCCAAGAACACAAATCAGAACAAACCAAACACATCTGACCAACTCATAGAACATCCATGATAAGGACACTAAAGCATATTACTCCAAACATGAGTCTTCCGTCCAAACACACAAAAAGATCAGTGAATATCTAACCCAGACAGACATAAATCTTCGATTGTACGCACGAACAAAACACAGAGGTTCGTTGTCAATACTCATCGCATGATATAAACAGGCGATCAACTGTAGGAAAGCAAGGTTTCCGTTTGCAATCGAAACTAAAGAACCAGACATACTTTCCTAACATAATTGCGCAATCCTTCCGGTAGAACACAACCATAGTTGAATAAACCCAAGCAAAATAATTGCAAGAACCTGAGAAAGATACAAGTCTATGCATCTCACTTAAACGGTAAACAAGAATTTGAATCCAACGTATATGTTTCCACAGAAAGAAATCCAAACCAGCAAACTTCAGATTGAACATAGATTAAAGGGGTAAAGGTAAATAAGTTGAGACTTGAGAGTCAAAACGAAGTTTCAGATTCCGTTCTCAAACGTCACAATGCAATAATAAAATCCTACAAAAAGGTTTCCATCTTTTTATTCGATTGTTTGTAAGTCACAACTATAGTAATGTCTATACATGATCTTTTAAGCTATATGAACCTGGACAAAACTGTAGAAGCTAACGTACAACGAGGTGTTCTCAAACTTACAGAAAGAAAATTTATTTAATCCTGTGGTTTATCGGTTTTGTTCTTGTTTCCATAAATCAGACCAGTAACCTGCAAAATAGCTAAAGAAACCATTGATAACTTATAAACAACATCCTAACTAAAAAAACGCCACTGCGAGAATTTAGTGAATTGACCTGAGGATCAGCGATTGGTTTCCTCTTCTCCACGTATTGATTTGGATCCGCCACTGCGAGAATTTCCCTAGCCTAATCAACCAGAGACAACCGAGGAAATTGAGATCGGAGATTCCATAAACATAAACTTCGGAGTGTCGAAATCAGTACCTGTTGTTCCTTTTTGAGATCCTGAGCTGGTTTAATCCAGAGAAAGTAAGCGATTGTTCCGGCGACGAGCCAAGAAGCGAGACTCTGACCTCCTCTAAGACCTCCCATGGAGTTTCCGACGAAAGACCTCACGTTCCCCATTGATCTTTTCCAATCGCTAGCCATTGATGAACAGAAATTATCCCCCAATACGGACTCTAGATCTCTCTCTCTCTCTGAGGTTTGGCTTGACTTTGATGATTCGATTTGGAAGTAAAAAAGCAAAGCAATGATTTGATTTGATTCTCATTTGCCTGGTGCCCACTGCGAAAACTAAACCGGTCGCCGGGACGGTTAGTGGTGGGCAATTCAGCAATCTGTGTTTGCTTGTGATTTGACATCCTGCGGCTGTAATTGATCCACGTAGCATTAGGAGATCTGATCTAATATATGGGCCGGTGAAAATTGTTAAGCCCATGGACTTTGAATAAGGTAGCCGTAAAACCCACCTCGATTAACAAAAACAAGGATGGAGTCAAACACAAACAGTCAAAAGAAGTACACACTTGGCACTTGGACAAGGAAGAAGAAGAAGATTTAAGAAACACCTAGCGGTTGTTTTTTAAGACCCATTTTTCTTTTGCCCTCTCGGAGATTGAAAATGGCGGTGGTGGAGAAAGGAAAGGTTTGCGTAACCGGTGCGGGAGGGTTTCTGGCTTCGTGGGTCGTCGATCTTCTCCTCTCTAAGGATTACTTCGTCCATGGCACTGTCAGAGACCCTGGTACTTCCCCTCTCCTCTCCCTCCAATCGCTCCGATCTCTACTTGATCGGAGTTTTTTCCTGAGGAATTTCTTAGAATCCGAATTTGTAGCTCATCTCTGTGTATGTGAAACTAAAACTATGTGGGCTAAGTTGAAATCGCGTGTATCAATCATTTTGTAGCTTCTCAGATTTAGCTTTTGAGTTTGTTTGCTGTTCGCCTTTCATAACCTATTGTTGCTGCTTATCAAGAGTTTCACATGGGTTCATCATGTTTATAGATAATGAAAAGTATGCTCATTTGAAGAAGCTCAAGAAAGCCGGTGACAAACTCAAGCTCTTCAAGGCTGATCTGCTGGACTACGGCTCCCTTCAATCTGCGATTGCAGGTTGCAGCGGCGTCTTCCATGTTGCAAGCCCGGTTCCATCATCTTCAGTCCCAAATCCTGAGGTGAGGATTTCCGTAGCTCAGTATAGTCTCGTTTGGCTATATTTTCTGTAGCTACTTACGTTGTCTCACTTTGCTTATACTGGTTTTGCAGGTAGAGTTGATCGCACCCGCTGTGGAGGGCACGTTGAATGTGCTTAAGGCATGCGTCGAAGCAAATGTTAAGCGTGTTGTGTATGTTTCCTCTGCAGCTGCACTTATGATGAACCCTAATTGGTCGAAGAATCAAGTTTTAGATGAGACCTGTTGGTCAGACCTGGAATATTGCAGAAAAACTGAGGTTGATCTCACTTGCTAAATTTCATTTTTTTCACATCTTTTTTTACCAAGTTTAGTCCTTCTGGCAGAATTGGTATTGTGCGTCAAAGACACAAGCAGAGAGTGAAGCTTTCGAATTCGCAAAACGAACCGGGATTGATCTCGTCAGCATTTGCCCTACTATGGTCCTTGGACCTGTGCTGCAGCAGCACACAGTAAATGCTAGTACCCTTGCTCTTGCCAAGCTTCTTAAAGGTATAAACTAAAGCCGTTTTCACATCTTGAATTGTTAAAAAGCAACTTGGTATATGGGGAAATCTAGGGTCTTCATTTACTTTTGTATGGCGCAGAGGGTTTTGAGTCACGGGAGAACCAAGTGCGACTTATTGTAGATGTGCGTGATGTGGCTCAAGCGTTACTTTTGGTTTATGATAAACCAGAAGCTGAAGGAAGATACATATGCGTAGCCCACAAGGCTAAAGAACAGGATGTGGTTGAGAAGCTGAAGAGTCTTTACCCAAATTACAACTACCCAAAGAGGTAAACGAACGACAACACTTTTCTCTACTCGCAATTTGAGTGAAAACCATTAAAACCATAATAAGCTGTTTTTGCTGGTCTGCAAATTTTTGCTTTAAGAACACAATATTTGCTGCGGCTTCTTTGTTGACTTCATCAGTAATCAATGTCAGACTTTTAGTTTAGTGTCTGAAGTTTCTTCTAGATCTTAATGTTGATCCAAATATGCAATGTCACAGATACGTCGAAGTGGAAGAAAGGGCGACGATGAGTTCAGAGAAATTGCAGAAGTTGGGTTGGACTTTCCGGCCGTTGGAGGAAACACTTGTGGATTCGGTCGAGAGCTACCGGAAAGCTAAGATTGTGGAGTGAGAAGTGAGAACTTCGAAAAGGAGCAAAAGAGAGCTTTGGTCTTTTTCTTGGCTCCATGTGTTAAGTGTTCCAATATGCACATACTGTCTCTCATCTTTAGTTAATAATAAGAATTGTGCACGTATCTTCCATCAAGGATTTCTGAGCTTTCCAAGTTTAGCGAATTGTGTGATATGCCATAACGTCATAAGTTACTATTTTTATTTTCTCAATCAAGTCTAACCAAAATAAAACTTCAATTAGTGGCAGTTCAGCTGGTATAAGAAAGAACGAAACATCAAGTAAAGCCAACTTTCTTTTGTACAAATATGGTTATATTGCACATGTTCTATCAATTTTTTATTTATTTAAAAAGTCACATATAACAAGTTATATGTGGATTTTTCGACAATTCTATTACGGAATCACGATGAAGAATTTTTTTTTTGTACCACGATTATATTTTTTTGCTAAGTTTGATTTTACTAATTAATAGAAATTGCCTCGATTTCTTTAGTTTGATTTTTTTAATTAAATTGTATTTACTGATTTAAAAAAACTATTAGTATATTTTTAATGTAACCAAACATTATTTTAAAATAAAATTCTAAAATAACCAAACATTATTTCCAGTATAACCAAACCATGTGTACTGAGATTATTATCTTCCTTGTACACACATACATATGGTTTACTTAGATTGGACCCGGATCCAGAACTCGACGTGGATCAAGATCCAGACCCGGACCTGATTACTTGTCGGACTTTAAGTTGCCCCGCTCGGTGACTAAATTTATTTTTCTTCTCTTTCTTCTCCGGCGAAGTGGTGTTAGTTGTACAGTGTCATGGCCACGAAAGCTCCAAATTCCGGCGGATCTGGGGAAATTCTCCCGACTTCTCCCTCTCTTTCTGTCATGTGTGAAACTCCGTCGGAAGTCGCCACGGCTTCGCAGTCGGCTCAACCGCCTTCTTCGTCTTCCGATATCGATTGTATCCACATACCTAGCTACTCCCGTAAGTCTGCAACGCCGTAGAACCTTTTATTGTTATTATTTTTTTGTTTCTTCACTCGTTTCTTATGGATTTTGTATCCGTTACCGTCGATTTAAACGATTAGGATGGTTTTCGTCGACCGACATCAACGAATGCGAAGTCCGGTCCCTGCCGGAGTTCTTCGATTCGAGATCTTCGTCGAAAAATCCTAAATTTTACCTCTACTTGAGGAACTCAATCATCAAGCAGTACAGAGACAACCATCCTCGGAAGATAAGCTTCACAGACGTTCGGAGAACTCTCGTCGGCGATGTTGTCTCTATTCGTCGCGTCTTTGATTTCCTTGACTCATGGGGACTTATCAACTACACTAGCTCCGCCTCTGCTAAGCCGCTCAAATGGGACGAAAAGGAGGCCGGGAAATCCGCCGGCGACGCTGCTTCTGATCCTCCCACAGCGGTCAAAGAAACTGCCAAGAGAATCTGCAATGGCTGCAAATCAGTTTGCAGCATAGCTTGTTTCGCCTCTGATAAGGTTTGGTATCCTTCTTGTCCCTAACAATTGTAGCTTAGCTGAGTTTGTCACTTGGATGATGGCACTACGAATATGCCAATGGCAAAGCCTATGCTTATGAAAGTAAAAACTTTTTCTTTTCTTTTCAGTATGAGTTGACATTGTGTGCGAGGTGCTATGTTCGAGGTAACTATCGTGTTGGTATTAACTCCTCGGAGTTTAAGCGGGTTGAGCTTAGCGAGGAGTCGAAGACAGGGTGGTCCGAGAAGGAAACTCTGCTGCTGCTGGAAGCTGTTATGCACTATGGAGATGACTGGAAGAAGGTTGCACCGCATGTTAGTGGTAGAACCGAGAAGGATTGTGTTTCTCAGTTTGTCAAGCTTCCGTTTGGGGAACAGTTTGTAAAAGACTCCGACTCTGAGGATGCTTTAGAGACATTTGATCAGATCAAGGGCTCTGCTAATCCTGAGTCTGATGGAAGAATCGAAGACGGTTCGTCTCCCAATAAGCGGATGAAATTGACGCCTCTTGCAGATGCAAGCAACCCAATCATGGCTCAGGTTTAAAATTCCCTACAATTTGACTATTTGTGTTCTCTCTCTCCCTATGTTAATCTTATTTATTCCCAGTGTCCAATAGAAGCATGAAAATTGAAACTTTTTGCTGGCAAAGTGCAACTTACATTCTTAATCATTTATTCTATTCTGTCGTTAGGCTGCTGAAGAATATAGTCCAGTTTATGCACTAGGCTAGTAAGCTGTTCCATGACTTTTGTAAATGTCTCTCTTTAAGATCATATAGCTAGAACTTGTAATATGGAATTAAGTGTCATACAAAGGGCATTCTGAGAATTACGTATGGTGTTAGATAATTATGTACTGTGTTACTTCTATTAATACATCTCTGAATGAGATTCTTCCTATCATGCCCTCTCCAGGCTGCTTTTCTTTCAGCTTTGGCTGGCACAAATGTTGCAGAAGTAGCAGCTCGTGCTGCAGTGACAGCTCTATCTAATGTAGAAGTCGAGGCTGACAAAGACTCAAATCGACAAGGTACCGAACCAAGCTAACACTGTCTGTCTGTTTCTGTCCCAAGCCAACCCCAGTAGTGACACTTTGTTTTCTGGTGGACAGTGATCAATGGTGATTCGAGTGGTGACATTGCCAGAAACGACTCAGCGAGAGTCATGGCTATTGCGAAATCTCTGATTGAGAAGGAAGAGCAGGAGGTCGAAGGAGCCATCAGAGAAATCGTAGAAGTAGAGGTCAGTGATAATCTCCAACTTCCCATAAACATTTTTCGTATGATTATGCCTAATTTTGATTGTTGTTACAGATGATGAAGATTGGAGATAGGATTGTACATTTCGAGAAATTGGATTTGGAAATGGAGAGAAGCCGGAAACAATTAGAGGAGATGAAGAATCTGCTTTTTACCGATCAATTAAACATCTTCTTCCACACAAGAAGATCCAGGAAAGCTGAAGATAGAGTAGAGTGTTAGAAAGTTAGAATGTACGTTGAGTTTGAAACTGTTATTTCTTCATCAATCTTGTATTGTTAAGGAGGAGACTTGTTTTAATAGTTTACTTTAGATGCCTCGTATAACAAATTGAGATGAAAATCGAATTGGTAGAAACTAGAAACTGAGCTATACCGGAGTAAAATTTCTCAAAAGTAAAATTGAACCGAATTTTATTTTATCTACAGCATATTCGGAACTCTTTTTTTTGAATATTTGGACCAATCACAAAATGTCAATTTTTTTAATGGGTCACCAAAGCGGCACAAATGAACATTTTGAAATAAAGTTTATTTCTTTCCTTTACTCCTGTTACATATTTTGTTAATTATTATCTTATTATAAAAATAAAAGATTATAATTTTATCAGTCACTATACCGATGAAATTTTTTTATGCATCCATTAGAAATACGATAAACAACTCAAAAAAATGGTTTTACAACTAATGATTCTAACTCCAAAAAACGATTAAAGGTTTTTTACCTATACAATAAATAATTTTACTTTTATCATATAAAAACACAAAAATAATTCTATTTATACAAATATATCCAATAAATTTATTACTATTATTAAGTATTGTTTTCTTTTCGGATAAACTGAATTTAATATATAAATATTAATAAACTGTTAGTCAATTATTAGAATACTTAAAAATTAAAATTGTATCATAAAGTTAACATTCAAACATATTCAGTTACCAGAATTATATTTATATCATTGCAAAAATGTTATTTAATTTTTATTTCTCTCTTATGTTAACTGACCATATTCATTATTGAGACTAACATCTATGTGATACATATTTTTTTACTAGATTAAAACTTGCTTACTAAACGAATTTGTTTGTAAAAAAAATATTCATATTTCACAAAGATCAAGTAAAATATCCGTTGTAGGAAGATATCTGAACTCTTACACCTTTTAGGGATGAGATGCATCATGTTCTTAGTTCGAACTCCATGATGGATACGAAAGCAGTTCATGCAAAATGATATGTATGTTATAGTTGTAGTTAACGGTTTAGTCTTATACTCACCAAAACTTCCACCAAGTTTCCTCTATGAGAATCTGTTTCTCCACCAACTTTTTTCATTAACCACCACAAAGGTTTTGTTAACTTATACCATATTTAAGCTAGACATTATTACATATAATACAAAAAGTTCATCTTTTAACTTTTCTACATTACATTACATGCACGTCGTCGTATGGTAAAAGCATACCTATTTTTCTTGCTTTGTCATTTTACAGAAAAGTTGTGATGAACGTCTCTGGTGTGTTAATCAACATTGTTTAAATAAAAAGTACAACGATATACTATTATTTGTTTTTGCTACTTTTCTAATATAATTATTTGCTGATGCGAGTCTACTAATTTCATACCTATACATATATGTTTTAGGGAAATTACATTAGTATACTCATTAAGTACTACTCAACAACATAAACAGATATGTGATACCAAGCTGCTCGAACAATCATCAAATCTATGTGTGGATAATTTAAAATCCATTTGTTGCCCAATAATGATACAATTCTTAGTAAAAAAAACTTAAAAAATGATAAAACATAAAATTAACTAGTGGTTAATAAATTTATCTTGCAAATTTTAGTTTCATAACTAAATTATTTAATTATTTTACAATTTTATAATTTATTTTAATTTATATAACCTACGAATTTATTATAATGATTTTGCTGTTTTATAATTTAATTTTTCCGATGATAATCCATTATCAAATAATATAATATTCAAGTTTTACATTTTATATCATAACCATTCGTTATATAAAAATACATACTAGATATACTATAATCAAATATAGTATATATATTATTGGCGTGAAAAAATCTTTTTATTTGAAAAAATAAAAGTTTCCAAATTTTTAAATAATTAATATATATTTTGTCAACTTTTCGTTTTATTTCCAAAAAAAATATTTGGTATAAACGAAAAAAAGGAAATAATTACATAGTTGACGAAATAGCCAAAATATATTAGATTTGTGAAATTCCCGTATTGCATCGTAGGACATATCACTCGATATATATATTTTTCTGGTCTAACCAAAATATATAAAACCCTAATAATTGTAGGGAAGGATCCTCTTTGCTTTATTCCCTGAATTTTCGCTTAGTTGTCGTAAGTTTTCTTTCTCTCACCCTCTCTCTCTCTTTCTTTCTTTCTCTCAATTTTTTAATGTAAATTCGAGAGATGTCTCTGTTTGATTTTTCTATTTTTCTCCGGTAATTGAAAAATTTCTAGAGGAAAATAAATAAATCTTCTGTAAATTTTTAATATTTAAAAAGTAGAAGTTTTTTTTGGGTTTAAAGCTTATTTTTATCTTTAATCTCTAATTCGGAAACTTTAAAGCGCGATCCGGTTTCTAAATTTTTTTTTTCTGAGAGATCTAAAAATCCTTTCGAATGCAGAATTGTTCAGAATTTTGAAGATTAAACTAAGTTTTTTGCCCTTCTTGGGTGTAGTTTGCTTAGGGTTAGGGCTAAAATTTCGAACTTTCTCTTCTCGGAGATGGTACAATCTCCACTTCAGAGCATCAATGGAAACTAGGGTTTTGTGGTGAATTTTCTGCTAACAACAGTTTCTTTTTGTTTGGGAAAAGTGAGGGAAAATGTCAGGATCTGAGACAGGATTAATGGCGGCGAGCAGAGAATCGATGCCATTTACAATGGGTCTCCACCAGCAGCATAATCAAGCTCCGACGCAGCAGCAGTCTCAGAACATGCAACTGTCCTTCGGCGCCGCCGAAGAAACCACTCCCTACAAGCCGATGAGCTCGGAGACGTCACCTCCGCCGCAGTACCAACACAACTCAGCTGGCGGCAGCGGGGGAGCCGGGAATCCTGCCTTGAACATGAACATGCCCGTAACGATGACCGGAAGTGAGCCTGTGAAGAAGAGGAGAGGTAGACCGAGGAAATACGGGCCGGAAAGCGGCGGAATGTCACTGGGTTTGGTTCCCGGAGCTCCTTCTTTCACCGTTAGCCAACCTAGTGGCGACGGTGGCTCCGCAGGTGGAGGAACCGCGCCTAGAGTTAAGAAGATGAGAGGAAGACCTCCTGGTTCTAGCAAAAGGCACAAGCTTCAAGCTTTAGGTATTTATATACATTTTTTTCTCTATTGGAATCTTCTTCCTCACGTGCTGGAATTGGAAAGTTCTGGTGGCTTGGATCTTCTATGTCGGCTGCAATCAATTAGAATATAGTAAAATGGTGAATATGGTAAACAATGACCTCGAGAATCCACTGGGTATTCGATTCCTTATCAAATTACTTATATGCCCCTTTAACGTATCTTGTTCAACCATCTTTTCTCTTTTGAAACCTCCAGCAATCTTGACATCTTTTGTGGCTTTTGGCTTCTCACTGTATTTGTGGAGTTTCTTAGTTCGTTGTTCTTAATTTTATGAACTGCAATTTGAGCTCTGAATTTTGTCTTTTTGTGTGTGTGTGTGTGTTGTTGTTGCAGGCTCGACAGGAGTCGGATTTACGCCTCATGTACTTACCGTAAGGACTGGAGAGGTCTCTATCTAATTCTAGCTTCTTGAATTTCGTTAGTTAACTGCTAAGATGTCTCGTCTTAACTCATATTTTCCAGTAAACTATCATTAAGGTCTCCATATCATGTGAATGTCGAGAGTCCGAGTTGTTGTGTGATGTAAAACTTGATCAAGGTCAAACATTATTGCTAACAAGAGAATGTTGGACTTGTTCAGGGTTCTGTAACCTGTCAAAGATTATGTTGCGTGTGGCTGTTTGTAGTGCTGTCATTCTAGGTCCATCCGATTTTTTCAGGGTTAAGAGCTGACATTTTTTTATAATCTGGGACAGGATATATCTTCAAAGATAATGGGGTTTTCTCAGAACGGACCACGCGCTGTTTGTGTCTTGTCTGCAAATGGAGCTATCTCCAACGTTACTCTTCGCCAGTCCGCCACATCTGGTGGAACCGTGACATATGAGGTATATATGGCTTGCAAGTTTCTTCAGTTTCTTTGTCCCTGACCTTTCGCTGCTTAACCGTTAGTGAGTTGTTTACATCGAAAATCAGGGGAGGTTTGAGATATTGTCTTTATCGGGCTCTTTCCTTCTGCTGGAGAACAATGGTCACAGAAGCAGGACGGGAGGTCTAAGTGTGTCCCTATCGGCTCCGGATGGCACTGTCCTAGGTGGTTGTGTAGCTGGTCTTCTTATAGCAGCATCACCTGTTCAGGTAATTTTGGCCTTCTTCTAATACATATCTTTGATAAATTGACATTCATAAGAACAATGTAAGGATAACATTTGGCTCTCAAATTACAGATTGTTGTTGGGAGTTTCGTACCAGATGGGCAAAAAGAATCGAAACAACATGTGGGACAAATGGAACTATCGAGTCCGACACTACCCCGTGTGGCCCCAAGTCAAGTACTGATGACTCCGAGTAGCCCGCAATCTCGAGGCACAATGAGTGAGTCATCTTGTGGAGGACATGGAAGCCCTCTTCACCAGAGCACAGGAGGACCTTACAACAACACCCAACTTTCCATGCCCTGGAAGTAGCCAAGTCATATTTGTCGTCTTAAAAAAACCAAACAACCTTCGTATCTTTTAGTTAATGATGATGATGATTCATATCTTTTAGTTTAGGTCTTTAGTTGTCTGTTCAGACAAAGTAATTTAATGAACTTAACATGTTTTGTGTTTTCGTGGTGTTTTCATAACCTTGAGTTGTTCAGAAATTGGAATATCCTGATTAATGTAGATCTTTTTATTATAAAGTTTCTCAATCTTGAAAATATTTAACAGTGATGTTAAACTTTTTTTGATTAAAACATTAAAACAAGACTGGTTCTAATTTAAGCCAGGTGGTCTTTGGCTCTCTTCAACAAAAACCGCATTGAGAAAAACCCAAGAGCGCAGGTTTGCCAGAACCACCCCATTGCATTGCCCCGGTCGACTCGTTTGGCAAGAGACCAAGCATAGATTCCTTCTGCAATATGTAGTATCACTGATACGATGAACACAATCTTTACAATCGTGATTGTCCGGAAGAAGAAGAGGCTTAGGGCTCTTAAGAAAGGCACAGGTCCTATGTCGGGTAACCATCCCGCAGCAAGAAGAGCTGACATTCCTAGTACAACAGCTAACCAAGTGAATATGGTTGGACCGTCTAAAGATCTCCGTTTCCTTTCCTGCCAGTATGAAATCGTTGCAGCCATACCTTCCCGGGAGCTTTTGAATGGAACATACCCGAGCTCTTCCTTGGCTTTGAGGTATGAGAAATAATGGGTAACACTGACCTGCACCAGATCAACATATTCATCATACAAGTTCGTTATCTCAGCTGGAATATTGAGTTGAGAAACTGTTACCTTGTAGACTTCAGCAGGAAGAATAAGGGGCTGTGGTAACCAGCTCTTTGATAGCCATGGATATAGAACAGTGTAGACACCTTGGAAGATCTTACCCAAGGTCAGCGCAACAGGTACAGATATTGTAAACTTGGGCAGGTCATAGTCTAAACTTTTTAGGAAGGGACGTAGAAACTCGAATGTATTCACTGGGGAACCTACAAAGTCGCCAATCTAGAATCATTCAGCTTCGTTTCAGCAAGCAAGTTTTAAAGCTAAATGTTTTCGATACCTCCCCTCGTCTTGAGGGTGTCTTAGGAGATCAATTTACCATCAGAGACGAAATACGGCTGACCAGCAGCGACAGGCTCTCCTTCTCTGCCCGGAATGTTGTCCAAGAGTCCCATGCTTGCCAGGATGATTGCTAAGACAAGATTCTCAACATAAATCCAGTCTGTTTTGACACTTGGTTCACCGGTCTTGAACACCAGCAAGCCCAACTTTGCTAGATTAACTATCCTAGGAAAATGTCTGTCTTCACCAGGTCCATAAATAGCTGCCGGACGGATTGCACACGTGTACAGCTTCTTGCCCCCATTCCTACATAAGAAGAGGCAGTGAGAAGATTTACTTTGCTTCCTCAACGAATCCTTTTACCTCAGATTTTAGGATAAACCGTGGACTTACTTAAATGGTCGGCCGTTACCCTTGAGGACCAACTGTTCTGCAATCGATTTACTTCGACCATAAGCATCGACATGATCGTCAAGTGGGAAATAAGGCAAATTTTCATTGCCATTCCTTATCTCCTTACCACCAAACACAACGTTGTAAGTGCTGACATAGACGAGTCTTGTGATCTCATGTTTGAACACAGCTTCCAAGACGTTACAGGTCCCGTTTATGTTAACCTCGTCGCAACGCCCGAACTGTAGCATCTCTTTCCCTGACATGCCATAGGAAGCAAGATGCAAAACACAGTCTGCACCGTCTAGTGCCTTGGCCACATCTTCTTTCCGAGTTACATCCCCTGTCAACAACATTCCAAATTCACTCTATTTGTTCAATTTTTATCTGAAGATTATAGTGTGACCTAACACTAACCATTGATCTAACACTAGTCATACGATTATCACCGAGAGATTATAGATCAAATTGAAAAGCAGGATATAGGGGAAACGAGGAAAGGATTCGATTGAAGAGAAAGGGAACCTCGGATGCAGCGAACGCCACTATTTCTGAGCTCATCGGACCAAGGAGATGAGTCGCGGAGGTCGAACGAGCGGACTTGGCGAGCCCCACGGCGAACGAGCTCCAAGCAGAGAGCGGCACCGACAAAGCCGAGACCTCCAGTAACGACGAAGGTGTTGCCTTCGACACCTTCGTTCTCGCTCAAATGCATTTTTTTTTCTCTACGCGAGCAAGTTTGACCGGCGATGAAAAACGACGGAGCGTGCGACTACTACTTAGTTCACTGTTGGATCCGTTTCTCAGATGACTTCAGAGCTTAGAAAAATCTCAAATGATTTCGTTAAAAAAACTAATTTATTTTTATTTTTTCTGCAAAAATTCCAATCTGAATATCTGAGTTCATTTTCATTTGCTAAAAAAATATATTAACTATACAAACTTTTTTAAAAATAAATAAACTATTAGAAACTTTCAATTTAATACTCAAATAATAAATTTAGATGATTTTAAACAAATATCTTGATAAGAAATATTTAATCTCATTTTTATTTATTAAAAAATACACAAACTATTTAATCTTTTCAAAAAATAAACAGACTAGTAAAAAAATTTCACTTCAATACTAAAAAAAATTTAAATTTTTTTACATGTATCTATTATCATTTAGGAAATCCCATTTTATCTATAAATATTAATTTTTGTTAAAATAATTAAGTAAAAATGATTATTTTTAATTAGATTAGTGTTTCGGTTTATATTTTTTATCTTATTTTTGGTTAATTATAACTATCTGATTATTAGATTTGTTATTTCAAACACGACCAACACGATTGATCTAAACAATCTGAATTTTTTGATCAAGAGAGACAATTCAATCTTGATCAAGTTTTATTTTTATGTTTTACATCATCATCAAAGAAGATGACTCAAATATGTCGCCTAAGAAGATAATGGATTGCTGAATTTATAGGAATTACGAATGGTGGTGAATTACTTTAATCGTAAACAAAATTGTGGTTTTTGTTACTTTCGTGATTGTTGCTGTGATTAAATGAGTGTGCAAAAAAATGTTAGGCGAGATAAAGAGAGAGTCGGAAGAGACTGAGATGATCAGTCGGAATATAATGCCAGTGACACAACTCAGCCATGTCTAGAATATCATGAATAACTTCTTTCTTTTTAATAAAATAGCCTAGCATATAAATCATTTTTGAGTTTTTGCTTCAACATAAAATTTATAAAAATAACAATGAAGTTTGCGAATTTTTCAATTTGAATTTTTACGATTTTTCTCATGATTATATAGATTTAAATTTTTTTAAAAAATAACAATTTTTTTAAAAAATAACAATTTTTTTTTTAAATATTCGCATAAAAACTTGGAAATTGTTTTTTAATATTGCCAAATTCCGATAGATTCGAGAAATTTTGTAAATGATGATATAGAAAAAAAATTGTTTATTTTTTATTTTTAACAAAGAATTTTTTTTAATAAAAAATAGTTTAAAAGGTAAATCAATATTTTTTAAATGATAAAAGTATATATAAGGTGTAAAATCTTGTAAATTTATTATATTAAATTAGAAGCTTCTCTAAGTTTGTCTAGTTTTTGGAAAACCTAACAAATTCTTGTACTTTTTTTGCAAATAAAAATTAAACCAGATATTTTTTGAAATTTTTATTTGCTACAAAGCTACACGAATTATTTAGACTTTTCGAAAAAAATAAAAACTATTAAAAACTTCCAATTCAATACTCAAAATAATTAATTTAGTAGGTTTTACACCTCAGGTGTCTATCATTATATATTTAGAAAATCCCAAATTTTGGAGTCATGAACTAACTCTTTGCAAACCTTCAACTACCATTAAACCCAGAAAAAAGATTCCGCAACGAAAATTTTCTCGGGAAAATGAAGGAATCTTGGACTCCCATGTTGAAAGCCAGGGAGATTCTGGCGACTCCAAGCCAAGAAGGATTGTGTTTTCTTGTTGATAAACTCTTCATCAAGCGTAAAGATACCCACGAATGTAAAGCAGCGAGGGCTCTGTACGATTTCTGCGTCAAAACTTTCCCGAATTGCTTAACCCGAAAGCTTCTCATGCTGCATCGAGATTCTTCCGAAGATATCTTCAGGTTGCGATCGATCTATCTCCTTTCGGAACTAAGCGATCACGGCCTCGTCGAACTCTCTCCCGTCGCTCTCCATGACATCAAGCCTCTTGTCATTACTTGCCTTACAATGCGAAAACACGAAAGGTCTCAAGCCAAGATCCTCGGAACCATCGTTTCTTTGGTAGCCTACAATGTTATGACGTTAAACAATGGAAGATGGGACGAGCTCAGCGACTGTATACTCTCACTCGCAGGTACAGAACCTCTAAAGGCTTTCCATGTCTTCCTTGGTTTGCCACCGATCAAGAACAGGGAATTTATAAACCGGTTTATGGGGAGGGCTCTAGTGGAAGCCAAGACGGTGTTTCTTGATCCTGAGCCTGAGGAAGAAGATTGGTGTTTAGCTTTAGAGACTGTAGTTAAAATAGGGATTCAGATATTGAACACTGAGGATAGATACGACTCGATACAGAGTACTATTTCCATTCTTGTCAATTCAGTAACTGAGCTAGGTCAGGAGAAGGAGATGAAACAAGTTTTGCAGCAACGGCTTGAAGTTCTCGAGAAGTTCCTGTCACGAGACAATAAGCTGTATAATTACAGTGAATCTCAATGCCTTTTTGTGTCAGAGTTAGCTACAGAATTGAAAAAACGCGGCTTCAAATTCTGCCCTTGTATTGAAAAAAAAGAAGAGATCAATTCATGTGATCGTGGGGTACGATTTGGACGTGAAGGGTACGAATATCTGAAGACCTTGTCGTCATTACAGATCTTGGAACTGGTGATGTCAAAAAAGCTTGAAGGTTTGGAAGAAGAATCAGCAATCAGACAGCTCAACGTCTTGCTCTATAATCACACTAATCAGAAGAAAACAATCGACATTGCTGTGATGAGACAACTCAAGTCATTGCTCATATGTTGCCTTGAGAAACAAGAATTCCCTGAGAACACGTTTATGATCCTCGGCCAAGTTGTGCGCCATGTTGCAATAGAGATGTTCACCATCCAGGAGGAGAAATGGGTCGGTCTACGTGACTATATTAAATCCCACTGCCATGGAACAGAGTTCAGTAGAGGATGTTACATCTTCAGATGCTTAACCATGCCCCTTGATGAGGAAGACTTTGTGATCCCTGTTATGGAGAAACTCCTCCCTGAAATAAGAAGAATGTTAAACCCAAGGAAGGGGTCAGATAACTTTTCCTGGGTCGTGGCGTTTATTTGTGGCTTCTGTGCGATCATTCACATGATAAATAATAAAAGATACGCTGAAGATGTGAGAGAGATTGAAGACAAGATGATAGAGTCAGTGAGACATCTAGTGGAAAGAAGAATGGAGATTGGGCTTGTGACGAGAGCTTTTAAGGAGATGGAAATAATTGTCAAGGAAGAAGTGGAATGGTACACAGACAACGAATTCACATTCGTTATGCGTCTGCTTAGGAGTCTCCTCGCAATCGAAGGCATGAAGATACAGAGTCAGATGTTGTTGAAGAGAATTAGCATGGTGTTGGAGAAGAAAGCTGTAGAGCTGTGTTGGAAACTAAAATTGTAAGGAAAGACTTTTAATGACAACCATATGAAGATCATGGATTCTAAATCTTTACAATATAGTTTGCATTTTTTTATTAACAACTTATCCATGAAACTCTATTGGAATTGATTTCAAATGGTTCTATATATAAAAAAAGAAAAGCCATTTAGTTTTGAATAACACTAGATTTATAGAGTATTTAAAATATTTATTGAATAACATCAAATTTTAAAATCTTTTAGGTGTGATTTACAAATAAAAAATCCAATAACACTGGATTTTAAAGCATAAATTGAATAATATAGGATTATAGTTGAATTGAATAAAGTAGTATCTATATCTTAATTTAGTTTCGTTAACCTCAAATTGAACTGCACAAAATTGCATATCTAGAAATTAAGTGTAATAAACTAATATACTTCTCAAAAAATAAAATATAATAAAACTTGACATTGGTCATCGGTGTTATATACTCGAACATTCTAAAATAATTTTTCTAGTTTTTGTTTTTTGAACATCACATTTTAAAGGAACTAAAAGATACAGTTTGGATAAATATCTAATTCAAAACAGAGGGCAAATTCTTGTTTAAGTCTAATCCAGTCATTTATAATATTTGTTTCTTCTCCAACTGCTTGTTACTACTTCCCCGAGACCGAGAGACACTCTTTGACCAATAACTTCACGCCGACGAACCTTTAAGTCCTGAAATTTCGTTCAAGGGGCGACTGAGATAAGTGCTAATAAACTCGGGTCACACTCCAAACGTTAAATGATGTTAGTGTAGCTGCTGGTTTTAGGGGAAAAAGGAACATCGAAATTCATTGATCTTCAAATTTTTGGACGAGTTCTCAAAGGGTTTTAGATTTAGGTGTTTCAAATTTGGGTGTTTAATCAATTTCTCGAGTGACCTTGAGTTTTTCGGTTTCCCCGAGATAAGCATTTAGGGTTTTTTTCTTTCTTTCTGCACTGCAATGGCGAGAAGACATGGATGGCAACTTCCAGCCCACACATTTCAGGTTTTTTCCCTATTAAATTTGCCTACTTCACTTAGTATAAAAGGGGTCTCTTTTGACTTTGGTTTGAACGATTGTGAAAATTCCTGTCGTCATCTGCAATTGTGTCTCTAATCCCCCGTGAAAATGACTTAGAATGTTTTGTTGGTATCTGAGAGTTACTTTGTTATGATTGTTTTCGTTTCAAAACATGTCCAATAGCTCCTTTTTTTTCATCTGCTTTATGTGTTTTTATTTCAATCGGATGCACACACATTTGAGTATATGTATGTGTCCATTTCAAGAATCACTGCACTGAATTTCGATGGAGTTTCTTTTCTAACACGATCTTTTGCTCTCGCTGCTGTGCAGATTGTCGCTATTACTGTATTTTTCTTGCTAACTGTCGCATACTATGCCTTCTTTGCTCCATTCCTCGGGAAGAAACTCTATGAGTATATTGCCACTGGTGTTTACTCATTCTTGGTAAGAACAAAAACGAACATTGTGCTATGCTAAACTCTCAAATGAATATGCAAATTGCTGTATAGCTCACAGCTCTGATCTCTTTTCCTGCCTAATAATTTTACAGGCGTTTTCGGTTTTCGTTCTGTACATTAGATGCACTGGTATAGATCCTGCAGATCCTGGAATCTTTGTAGAGGCTGTGAACACTCCAGCCCATAAGTCACAGAACAGTAACTATGTGCCTGGTAGGTGCTCTACCGATGATGCCGTGTAATAGTTTTGTCATTCAATTAAGAAATTCAAGGGCTAGATAGTTCGGATACCTGTTTCTCATAGTGCTGCTTTTGTTGCAGAGAATGCCTCAACAATTGATGGTGGGCCATATATTAGACACGGCTCAGGTTGCTGTAATGCTATAGGAAGATTCATTTGTGGTTGTTTAGTGATACAAGATTGCCGTAGAGATACCCAACAAGAGCAATCAGGCGAACAAGAAGAAGCTATGTTCTGCTCATTGTGCAAGGCTGAGGTATATTAGTATATTTGCTTCTGGTCAGAACCTTTGTCACTGCATCCTTTACAGTAACACTGCATTCTTTTTTTAAGGTACGAAATCTTAGCAAGCACTGTCGAAGTTGTTGCAAATGTGTTGATGGGTTTGATCATCATTGCCGTGTATGTAATTTGAAAACTTAGTTATTTTTCGTTGGCTTTGTAACTCAGCATTTCAACTAATATGTCAAGTACTATCTTTTGCCTTAGTGGCTGAATAACTGTGTGGGGCAGAAAAACTACATTAGCTTTGTGTGTCTTATGGCGGCAAGCTTTTTCTGGGTAAGTTTCCAACAAAGATTGTTACTTTATGATTGATTCTGTTGCCGCTTTACATCTAATCCATTGATACGATATGACCTTGCCAATATGACAACAGCTTTTAGTTGAATTCGGAGTTGGTGTTGCTGTATTTGTTCGATGTTTTGTGGAGCAAAAGGCGATGGAACATCTTATAACTGAAAAGCTTGGACTTGGGTTCTCCCGTCCTCCATTTGCCGCTATTGTGGTCATTTTTTCACAACAATAATATTGGTTTTGTTCAGTCTTCTATCAATGCTTTGTCTCCAACTTCACTTTGGTTTATCGTCCTGCAGGTTGTTTGTACAACTCTCTCGTTTCTGGCTATAATACCTCTTGGGGAGCTTTTCTTCTTCCACATAATTTTGATCCGAAAGGTTTGTATGGCTTTTCTTTTGCATCATGTTGCCGAATCTATACTTTCCACTAACTTCAACAATTCGTTTACCACTTTTGTGGCTGCAGGGAATCACAACATATGAATATGTTATTGCCGTGAGGGCTCAAAGCGAACCACCTGGACCATCTATAGATGGCCAAGACCAATATAGCCAGCCACCTTCACCTACAAGCTCAGCTGTGACAGCCGCAAGTGGAAGAAGCTCTCTTGGATTGAGCATTCAATACCGTGGTGCCTCCCTGTGCACACCTCCAAACATATTCATGGATCAACAGGTAAGAAGAAAATCAATTCTAATATCTTTTTCACTCTCTTCATTTTGTATACTCTCTCTCTTTTTATCAGGACGATGTTATCCATCATTTAGAGCCTGGACTTGTACGATCCACCATAGATCCCGACACACTTTCACAGAAGCCACCACCTCAGCGTCAACAGGTAAGGATCAATCCATGGAAGCTAGCGAAGCTCGACTCAAACAAAGCATCCAAAGCAGCTGCAAAAGCACGTGCATCGTCATCAGTGCTTATTCCAGTGGCCTCTCGGCACAACCCTTATAAAACCAGTAGCAATGTAAGCGGGAGAAGCAGCCCCGCAAGTAGCCATCAAACCAAAAACACTTGTAGCCCTAGTCCAGCTTTGACCAGAGATCACTTCAACCCAATGTACATGTCATCATCAGTTAACGAGTCACCATTAAATGAGGAAGAAAGCAGGAATGTTGTTGTTGCTGCAGCTAGAAGGAACATGCCATCAAGCGACGAGAGCTCAGTTGTTTGGGATCCAGAAGCTGGCCGGTTTGTGACGTCGTCCCAAATTCCTGGAACAGAATCAGCAACTTCTGGAGGAGGTCGTCTTGCTGCTAACGAACGTCTCAACTGCATAACTTCTTCTGGGAGTGATGCTAGCAGAAGGGTTAGAGGAAACACTTTAACTGGTTATTTCCAACAAATTAGATCACAGAGAGGAGGCCAACTTCCAGTGTTTATGCCTACTGATTCTCAACTGCAGAGACATTTATCTACTAGATTCCAGTAGAAACATTTGTAGTCCGTAGGCGTCAGTTTTTTTTTTAATTGAAGTTTCTTATTTCTCTCAAGTCATAATGTATCAGAGACGTCATAACTTGGCTATATAGTATGCCTTTCTTTGAAATAGTTTCGACTTGTGTGTGAGAATAAACTAAATTTGTGACGAATCTTATATATAGCACCAAAGTCGTTGTAGTATAGTGGTAAGTATTCCCGCCTGTCACGCGGGTGACCCGGGTTCGATCCCCGGCAACGGCGTTTTCTTTTTACCCGCCTTAGTTGCTTATTTTTTTTGTTTTATTTTAAATAATTTGAAATTTCCCATAAATCCGCGAGGTCGTTCATCTTCCTACATTTCCTCCGATTCAAATCCCATTAGAGAACCTACGAACCAGCATGAACAAACATAGCAAATTTCCCAAAACAAAAATAGAAAAAATAGAAAAATAAAACCAAAAAAATCTCCGTCACCGGAATTCGTCTCCCGGACTATCTTGGCGCAACCACCGTCAACGGAGACATCTTCCCCTCCGTGACTGCATGTTCCCGCCGTTTCTTCGCCGTAGAAGATTGAAATTGATGATCGTAAAACCCAGATAAGACTAGGTAACTCTAACAAATTCCGTTTTCAGAAAAAATAAAAAAAAATGGGAGGAGGCGGTGGCGTTGCTGGAGAAGGTCCGAGAGAGCTCGATCAGACCCCGACATGGGCCGTCTCCACTGTTTGTGGCGTTATCATCTTGATCTCTATCGTCTTGGAGCTCATGATTCACAAAATCGGAGCGGTATATCAATCTCACCGATTCCGCGAATTTCCTCTACGTACATTTTGCTAATAGCCTCACATCGTTTGTTTCTCAGGTGTTCGAGAAAAGAAAGAAGAAAGCTTTGTACGAAGCTCTTCAAAAGATTAAAAATGGTACCAAAATCTTCAAGGAAATATGAAAATTCTCAAAATTGAATTTGGATTTTAGGCTACGAACTCTTGAATTTGATATTTTTTTTGCAGAGCTTATGGTTTTGGGATTCATTTCGCTGCTACTAACATTTGGGCAAAACTACATCGCAAGCATGTGCGTGCCGTCAAGATACGGCCACGCAATGTCCTTCTGTGGTCCGTACGATGGTCCTAGTGGTGACGCTAAGAAGCCAAAGAGCACCGGTCACATGGACAGGCATCTTCTCTCCTTTCAACGACGTGTTTTGGCTGACGCTGCTCCTGCTCAGTGCAAGAAGGTCACACAATCTTTTCTTTTCATCTTCTCTTTCTGCTCTGTTTGCTTAATTAGACGAATGTTCTCTATTTTGAATATTGAAATTGATCAAGAGTAGTGTGTTGTTGCAGGACTATGTGCCGCTTATATCACTAAACGCGTTGCATCAAGTGCATATCTTTATCTTCTTCTTGGCTGTGTTTCATGTGATTTACAGTGCTATAACCATGATGCTTGGACGAGCCAAGGTACAAATATACGGCTGTGAAACAGTGTAATTTGTCTTTGAGATTTGATTAATTGTTGGATTTTGAGTAACTTCTGGATGTTGTCCACGCAGATTCGTGGATGGAAAGTCTGGGAGGAAGAGGTCGTAAATGATCATGAAATGATGAATGGTTAGATTCGTGCTTGTTTCAGACGTCATCACATTACAAAGCAGAATCAATTTGATTTTTGTTTGATGTAATTTACAGACCCTTCAAGATTTAGGCTCACACACGAGACATCATTTGTTCGAGAGCATGTCAATCCTTGGGCGAAGAATAGATTCTCCTTCTACGTTGTATGATTTTGTAGATTCTGTTGCTTGTTGCTTCTTTGTTTCATCTCTCGTGTCTTATCTATCTAAAGCAAGAGAGAATTCTCTTATTACTTTCGTTTTCTCCCAGATGTGTTTCTTTCGTCAGATGCTTAGATCCGTCAGAAAATCTGACTATCTGACAATGCGTCATGGGTTCATTAGCGTGAGTTTCTTGAAATCCTGCAACCAATCTTGAATATTTGCAGAAAACTTATTTGAGTTTTTGTTCTTTCCAAAATCCTTCTGTTACTTAGGTCCATTTGGCACCCGGAATGAAGTTTAATTTCCAAAAATACATCAAAAGGTCATTGGAAGACGACTTCAAGGTAGTTGTGGGTATCAGGTAACTCAGAAAACCTCTTACCATTTCTTCTTCTTACACTTTATAGTCATTTTCTTTATCGTTTTCTGATGCAATTCTTTAATCTTTCTGGTAATGCAGACCCGAGCTATGGGCCTTTGTAATGCTCTTTTTACTTTTTGATGTTCACGGTTAGTCCATTTGTATCCGTGTTATAACATTGTCAAACATACAGAGCTTAGAATCTCATTGTTTTGATATACTGTTTTAGGGTGGTATGTTACTGCTGTGATTACCATGATTCCTCCAGTTGTAAGTGACTCAATCCTCCAGTTGGTCTACCAGTTTACAGAAACTTATAAGCTTGTAGAGAAAAAAACTGACTAATTGTGTTTGGTTTGAAGTTGACATTAGCAATAGGAACCAAGCTTCAGGCCATTATATCAGACATGGCGTTGGAGATTCAGGAGAGACACGCCGTGATACAAGGGATGCCACTAGTCAATGTCTCTGACATACATTTCTGGTTTAGTCGTCCCGCCTTAGTCCTCCATATCATCCACTTCATTCTCTTCCAGGTACATTCACGGTTTATAAAATGAAACGATTGAAAGGTATGTATTTTGTCTATGTTCTAATGAGCTTACTTGATTGTTCAGAATGCCTTTGAGATCACATACTTCTTCTGGATATGGGTAAGTATATATACACATATCTCTCTATCCCCATGATCACTATCTAGTTTTCTCACTTTGTTCCATTGTTGCAGTATGAGTTCGGGTTACGGTCCTGTTTTCATCACCATTTCGCCCTCATAATCATACGGGTTGCTCTCGGGTGAGTCCTATGTTCATCAAAGAGATCCTTTACTTTCCCGATTCTTATAAGGAATTTGAGTTTTCTTGAGCTACAAGGATCACAGTTTTTCGAATCTACCATATTTCTGAGAATCCTTAATGCAGGGTGGGAGTACAGTTTCTCTGCAGCTACATCACACTTCCTCTTTACGCTCTCGTGACTCAGGCATGTCAAAATTTTATACAGCATTCTGTCACTTTTGAGAGTTTGGTTGAAGCTTTTAATTACTTACTCTGGAGATAAAATGTTTTTCAGATGGGATCAACGATGAAGCGATCGGTGTTTGATGAGCAAACGTCCAAGGCATTAAAGCAATGGCATAAGAATGCAAAGAAAAAGAGCGAAACATCAGGTCAAATGCAGGCTCCACTGCCTAATCTCCGACCTAAAACCGGCGGCGATATTGAGTCTGCTCCGGCAAACATCACTGCCAGTGTTGACGTTAAGGAAGGAGATCAGCCTCGTAAACCTGGTGACCTCTTAAGCGGTTCTTAGAAACCAGACAAGTCAACTTTCACATAACCGGCTTACTCAAAATCCTATACACAATTTTTTTTCTTCTTCTTATATTATAGGTTTTAATTATTTATATATGTAATTATTTGTTGTATCACAATTAGTTAAATTTTGTACCAGCATACCAAAGGCCATACCATAATACAAAAGACATGACCTATATAACCTTCAAGCTCAAGTTTAGCAAGATGTAATCTTGGTTCCCCTCAAATTGCTTCAGGGTAACACCGTAAAGGAACAAAATTTTGATGATGATGATAATGTTTTTGAATCTCACAGTGAAAAGACAAGAAAAGCAAGAATGCAGAGAGTTTTCAAACTCAAGTAACAAGACTTTCTCCATACTTCCAGGGATCTAACTGTTTCACAACAGCACAAAGAACCTCTTGGATTATAGATGAAGAGAGCCAAAATGATACAATGCTTTTCTCTCGAGTATCTTCAAGAGATCTGGGGTAATGTCACTTAACCTTAAGATTCGGTATAGGTTATGAGTGGGAAGATACAAGTATATATTGTGGTGATAATAATAACATTTTTCTTTGCTCTGTTTTTTTGGTGTCACCAAAAGTTGTAAATGAAAGAGATCTTGTCGGAAAAGTATATATTGCTCTGTTAAATCCTTTTAACCAAAAAAGTTTGTTTAAATCTTAATCTCAAAAAACACAACCAAAAGCCCATAACCAATTAACGGCCTGATTTTTTTTTCTCCTTTTCTTTATTCTTTCTCGTCGATCTTCGGTTTGTCCATTCAGAGTCAGTAAGCAAAAACTAAAAACCTTAAACCTTAAAGTTGACGCCTTTGGCTCTCTCACCGTGCTTTCTTGTTGTAGTCTTCAGCTCGTTGCCGTCTCTGTAGCCGGCGCCATCGTCACCACACATGACTCCTCCTCGCTGCTAGCTGCCTTCGTAAGTCTCTCGATTTCCATATTTTGCTCTTGTTTTATTTTTTTCGCTGTCTCCTCCATCTCTCCAGTGTCTAAAAACGCGAACCAGCTTAGATAAGTGTGTTTCGCCTCTTTTGATTTTCAATGTCTCATACATTGGATATGGATGTGTTCAGCGTTGTCATTCGTAAAATATTTCTTTCTGCACACAATGTGTTCGATCAAATGCTTTACTGAACCATAGAATACAAGACGCGACTTCTCCCTCAAATTTTGTATTACTGCTGGTGATATTGCAGCCACTCAAAACCTCCGTCTTTAGAATTCATGAGAGAAGCTTAGCGGTAACCAAATCAAAATGAATAGACTTAGACTTCCTATATTTGGTGGTTCTTCAAGCAAAAAGTAAAAAAGTAGCAATCTTTCTCTGGGGATGGTTCTTCATAATGCATTGTTAAGTTCTTTGTTGGATTATCTAATATCGGATCTTAGCTCAGTTTTCAGTTTTTTGCTAGCTATTGAAACTCCGTAAATAATAATGCAAGTAATTTGAAGTATCAGTCAGAACCTACAGTGTTGACACTGTTGAGTCATTTGGAGCTCAATTGAAGTTCCGCCACTAATGTTGGAAATCTTTTGCTCAGGCTGCCCAAAAGGAGTTGAAATCAATGATCAAAGCTCCTGCCATAAAGGGTAAATATTTTTTTTTACTTTTACAACTTTTTGTCATGCTTTTTCAGTGAAAATGATATCGGACCTGTGTAAAATATTATGTACAATTTTCAAGAACTTACTCATTAAGGCACAACTTTTAAGGATTTTCAGGGCGGTGCTGACAATGGGAATTTTGAAACTTATGATATGATTGACGTAAGCAGACGAATATGAATCAGTCTGCTCAGTCTTTGTTATTCTAAAAATTAAGTCTCATAAATGAAGAAGGATGAATTTTAAAGTATACTATGGGTTTCATGGGTCTCTAAGCTTTAGCGTAGGCTTAATGTGAGTGGGTTGCCGTGCATTATCTGAGTAATTTGGTTTTGAAAGTTGCTCTTTGTGTAATCAACAGCAATAAAGAAGAAAACTGAGAAACATATTTACGGAGTTGGAAGTACTGGCCTTTTCACTGAGTTGGACAGGGAGGTACAGAAACTACCTCTGTCTCTGCGTATTTTTGGTATTTGATCATCTTTTAGTGCCATCAAGGTTGATATGCATTCAAAATTGTCAGAGTTTAGCAAGAAGACCAAAACCTGGATTGGAAGAACACTCTGGTCTAGAAAAATCAACAGGAACGACCCTGTAAGTATTTTTCCTATCCATTAAATTATTTTCCTTGACCCTTTTTTTCTTAGGTTCAAATATTATCTAACAACTGATTATCTGAGCATTGCATTCCCTAATTTTAACACCGTTCCCTGCAGGGACAAACAATGTTCAACACCAATCAAAGAAATGCATCCAATTACCTTCCAGACAGAACTCAACCCGATCACTCAGAGTTCAACGTTATTACACCAACTGACACGTCATTCACAGCAAAGGAATCTCATGGCTGGACGTGCATTTCATGCACAGATCATAAGAACTGGAACATCGACATGCACCCATCATACCAATGGCCTGGTTAATCTTTACGCCAAATGCGGGCATTTACCCAAAGCCCACTCCATCTTCAATGCCATAATCAGCAAGGATGTCGTATCTTGGAACAGTCTCATCACTGGATATTCCCAGCACGGTGGTCTCACCAGCTCCCGCACTGTTATGCAGCTGTTCCGGGAGATGAGAGCGCAAAATGTGCTGCCAAACGCTTATACCCTTGCCGGGATTTTTAAGGCTGAATCGAGTCTTGGAAGTTGTACAGTTGGGATGCAGGCTCACGCGCTTGTGGTCAAAATGTCATGTTTTGGGGATATATATGTTGACACTTCGATGTTGGGCATGTACTGTAAAGCGGGCTTTGTGGAGGATGGAATTAAAGTATTTGCCTTTATGCCTGAAAGAAATACCTATACGTGGTCTACAATGGTTTCTGGTTTAGCTACAAGAGGACGCGTCAAAGAGGCAATTAAAGTCTTCAATTTGTTTCTTAGAGAAAAGGAGGAAGAAAGTGATAGTGACTATGTCTTCACTGCAGTCCTCAGCTCGCTGGCTGCAACCGAATACGTTGGCCTAGGTAGACAAATCCATTGCATCACGGTTAAAATTGGGTTGCTCGTTTTTGTAGCTTTGAGTAATGCGCTCGTTACCATGTATTCAAAATGCGAGAGCTTGACTGAGGCATGCAAGATGTTTGACTCATCTGGTGACCGAAATTCGATTACATGGTCAGCAATGGTCACTGGTTATTCTCAGAATGGGGAGTCACTCGAAGCAGTAAAGCTGTTCTCGAGAATGTTCTCTGCTGGAATCAAGCCCAGCGAATACACAGTTGTTGGGGTTCTTAACGCATGCAGTGACATTTGCTATATAGAAGAAGGGAAACAACTTCACTCTTTTTTGTTAAAGTTGGGATTTGAAAATCATTTATTTGCGACTACAGCTTTGGTTGACATGTATGCGAAAGCGGGTTGTCTAGCAGATGCCAGGAAAGGGTTTAATTGTCTACAAGAACGTGATGTCGCTCTTTGGACATCAATTATTAGCGGCTATGTCCAAAACTCAGATAATGAAGAGGCTCTGATTCTGTATCGCGGAATGAAAACAGAAGGTATTATCCCAAATGAACCAACCATGGCAAGCGTTCTAAAAGCTTGCTCCTCTCTTGCTACCTTGGAGCTCGGAAAGCAAGTACATGGCCACACAATCAAGCACGGGTTCAGTCTAGAAGTTCCAATTGGAAGCGCACTTTCTACAATGTACTCAAAGTGCGGGAGTTTAAAAGATGGGAGCCTCGTCTTTCAAAGAAGTCCCAAGAAAGACGTTGTGTCTTGGAACGCGATGATCTCAGGCTTGTCCCATAACGGACAAGGAGACGAAGCCTTAGAACTTTTTGAGGAGATGTTAGCGGTAGGTACGGAGCCGGATGATGTCACTTTCGTGAACATTATATCAGCGTGTAGCCATAAAGGGTTTGTAGAGAGAGGCTGGTCTTATTTCGATATGATGTCCAATCAGTTTGGGATTGTTCCAAAACTTGACCACTATGCGTGTATGGTTGATCTGCTGAGCCGTGCAGGACAGCTCAAAGAGGCAAAAGAGTTCATCGAATCAGCTAGCATCGATCACGGTATATGCCTTTGGCGGATACTACTAAGCGCATGTAGGAACCATGGGAACTGTGAACTAGGAGCTTACGCAGGAGAGAAACTCATGGCTCTTGGATCGAGAGAATCATCAACGTATGTGCAATTGTCAAGCATGTACACGGCTTTAGGGAGGATGAGAGATGTGGAACGAGTTTGGGGACTCATGAGAGCCAACGGTGTAAGCAAAGAAGTGGGTTGCAGTTGGATCGAGGTGAAAAATCAGTGTCATGCTTTTGTTGTGGGAGATACAATGCATCCGATGATTGAAGAGATAAAGGATTTGGTTAGCTTAGTGAGTAGACGGATGATTGAAGAAGGATTCACA
Organism: Schrenkiella parvula; assembly: GCA_000218505.1. Taxonomy (NCBI): domain Eukaryota; kingdom Viridiplantae; phylum Streptophyta; class Magnoliopsida; order Brassicales; family Brassicaceae; genus Schrenkiella; species Schrenkiella parvula. Next base: position 11,394,205 of record CM001190.1, on the reverse strand, counting down.
ACTATGTTGGATTTTTCTTATGTCGAAGAAGGAACACAATTAGTTCTTTCATGAGTTTTCTCCGTCTCTAGTACAAATACAAATTTTGTTGTATTCTTTTATAATTTATATGTTTTTAATTTAGGTGTGTAACTTTTTTTTTGTGTGAAAATGTATCGAAATATAGTTATAATTTTGTTCAGCCTATCAAATATGATTGAATTTGATTAATATGCATAAACGAAATTACCTATTTTCAGTAATAATAAATAGATAATGGCGAAATTACCTAGTCAAAACACTCCCTAGTTCCATGGCCAATATTGTGCAATTTCTTTGGACAACATTCATTTACGTCTCCCATAAGTAAATTCACTTTTTACGTTTTCCAAAATATATTATTGTCTTTACACAAGAACCAAAAAAGCTAAGCTTTGTTTCAAGAAACATGTCGGAGAAACCAGAGAAACAAGAGTTGCCACTAGAAACGAGTCCTTACACAAAGTACGAGGACATAGAAGATTACAAGAAGAATGCTTATGGAACTTCCGGTCACCAAGAGGTTAAGCCTGGCCAAGGCGGCGGCACAACCGACGCACCAACCCTCTCCGGCAGTGCTCCTCCCTCCATTATAGATTCAGCTAACCAACAAGCTAAGAAGTGAATCACCCATTATCACTAAACAACACATGTTTCTCTTGCTTATATATGTTTTATATTTGATGGATCATTGACTTGCTTTTTGTTCTTGGTCTCTCTCTTTTTTTCTCCGTTGTTATGATCCAATCTAATCAATCTATCGATGCTTACGTCTAAGAGATTTGACCATCTTGCGACAGATTATATACACCAAACGTATAAAAATATTAGGTAAAGATTAATCTGCTCCTAACGCTGACTATTTTGTTAGAGTTTGAATATTCTTTCATACGTTATTTGATAACATAAGTTGTGATGACGGCTTAAAAAAAGTGATATTACCAGCAGTTTTTTTTTTAAATGTTAGTTTCTCCGAAATTCTTTACGATAATGTACAAACTTGAGTTATAGCAACAAGCATCTTCCTAAACTTGATTAATTTTAGGAAAAAAGTAGATGTTATAAGCTAAATTTCAATCAAGCTTTTGAATAAAACTACCCCAATCCTAATATGATTTCTAATAGAAAGGAGTGACAAAGGACATATCAAAATCTCAACAATCATATAGAACATTCTACTACATATATCATCTGTGTAACTACCATTGGTTGTTAGTTTTAGGCATCAAAGTTTCTATTTTTTAATCATTAGCAATTACTACTTTTAATTGCAATAAAAGTCAGTTAAAATAATAATTGCAAAATTCATATGCTTATTCCATCAAAAGTGATGTCCAGTCACCAACAAGATTAGTCATTACCATTAGGCATTAGCTAACTAATAATACCATTTCACTAGAAACAGAGACACATTGTCGTCTCCATAATTAGATCGCTACCGATTTTGGGTTTTTACCGGTTTTGGTTAAGTTCCGTCCCAAACCGGAAACAAATTTCCCGATAGTTGATAACAGCCGAAACTTTAGATACACCCAATATAATTACGACACGTGTATGGCGGGAATCTGACGCAGCTATTTGTTATTTTTTTTTAATCGGAGGGTAAAACACCCCTCGCGATTTGGAAAAGACAAACGGAGATGCGTGGATGAGAATCTGAGCGTTGGATTTCTATCCAAGCGATCTAACGGCTGGGACTCGGTGGCGGTACCACCCGGTCAAAGTAATGCTTAGCCGTTGATTAATGACACGTGTCGGTAGGAAATCTCCGGTATGACAGATAGACGATCCAAGAGATTACCTGGAATCGCCGGTGGCTAACCAAATACCAAACGAGACAAAGCTTCTTCTCTCTACCTATCTTCCTCTCTCAAAGAAACTAGAAACCTTCCTGAAATTGTCTTTCGCCAATTCTCTTTTACCTCTTCTTCTTCTTCAACGCCATAACTATTATCGTTTCTGGGTTTTCGAGAATTTCTTCAAGAGGATCTAACGGTGTACAGAAAAGGAAAAAAGAGGGGGAAGTAGGAAGAATCATCATTGTTCACCGGTGAGATAATCTCAGAGCTTTTTTTTTGGTAATTTTTTCATTTTCTGAATTATCTACCTGCTTCGAGATTTCATTTCTCATAACTTTTTGGGATTAGTTTAAGAGCTGAATTCGTTGGGATTTCTGAGAATTTATGAGCTAGGCTTTGTTCAAACAAGCTTCTGGGTGTGATTTTGTGAAAATTTCTGGTAATTTCTAAACAGGGTTTTGGTTATAATTCTGGATGATCGACTGCTTGATCTGACCTGACAAAACGTAGTAAAGATTTCACCTGTGAGTCGCTGATTCTTGACCCTTTTGGAGCTTGATGTGGTGCTTAGTTTAAGTTGTAGAAGCTTAGATTGTTGGTGTGGTGGTTATTGAATTCTTTCACTTTCTTCATCTGTTGAGTCTGATAATGCCGGTTTGATCAAGATCAATGATCTACTGTTTTTGGGCATTTATCAAAATCATTTCTTTGGCTTTGAAATTGATATTTCGGAACTATAATTTTCAAGCTTTCCAAGCATTCAAGGTCTGTGGTGTGAAGTTTGTTTCTCACAAAAATCTGATCCTTGTAAGTTGGTCTTTGTTGATCTAAGATCTGGTGGGAACAAAGGAAATCGTTCGAAAGCAACAGGCGGAAAACGCTTACCAGAAAAAACACAAGAGGAAGTTACTGGAACAGACTGTTTCTGGATTGCTGATAGATTTATATGATTGAGAGAAGAACTCAACGGCTTGTATGGATTTTTCACCTTTGATAACGGTTGTAGAGGGAGATTTCAACATGGACGATGCTTCTAGTACAGAAATTCAAACTTTAGAGAACTTAGATGACACTAAGCAAATAAGTAAAGGAAAACCTCCGAGGCACCGTTCTGCTATGCAACATATCACAAGCACTACTAGTAGGCTGCAGGTTGCAGTCAATGCGGTAATTTATAAGACCCACAATTTCTGAATATTTTCTTGCAATGGGATTCGGCTGAGGTAATTGGTTTCTGTTTGTGTGTAGGATGTGGATATTTGTAATTTGGTTATGAAGTCACCTGATGAAAAATCGGAGTTTTTGCCTGTGTACCGGTCAGGAAGTTGTGCTGAACAAGGGGCAAAACAGTTCATGGAAGATGAACACATTTGCATCGATGATCTTGTTGAGCATCTTGGTGCAGCTATTGAATTCTCATCTCTTGGAGCCTTCTATGGGGTGAGTGTATCTTCAAACCTTACCCAGAGAAGCATTGATGCAGCTCATCAACTTGATTCTTCTTTATTATTACTTTTAGTATATCCATTACTACTGTTAAAAGTATCTAACATTGTTGATAGCGTCTGTCGACAGGTATTTGACGGCCATGGAGGCACAGATGCAGCACTGTTTGTTAGAAAGAACATACTGAGATTCATTTTAGAGGACTCTTACTTCCCACTATGTGTAAAGAAGGCAATTAAGAATGCTTTCTTGAAAGCTGATTACGAATTTGCAGATGATTCTTCTCTTGACATCTCTTCTGGGACCACTGCGCTTACAGCTTTTATTTTTGGAAGGTAAGGGGCAGTTCAGATTCATGTTTATGAATTTAGGAAGTTATATATAATATATGGTATCAACTGTAAATTATCATTACTTCTTTTTAATTTGGCCCATGAACTTCTAGAATTTTGGTCAGGTTGCATGTGTGTATAAGTTAAAGAATAAGGCGATTTGAGTACTTGCTTACATTCATCCATCCATCCTTAGTGTAAAGACTTATGTAATACGCTGTTTTATGACAATTCGTTGTAGTTTTGATTTGTTTTTGAATAGAATTTGCCACTTTCTTACTTTACAGGAGGTTGATAATTGCAAATGCTGGTGATTGCCGAGCAGTGCTTGGTAGAAGAGGTAGAGCGATTGAGTTGTCCAAAGACCACAAACCAAACTGCAGCGCTGAGAAAGTAAGAATAGAAAAGTTAGGTGGAGTTGTGTATGATGGGTACCTCAATGGGCAACTATCAGTTGCACGTGCCATTGGAGACTGGCACATGAAAGGTACCAAAGGCTCTGCTTGTCCTCTAAGCCCGGAGCCAGAGTTGCAAGAGACGGACCTGAGTGTAGACGATGAGTTCTTGATAATGGGATGTGACGGTCTATGGGATGTCATGAGCAGTCAGTGCGCTGTGACAATCGCAAGGAAAGAACTGATGATTCATAATGATCCAGAGAGATGCTCTAGAGAGCTTGTGAGGGAGGCCCTTAAACGGAATACATGTGACAACTTGACTGTGATTGTTGTGTGCTTCTCTCCGGATCCTCCACAGAGGATAGAGATCCGAATGCAGTCGCGGGTGAGACGGAGCATATCTGCGGAAGGGTTGAACTTACTCAAAGGCGTGCTGGATGGGTACCCTTGACCCTCGAAATAAAGGTTTGGAAATTTTTACTTTGTGAGATCATTGCCAAGTTAGAAAGTGTTTACAAGTTTACGAGTTGTGTTCCGAGTCTGTTGTTTGTACCAATATTAGTATGCAACATCCATTGAGATTTTAGATGGATGCATATTGCTTTGTAAATATTTTTCTCATTACTTGTTCCACTGGAACCCTTTTTAAAATTATATCAGAATCTCTATTCTTCGATTATAGGCTCTCTCAAATCCAGGGATGTTTGATCAGAAAAAGTTGAATTATTACAGTTGAAGCTGGAGAGATTGGTTTTTTTCCCCTTGGTTCTTGTGTCTTGTGTTTTGTGGAAGAACATGGGATCTGCTCTTGATGGATCTAAGAGATGATGTGAAACGGGGATACATGTGACAATTTAACTGCGAGGACAAAGCCCATTTTCTTTTCTTCAATCCTAAGCTTTTTGAAGTTCCTACGTTTTTCAAGGGTTCTACATTTCGATTGCGCATTTATTCATTGCCGAATAAAAGTTGAAGTTAAGGTGGTTTATGAGCAGAATTAGGTGATTAAACAATTTTGATTAGTGCACTGAAAGATGATTTAGTCATAAATTGTTCGATCATTATTTGGTTTTTGATCCATGCTTATCTTAGTTAGTTAGACCTTTGGTTCATCTATCAAAAACGTAACCGTGTTTTCGGATTCACAGCTGCTTATTTCGCTTCTCAAGTCAAATAGCACAACTAAGGAGCTCAGAGGTATCCTACATAATACCCAATGTCTTTGTGCTTCCTGCATCTCTATTTGTTTGGATATGAGATCATAATGTACATGTAGCATCAACATAATGATAACGCAACATAATGTATTTTCCTAATCCAGCTTAACGCATAAAAAAATATAGAAAACTTATAATACTCTTAATTCTTGTGTACAGAGAGATCTTGAAAATATTCTTCTACTTAGACTTCAAGGAAAAGTCAGGTTTTGACCAGTTACGGTAGTTGGTCCACAAAACACACATTTTACTATTCAAGTTATCTTCAATACACATGTTGATTCTACTCTTTTTTTGCTTCTCCGGTCCATCTAGAGCAGTTTCTGAACCGATCAGTGTCGTTGTGGTCGCTGTCTCTCCATCTCTACGGTGATCGGCCAATCAGTTGGTTGTCTCGGCCGATTAGAATGTGTCCGAGACATCTTTCTTTATCTTCCAAGTCTTCTTCATCCATTCTTGCATGTTCAGGTCCCAAGAGGCTATCTTTCATCCATGAAGCGTGAATCCTAAATGCACCCCTTCACTATATAAATGGACGGTCAATGCGCATATACCCCTAAGCATTGATATGCTATTTTCTTCGTTTATGAATACTAATATTCTTCACGTTTTCACCATCCTCTAGTTTTGGTAATTGCCCTTGTTGATTCAATGAAGACGAAGAAGAAGACATAGTCATGGACAAGTTGGCACTGGAATCGCTATTTATAGATTGAAACTGGCCGTACCGATCAAGAAGTATGTCAGGAGCAATAGGTGGAGGTGGCATTACGGTAATACGATGATGAGAAGTAGCGGTTGATGGATGGCGATGAGTAGAGCTGATAAGAATGTGCTCAGGGAAGTTAAGCTTGGCCTTGTGACCTCTAAACTCAAATGCAGCTTTATCATATGCTAAGGCTGCTTCTTCTGCAGTGTCGAACGTGCCAAGCCACACACGAGCTGCCTTGTTCGGGTCACGGATCTCGGCCGCCCATTTTCCCCACGGTCTTTGCCTCACGCCTCTGTAGTTTCGCTGTCTTGACTTACTTTGTTCTGTAGTAATCATGAAAATATTGTAAGTTCTCTCTTGTGGCAACGGTGACATTTTATGAGGTGGTAGACGTGCATGCTTGCCTAAGAATATATTGTTGGAAATCAACTATATATTTAAGTATCCCCTATGATATATTATTATATAAAATAATTGAGTTCGATCATTTTTAACACTTTTCTCCTATGTTTCAAGCTTAAAATACTGTTTGGCCCATTATCTAAACCACAACATGACCATCGCAACCAACCCTAGCCTGACTTCTAAAAGGGAAGCAACCTAAGCTAGCCAAGCATCTATTCCCAAAGACCAAAGTATGATCATTTTGTCCCGCTAATTTGAAAACCAAAGAGCGGCTATACAAGTTTTAAATCAAACCATGAACATTATAAAGATGCATTGAGTTCTAACTTCTTACAAAATGAGCTAAATACATTGAAGTCCTCGTTTGATCAACAAGGCCATGGTGCAGCCACAAAGGCATTCATTGCAAATGTCAAAAGTCCAAGATTAATCAAATCATCCAATTCACAAGTTTGTGAAAAGAGAATCTTCAATGAAAAAGAACATTACAGAAGCTATATATATAGTAATTAGAATTATAAACAAATGGGTTAGATTGGATTACCTTGAGGGGTAAGAGATGAAGATTGATCCATAAATGGTGTGGTGGGTTGATCTGTGAGCTCAGAGACAAAAGCAGACACATCAGACTCCGACAAAGTTGAGCAACAAAGCAAATCTTCTTTCTCTTCTCTTTTTCCGGCTGTTGATTCCGGTGAAAGAGGTCTCTTCCCACTATGCATCATCCGATGATATTGATTCTGATTTTTTTTATTTTTTTTAGTCAAAGATGGATTTGGGTACAAGCCAAAGATACAGCAAATATGTCCAAATCTCTGCATCTATGTTATATATAGACACACACGCATGTATTTGTTGACCAGTATATAGAGAGAGAAGTTTGTATAACTTTATTTTTTTCTTTCTCAACTTAATAATTATAAGGTTTGTAAAAGCTAGCTTAGGATATTTTGGTCATAAACTCTACACACACATTTTTTGTTACATAAAAATAAATATTTGAAATCATCTCCTATATTTCATCGTAACAATAATTACGATATGGACTTGTATCGAGGGACTCACCATTAAGTGTTAATTTTGTTCTCATGTCATAAGATTAACTCAAAATTGATGGTATTCGTGTGTAAACTTTAAATGTAGCATTTTTAATTTTTGTAATATAACATGTATATTCTGACTCCAAAAAGAAATGTATATATCGTGGAAATCTATTTAGTCTAGTGATTTGATTAAAAGGTTTGTTAATGTTTTTATATCCGGAAGTTTGGATTTCAAATCCCAAAAAAATACAATTTATTATGATTTATGCAGATTAAAGAATACAAATTTACATGAAATTTCAGTATGGTGTAGAGATAACTGTACCTTCATAAAACAGTAGAATTGTCTGTTATAAAGTCATTCATATAATAATTTTCATAATTTACAATAAAATAATAAATCAGTGTTAAGAAAAAAATGTATAAATCACTAGTTATTCATGAGGGAAAGGACTGTTTCAAACCCTTCATATATATTAATGTATCTTTTTGGCACACTCCTGATAATTTCATAAGAAGTTCAAAGGAATTACTAATATAGGGATTAGAGTATATCTTATGCAAAGCATGAATGTTTTTTTATTTAAGGGTTTTCATTTTTTTTAAAAAGTCCGATATGAACCAATACAACCACAAGAAACGTACCAACAACAGGTATAAGGATTATATATACTGCAATATAATTTTATATGTTACTTTTCTTAGTATTACAACGTATAACCACCATTTCACCGATTTATTCAAACGAAAAAAAAAATCCCACTTTGTTTCATGAACAATGAATTCGTTTTCCAACGATCAACATGTTCCAAAAAGATATAAGTTAAGAAACATTCGTTTTGTATATGTATTTAGATCATGATTTTGTTAAGTGTCTATCTGCTTGTGTAAAAGTATCTACACTATTTATTGGCACATGAGATATAACTACGTGCATGTACACTAACTTTCGACCAATGGTGTAGCCACCATGTATACTATATAGTATAGTTATGTAATGTTCAGTCGATTAATCGTGGGAAAATCTGAACCCATTAATTTACGAAGTTTTGGGTACTCCAATCAGCAAAGGCTAATACTGCTAAAGATTGAGTAAGAACTAGCAGTCCAGACGACCCACTATCTTATCTACACACTTTATGGCAGTGTACGTAGATAACAAAGCATACGTAGACAATTTCAAAGCCATTTATTAAATTAAAGCAAGAATTCAAATGACAACTACGTTCATATTCGACATATATAGATAAATCATTTCGTTTTAAGCCAATTAAATCTCGTGATCTCATTATTTAAACTGAGCGTATTCAGAAAACACGACATCAATGTTTGAGACTTTCACGTGTTTGCTGACTATTTCATGAGATTTGCCACTTAATCTGCCTTGAAATATATTTTTCCATCAAACCCAAAGATAATATGTAGTATATTCTTACGAACAATGTCAGGTTTAAAACTTTGTTTTTGAAAAGAAGAAACGATTTTTTTTGGGTACTTGGTGCTATTTGTTTTCAAATACGGTCATATGATAAGTTCGAACTAGCTATGAGTTTAAATTCAATCTTTTTTTTTTCTGAAATGTATAGAACTTTATATATATATATATATATATATATATATATATATATATATATATATATATATATATATATATGTTTTTATGTCGAGATTAAATATTTTCATTCATTCATATTAAAATGTGTCAAGTTTGTTGGTATATTTTTAAGAAAACGATCTATTTCCTTACGACAACTATCATATAACACCAGATGCGACGCAAATTACGACCAAGTGCTCGATAAACATGAATCCAAAGTTAAAAACCTTAATTTCTTCGAGATAAAAGTTTGAAACTAAGATCCAGTGTTCAATTTTGATCTTTGAGTGTTTTTAGTATTTTAATTTTGATATTTGAGTGTTTTACGTGTTATATGTATTTTTATGCTATATTTGACAAAGTTTCTTCAATATCAAGATAACTACTGAATGCATTGTTCTTACCGTGTCAACTTAGAGGAGAGTACTTACAGTTACATCAAGTTTGATATATGTGGAATTCCTTGCGAGCATGCATATACAGTGATTTTGGTTTTAAATTTTGCATTCATGGATATCGAGCACTAAGTCTTAGTTTGTACCACATCTGGTATTATATGATAGTTTTCGTGGGAAAATATATCATTTATGATTATAATATCTATTTTATGATTGTAATATTTAAAATTAAATTTTAGTTATTATATATTCTGAGTAAATAAACTGTAGTTTTTTATTTTCTTATCATCTACTTGCAACCATGTGCTACATCAAATGTTCAGTGAAATGAACTTTTGATTTTAAATATTTTAAAATATCATAAAACGGTAAAAAAGAATTTCTGTGAATCTTATCACATGCCAGTAGCTGCTAAGTGTTAACCAATCAATCACTAAATCTTGATAAAATTTGGTCTAGAGAATTTCAGTGCATTACTTTTGTTTATAATACTATTGTCCCAAATGTTTATTTTGTAGGCAAAATATATTTAGTTGAACTATATTGGAAATATATGTATAATATGTTTGTAATTGTTCTATTAGTAAGTGTAAAAATTTAACAAACTAAATGTTAGTTATGAAAGTAGCATTTCTAGCAAAATAATTTGTTTCTGACATTTTATTAAACACAATATATCGCAATATATTTTCTTGTTCATTAATATTTTAAAACTTTTATATGAATTTTTAAATAATATATGAGAGGTTTCTTCCCAGAAACAAAATTGGTCAGGGAGATATTTCTTCAATAACTTAGCATTATTAATTTATTACTATTGAGCAATTTTCAATCAATAAATAAATTGCACAATATCGTATTTAATTTTGGATGCAACAACTTAACATAGTCTTACAAAAGTTAATATACCAAAAAATTTCGGTCAACGTATTTCAAACTTAAGAAATATAATAAATCTCCAAATACCTCTATATAAATGGAAATTCTAACACATATATATTCTAAAATATAAAAAATTATGAAAACAGTTGTCGTATAAGAAAATTTCTGAAAACAAAAAAAAGATTAATTTTTTCTTCAGGATTTTATAAATCGTCTCTTCTAATGATTCATACAGGTTATTGTTTTTTTATTATCTTTTCTGTTTTAAAATATACATTCGCTGTTTAAAAATTTAAGATATTTTTTATCTTTTTTTGCTTTAAAATTTTAGATATTATTTTTACATTTCTCGTCAATTTTAAATTTATTGAAAATGGCGTGAACTTTATAGAATTTTAAATTAATTAACTAGTTTTAATTTATATATTTAATAATATTATATTTTAGTGAATTATATTATATTTTAAAGCAAAGAGAAAATTATTATTTTATTCATTAGTTTTTTGATAATATTTTTTTAATTGTGAATTCAAAATTCTCAACATTTAGTTTATATACAAAAAGATATATGATAATAAATGTAGGTTTATCAAGTAAGAATCCTTTTCTAATAAACTTTTGAAGGCCACAATCATTTAGAATTCATTTGGCTAATTAAATTCTACTATTTTCTTTTTCTATGACAATATCCTAACGATGAGTGCTAAAATTGAGGTCATGAGATAAAATTTTAAGAGTACTGACTCTCAATTTATTATTTAGATCAACCTATTTTGATTATTTATTCTTTAGCATCTTATAACATATTTGTTTTTTTGTTCTTGATTATGCATTTTTATAAGATATAAAACACATTTGTATACATATACAACAGAATGCATATATATATTTTTATAATATATTTAACAAATTTAGGATTTGGAATGATTTAAAATCAATTTCTATATGTTTAATAATTTTGAAGATCTAAATTTTGTTTTCAAATCATATGTGTACTTAAAGATCTTCGGATTATACTTTGAATTTTGTTTTGCATAATATACACATGAATATGGAAGTTTAGTTTAAATATTTCAGTATACAACTATATTTAATTTCGTTTCATTAAAAATAATTAAGACATGATTTTAATGAATTATTTAAAATAGTAATTGAATATTAGTTGAAATTATGTGTTACACTTAATCGAGTTAATTGAGTTGAATAGATAATTTAGTAGAATGGAGTGTTTTTTGATTAATGATTTTAAAATGAAAGGCTCTCTATATTTCAGTCTCTCACGGCTCTCTATATTTCAGAAGAATCGAACGAGAATGATCCAAGATCCGCAAAAGCTACCCATCAAAAATTACTTTCCTTGTTCCCCGAAGTTACAGTGGAAACGACACCTATTTCAGCTTCAAAGTCTCATTCCTGGTTCAACGTAGAAACATCAGACAACACTAGAGAGAGGTTGATCCCAACGGCTCTCCGCTTGTACGACGAAACATGGCCTTTCGCGAACCCTAGCGAGATGGAGGATACTACTGATGATCCTAAGATTGCTTGCGAACCAAGAGACAATAAATCAACCCAAGCAAAGAGAGACCTCGCGAGGTTGAGGCTTCTTGAGAATGAAGAAAGAGAAGAGGATAAGCGGTATGGCATCTCAACAGAACTAGCTCTCTTCATCGATCCATGGACCATCAAGAAGAAACTGACCATAAGCGATCTTGGCCAACTAAACCGTCTTCTTCTAAAGACCGGCACAGTGCATAGCCACATTCTGAAATATCTCCCTGAGTTTGACCAAAAGCTGGTCCAAGAAGGCTGGGGATTAAAGGTCAACGTGTACGATCACGACACTGACTCAATGCACAAGCTGCGTCTGAAGAAACGGACCAAGAATCTATTCTATGATTTCAGTGGTGAATGGCTTACGGATTTTGTCTGCAGGAGGGATTTGAAGGAAGAAGATGAAATCGGAATGTTTTGGGATCGATTTAATTCGAAGCTTCATTTTCGCGTGCTTTCTCGTGCACCGATAAGAGTTAGCTCAGGTTCTGTCACAATAGACACTCTTCTTCCTGCAGATCCATCTCAGGCACCAATGCGAGTTAGCTCAGGTTCTGTCATAATAGACAATCCTCTTCCTGCAGATCCATCTGAGGCACCAATGGGAGTTAGCTCAGGAGCTGTTACAATAGCATCCTACAGTCCTCTTCTTGCTGATCCATAGTACCCTTACTAGGTGTGCTAGATTCTTCTTTCATATGTTATGTTCTCGAGAAATGTTTCTTAATAAGCTCTTGTCAAAATATAAATAAGTTACTGATGTGGCTTATGGTTTGCCTTGGTGGAGGAGTTGTAAAACATTTTTTTTATGGGTTCATGTCTGTCTTTATGCAAGTTATACACAAAGAATCATATGCTTTTATGGATAAAAAGAAATATGTAAGAGAATCAGGCAGAAAATCGAACATGCTCTTCTTGAACAAAACCAGCACTAAATAATTCAAAAGTTACTCAAGTTTCAACTATCCCACTTGCTACTGCGACTAAACACATGAGATCACTAAAGAGTAAAGGAGATATCGATTATCCCAAAAGGTAAACGTGACTGGGAAGTTTCAAGACCGAATCCAGAGCCTAGCGACTCAGTTTATATAGACAGTGTCACTATGTCTTGGGGGTCTATCAGGAACCGTACCTGGTTTGAATCTGGATGCTTCATGTCTAGCCAGCTCTGGGGGTACCGCACTATTGCTCTGAACAAGCATCTGCTTCAGATCATAAAAGACTTCAGTATCATGAAGAGTCAGGAACGAAGTCGCAACACCGCTTTTCCCAGCACGCCCTGTACGTCCTATACGATGCGTATACATCTCTATATGTTTAGGCATGTCATAGTTTATGACATGAGCCACGTCGGGAATATCAATTCCACGGCCTACAACATCTGTTGCAACAAGAACGTTGTATCTCTTTGCTCTGAATCCTTCTAAGCTGATTTCTCTCTGTTCTTGCGATTTCCCACCATGCAAGGTCGTGACGCGGTACCCTGCCTTATCCAGATTCTTAGCAATAGAGTCACAGTTTTTCTTTGTGTTAACAAACACAATGGCGGTTTTATCGCCGAGCTCATCGAGCAGTTTCTGCAATCTGAAGAATTTCTCAGATTCTTTCATCATAATAACGTGCTGCGAAATCAAATCTGTGGTCTTTCCTGCTGTACCAATGGTGACAACAACCGGGTTCCTCAAGTACTTCCTAGCGAGCCGCTCTACCCCAGGAGGCATTGTAGCACTGAACATATATGTTGTTCTGTAAATCTTCTTCTCGTCAAGCTCTTCTTCTTCATTCTCGGGTTTAAGATTACTTGAAGGCATCGCATCTAACACACCTGCAACCTGAGGCTCGAAACCCATGTCTATCATCCGATCTGCCTCATCAAGAACCACGTAGTTGCACTGGTTCAATACAGCATACCGCCTCTCAAGGCAATCAATCAAACGACCTGGAGTGGCAATCACAATCTCACACCCTTGTGTTATCTTCAACCCCTGTTCTTCAATCGACTGACCACCCACTATAGAAGTCACTCTAAACCCTAGATAATGCGCAAACTTAACAGTTTCCTCCTCAATCTGCTGAGCAAGCTCCCGAGTAGGTGCCATAACCACAGCATAAGGACCCTCGGTCTCATTCTCTTCGCTCATCGGTGGCAATCTAGATATGTACGCTAACATGGGCAAAACAAAAGCAGCAGTCTTACCAGAACCAGTCTCTGCAATGCCGATAACATCACGCTGTTGCAGTCCAAGTGGTATGGCTGCCATCTGAATAGGAGAAGGCTTCTTGTAGCCAGCTCTCTCCACAGCTTTTAAAAGCTCAGAACTGAGCTTGCTCTCTTCCCAGCTCCTCATCGGACGAGGAATCCTAGAGCCCTTGTAAGAAATGTTGAAATCTTCCCTGAAAATACGCCAATCCCTTTCAGACATCTCCTCCAATCTCTTATCACTCCAGTGCCTATCAACCCTCATATCGAACGAGTCATACGTATCTGCGGCTTCTTCTCGCACCTTCTGAGCAGCCGCCTCCTCTGGTCTCTCTATCACACCATCTTTCTTACGAATTTCATCCCTCATCTCTCTCTCGTGCTTGGCCGCCTGTTTTTTCTGCTCACGACGGTCCATACCGGCGCGAAAGCCTCTCCCAAACAGAAGCTGAGCTTCGTGAGGGTTTTGGTAGAGAGCGTTCATATCTCTCGAAGTATCCTCGGTGTTTTCCCAGTCGAAAGAGAAGCGGAACTTCTCGCTTGGCCTGATGACTCTCTTCTTCGGCTTCTTGCCTCCGAGGTACTGCTCTTTAATGGAGTCGAGTTCCTTCTCCCGCTCTCGCTCAACTAATTTCTCAACCCGCGCCTTCTCTCGAGCCTTTGCTTCCTCCTCCCGCTCCCGATCTCGAATTCGCCGGTCCGGCTCACGGTCTCGTTCACGGCGGTCACGGTCACGGTCACGCTCGCGCTCTCTGTCTCTATCCCTGTCGCGGTCTCGGTCTCTCCCTCTGTCTCTCTCCCTGTCACGGTCGCGCTCTCGGTCGCGGTCACGATCCCGATCTGGGTCTCGGTCTCGGTCCCGGTCTTTACTGCGGTCACCGTTTGCGTCTTCAGTCTCTGGAGTGGAGCGGCCGAGTTTTTCGCGGCGGAGACGCTGCTCGGAGATTTCATCCTGGCGGCGCTTTAGGGCTAATTCTTCGCGCTGAGCTTTGGTGAGGAAGACGGGCTTCTTAGCATTGGCGGAATCGAGTGAATTCACCGACGCAGATCCGATGACTTCGTTGATAGATCGCTTCATCGCTGCTGAAGAATCCGAGTTTATTCGCTTGGTCGATTGCAGGAGGGGAAAGCTAACGAAGATCTAGTATCGTCTTCTCCTTTTCTGTTTCTCGTCTCTCGCTCTATCTTTTCTTTTCACTTTCTTTCCTTTCTAACTTTTATATTTGCGAAATTCCCCAATTTGGCAAATTTGTTTGCTATATAGTCCCTACTAGGGTTTTAGGCCCAATGGTTTTTGTTTCGACTTCTTTTTTGCATTCCTAATTCCATCCGAATTTTGTTTTTACCTTTTTAACATTCACCATCATAAATAGATAACAAGGGTTTAAGAAAAAAGTTATCCACTAAATTCTCTCTTTGTAACATTTTGTTTCAAATGAAGTTTTCTAGTAATGCAACCGGACCTGGAAGCTAAACCGATTATCTTCAACATCAAAGTTCAGATAAGGTTGAAAACTAGGGAACTCTCTATCGAAGAAGATTCTACGAAAGCCATTTCATCAAAAGAGGGATTTGTCTTTCACTAGAACAAATAACAAAGAAGCAAATGAAAAACTAGTAGAAGCAGAGAAACTAAAACCTGCTTAATGCTTAAGTGATTTGATGCTGTCTTGCTCTCAGACTATAATCGATATACTCAACCCATGCTAGAAAAGGCTAATGTCCCTACTCCCTACCTCATCATACAAACTATACATATCACCTAACCTTAATTTTTGCAACTACCAAAGATAATTCTTCATCCCAAGGCCATTGCAAGTAAATATGAGCTCCTTGTACTGGTTGAATAGTTCCTGCAACAAAACGATGGAGATTCTATCAAACTTAAAGCTTTGGAAGTAAATCGCTCTAGAGTGAAATAACAACTCTCTTTTACCATGTTGTGCTCATAGATACGACGCATCCTTTTCTTGTCGTACTCCTGCCTTGTAAATGGGTCGCCCAATACTGTCGAAGAAAAAAGATCAAACCTTTACTGTCAAAGTTCACAAGAAACTCAAATCGCTAAAATGAAAAACAGATTCCTTTCCCCTAAATTAGCAAAACCTCTTCCTTCAAAATATACAAATTTTTGCATCACTCTCCATTTCTAAGCTTACTGCTTCAAGGACTACCTCAGCGAGAAGCAGTTGTTATACAAAAGAGTGTGACACAAACTAAATGTACATGTTCAGAGATAAAGGAGAACCAAACCTTGATAAGCCTCGTTGATTTCTTGAAACCTAGACGTAGCAGAATCCCCGTCTTTAAGTTTATCCGGATGCCACTTCTGCAAAACAACCAAACACAACTTCAAACTCCATCACTGAAGAAATCAGAGTTTAGTCCGAAATGGGAGGAAAAAGACACAAAATTGCCGAAAAATGAGGAGAAATGAGAAGGAACCAGAGCAAGGCGGATGAAGTTGGAGCGAATTTCGTCATCGGAGGCGTCGCAGCTCAATTCAAGGACTTTATAGTGATCCTGCAACACCACAATTCACCAAAAACCTCACTTTTTTACATTTCGAAACTTGAACCAAATTATAACCAAACAATTTGTCGAATTTTGTTGTCCTTTTATAACCTTGTAATTCTCGAAATCGAAATCGAAGAAATCGGAATCGACAAACGAGCCATGGCCGTTTCCCCAATCGGAACACCACATCCGGTGTGAGCAAACGATTCGAGCTTCTTTAATTCACAACATTCTCGTCTCCTCACTTGGAACTTCAGTAGATAAAAAAAAAAGTAATTTTTCAAATTGCATTTTGGACCCCAAAAGTTTTTGTTATTATAATTTAGGACATTTAGCAGATTCTAGAAACCAGCTTCCAATAAATAGGAAACGGCTGACATAAAGCAGTGATGGCTTTGTCTCTGAGCGGTAGAATCGGATCTTCCGTCTTAACACGACGGCGTTTACCTTTCGTCGGCGCGTTTTGCGTGCTAAGCTTGGGTTTCTCAACTCTTTCCTTCTCTTCGTCTTCCTTTAAACCGGGTTCTGCCCAATCCTTCTCTTTTAGCCCTCTCTTAAGGTTAGGCATTCGAATAAATGTTGAATTTTTTGTTTGTTCCAGTTTGTTGTTTCTCGTTTATCTTCATGATCTGAAAACTATTCTAGACCTAGGTTTAGCAGTAAGGCTTCTTCATCGGGTGAAACGATCAAAATGGAGGAGAGCAGAAAAACTGTGCCCAGCATTGTTGTCTATGTCACTGTTCCTAACAGAGAAGCAGGTTTTTGTGTTGATTTAATTTCTCAATATAGATTGGAGAATATTCTTGTGTTTCTAAGAGTTTCCGTTTTAGGACAAGCGTAGAAGTTAACTCTATCTATCTCGATTATGTACTATTATTAGCTTCGCATACTTTCGAATGAGTCTATGACTTTCCTTAGTTCTAGCTAGTTTTCCTGTTGTCGTAATCAAAGATTTTGCAAGTCTCTGAAGATATATTGGAAACTTGAGAGACCCTTGTAGCCAAATTGAACCATTAGAAGTAGCCTAAGGAAACTCCTTGTTAACTTTGTATTCTTAAGCTCAAGAAACTAATTGAATCCCCTGTTAAATTCAAATGCTTTCTACCGCATTTGCTGGTCGAGATGTCATTATTGTCATCTTCTTTTTTATTATTTGTCTCATTGGGCAGGAAAGAAGTTGGCCAACAGCATAGTCCAAGAAAAGCTTGCAGCGTGTGTGAACATTGTGCCAGGTACTTCCCCTCTCTTGCGTGAGCAGCCTGTTTCGCCTTTGTTTCCATCTGAACTTCAGTTAATCGACTAAACAGATTCCATACGTTTGGTCTAATTGGGTTTCTGCCAGGCAGATTTTGTAGAAAGGCTTCTCTGTTAGCGTAATAATCAATTTGGTGGTCAGCATGTTTTTGCTATTCAGTGAAAGATAGAAGTTAGTTCACGAAAGACTAGAAGCTACTTTGAGCCAACCGATGCTCTGTCGATTTAGCACTTACTTCTCTGTTTGCTTGCATTTTCTGTGATTTTGAATATATTACTAGTTTCTGCAACTAGAAAGTGCTTATGTTTGATCGCTTGGATGCAGGTCTTGAATCGGTGTACGAGTGGGAGGGAAAGGTAAGTAGGGAACAATACATGCAAATCTTTCTGCATTTTACTTTAATCTCAATCATGTCTGGAGGACTGCCATAGATAATAGTTGAACAAAGATCTCTGAGCTTAAAGGAAGACTAGAAAAACTCATAACATTTCAGAAATATTGCAAATGATGATTAAATTAACCCTCTTTCCATCCGTGAAAGACGAATGCAAAATTTAATCCATAGTTTATATCACCTTTACTACCTTTTTTGCTTGGAACATTGTTCATCTTGAATCTGAGCTAATCTCTGAATCCGTTTCATATAATCAATCCCTATGGCTTCAGGTTCAGAGTGATTCCGAGGAACTCCTCATAATCAAAACAAGGCAATCCCTTCTAGAGTCTTTAACCGAGCACGTCAATGCAAATCACGAATACGAGTAAGCATTGTTCTATGACGAATTTCACATATCAAAAATATGAGTTTGCTAGTGCGAGTGCGTTGTCTTTTCTTAAGAAATCACACAAGCTAAGTAATCAAACCTTGTTTACTTGTTTCTTTTAGTGTAGCAGAAGTAATTGCATTGCCCATTATTGGTGGAAGCGATAAGTATCTAGAATGGTTGAAAAACAGTACAAGGAACTGAGATCGAGTAGCTGTCCAGCATCAATGGCTTTGGAGTTTTGGTTTCTTAGCAACCTCTGTGTTTCAAATAAAGTGCTCGCCCCATCTGTGGATTCTCGCATAGCGTGTGAAATGTAATACTAGACCAGGTCACTTAATAAAATAAGAATTTTCTTCATATATATGAACAAACGAGCCATGACAGTTACATTTCGGTTTGAATAAACCGAACAGAAGTCTTGTCCAACACATAGATTTTACAGTTATATGCCCTTTACACAGATCATTAGAAAAAGAGAAGACATCACTAATAAAAACTAAGTGTAACATGTTAGATGCTTTTAAGCTACAGAATCAGTAAGCGGAAGCTGAGACAGTTGTATCTCCTGAGTCTGATCCTGAGTCTTCTTCTCGGATTTAATCTGTCCATAGAAGTAAGAGAGGAATCCCCAGAGGGAGAGAAACAAAGAGATACCTTTCTCCGGCTGAAACTTCTCACGGAAGCAAAGGACGGCCAAGACCTCCGTCAAAGGAAGCAGAGCACTGATCAGAACTCCAGAGACCAGAGATGATGCACAGAAGATCATCCCAATAGATCCCAAGAAAAAACCTTGCCAGATTATGGCCGTGAACACAACCACCACATAGTAATACGTACACCCTCCAAGCTTAAAATATCTTGCTTCTCTTGCTATCGCCTGCAAATGAACAAAATTCAAACATCCCAACTTTTTTTTCTTTAATCCTACTTTCTCTCCTTATCAATTTACAGATATCCTTTTGGTAGAAAAGCATAATATGTCATCTTTCTTGATTCACAAATCCTACTTTCTCAAGATCAATCCACATGATAAAAGAATGCAAAAAAGGGCTCGACCTTGAAATCCCCATCAGCTAGCATCCCCACCAGGCAGAAGCAAGTGGCGACAAAGCACAAGACCATCTGCATCTCGAGCACGAGGGTGTAGCTGATCCGTTGATGAGCTTTCTTGTAAGTGAGCTCCACAAGCGGCAATATAAACGCGTAGAGAATAGCTGCACCAAGGGTCAAGAGGAATCCAACAATATACTCCTTGTGTGTCTCTGTGGCAGGCTTGTCACTGTCAGTGTGAAGGGAAAGGATTCCGGCACCGAGAGTAAGCAAAACAACGGCGTTTATAATAAAAGGTGTGAACTTTTGCTTCACCATGAAAAAGGCGAAGAGAGCAGTGAAGGCTAACTGAGAGGAGATGATCAGAGAAGAAGTGGAAACAGGGAGGTAAGCTAATCCGTAAGCGTAGAGGTAATTGTCAAAGCCAGTGAGCAGACCAATCACAATAGAAGCGAAGAACAGAGGAGCTTTAATGATAAAAAATGGAGTCTTTGCTTCTTCTTCTTCTTCTTTAGGACGCCGACGACGGCGGAGGAAGGAGAAGAGAAGAGGGAAGAGGATGATGGGACAACCTGAGGTTTGGAGGAAGCTTGAGAACCAGATCCGTTTACCACCGTTTCTGAAGTAGAGTCGCGTCATTAGAGGGCCTCCACAGTTTCCAATCGCCAAGATGATACAGTTTATGATTACAAGAGCAGTCTTCATCTTGATCATCTTTTTGTTCATAACATGTGTGTGTGTGTGTTTTAGGTGGTTCTTCTTGTAGTCTTTGATGTGATGTGCATTATTAAAAGAGTGACACTTCAAGTGGATTATAAGTTACAGTTGATGTGGAGTGGGATACGTAACGCAGCGCGTTTGCGAGAGGAACGCCGGATTTTCGCGTTTTACTAACCAGGCGCGGTACTTGCTACGAGACTACGGGTAGGCACTTATGATTTACGGTTTAGATCAGGTTTTGTTTATCAGCTTTCTAAAACTTTAATAATATATATACCTCCGCAAAACTTTAATAATATTAGTCAGAGTTTTTGCCAAAAGATAGAAACCAAATAAGTGTTGCAAAAAAAAAAAGTCATTTTCCTTTCTTTAGCAATTGGCCAAGTTTTCAAAACACGACTTACTTTTTCAAAGACAAACCGCTTCTAAACAATAGTTGGAGGTTTGGCTCATCCTATGTCTATTTAAGAAAATAACAAATTAACAATCGTCGCTTTCAACGACCAAACTGGTTAAGTTGTAGAAGAGAATAGACGAAGCATCAGTCTTTTTCAAAAATATATATATACAAACATATTAAGAATATCTGTCTCATAGTCCTTGCATTTGTTTACTTTAGTTTAGAAGATAGGTTTCGGATACTGTTTGGCATCATAATAAGTGCAATTTCTGCGATCTGAGTTGTCACGCATGGAAAATTTTTGTTGTTGATACAAGTGTTTTGTAACTATATTCGACTGGGATGAACAACATTAGCATAACACAAATTTAGGAGAGAGATAAGAGAGGGAAACAAAACAATCTTTAGCTGAAATTTATTATGCGTTTTATAAATGTTTATACCATGATGATGTTTGTCTCCTCTGTTTCTGGAATCAGTTTTTCCTCTTGGTGAGAGATTGAGATTTGAATTTGGTCTCTTTATAACTGGAAGGAGAGAACAAAACAATATATATCAGAACTTCTCGTTCCTATGTCCTTGTCCTTTGCTTTTGCTTATTGGAAGCACATCTTTTTCAAAACATCACAAGTCACTATATCTGTAAACGTTACAGTCTTTGATGGCTAACTTTCAATGAAAACTAAAGTAGCAGCGAACTCTGCTGCCTACGAAGCTATCGTTCGAGCAGGTCCTCGTCTAAACCAACTTCAACAGGCTCATGCTCACCTCATCGTCACGGGCTATGGTCATAGCCGGAGTCTCTTGACAAAGCTCATTACTTTGGCTTGTTCCGCTCGAGCCATTGCCTATACTCACCTTCTCTTCCTCTCTGTTCCTCTTCCCGATGACTTTCTCTTCAATTCAATCATCAAATCGACTTCCAAGTTGCGTTTCCCCTTGGATTGCGTTGCTTACTACCGTCGTATGTTATCTTCTAACGTCTATCCGACTAACTACACTTTCACCTCTGTTATCAAGTCCTGCGCCGATCTCTCTGCCTCGAAGATCGGAAAAGGAGTTCATTGCCACGCGGTGGTTTCTGGGTTTGGATTGGATACTTATGTTCAGGCTGCTTTCGTTACGTTTTATTCAAAGTGTGGCAATACGAAAGCTGCACGCCAAGTGTTCGATATAATGCCTGAAAAGTCTGTTGTGGCATGGAATTCGTTGGTTTCTGGGTTGGAGCAAAACGGGTTAGCGGAAGAAGCAATTAGGGTGTTCTATCAGATGCGACAATCAGGGTTCGAACCAGATTCAGCGACGTTTGTGAGTGTTCTCTCGGCATGCGCACAGACCGGTGCGATTAGTTTAGGATCTTGGGTCCATCAGTACATTGTCCACGAGGGTCTTGACCTGAATGTGAAACTCGGTACTGCGTTGATCAACTTGTATTCAAGGTGTGGTGATGTTAGAAAAGCCCGGGAAGTCTTTGACAAGATGAAGGAAACTAATGTGGCTGCTTGGACGGCAATGATCTCTGCTTATGGTACTCATGGGTATGGCAAACAAGCAGTAGATCTGTTCAGTAAAATGGAGGATAATTACGGTCCAATCCCTAATGATGTAACATTTGTAGCTGTTTTATCGGCTTGCGCTCATGCTGGACTCGTTGAGGAAGGACGTTCGGTCTACAAGAGAATGATAAAGAGCTATGGATTGATCCCAAGAGTGGAACATCATGTTTCTATGGTAGATATGCTTGGGCGGGCTGGATTTCTTGACGAAGCTTATAGATTCATACATCAACTTGATGCTACAGGGAAAGTAACTGCTCCAGCGTTGTGGACGGCCATGCTTGGAGCTTGCAAGATGCACAGGAACTATGATCTTGGTGTAGAGATCGCCAAGCGTCTCATAGCCCTCGAGCCAGAAAATCCTGGTCATCATGTCATGCTCTCAAATATCTACGCCTTGAGTGGGCAAACAGATGAAGTATCACACATAAGAGATGGAATGATGAAGAACAAACTTAGAAAACAGGTCGGTTATAGCGTAATTGAAGTCAAAAACACGACATATCTATTCAGCATGGGTGATGAGTCTCATCCAGAGACTGCGGAAATTTATCGTTATCTGGAAACTTTGATGAGCCGGTGCAAGCAATTGGGGTATGCACCGGTTTCTGAAGCAGTGATGCACCAAGTAGAGGAAGAGGAAAAGGAGTACGCACTTCGATACCACAGCGAGAAGCTTGCTGTAGCATTCGGTTTGTTGAAAACCGTAGATGTATCCATTACAGTTGTGAAGAATCTGCGCATCTGTGAGGATTGTCATTCTGCTTTCAAGTACATTTCTATTGTATCCAATAGGCAGATCATAGTGCGAGATAAGCTTCGGTTCCACCATTTCCAAAATGGTTCTTGTTCATGTCAGGACTATTGGTAAGGACAAATATACAACACAAGTGATTCATTTTTTATTACAAAATATGGTACATTGTTCTTGCAAAACGACAACCCTTTGATATTATACAAGATGAGCCTATTTTCAGCCTTTTTTATTCTCACACATTTAAGGACAAAAACATATTCTACACGGGAAGGGAATTACCGACCTCGCAAAGTGATATTATACAGTAGTTACTGGATGTTAGGGAGATGTTACGAACAGTGCCAACCTTCATGATTCCAGTGCAACCCCTTGGCCGCAATCAACTCCAATCTCTGAGAATGCTCCGACAAGTTTTGGGTAGAGTTTAGACAGCATGATCTTGAAACCGGTAGAGTTTGTGGTTGAGCTCTCCTGCAGCTTCGCTGATGATCCTACAGGGACGCCTTCCATGTAAGCCTTGCACGCAGCCAGAACATGCTGAGCCCGGTGGGTGAAGTGGTCCTTCACAAGCCCCTCAAAATGCTACAATGCAACAATACAGTGTTGATCAAAACGGTCTCTTCTGGTAATTTTCATTTGCGTTGAATTGTTGCAACAGAATCATACCTTTGGAGGCTTGCGAAGCAATGAGATCATGGATTTGCAGGTGATAAGGAATGCATTCTCATTGTAACTCACTGAGTTTTTCTCTCCTTCCACTCGGCCCAACTGCTTATCGTAGCCAGCTTCGTTAAAGTAAGGCTTCTCATTCAGAACAAGAGCCTGAAACGAAAGAAGGACTTGAAGGATGGAGGAGCTCCCTGGGTTCCATACTTCAGTGCCAGAGCCATTCCATGTATTCAGCAGACTCAGGCAGACTCTTCCTGACTCATACAGGTTAGGATTCAGTCGCATCCCACCTGAATGATAATGTACCATCTGTATTCAAAGAGGGAGAAAAAAGTTGACAATCTCATTTGTTTTTTAGTCCACAAAACACTAAAATTGACAATATCATTTGTCCATAAAACACTTTTATACAATAGCAGTAGCATCTTTAGATCACATGATAGGTAAGGATCGGGCTTATCAAGAAAAAGAAGTCTGACTGGTCCTCAAGAAACACAAAAGCAGTGAAACTTACTGGTGGCTCATGAGGATATTGTGGTGGAAGCATTATGTCGAAAAAGAAAAGCCCATCATGGTACGGTGTTCCAGGGGCACCAACTAGGGCTGCACGCAGAAGGTCCATCCTTTCTTCATACACACGCACGTATATTGTGTCTGTTTATCACAAAAGTCAAAGTCAGTAATTTCTATTTTAAAACACAATATCAGAACATGCAATAATCAAACAGAGAATACACAAAAAGAAAGAGTAAGAACTAACTGGGAAGATCTGCCTCTAAATTGCTCCATTCTTGCTGGACCTTCTTCACCCAACTCTTTGTGACCTATAATAAGAGATAAAAATGCAAAAGTATATAAGACATGAAAATGCAAAAAGTATATAAGAATGTTAAAGTATTTGTCTAAAGAGTCATACCTGAGATTGTGCCAACTCTTTTCCCGAAGAAAGGAAATGATGGTCTGAGCAGTCAGAAACCATATCAAACTGTCTAAATCTCACTAGATTCCCGCTGTTTTCCAGAAGAGTTGAATCTAGTGTCTTGTTAATTCCTTTTTCCTCTATAGGTAAGTTGACAATCGTGGCCATATCCACTTCACCTGAATTCGATTCAGAGATGTCATATGATTCTGTTGCTTCTTGCGCAAGGACCTCAGAGTCGTTTTGATCTTCAGTGTCATTGCAACGTGAATGCGTACTTATAGCCGAAGTGGAACCATGAGAACCGAAAAGGCTTGATGCAAGGTTTGTGATAAATCCGATGGCAGCTTTGGGAAGGAAAAATGAACCACATTCCGGAATGTTCTTGTTGCGGCTTTCACCAACACTGTAGAGATTCACCAGACCCTGAACATACATGTATCACATAAGTCCTGTCGATATAGAAATATCTGCTGCTATGGGAATCAACTGTTATATTCCTCATAGCTCTAGGACTATTTAAGGGATTATAAATTATAGCAATGAAAAATCAGAAAATTTAAGTTGCCAGATGCTGAAGGTATTGATTTACCGTTTCCTGATGGTTTGAAGATGATTCATCTGAGTGAACTATCTTCTGACTTAGATCTTGGACACTAGCTTCCGAACTTATAGTGCTGGAGTTGGAAAATTCAGACCTTTCCATCCTCCAAATTTCATATGGTGCCACCTGAAAAAAAACAAATATTCAAGAGAAATGTTTTAATAGCATATAAACCTCACTGGTAATTCAATGGAGTAAAGTTTTCAGCATGTAAAGCCAATTGTAAACTGAGATTTCTTTGAGCGACCGACTGGTCACAAAACAAGACTTAGGGAATTGACAGCAGAAGAAAACACTCAAGGCTTGGTTCACGAAAAAACCAAAAGATCCTAACTAAGTTACACATTTTTCAACCAAAATATTAATCAGCATTTCACATGTAGTATAGTGATTTTAAGGAAATATAAATGGCATAATACATACCTTACTAGTAGAACCGTTGGCCCATTTCACCTCCACGACACCATTCTTGAAACCTGTAACAACACCAATACTTGACAAACAATATGTGCCATTGTAGTCACTCTCTGTAAGTAGGTGTTTCATCTCTTTAGCAACAATTGTGTCTGCATTTGGATTAATATTTCCTTCCGAAAGTAACCTGAACACCACATCGCTGTAACAGAATCCAAAGTCAGGGTGCTCAAGCAGTTCATATGCACTGACAATTTCCTCCATCTGCTCATCAACAGAACATGTTTCTTCTTTCTCAACCTGTGTTCTCCATTGTACCTTCACAGTTTGTTCCTTTTCATTGACAGCCTTCACAACTCCCCATCTTTTGCTGTTGCAGGTTTCCTTTTCGGCAACAAACTGTTCGGGCCAAAAATCATGAGCATTAACAGCACCAACAGGAAGCAGCTGTTGGGAATCAACTCCCATACTGCAGCTACCATCTTGCCACATAACATCAACCTTCATCTTTGTCTTCGTGATAACAAAAAGCTCCTCCGAACTTGAGCTCTGTATATTTCTGTTAAACCCTTTTTCATTGAGATTGTAGGAAACCGCATTTGGAGTCTGCGGTTCTGCTATATCACAGTAGGAAGAGCCAGGGAGTATGCACCAGTCACCAAGCTGCCAAGTTGCATGAGAAACAGATGGTAGCAAAGTTAAATTCTCAGGGTTCTGCAAAGCTTGAGGTGTAGTTAAATTCCGAACACCGCCCATCATGATGGAGGCAACCCACTCGACGTAGACAAGTCCTGCTTCTACAGCGCATACAGTTCCCACAACCTGGTTCTCCCTCCAGTTCCCGCATAACCACGAAGTTGATCTGGGAGCATGTGCCAGCTTTACCTGAACTCTCTGCCCTGGGTAATAAGAATATTGAGAATCCTCAAGTAAATTTGGCGGAATGGCAACAAGTTTATCTTGCTCGCTTACAAGGATCTCATAGTTGGACCCATCATCAAGGGTGACAGAGACACGCTCGACTATTTTGTCAACCCTTCCAAGCCAAGGTCCGTTAATCACATAATCGCAGAGTGAGATAGAACGCAACCTTTGAAGCTTCTTGGTATCAGCTTCCTTTACGATCTTCCCATGAATACTCTCGAGATTGACAAACATGTTTATGTTGATAACCCTGCCAGTCTGTCCTGATGGTTCAGTTGTGGACCGCACAATGTCACCATACATAAATCCCCTCTCGAAAGACAGGAACTCATCGATTTTGCCAATGGTCTCTTCAAGGTTTGAGAAAATGTTCTGAGCCCGTCCACCATAAGAAAACTCGACTTCTTCGTGTTCACTGCTACCACTGTCGCTGGAGCTATCCCAATCGGAGTCAGTAAGGGTCATATCCATAGTTTAGATACCTGTCATGGAACTAGATGTTCATCAAGTGGTCAAAAACTAAACAGAAGCTAATGATACAAGAATTTCTCATAGCCGTAAAAAGATATGTAATGTTCTGACCTTAGACAAACTTCTATGAGAGACGGTGTAGCTTCCCTGCAGCCTATTAGATAGGTGTGTATATTCTGACGTAAGATGATTGATACACACTAACAGCAACGGTCTAGTTCAAAATCCTGAAACTGCGGACCGTGATGAGATCAGCTCGACTAAGATAGTAGGAGTCAACTGTAAGACTCGGATAATGCCAAAGGAGATTTGCTCTACTAATGATAAGGTGAGCCAACTGCAAGACTCGGATAATGCCAAAGGAGATTTGCTCGACTAGAGATAAGGTGAGCCAACTGAGGACTCTGAAATGCCAAAGGAGATTTGCCCAACGAATGGACTGAAGTATTAAACTTCAAAGGGGAACCCAATAGGTAACTGGAGTTCCAAATGCCAAAGGAGATATGCCCTAGAATGAGGGTGGAGCTTCAAACCTCGAAGAAATTTGAAGGCACAAAGATGAAGTCTCCACAGAGAAATGACTTGTATGAAAGCCACCTAACGGGAAAAACTTCACTTCTGCTGCTGCTTACGTTTTACTATTTGCCAAAGGAGATTTGCCCTAAAGGAGCTAGAATCCAAACTATATATTGGAAACAGGATATAGTTCAAGAAAATCAAACGAAGTGGGAAACAAGATTGGTCTCTTGACAATCATTCACGCATATTCCCACCATTGTGGCAGTGAGACCATCATGATGAAAGCTCGTTAATTGCTCAAGCGTAGTAAACCAGATTTTCCTCCATCAGTTAAGAATTTCCATCGAACCTGAAAAAATTGTCATTTGTTACTTACTTATCACAGAATTTGAGAGCAACAGTTCAAAACAAATAAAGTACCAAGCAGACGATTTGTGTAGATGTACGTTCTTGCTAAATACCAATTTAGCAATTTGAACTAAGAAGAGAACACAGAACAGAGAAAATGGTGCTTATTAAAGCTCGTTAAGTGGGAAACAAAAAAAAACTTTACCCTAAGAGAGCATACTTTATCAAAATCTCAATCCGGATCAGCTTTTGCTGTAAAACAAAATCTCAAAAAATCATTAACAATCACAGAAAGGTCAACTGTTGAGCAGAAACAAAAAAAAATGTAGAAACTATTATTAAAACAGATTCATTTTGAAAATACCGCAAAAAAAAATATCTAATCAAACGAGTTTGGTAGGTGAAGAAGGGGTTTCTCCAAAATACAAGGAAAAATCTCAAAGGTCTTAGCTCTCTAAATAACTATTGTTGAATATCCTAGAAGACGGCAACAAGACGAAGAATTTGATAAGACCCTTTTCTTAATTCGCAAGGAAATTGAACAAAAGATCGATCAAAGAAGTGAACCAAGTCGGACAAGGAGGAACTTACCATCAGAAGATACTTACTACTCGTTTCCGAAATTTTCTATCAATTTCTCGCCTATTCCTCTGAGGGAGGAAATAGTGAGAAACCCAGAAGACGCAGAGTACTTCTTCTCGCTTAGTCCCACGAGTCTATGACACCATTAACAAACCTCCAAACCATTGGGAACAAACAAACACGTTTCTTCTCTCTGCTTCAGCTCTATTCGATTTTCTCAGTTCCTCTCTGTTTTTCTCTCTGGTGGTGGTGGTTCGTGAGGGAGTGGTTAGGTTTGACATGGAAAAGAAGAAGGCAAAGATATATTCGGTGGTGGAGAGGGAGAAGAGAATATACCAACAGTATCCCCACACATAACTATACATCACACTCCCTTTTCTTCTCCGCTTTTTCTCCCTCCTTTCCTTTTCCAACCAAAATATAAATTATATATATGTAAACTCTGGAAACGAAAACAAAGTTATCAGTAAAAGTAATTTCTACTTTAGACTAATAAACGTCGAAAAATATGAAACATTTAGGTAAAACGCTTTTTTTTGGGTCTCAAAAATACCAAACATTAAAACAATGTTCATACTAAATTTAATCATTTCAGACACTAGCTTTAAGGTCTACCAAAGTGTTATATAGGTCAATATTTGGAACTCTGGAATATTTTTCAATTAGATTACGTATAAGAACATTGGAACTTAAGATTAAACCAATATTTGATGATAAAAAAAGCCATTGCAGACTCGTCAAGAATATATTCGGTGCTTTATTAATATTTATAAAAATCAAGATTTTATGAATTTCATCATTGAATAGTTAACGAGTATAAACATATATAATATATTGATATTATCTATTATTAAATCAAATATTTTCGCTCATAATTTTTTTGGTGAATCGGATTAGAACCAAAATTTAGATTTTAAAAAGGGAAAGTAGTAGCTAATTTTAGTTGCTAATTTATATAAGCAATTGATAACTAATTTTTCCGGTAGAGAAAAAAATGTCATCTATAAAAAAAAAGGAATTTCCAATATTTGTGTTAACTCCTATTAAAATAAAACCAAAAAACGTGAAGACATTTAGAAAAATTAATTACTACTTACAACAGTATTATGTTTCCCTTTTAGGAAGATCTTTGATTTTTCATTTGAAGTTCTGGATGTTTAGTTCATGGATATTATTTAAAACTATTTTCGTAATCTTTTATTTATTTTCTACACTAGAATTATATTGATTCGGAAAGGATTACAGTACATAAAAAAACCAATTAGTAAACCACAAAAAAAAGAACATAATGATCTTCTCTGAACCTATAAACTGATAAGAATGAAATTTTTTGATGACACATATAGATAATACCATTCACAACTTTGTTTCAAGTCATTTCAATAACCACCAAAAAAATTTCCACGCAACATTCTCTAAAGACAGGGCTTGTTAACTCTTTTGGCAATAACTCAAAAACAAAACCTAACATTCCCCGATTATGATGAGTCTACTTCTATGGTTTGGTTTTGTCAAAAAGTTTCCCAGTTGAGCTCATTTCACTGAAACACGCTTCAATAGACCGATGAAATGCTTAAGACAGGTTCATTACAGATAAATCATTTATTTCCAAACATAAACATTAGACTAGATTCGGCTTTGACAAGTGACAACATTAGCTAGTATCTTTGGTTGACTAATTGAGAAAGCTATGTATACAAAATCGTGTTTGATATAATTCTAACTACGGCAGAGTTTGTCGTGTCCTTCGGTAAACCCGACGATGTACATTTTTCGAGCCATGGGTCAACGTGAAGATGTGAACATTCGTTTCCATGAACAATCATTATTGTTTTTCGTTATTTCTTTATTTTTTTGCTTGAACAATAATGATAAATGCTTTTCTTCTTTTTGTCAAAATAACAATCATATTTGTTTGAACAGCAATAATCAATATAAGTAGATAACTCTGAAACGTGTTGAGATTATCAATTTAATCAACGCTAACTCTAATTTTTCTTCTATTGGCGTTACATGTGGGCTATGCCAAGTGCCAACTATACCAATGTCGCTTTCTCCATCTACTTCTTTTGTTTTCTGTAATGGATTGCACATGTCTCTTTATTTGTAAGCTAAACCCTACCTTAGATCAGTTCCTACTTTTAGTTTAATGCAGAAACTCAGAATATTCTTGGTACATTACATGAAAGAAAACTTATCATACAGTTTCTTATATATAATCTGAAAGAAAATCAATTGTAAGAACTTATATAGCTTAAGATTGTACAAATTCGCTAAAAATGTTCGTTAATATTCGTCTCTTATTTTTTATATAAAGATAATATTACTAATTTGAATTTTCGAGACGTTAGTTTTTAATTGTTATCAACAAACAAAAAATTGTGATTTTCTTTTTCTTTTTACTAAAACACACATGATGTAAATTTAACTGAACTAATTGTGTTTACTAATTGTGTTTACTAAAAACACATGATGTGATTTTCTTTTTCTTTTTCCTAATTGTGTTTACTGAGCTAACAAAAAAATGAATCACTTTTTTTTTATATATATTGTTGTTCTACAAACCACAATGACAATTTGTGAGAGCAAGACCGGATTTTCCAAACAGACTCTAAGGTCAAAGAAAACATTCGAGTGTCTTATAGAAAACTTGGATTGATTTGTGACGATATCTGACTTTTTCTTTTGTGTTAGTGATTTTTTATATTGTTTTGTACACCAATTTATCAATGAGGCACGTGTAAAATCTTGACCTTTTGATTTCTTAAGAGTAGTAATATGGTTAACTTGTGAATGTGCGTTACATGTAAGCTATTATATCATTCTATGCAAACGTGTGCATCCTCCTAGGGTTAATGCACCCTTTGAGGTTTTTTTTTATTTCTTACTGAAACTTGGAAGAAGGAAAAAGAAAAGCATATACACATTCGGTTGATGATCGAACACCAAACATTAATAACCCAACATTCAAATATTATGCTTTTTCTGTTTTAAAATAAGTGTCATTTTAATTTTTTGTTATATAAAAAAGTCATCTTATAATTTCAATATAAATTTGGATAAAAAAAAATTTTAACTTGAAATTAAAATGATAAGATATTAAAAAAATTAAAAATGCAAAAAAATGTCAAGAACCACTTACTACTCATATAATAATTATGTTTTTTCATTCACAATATTTTGACTAAATTAAAAAAATGATATACACAAACTTTCTTTCGTTTTTTAATTTGTGTAAAAATTGTTAAAATAATATTTATTTTGAAACATGATTATTATGTATCTTAAATGGTTAGCAACCAGACTACAATAACCAAATTATTATATGTTTAATCAGTGAGAATATTAGTTGTGAAATGATATGAGTAATAGTCTGTTTCATGAATTTGATTGAAGCTAAGAATTTATGGGACGTTTGAATTAATTATTGTATTGTGTTAATACGGAAGCAAGTGGTTAAAAGTCTTATCAAAGTGTAAATTCTAATAATGCGAATTTTTTTTTAGAATATTATTAATTGGGAAAAGTGGAAAATTAATGAACATGTTTATCCTAGTTGTAAAGTAATTTTAAAGTATAATTAAGTATTTTGGTAGAGGGTCTTTGGAAAATGACATGTTCCTAACTTCTCTTTACAAATTTGATTTTCTTTCTTTTTGCTTTTAGTAGTGTGCCATATTTGTTTACGCACTTGACTCTTATGTCCTCTTCCTCTTAATTGGTGCCCTTGTGCTCATCCGAAAGAGTATCTCATTAAGATAATCATACGTGTCGTGGAATAAGAAACTCTTTCCCTTTTCAACATATTTTCACTAGAAGCAGTTGGTTTTAAAGAGATAAAGCTTGTCGAGATCATTTCTATGATATACAAAATAGTTTTAAAATAGAAAATATTACAAAAATGCCATTAAAATAGAGTTTTATAAAAAAAAATGTGATTAGCACGAATTAATTACTAGTTATATACATATTTAGTAACTCCAATTATCATATGAATAGAAAAAGTTCAAATTATCAAATTAGATCATATTTGAGATTTTTTTTTGTCAACAAATCATATTTGGGAGTTAATAGATATACTTTAATTTGTCATTGTACAAAGTTATATTAAGTTTTAAAATAAATTATTGGAAATTAGTAAACAGATAACTAATGGAATTAATCGGTTTGTTCTACGAATTTGGAAAAAATTTCAAATTCGATATGAATATATTTTTAATCTATATTTCATGTTGTAACAATATTCGTTCGGAATGTTTTACCAACAAAACAAAAGCACAAAATTAAATTTTTGCCAATGTAAATATTTTGGAGTTGGAATAAATCTTGAATGCTAAGCATACTTCCACCAACTTAATAAAAACATGGGTCTTTTGTTGTCAAGAAAGAAAAATAAGTATGTCAGCTAAAAGCAATATCTATAAAATTAGTCATTTATAATTATAAAACGAATATTTCAAATATCTATGTTATTCAAAGGAGGTACCAAATTAATTATGTTTATAGATATATAAACAATATATCTTAAGAAAGAAGCATACATCCTCTAACAATAGAGAGAACTGAAAATGTAACTTTATATATACGATTGATTGATGATGTCAATGTACTTATTTGTTAAGATAACCTTGTACATCAAAAACATATGAGGCGATCCGGTTCTGGTTTATAAATGTGCGTGTGTCTAAAACATTATCGAGCGAATTAATACAAGTGAGGAACATATGTAAGAAAACTTATATTATTCTATTTTATTCATTACGAAATTAGTTGAAAATATTAGAGAAAAAAAGATGTGAGATTTGTTTTGGACTACCTCTCATGAGATTAAATACATTTAACTTTTTACTAAACAAAATTGATTAATGTTTTTTTTCAGCAGCGATTAAATACATTACATACTCTAAATATTTCCAAAACGCAAGGAACTGTTCATAAATTGGAGCTATAATTATTTAGAAGCAGCCATGCTTTTTGCTTTATAATTTATATATACGAGTATGAGTACATCGATAGATCTAAGTGCATAGAATAATAAGAGTGCGGCAGATTATGAAGAAAGTGGAGAAACTATTATGACAACAGATTCCATTAGAAACCCTTTATTTTTGTTTTCACATTTTTATATTACTACCTTTTTCTTAATGTGCAACTTTGAATGGACACAAACTCTGTTTGATTAATATTTATACTTTGGTGGAAAAGCTCTTTACATTACCCACCACTTGGTCTTTGTGGACCGTCGATATTGCTTCACTACCATAACTATTCTAAAACGTTTGATTATGGATATATATGTTCCTTATGATACATATTGAATTGCTAATGTGAATCATTACAGAAATATAGATGACGCATACTAAGAAACTTTCTTTATAATATGATGTCTAATTACAATGTTGCTATGTAGTGCATTTGCATACAACAAAAGATTGTTTAAGAATTATTTGAATTAAAGTAACCAACTAATTGTTTCTTAAGCTGGCTATGGTGATCTTGCAGGCAAAGTAACTTTTCTGCTCCTTGCAATCGACTGTTTGTCTCTTCCTAGCCTTTCAGGCGGCGTTATGCTCGTGGCTGGACTCACTTTCGTCAGCTCTCTAGGCAAGTCGCTGCTGAGCAATGCTGGTGGATTGAGAATGGCCATTGGAGTTTGTTTCATCTTCAATTTCTCTTGATCTGCTCGATGATATCTCTGCATTTGTTCACGGTCTAAAATGTATTAAAAATACACTAGTTCCTAAATGTGTACTTAAACAGGTCAGTTCAAGTTTTTACTTGTACATCACAGGACTTACTTTGTAATTTCATTACTTTTTCTGTATATTTTTAAAAAAATTAAAATGGGCCTTTAATCTTGTAAAAGAGCTTGAGCCTTAGGCAATATGACACACTTATGTCGGTTTTCGTTTTAAAATTTCCCTCTCTTTTTTTTGTTTGTGCTGTTTAAAAATATGATTTTGTGTGATCATGTTATGTTGTGCTCATGCCTCATTGGGTCTTCCCGATTTTGAGACTTGTACTATAGAAACTGACGCAACATTTAGGTATCTTTGTAAATGAAAAATCATTAGCAAGAAGAAGAATCACCTGAACCACGAAGTTGCGTCTTTCGCAGTCTAGAAACATACTCACGTTCCATCTTGTTCTCGCAGCAATCTTGTCTCTTACTGTTGAGAAACTAATTTGATCTCTAGAAGTGAAACGATCAACTTCATTGAACCAAAGGCAAGTAAATAGATTGCTGATTGGAACATGCTCTCTTAAAATTACACATCCTTCAGGTACATCTGCAAATCCACTCATACAAGTCACTAAAACGTTTTGATTAGGAAAGCGAAATTTCATATTACAATGCTAAGAAAACATAAATCTATACCGCTTGTGATTGGGAGCTTCGCAGCGGAATAAGGTTTTAAACCTTCGTTCTTGTAGAAATCCACTTGAAAGTCGATAGAAGCATTGGCATATTTACCAGCAGCTTTATTTGCTTCTGCTTCCACAAATACATCAAACCGTTTGTAATGTCTAGAGATGGCAAATGTGACATTTTCTCTCCACAAGAACCTAAAAAAACAAAAGTGAATGTCAGATTATGGAACCGCAGAAACAGAACCGCCAAGACTTATAAGTGTAGAACCTCTCGAGAATTTGATGTGGATCAACCATAAGATCCAATTTTCCATCAATCCATATAGAATATCGAGAATTCGGAAACAGTCTATGGACAAGAAGCTTTGGCACCTGCAAGAAAGAAAGATCATAAACTTTCATATTCAAAAGAAAGAGAAGATTGTTATATTTTAATTTACCTTTCCATTGCGCCTTCCATCTGTATAAGGAAGGTTATGAACAACAACAACTCTCCATAACCCTACTTTCTTGGTGATGCTATTAAAGTCTTTGTCTCTCTTTAAGCTTGATTCAGTCTTCTCATCAACAAACATGAAGAAGCAAACCGTTTGCTCTGAGTATTTACTAATATTTTTCGGGCTCTTCACATCATCAAAAGCATCTGAAAAAATGTAAGATAACTTCTTCATTAGAAACCGTAAG
This sequence comes from Schrenkiella parvula, assembly GCA_000218505.1. NCBI lineage: Eukaryota > Viridiplantae > Streptophyta > Magnoliopsida > Brassicales > Brassicaceae > Schrenkiella > Schrenkiella parvula. The sequence continues at coordinate 11,358,673 of CM001190.1, read as the reverse complement.
AAAGAAGAAAAGGACTGAAACGGCTGGAGAAGCATTAAGGAGTTACTAAATACTGTGGAAGCAACAACTATCCCTCGACATCGCTTCATTTCAAGAAGATCATCCTCATCGATATCGAATCCTGTTCCTCTTCCAGGTTCAGGTCCTTTGACAAACCTGGTAGAAAAGCATTGTGGATTAGTCTACTGAGAAAAACGAGACCAGAACTCAAGAGATACACTTACCCGCAATGCACGCTCATCGTTCCTTCGATGTTAAAAGATCTTCTCCTCTGTTTCAAAGTCGGATAACCGCCAAAATCTGACCCTCCAAACTCTGTTCCCCGGTTTAGTGGCTCCTCGTGTATATATGTTAGATTCTTAAGAACAGGGGAAAACGACGGTGAGCTTGGCATCAAGCCGATTGCTTCTTCCAATGGAAGGTAACAAACCGGACATGCTGAAAAAACAAAACCAGAAACAACAGTTTGCTTACACAAAAACAGCAAATCTCAAACCTTTGTGTACATAAGAATCAAGAGAGATCTTACGGCGTGGTCCGGTTCTCTTTTTGTCAGCTGGTGGAGGAGGTAACGTGAAACTGTTACAGGGATGATCAGGAGGAAGTTTATAGCCACGAAAATATGGAGGAGGACGAGGCCGATAAGCTTTTACAGCTTTTCCCACGTAAGATAAATTGCTCTGGATATTGCTTATTTGCTCTTTATTTGTATTGTCACTGAAACGCAGACTTGGAGGAACTTCAACCTTCTGACCATGTTCACCTGATTGCAACCAAAATGGAGAAAGACAAATTGGCAAAAACCGGAAACCCTAAACCAAGATCCACCTTTCGATTACCCTATGGCCTTTATAAAAAGCTAGCGAAACCTACAAGCAGAATAACTGAAACATTGTTTGAAAGTAATGTCCTAAAACACCATCTAGCTTGAAAGTAAACATTGTTTCACCGTCTTCTCTATCTTCAAGACACTACTTGTCAAACTTATTACTTAATTATATACAATAGTTTACTCAATATAGTGAGGTAAAACTGAAAACATAAGCTCTAAAACCTCAAACAACCATAACTACATAGCAATCAAACAAAAGCAAGTTACCTTTCAAAACGTAAATGACGCGAATGAGGACAAGAGTGGAGATTAAGAAGAGAATCTTCTTACGACGTCCTACGAATTTGAAGATCCAATGTACAGTATCTTCTTTCTCCTTGTGCATCTTAGATGGCTTCGTACGTGTTGTTGTAATCGTCTGGATGGGCAAAACGACGCCGTTAAACCCCATCTTATTAGAGAATGATACCGTTCCCTCCTCAATTTCAGATCAAAATGGTGTTAGCTAAAACAATTATTAAAAAAAAAATGAATTCACAGTGTTATTTCTAGGATTTTTGAATTGGCGAATGGCGTATTTTATTGCTCAAGAATTTCATAGTCAAGGGACTCTGTTTAATTATCAGGAAAGTTGGAACAAGGTATTTAATTATGATATTCAACAAAAGCAAGATTAGTTAATCTGTTTCTTCACTTAACTAACGATTTAATGAGAAATTAAATTACTTAGAGGAAACTCTACGGCTAAGCCTACACGTGGCAGTTTACGTCTGCCGGGACGTGGAAATTTTAACAATACAAACCAATAATTTAAAAGCCATATCTACAAAAAAACTACCCATAAATAAATTTCATGCGTTTTATGAAAGATTATTTTTCCGTTTTGTTTATATTTTTTATTGTTTCGGAATTTTAAGTCTTATATATTTCGTTTCCCTTAAAACATTAACCGTCAAATTCTCAAACTTTGTTTCCGATTTATTCGGTTTTTCAATTTACTTTGTATTTTTTTATCGTTAATATAAATATTATTTGGACGAAAAAAATCAAATAATATTTTCTCAAATGTTGTGTATTGGAGTTGAGCCGGTTACTTATATACAACATCACGATCAAAGTTTTAAATAGATTTTAACGCTCTCTATATGTTTCGTCCTTTTGTGTTGCACTTACTAATAACCTTCATTAGGCTTTTAGCATTTAGCACCACCATGGCATATAAATCACATCAAATTATAATTATTTTGTTTCCTATACTGACTTAGTTGTTATAGTTTACGTAACTTTTTTGCCACATTCGTATTTTGGCTACATTACATATATGTCCCGATCACTCAGTGGCTTTAGCGATTTGTCTCGTTTGTAAATGATGAGAGTAAAATAAACAAGTAAAAAAATAGAGAAACATTTGATATACTCAGGCAATATATTTAGAATAGCCAAATAAAGTCGATACAAAAGGCCAAATAAATATACAATCACTATTCTATTTATTTAGAATAGCCAAATAAATATACAATCACTATTCTATTTCTTAATCTCACGTCCATTGATCCTAACCATCTACACAAACGGACACCCACAAAATATGAGGCAAAACCTTATCTTCCACGTTTGTTTATTTCTTTTTTCTTTCCATCGTTTCACTTCAATTATCATTTTCTTATTTTCACATGTTCATCCAAAATTGGCAAAATCACTACCAAAAAACACTTCGGGTTATGCCTCTTTTCATAAGTCAGTTTTTAAATCGACATTAAAACGTTTAAACTAGAAGAAGTTGGCGTGATTTTATTAATCCGAACTTTAAAACGAAGAGAACAATCTAGATGACTTTCATACAAACTACAATAAATTTAAGTCATGAGATGTCATTTTTTAAAAATCATTGATTTAACCTTTTAAATTCAAAATATGAAGCAACTTGACGTCGTTTTGATTCCAATTTATCTAAAGATGTCATCACTCATCACTAGCATATCAACCGCCTCTACTGCTTTTGTTTTTCAATATGTCCCCAGGAATGTAAACTGTGAGGCAGACAAGCTTGCAAGATTAGCTAGACAACTTTCTTTACCTTATGTTTTATCTTGGAATGTTTAGTTTGTATGATAAAACTTAATTAGAATTGCAAAAAAAAAAACTTGGGTTGTGTAAATGCATATATCTATGTGTATCGTTGTATGTATATTCTTATGTGTTCACTTGCTTTATCAATTATGTATATATATATATATATACGTACCAATAATTATATTGTACAACACGTTTCCGAAGTAAAAATGAAAGATTTTGTAGAAATTAATCATATTGAGGGAATCTAACCGAAATGTAAACCAAGAAGAGGATACAACATTATAACTTAATGATCGCTTCTTGTGATAAAAATATGCATCAATGGACAAATAAGTAAGTAACAGAAAAATGAAACCAAAAAGATCAATCAAATAGCAAGGTACATTCACTCTTTAAAGACGCTTTCTTGTTACCCTTTCTTTGTCTCCCCCTCCTTGTGTTTCTCCTTCTTTGGCTTGACGAAACAGAAGCACGAGCAACAAGGCAGCTGAAACAAAAACTTCATCTTGATTTAGATTTGGACCAACACTACATCGATGTCTTCCTTTTAAACTTCATCGAGCTTTATAGCAATTGGTATTATTCTTTTCCAATTCCGATTTTAGTTTCTTTATGGGGTTTCCTTTATTCGTTTCTGCTTTTTGGATGCTTTTCAAACCAAGTTGATTCCCCTTAGATAAGAAGATGCCTCTGCCTCACACTACATAGCTGGTGCAGAATCACATAATATTATAGTTGTATAATGATGGTCCGCATCAAGAACAGAAATAGCTTTTTCAAGGGCTAGGTTAATACTTTTATGTGTTTTGTTAAATTTAAACTTGAATACGGACGATACTTAACCTATTATAATAATTTGGACGTGACAGCCTGTAGCCACAACGTATCACTTAGCTATTGTGTCGTGTCGGATTGTCGGTATATCCAAGACTAGTTAACTCTCGACTAATTAGCAATTGAAATTTTAAGTTAGAACAAATTAATATTGTGTTTGAACATCTATTTTGAGGTGTTTTTTTGTTGTCAATAACATACATTATCTAGAGTTTGAATATGGGTGATAATGCAGAGAAAACATTAGTACAAAACGTCGGACTACATGCACCAATGATCACCTATTTGTGAGTGATTGAACGAACATAAATGTGCAAAAAGGACTTAGCATGCTGGAAGTAACTCCTCAATTTAGCCCTTGGGGCTTACAAGCTAATTCGAAAACATTTTAATTAACTGAATCTCTCCGTACAAAACTGGATACCCGATCAAAGAGGAATGCCACATATTAAAAAATTAACAAATTTAAACTAAGAAATGAAAGACACCAATCAACAAAAAAGAAAATATCCTAAAAAAAGGGACAACATCAAGAAAACAAAATTAACAACCACAAAAATAAAACCAAAACATTACACTCTGTCTTCCCCTTTTTTATCCCCAACAAAAGCATCCCTCATTTGTTCTTCTGCAATACCACTTCTATTTCTCCCTCCTTTCACAAGGAAGGGCGTAGAAGAATCCACCATTATAGTCCTATAACCATAAAAGAAAACCTATCATCAAAGAATAAACACCAAGAAAACCAAATGGGTATCAAGTTCTTGTTGATCCTTGGCCTCTTGACCCTGGCCGAAGTCGCTGAATCAGCCAATGCCACATGGACCCTGACCAAATCTTGTGTCAATGGCCAAGGTTGCATTGGAGACGATGACGGGCTTGAGTCCTTGATGGATTCTGAGACCAACCGGCGCCAACTAGCGGCAAGGCGCAGATACATCAGTTACGGTGCACTCAAGAAGAACAATGTGCCGTGCAGCCGTCGTGGCCGGTCTTACTACGATTGCAAGAAGAGGAAAAGGGCTAATCCTTACAGGCGTGGGTGCAGCGTCATCACGCATTGCTACAGGCAAACTTCTTAAGTTGAATAAGCATATATATACAAACAATATGATTAAAGAAACGAGAGGGCAAAGAATGCAAAAAAAAAGAGCACCAGTTTCTTCTACGTACGGTTCTTGACCATTTTTCATCTTGATATTGCCCCTTTTTTCTATTAATTATCTCTAATTTTCTTTTTTTCCTTTTATATATAACCATGATGCATATACGTTCATTTTATCTGTTGTTGTTCTTTTATATTTCTCAAAAAATTGTTTGTGTTTCGTTTATGTCTATAATTAAGTGATATTTCTATACCTTGTGATATATAGTTAAATGTAAAACTTGAGTGTATAAAATGCGGGAGGAAATGGACTTAAAACATGGAATTGATTACGACGTTTGCATATTGTATCTTAAATATACGTAAGAATTGTATATTTTAAGATACCATGCAAACGTCAAAATTGTATATACGCGAACTTTATAATTACTGTCTAAAACGTGGGTAAATCGTCTATAGTTGTGTACCAACTCAAAATAAGTTTTAAGCAAAATTCTTAAACTATAGAAAATATGAAATAATAATTATAAGAATAGTAGTCAAACCTTTCTTTCCTATTTAATTGCTGTACGCCTACGGACAAAATATGCAATAAAGCTATCGATTCAGAAAATAAAATCAAATGCATGTATCTATAACATGAAAATAAAATAAACAGTTGGACACGATTTTTCTCATTTTCAAGAATTGTCCAATCAATGTGAGAATTTTGGTTGGGAGATTCCTCCCTCAATCTCACAATGCCAAAAGCCTTCACAAGCAGTTTCCATGAAATAATGTAACCCAGGGTCAATTCATCAAATCAAAGCTCCCTATAGCACGAGCCTCCAGCGTCTGATGTTCCCATGCGTATAGTCGTTGACTTGTTGATTCGGACATGACACTTGCCGTAAAAGGTCTTTCACTAAGCTAGACCCACCACAGTTCAGTCTGAACCGAGCCAAGTAAATTTAATAAATAAGTACTTCTTATATCCCACAAGACAAAGGATCATAGTAACCAACAATTCGAAGCAGAACTATCTTTTTAAATTTCACTTCCTAGCAAACCCAACATTTCAACTGATAATCCCGAGTCAAAAGTTAGAGGTATAAAACATTTTCTTTGGATCAGTATCGTCATTCAAGTAGTATCCTCGCTCTTTTGTGTTTACTCCTTTTTCCTCTCTCAGTTTCTCGCAAAAACGCTTTTATGTTTATAAGCAAATGAAAGTTTGGACCAAACTGTTGTTCATATGTTAGACTGCAACAGAACAAAACCGATCAAGAATGAGTAAATCTAAAACAACTTGAACAAGTCTAGAAAAACATATGTTAAATGGAGTGATGATTATTTGCCATTCGCAAAATTCCAAAGCATTACAAGTTTTCTAAGAATATAATTCTCATTATGAAATTAATCTTCCAATGTATAAAAACATCAAAAAAATATGAGACTTAATAAAATACAAAAAATTTAGCTAAATTTGGAAAAATCAAGTTTCATGAGGTAGTAGATGCCGCGACAGAAGAATCTGAAACACGAGGAGAAGTCAGCGGAAAGAGAAGGAGAAGTCGGGGCTCCGAGTCCCTCGGAGTCGTCGACGGCGACGGGTGCAAATAAAACCCTTTCTCTTTGATTGCTCTCTCTTCAACAGCGTCGTCGGAGCTCGGTTTTGGATCTCTCGGACTCTGATTCGAAGACCCGGTTCGATAAAACGGGTCGGGTATGAGAGGAGTGACAGGGCTGAGAACCAGTGACGGAAAATCCAGGATGCTTGGGGAGAGTTTCTCCGGTAACCCGGAATGTACCGGGTGGATATTGAGATGCTTCGCCGAGTTGTTGCGGCGTTCGTAGAGACGGAAACCTGAGGAGGAAGACGAAGAAGATTGCTTCTTGTTGGTGACGGCTTTGATTGGAGGGATTGAGTACCTCGCGTCGGGTTGGTGGGTCGGGTTAGGATTCTTGGAGGATCCGGTGAGCATCTGGACGACTTGCCTGAAGGAAGAAGTATCGGTTTGGACGAAAGTGATGGTTTCGGATCTGGTGGTAACGGGTCGGGTTGGACTGGTAATGCTGCTGCTGCAGCTGCTTGGTGAAGGAAGCGAGCTCTGTGCTTCTTCTCTGTATCTCGGCAAATTCTCCATTGAAGCAGGCGTTGAGAAAGAGGTTTCGTGTTTCGTGTTTCTACACTCTACACAAGTGGAGGGATATATGTATTTATAATTTTAAGAAGCAAGTGGAGGGACATCTAATTCTTTTAAATAACTAATCATTCAGTAATTAGTAATTTAAAAAAAAATTGGAACAAAAAAATATAAATAAGTTTGGTTTGATTTGTTCAATGGCAAATTGAGAAGGTTTCAGAAAATAATCAGCCAAGAAAGTTGGTCATTTGATAAAATTACACATCTATATTGGAAAAAATGTTGATGTATATAAGTTATTCAGTTTATTCATCTATATAAATATGCATATTTTAAATTAAATTTTTGTAAATATTTTTGAAATTTTATATTAGCGTGATTTTTTTATGTCATTTGTTTTAATAGCAATAAAGATTTTAAATAGACAAGAAAACTCCCTTATTTTTGTGTGTGTGTGTTTGGTTCGAAATGTTCAGGTGGGGCCTATTTTATCCGTTTTTGGTATAAAAGCTTTCTTTTTACAACGTATTTATCTGCTGGCACGCGCTGTATGTTGAGAGTGATGTGCACGCGGTGCCGTCAAAAAAAGAACCGGCAACGTCGATGATTGGTAAACCGGAATTATGGGTGTGTAGTGTGGACCTGCTGACTTTCTCAACGGTACTTCCCATTCTCGTGATGATTTCTTAGTCTTTGCAATAAATGCAACAATTTTCCAAAACTGTATAAATCATTCACCTTTTCAAGACAAAAAAAAATTGAAAATGAATATCTAACGATAGATCTGTGACGATTGTGATGATTTAGTCAACCCAAAAAGTCTTGTTTCTGACCACTTAAGATGAGTGCATCTTGCTGTGCGGATATAGTTGTAGATAGATACGTTTAGAAACTTCCCATAAATCGACTAAGAGATATGGTAGAAGACAGTCTGGACAGAAAATATTTTCCTTCTGTGACATCCGTGACCTCTTTGGGCCGAATAATCTGGTTGGGCTTTAGCAAATTTAACTGGGCTTAAGGTCTTTTCTTTCTTTAAAATCTGTGAAGGCCTAAAAGTCTATGCATTTCTAGTTTTGTTGGGGAGAGTTTGCCTCTTTTGCTTTGGGATGGTTCTTCTAAGGCTTACCACTTTAATATTGGCTCCTCGAGGCTAACCAGAGGCCTCTTGATACTCGACAATCTTTATAGGAACACTGTTCAAATATAACAAACCAGCTTGTAATGCAAGTACAAGAATGCTAAAGAGTACAATCCTCATATTATTTAAAAACCTAGAGAAATTTTAAAACACTAGCTAATGACACAACAGATCCAAACATCACTGTTTGTTTAATGATAATCAAAGACTTTTTTAGGTTGAGACCAAAACTGATTAATGCATTCATTTTCGCTATGTCTATTCCTTAGTAGCCAAAAGGAAATGAACAAGGATTAATTTTACTTCCCCACCTAGCCACTTTAGGCTGGGGGGTAGGTCCATCATTGAATCAATTACACAAACTAGAGGAATGTTATGGTAAAACTTCGATGTATGTAGCAGAAACCGACCATTAACCTAGAACCACAAGACGATGTTGACCACTGAACACTCATTGCATGATTCAGACATCAAATTTTAACAACTAGACATTTCATAATGTGAGATTTTCCATCAAGTACAAGCTCACACCAATCAACTTTTCCCCATATCTCTCCTTCTTCACGCCTTTCCACAGTAATCTCCGCACACCAAATTTCTGTTGTCTCTGTCAATGCTACTTCTTTATGCAAAAACACAACTAATTTTCCACCGTAACTCACTGTGTGCGACCATGAACCGTCCTCAATTTGTCCTAGTTCCACACCCTTCACCACTCCCCAAGCTCTCTCCTTTGGATCATACGTTCTTATACTCTTCTTATGAACATCATAGTAGTACAACACATCGTCTATAACGCATGAATTAGACCACTCCTTAGAATGCAGGATCATGTCCTCCTCCCATTTACCTTCGTTTGGTTCATACACATAGCTATTCTTAATACCCCTCATGTAAATATTACCCGACATCTCCACACTACTAAACCACCTCTGTCTCACCTCCCAACCTGACCTCATCCTAACTTCCCACGTTTCTGCGTCAGTATCAAACACCATGATCTCTTCAGATGATGATTTCAGCTCCCGGGAACGAGTATTAGACCCACCAATCACATATATCTTCCCATCTACGAGTTCGGAGACTGAACCAGAGACAGCATTTGGCATTCTAGCGAGAGGTTGCACCGTGTGAGACTGACAATCAATGCGTGACACACTAGGTGTGATCAAACCCCAATGGTAAAACCCACCCATGACATATATACTCGAACCTACGACCACGTAGCTTCCATGTAAAGGCATAGGCGGGAGTGAAGGGATAGGGACTAACCAAAAGTTGTTGTTGGGTCTCCGGCTAAGAGTGTACCAATGGACACTAGAGGTTTGGTTTTTAGAGATGGCAACATAGAGACTGTAGTCTTCGCGGTCTAGAAGAGACCGTCGTCTCACGTATAGCTCAGGCGATGTAACCAGAGACCGGAAGTGCTTAGAGACGACGGAGAGAATGGGATAGTAGGATCTCGGCACACGTGCTACGCAGTCCAGGATGATTTCTCCTGGAAGTGACGTCATCAGTGATGGCTGATTCTCTTCATCAGCCAAATCTTTGGTAGACATATCTTATATGTCGAGAACAAACACACAGTTTCAGTTCTATAATCGTTTGGCAAAGGTGAAGAGCATAGGCAAGAGAAATGGTAGAATTATATATAATGGGAAAACATATACGTTTGAAAAAGTCAAGTAAAAGCTAGACGTTGAACTTATTTAATAATTCTCTTTGTCGCCAACTAATAAATTCATTTCAGTTTTGTTATTGTGTAATTTGACTAAATGTAACTAATTTCACACAGAGATTTTCTTTTAATTCACTATACAATTACAGCAAAAATACAAATATGACAGTTGGTAAGTGTAAATCATGTTTAATTTTTCTATATATATATGGAAAATCTCTTTAAATGGTTTCACAGGAAAGAATCTACTGTATTTCATAATTAAGAAAGATAATCATTGTATCAACTGCTCAGATATTTTTCTGTATTTTACATATACCATTTTGACCTTTAGCATAACGGCTCATCGTATTTACCAAAGTACCCTTTTAGTTCTATCATTCAACATATTTTGTTCATTCCGTTTGGTAAGTTACGTTGTCATCAACATCCACAAAAGATAATGTAAAACGTTACCGTTTTATTCAAAAAAAAGATTTAGAAAGCTGATAATATCCAACACAATCATTATTAAACTGTGTTCATGCCGCCTAATCGAAGTTTCACTAGCTATTATTAGATAAGACCATCTCATTTGGGGCAGACAGGCTCGAATGCGAATGGACCAACTTCGAAAAGACTGTACGTGAGCTTCTTGATGATGACCGTAGACGTTTCCGGTTTCACGACTGGCTTAAGAATGGCGCCCATGTATCCACCATGGAGCTTCGACACTTTGCTGCATTTAGCGTCCGGTGACTTCAGGAGGTAAACTCGACAAGCTTTGATGCCATAGTTGGTCACCGTGTTAGGGGCCAATAGCAAGAAATATCCGTTCTTGTCTGTCTTTGTCTCCCATATCGTTTCCTTCTTGTTTTTGCATAAAAGTTTCACCACCGCATCTGCATCCCCAAATAACACAAACAAAGTAAGAGTGAAACAAAATAAAAATAGTCTTTTATAGGTTTGTTATATAGGAAATAATTACTAAGGTTTTGAATGATAACATAAGGAGTTTTTGTATCATTATTGTATATATAATACCTTTAACGGGTTTGGCGCCTTCAAGATTGTTTACGCCGACGTACTTGCAGGCCTTACAGTAGACCACCCCCCGCACGGCCACTAGAGTCCTGATGATCTTAGGAACCGGTGGGAGAACCGGAGGCTTGATCGGGGCTGTGGCCGGTGGGAGAGTTGGTAACTTGATCGGAGCTTTGGCCGGTGGGAGTGTTGGTAGTTTGATCGGAGATTCGGCCGGTGGGAGTGTTGGTAGTTTGATCGGAGGTAGAGCTGTAGTGAAAACAGAGGAAGTGAAGCAACAAAGTGCTATGAGAGTTAGCAAAACACTCTTACCAATGAAACTCATCTTTGTTCTTTTGTTTTTGTTTTTGTTTGTGTGTGAGTTTTGGTTGACGTGAGAGGGTGTATTTATAGGAGATTTCGGAGTTCAAGTAAAACTTTTTTATATAATTCATTTTAGGGGTTATATGTATATAGATAACACAGTACATAGCACATGCATGTCTGCGAGGTAGTCGAGAAGTTTCCGATGTCTCATTAAAGATTTGGATTTAGATCTTCTTACAGGTTTCAATACTTAGATTTTGGCGTGACGTTTACCCTAAACTCACGTCCTGATGAATCATGAAGTATGATTTGAGAGTTTTAATTATGAGAATTTTAAGGGAGTTGATTAGAGATAATGGGATTACGACATTCATAAAAGTTGTAATGATTTACAACATTTGTTGGACTACAATCAGCAAAAATATAAAATTATGCATGAACTTAAATAAACTTCTTGATTGACTAAATTAATGTTACTTTCAGGTTTCAATGCAAGTATCTGAGATATAATATTAATGCAAGTGTTTTCATTCATGTTCCATGTTTAATGGTCCATAACATGTGCATGGCAACAAGATGCGCCTGGTGCGGCTTCAACACATTACACATTTAAAGTTCAAAAGTAATATCCACGCTTCCTCTGTTTATTTAGCTTTCCGAGTTACAGTACATGCAATCCATTAGAGTTTAATAAAGCTACCAAAACGATGTCTATATTATAGTTATTCTTAGATCAGGAAAATATTTAAAATATGAAGTTAATTAGATTTTTTAATAACGCCCCAACCCATGAACTAAGCTCCTTAATTATTCTTGAATACATTTTTTAAAACTTTATGTAGCTGCTGGTGATAGCATGTTAGGGTTCATGTTGACGTTATCTTCTTAGAGAAATACATAGTCATTCATGAAAGTTACTGTAATAAGAATAACAGGGTTACAAAACGATTAAATTTGATAACAAGCTAAGAACGAAAATCCATATTAGAGAAATAATATTTTTGAACTATTGTACTCTGATTTTTCCATGTTTTGGGCCACAACGGGCCAGCTCGTTAGCCCAAGTAACAGTGATTTGTTTGCCAAACATAATTCGAAGAAATTTAAAAAAAAAACAAAATGAAAATACTGAGAGCACAGTGGCACTGATCAGCTACTCTATATGTAGCAGGCAAATCACAAAACAGACTGAAATTTCAAAATTCAAAATCAAATTTCATATTTCACGAGAGGGAAAACAAATATCGTCAACGCTATCGATTTCGTCCCATCGTCATTGATCGTCACTCTCTCTCTCTCTATCGTCTGTCATCTGCAATGTCTTCTACCAGAAAGAGCACTAAGAGAGCACGCCCAGAACCAGAATCGCTGAAGAAGCAAACACCGAACGCAAAACTCCCGGACGATTTGGATCTCGATGTTTCTAGGTTCCGTTTTTTCATCTTCTTCTTTCTTCTGATTTTGGTTCGATTGTGACTCGTGATTGATTTTCGTGTGGATCGTGCAGCGATCTCAAAGGAATCATGTCGGCGTTGCAGCAAATCAGAGCGAAAGCACACGAGGATGGCCGTAAGAAGAAAGAAGAAAGCATCTCCAGGTGATTCAGCTCTTTCAGTACTTGTTTCTCTCCGGTTAGTTTCATCGAGTATTTAGAAGAATCAGAGTTCGATTTCATCTACTACGCGGTTTTCTCCCAAATTTCCGTCATCGAGAAATTCATGTCAGCTTTAGAATCTCTTTCCGATCATATACATCTTAATCATTGTTCGAGCAGATTATGCTAATACGATCGTTTCTTCTACTTGTTATCGTTGTTGGTACATGATGTTCTCTGGATCCTGAATCGCAAACAAATTTTATCAACCAGATATAGCCAGATGATGCTTAGGTGTTCGATCATTTGTTTCTAGCCTATGATATTGTTTGATTGGTTGTGGAAGTGTTTGTGGTATGCTCTTGTATCCCTTAAACTAGAAAGCAAATGTTTGATTGATATCGTTTCATTTGTTTCTAGCATTTTTGTTGTCGTTTGCTTTCACAGATAGAGAACGTTTAGATGTTTTGTCTTCTGTTCCTCAACTCTGAAGAACTCTGACTGATTCCTATCATTGATTTAGTATCTTGTAGCATCTTTTTGTCGTTTACTGTTCCAGAAAGACAAAATCATTGTGAGAATTCTTGGTTGCAGAATCAGTAAGACGATGAAATAAACTCCATGCTTCTAATCCTTTAAGTGTTGTTAGTTTGATCGCTGAATTTTGCTTCAATCGTTGTGCATCTCTTGGCAGTGTGTCCACTGAGGTAAAGTCAAAGATCGATGAGTTGAAGTCAAAACTTGAGAAAGAAAGGTAAGGCTATGTTGCTGAGGATGGATGTCTGATCTTCCATGCTTTGTGAATGTTGGTTTACAAGATAAGATATAAATGGAAATGTACTGATGAATTCTTATATGACTTGGAATCTGCAGACAAAACTTTGCCAGAGCACTTTCAAAGAGTTCAAAGGAGGTTTGAACAAAGACCCCAAGATGATATTTAACTTTTTGAGTCATTAGAAATGTACAAGGAGCTGACCTGATCCATACTTGCAGTGTGAGAGTATCTTAAAGGATGAAGCTGCAAAGTTTGAGGAACTTCATCACAAGTTCATGAAGGAAAAAGCTGATCATCTACAAGGTCTGAAAGGTATTCATTCTATATCTCTCTGGTTTTGTCATCTCTTACTCTTAACGTCAGTTAGTGTTTGGTGTCAAAAGTCTATATCAAAAAGTTTCATTTCATTAGCTAAAGGGGAATATTCATATTACTGAAACTTACACTGAATGTGTTTCTACTTGGCAGACACTATTTCGAAGTTTGAGGAGGACAAGGAGAGGCTCTATATGCGATATGAGCAACTAAGTAAGCCAAGTCCTTATAGTGAGACCATTGTTATAAGTTGGCAACACTTGCTCACTTCCACTTGTAAAATAAAATATAGGGAAGAAGGAGAAGACAATGATATCGGACCAGGAGAAGTTCTGCACAGAAAAGCTTGCTCAATTGGAAGAGTCGCTCAAGAAAAAGAAAAGGGTAAATAAATAGCACTTATACTCTCTCTCTCTCTCTCTCTCTCTCTTCTATCTTGCTAATAAAACGAACTGACAAAATTCGTTGGGGTGTAGGATGAACTAAAACTTTCAGCATCTCTCTCTCTCTCTCTCTCTCTCTTCTATCTTGCTATAAAACGAACTGCAAATTCTTGGGGTGTAGGATGACAAAACTTTCAGCATATTGAGGAAAACTCTCGGCTCTTTTCTGGAGAATGAAGCTTCTGATGAGGAGTTCCCACCTGATGAGTGAAACATTGACGTCTCTTCACTTGACGCTGAAAAATAAAAAAAAGTTAAAAACCCTTTGACTTTGATCAGCCGGAAGTTTCTTTTAAGTTTTTTTTCTTCCTATCTGCTTTAGGCATCTTCTTAAAATTAATATCTTTGACGTGTACATTTATGAAAATGCTTAGAAAAACTTTTTAATTACGATTTGTGTTATTTGTTTAATGAAAAAAAGTGTTTGGAATTTAAAGAATACAGTTATGAAAATGTTTGTAACAAAACTTTTTAATTATAACTAATGTCATTGATTTAATGAAAAAATGTGTTTGGAAACAAGCCATCAAAAACAATATCTAAAAAAGAAAAAAATTTATATAAAATATTAAAGTAATTACATATTAAAAAATTAATACGAAATCTTAAACTTATTGTAAATCACAAGAGTTTTACAAGATTGTTGTAATATGAACCTTTCAATTAATAATACAACTTTTTAATAAAATAAATTTAACTTAAAACCTGAAAAATAAATTTATTTATTAAAATATTTGTTTTTTAATGTTATTCTATGAAATCACGAGTTTTTTGTTTTTTTCTTTTGACCATTAATTTTAAAATTTCATTTATTTGTTTGCTTTCTATTTATTTGACTATGTGTTTTGGTTTTAATTTGAATATGATTAGTTTTGAGTTTTAAATATTAGTTTATTCATTATTTTGAGTTTTAAAACTCAATAAATTTAGTTTGGAATTAGACTATAATAATGTAATTCTTATAAAATACTTCTAACTTATACCTCATAATAAAATAAATATATTAAAATATTTTAAAAACAAAAAAGGAAAAACAATATTCTTAATTGGACTCACTAATAAGAGTATATAAGAATAAAATAATTGGACTCACTCATAATAGAAATAGATTTTTTTGAATAGAAATTATTTTCTGTTAACAATGTAATTGAAACAAACATTTATAATATCTTTGTTTACAATTATACATTTTCATGACTCATTATGATACGATAAATAATTTATATGATTGAACATTAATTTGATTGTTTTTCATCCATATAAAATAATACTCCTGTAAACAACCGTCAACTCGTTTAGTATAATTTAGCAAATCTTTAATTACACGTAAGAAAATTATATCCTAACTAAAGTAAAAGATTGTCTGAATTAAAAATATAACTAATAAAACTATTTTATGCATATGCATGAATTAATTTATAAAATAGTCTAAATTTAAATTCTAATATTTTTAACCTAAAAATATAGAAAAAAATACAAAACACGATTTATAAAATCTTTATCCACAAAATGATACATTTAAATTAAAATAAATATAAAAATAGGAAAAAAAAAACTTACTCCCAGCAAGCGTTAGGTAGTATTTCAAGACTTTAGATATTATGAACGTGTCCCTTGTTCTTCTATTCTATCTTATAATTAAAGGCAGATAGATAATTGGTAAAATTAATTAACCTTTTGTGGAACAGCCTCAATTATTAATATCAAACTATTATCATGGTCGTTTAATTGTGGGGATGTGATTGGTAACAATAGAAAAGTGCATCAAACACAGGCCAAACCTCTTCCCATTCTCTTCACTTACCAAAAACAATTGCCAATTTCTAAAACTGATATGGCTAACATATGGCGGATTTTCGACTCTGAACCATATTAGCCATAGCTAGAGCATTCTGTAACAGATCTGGTCCCTGTGGTGAACTTTTGTCGAAGAAGAAATGATTGATATTTCAAAATAAACATATTTTCTCATGAATTACAGCACGCCTCTTGATTTTACAAGAATCTCTTTTCAACATTGGAAAAAAAGAAGAGGGTGAAAATGTTACAAGGGGTAGATGAGTTTCTTCACTTCCAGAGTTCTTCCATGGGGATTCCACGTTCACGAGCAACATCCCGGAACTGTCTCATCTGTTGAACTGCTGCAAGAGTGGCTCTCGCGTTGTTGAGAGCATTGTTGCTTCCGAGCTGTTTCCCCAACGCGTTCTCAACTCCAGCCATCTCTAGCACGATCCTAACTGCTCCTCCAGCAATCACACCGGTACCTGGTGAAGCCGGTCTAAGCATCACCTTGGCTGCTCCGTAATCACCCTCTGATCTATAAACCAAAAACCACATAGTTTAAAACCAGACAAACCCTCTTAAACATAACCAATACATACACAAACAAAAACCTTCTCAAATTGCTCCCAAAAGCTTAGCTCATGAACCTATCAAGGTCTTTTTTTATCATCCAACTCATTCTTATAATCATTTGTGCACAACGTTATCGCCCTCTATTCTATATGGAAAACCAAAACAAAACCAAAACATACACAAACAGAAAACCTTCCCGATCGCTCCTAAGATTTAGCCTATCATCAATTTGTGCACAAAATCAATTTCATAAGACCACAATTCTGAGTAAAAAGTCCCACAATGCTTTAACCATGGCTGCACAATCAGAAACTAGATAATGCTAAGTAGACCAAATCACAAAAACTTACTTCATTGCCCATTGAGATTTTTTTTACCAACCAAAACCGATTCTTCTTAAGCATCAGGGCACAATACAAACATCAAAATCAAAACTTTACCTGTGTGGGAAAGTAAGGTACTTAGTCATGGGGACTTGAACGATGTTTCGTCTCGCATCAATGGCGGATTTCTGAACAGCAGCGACAACTTCCTTAGCCTTGGCACAACCAACTCCAACGTTCCCTTGTTTGTCTCCAACAACAACAATGGCTCTGAATTTCATTTGCTTGCCTCCTTTAACAACCTTAGTCACTCTCCTCACTTGCACAACTCTCTCCTCGAACCCATCTCGGATCTTCTCCTTCTTCGGCTTCGAACCACCAATACCTCCACCCTTTTTAAGCTTTGAGTCCATCACATTAATGTCCTTCCCTAGCATGCTCTCCCCGCTATACGCCGGACCGTAGAGCTCCTCGTAAGCCGTGGCGATCTCCGCCTCTGTCTCGTCCCCTCCTTCGTCGAAATACGGCGGCGGGACGAAACCCTCTGGAGCTGAAGGTGGATCGAAGATGGCATTTGCCGTTATCTCCGGGTTCTCATCCTCGAAGAAGAACGTCTCGATTTGGTCAGAGGAGGAGGAGGCCTTGACGAGAGTGAGAGTCGAGGAGCGCTTGAGGAAGGAGAAAGAGATGATGGGTTTTGAGAAGATGATGCGAGAGGTTCTGTTTTGGAGGGAGAGAGAAGAGAGAGAAGACAGAGCTGATGCTGCCGCCATTGAAATGGTGATTTCGGATGAGGAAGTGAGAATGGAGAAAGGCTTATCCAGCAGAAGAAGATTAAAGAAGACTGTGAAAGAGGTTAGAGTTACGATTCTGCGTTTTTACAAATTGGCCACAATATATTTGACATATTTACGTTTGAAGCCTTGTAACTTTTTATTCATATCTAAATGGGCACGTAAGGCCCATTGTTAGCTTTTTATTAATGGCCCAATAAAGTTTCTCCAACCCACTTAAGACTAACTTAGTAGTACCCACATTAAACATATACTACTCATCATTAGGATAAGTTTTACGGATATAACTTAGATCAATAATCTTTATATAACTTATAATGCTTCAAATTTGGTTACTAAGTCAAATTTGACTAAACTTCGATATATAAAAACGTTTGATGATCTACCTACAGGAAAATATGTCAAAACATTATGTTAATTTTAGTTTTCCATGGTTTCATGTTTCAAGATAAATTATCAACTAAACAAATATTTATATATGATTTGTTTTAATTTTTAGAAATTATGTTTTCTCAATATTATATATAATTCATAATGCTTTTGTTTTTTTTAACTAAATATTTCAAAATTTGTTACAATTTTAATATTATTTTTTATCAAAAACATTATAATACACCATAAAACGATTTCAGATAACAATTTTAATGTTAATTTAAAAATTTAAGATATAAAGCATTGATTACTGTAAGATGGTTGTGCTAAATTTGCCTTTGCATTGATTTAAAAGTATATGTTTCGCAAATTAAAAGCTGACCAAAAATAAATGAGTGTGTACTAGAAATGTCCCACTAAAAATTCAAAATTAACGTTGCTCGTTGCTGTCACGTGGGGAAATTAAGGTTCTCCGACCACTTCTCTTTTGTATTGTATTGTCTATTCCAAAGTTGGTTTTTAGGAGGAAAAAAAGCACATAATTTCACCAACATATTCCAAATGTGATCTATTTAATAGTACTGACTCTATTACATTGTTCAATATTATTTTATGAAGTTAGGTTTTTATATTGACCTTCACTAAAAATGGACTTACAAACTTAAAAACGGAACAACAAGAAGTAATCTTCATTAATTTTAAAATATATAAAATAACTTTGATCACTTAATTATTCTTTTGTAAAACTGACACGTACCCATAATTTAACGAGTTAGTTTTATCTCAAAGTTTAGCTACACATAATTATTATTACAGAAATGTATAACAAAACCATCATGTTACGGTCATTGAACAGTTTCAAAAGGAGGAAAGAATATGAAAAGAAGATGATGAGAATGAGATGCTGAACAAAAGATGCAATCAAAATAGACAGGAAGTAGTACAATAATGTGAAGTAGTGTGACATCTGACAGTTCTATTGCCCAATTTTGACGTTACTATTTTGACCATTTTTTAATTCTATTCTACAAAGTACAAAATATATTTATTAAGAGTTTTAACTTTCATTACATTGATAAGCTTTACATGCAAAATATTACTATTTCATAACCATTTCGGTTATATTTTATCTTCGTAGATTTCATTTATACAAGTTGCTTGACTAATCAATTAGTCTTTATAACTCAGGAAGTTGTGTAGTAAAAACAACTTTTGTTAAACTTTGTTCGACTAAAAAAAATACATGTAATATTCCAACGGATTTTTTCAACAATTATATAATTAAAAAAATTTCTACGAATATCCTTTAAAATTTAGTCTAAAACTCAGTTCGTATGGAAAATATCATTATTAATTTTGGACGGTAGAATGTGTGTATGAAGATGATATCAATAAATTTCATGAATCATATATTATACGACGATATGTAATACTTAAACCGGGACTCGATAGTCAGATACACAAACCTGAGACTGTATACTTCTATAAATGCCTTGTTATCTCGAATAGTGCTAAGGACAATCCATAATTCTCTACGTGAAAATTAACTCTGGTGTCTCAAATCACTTTTGTTTGCTATATGATAACTTATACTCTTCATCCTAATGGTAGATCGATTGTCACAATAAAGATCCCGAGTTTGAGTCATCAGAAGAATTAAAAGGCTGTACAAACACTTATCATTCAAAAACTAAGAGTTTCTGTTTTGTAATGTTAAAACCCTCATGATACTTTTTTTTCATAACAGTAGATCTTTTTTTTTTTTGAAAAAAGAGGGATTGTGCTGTTTCTACCGTCCAATTATGCTAATATGTATTTTACTTTTACATATAAACAATTGAAAATGAATAAATTCGAGTTTGGACTATTGTTATTTGTGTACTACTGGCTTCGTGGCCCCGATGGCTTACTTGATCGACCTTATCATCTACACCAAACAAGGAATTAAATTGTAAAATCACTTTAATGGTGGCCCTACTCTATAAATTCGAAAGAACTTCTCTTTTGTATAACCAAATATTATTCATACGACATATTTATGTCCAGTGGACATCTATATTCCTCAGTAATAACTTTTCTACAAACCATTTGCTCTATAAATGATTTGATCACTTCAAAATGAACTGTTTGCTCTTAAAAAAAATGGAATACAATCCGTGTGATCGTTTCAAATATGTATAGTTCATTCAGGTTATGCTAATTCTTTTTCAATATGGAAACATTAAATTAAATTAAAATGAAAGGCGAATGATTCATAAGAAAGCATTAACGAGCTTACTGTAGTCTGTTTTCTAGTTTGAAACTTCTTGTTACCAAACAATAATATTTCACATTGCCAAAACTTAGATTTACTGTTCACCGTTGGCTTTCAAATCAATACATTAGCGCATATTCTCCACATGTATTTTCCCTACACATTTATAGACTATTCACTATTTACAGTAGATATTTAATCTGAATTATGCATGGCAGACATAACAGAAAAAAGTTTACTACATATATAGATTATTGAAATATAGATATAAAAAAAAGTGTATTTACAAAAAAATAATAGAGCATTAAAGCTTGATCGTATTTTTGTTTTATGTTTTTACACAACATACTAATTAATATACTTTATACGTCAGTACATGAAGAGAAAGAAAGAAAAGAGTGAAATTTTGTGGTCCAAACAACTTAAGCACCTAAGATCCTTCCCCACTTTTGTTATGGGGTCCTTTACTTCCTTCCATGTTTACTTTCACTTCTTCTCCATCTTCTTCTTCTCCTCTTGTTCCATCTTACATGTGAAAGAGAGAGAGAGAGAGTTGAATATTGCAGATGAGTCTGAGACGAAACAAAGTGGAAGGTAAGAGGAGTTTAAGAGAAATGAGCGAGGAAGAAGAAGAAGACGAAGGAGAAGAAGACGATGATACTTTTGAAGAAGAAGAGGTTTCGGAGAAGAAGCAGAAAGCCAAAGCTACAAGCAGTAGCAGTAGTAGTGGAGTTTGTCAGATCGAGAGTTGTACTGCAGATATGAGCAGAGCCAAACAGTACCACAAACGTCACAAAGTCTGTGAATTTCATGCCAAAGCTCCTCTTGTTCGGATCTCTGGTTGTCACCAACGTTTCTGCCAACAATGTAGCAGGTAAAATTTCTGTCATCAAATATCTCCACCTCCTGTGAAAACAACCAAAAACAAGAAAAAGAAAGATGAGACTTTTTAAATTTGGTTTTTAAGGTTTCACGAGCTCGGTGAGTTTGATGAAGCCAAGCGGAGTTGCAGGAGACGCTTAGCTGGACACAATGAGAGAAGGCGGAAAAGCACAACTGAATAAAATGACGGTGAAAGGTCTTAAAATCCTGATTCTGAAGGTTAATGAACTAGGTTTTGCTTGCTCTCTTCTGTCATTCTCTTTTAGCTCCTTGAAATCTTGTGTGTCTCTCTCCCTGTTTCTCCATATTGCCTGCAATCAAAGCTGTCTGCTAAACCTAAGACATCAATAAATGCATTGAGACCAAGTAACTGCTTGAAGGAACATGTGTTAGTCCCTTTTAAACTTGGGAGATGTTTATTCAAGCCAAGATCTTAAACTTAACAAGGAATCTGTATATGTTTCGCAATCAACATTGAGGTGACAACTAAATCGCTAAGAAAAAGAAAATAATCTGCGAGAAACTTTTGATTCTTGAGATCTGTATTTCTGTTACAAGAAAGCTCATCAGATTACGAGGAAAATGCAAGCTCTCGCGGTTCTGAGATCCGAAAACCAGACCAAATAAATTATATTCGAATGCTAATCCTACTCACGTTTGATTCCCAACATTTTCATTGAGAACTCCCAAGCCACGATTGCTGCTGCGTTAGCAGGGAATGCTCTCACGATGGTTGGACCCAAACCTGCATAGCATCCTTTGAGTCCAGCCCTCTTGTGAATCTGCATAGATGATGCAAAAGTCAAAAACACATATATATATATAGCATCGGTGTTATTCGATTCACAGGAGCAAGACAAAATCAAGATAGCTGACCGACCGATCTCAACACTTTCAAAGGATTTGTCTCAGTAGCTTTATCTGAAGAGGTCTGGATAATGGTTTTAGCTACATCAAAAGGCAAAACAGCTGACCAGCACTGTATCATAGAAATAGTAGTAAAATTCCAATAAGCTCGCTAACAACAATTTTCACGTTGGAATTCATGAAACACATAAGAAAAAATGCTTACAGCTATGCCTCCAAGACCACCGGTGAGAACTCCTATCCCCATGTCAACCAAGTAACCATCTTTCAGCTTAGAACCCTCCAATCTCGAGTGGATCTGATACCGTAAGTACTCATAGACAGTAAAAAAGACAGCATTTCCAGCACATTCCCTTAATAATGTCACCGAACCACCGCGAAATATACCTGTTACCTGAAAGATATTTCCATCAACCTTAAAGCTCGTTTCTAAGTAGAACATTTTAGCAACAAGAGTTTCTCACCCCTTCATTTTTGATGGTCTGAATAGCACAATCAAGAGGACTGTTGTATCTACGGAAGTTAGGAACCAAAGAATCTGTGCCCTGGATCTGCATTCTACACTGAAGAAAACAATGAATGTCCTGGAACTCCAATGAAACCGTCAAAGATATTAATTGAAACATAACACAAAACTAATAGTAGCTCTGGAGATTTCACCTTTACTAGCTCTGTTGGACATAATACAAAACTAATAATCGCTCCGCCAAACATAGCAGATGGAACAATTATTTCTGGTCGTGGCCCATCATCTCGCAAAGTTCCCTATACAATAATAAAAATAGGGAAGCAAAATTTGGAAGAAATAAAAATACTTGAAATACAGTGAATAAGCATTTGTCCTGCAAAGTTACCCGGAAGTAGAGCTTTGCCTGGGAGTATATTCCGAACATCAATGAACTTTCAAAGGCCATTCCTAGAAACGACGATGTTGCTCCCCGATAAAGTCCTTTGACCTAAAATTGACTTCATGTCAGCAAAAAAACTTGTATCTAGCCAATTAGGTGATGATGGATCTTGTAAGTTTCCATTGACAATGGAAAAATCCAGACTTTCAAACACTAAATTTGTTCGCAGGATTCTAGAGTGAAGGGAACCATACTCCTTCAGTTTGCAGAATCCTTGACGCACAATGCAGACCGTTTTTGTATCTGAGCCCTTGCACATCCGTATTATGTTTCTGAAGTTTCACCTGACAGAAGAAACAAAAATACAAAAGCCCCCAAGAATCATTCTTTACCTCCTAAGAGGGAAACATAAGAATATAAGTGATGCCAATCCAGTGATAAACTATCGAAAACGGTCAAACCAAAACAAGAAATGAATTCTATGCCTACAAAGATCATAAGCAACAACCCCGAATAAGTCCCAACGGCATTAGAAGAATGCTCATTGACATACATTGATGAATGATTTTTCTATCTTGTTTACTTAAAACATGGTTTAACAATTTACCCAAAACTAAGTGCAGAAGCAGAGATGTTGAATTCCCAACAACAAAAATAGGTAACAACTAATACATAAGTGATATATTACATGCACATCGATTCGCCACTGTTAAAAATGCTTTCTCATACTAATGCATCCGTAATTAGACAAAACCCACATGAGCAAAATTCAGCAGCTGAGTATAGAATCAGTGTACGAGATCATACTCCCTTGAATTGAGATATGAAACACATATACCCACTTGGTATGAGCCGGATAAACACAGATGTGAAGAAAACAAAAAAGATCGAATTGGGATTGAAAATTGAGTACCTTGACGGTATCGAAAGGGTGACCGACGGCGACTGTGGCGAGTCCAGCCATCATTCCGGCGACGTATTCCTTGTAAACCCCTAAACCCTCTCCCATCGTTGTCTTCCTCCTCTTTCCCACCACGCCACCGAGCAGAAGAAGAAGACTACACTTAAGTGTTTTCACTAAAAGATGGGAAGAGTAAATTCAAAGTTTGATATCGGTAGCACAAAGTTTAACCCTTTCTAATAAGATCCCTTAAACTTAAGTTTGTTTTCCTAAACCAACAATCAAGAATAAAAAGCCGTCTTAGCTCAGTGGTAGAGCGCGTGACTTTTAATCCCGTGGCCGTGGGTTCGATCCCCACAGACGGCGATTCAGGTTTTTTCCTTACCAACGAAAACTATTTTTAGTCAACCAAAAAATAAACAAACACGAATTAAAAAAAAACGTTAATGGTTGCAAGAACCACAACCAGCCATATCAGCCTCAGAGCTATTTAAGTTTTTTTTACTTCGATTCCTTGTTACAACTTAGCCAGTCATTTTGGGATAATAACACATCAATCATGGTGCAACCGTGCAAGAACACTTTATTGCCCGAAGATGTAAGATATGCTTATAGTGTTGTGTAGCAATGTACGTATTAAAACTGGTTAAAGAATAAAAAAAACTTTAGGATGATGTCTGAGCGAGGAGCCGAGGATCTAAATCTAATTGTCGGACTGTCTTAGAGGTTTAGAACTCATATATGAGCAAAATATGCCATCACAACTTTGGTTTATATATAGGTTCAGCAAGATATGGTCATTTTATATCTTTTTCACAAGATGAATGATGCAAATCATATTGCTAATTTGTACTTAATAGAGGTTATGAATCTTGATTGGATTTGCTTACAGTCGTTGCATTACGAAACATTCACATCTTGATGTAGTGTATAGATGGTGAATCTTCTATTGATATAGTTCTGTCATGTTGTGACTTGCGAGTGGATGAGACCGTATCCACTATCACAATTGCTTGTTAACACAAATAACTCATTTAACCATGGTTTTATAATTAAGTTTTTGTTTTATAATGCATTAACGGTATAAGACCCACTAATCAACCATAGTTTTGATTATACAACCATATAGCATATATGGTTTGAATCTTCTTATCCTTATTGATAGACAAGTACAAACTATAATTAAATGAGTATCGTAATTGCTTGCGTGTCACACCAACCATGGTTATTTTTTATATATAATAATGATATGAGACCCACTAATTAACCATAGCTGACTTAAAATTTTCATTTATGCTAACCAGAGTTAAGTTATATTCCATCTTCCAGTTAAGTCATTAGAAGCTAAAAGTTAAATATATCAATTACCGAACAGTAGAAGAGACATTACAAAATACAAGAGAACGCATCACCACCGTTAAAAACAAACCCAGATGGTGATCAAACGGTCACTAACAACAACAAACAAAGAACAAACACGTAGCGAATGATAAAACATGATCTACTACATCACTCCACCATCCTCACGGTTTAACGGTGCTGGCTCCTAGTATCGTCGCTGTACAACCTGAGGATCACAACGGTCAAAACATCTTAGATCTGATATGAACCGTCCGATCAACGATCACGAACTCTATAGATATATATATATATATATATATATATAATAAAAGAAAGTTTTGAGTACGTACCAGTCGTAGACGGTGGGAGAGTTTGGGTGAGAGGGCTTGTCGAAGAGGTTAGTGCCCATTCCTTTGGTAGCGATGTTGCTTCCTGGATGAAACACACTCCTCCACACGTTCTCTTTACGTGCTGATCCCGGCGTCGTCGGAGTTCCGGGACTCCCCGCCGCCGCCGGCATAGCCTTGCTGCTGCTCCCTTCTCCTACACCTTTTTTCAAGATCACATAATATTAAGGAATCATATAAATAAGAGAGACTATGGTCTATGGACCCGTCTTGGTTACCAAATATACATATATATGTGCATGAGTTGAGTTAATACAAATCTATATATGTATACCTTTGACGTCAATGGGTTGGGCAGTGATCTTATTGCGGAGGCGGCCAAGTCCATGCTCCGGCTTAGGTCCAGCAACAGTTTCATCCCACATCTTCTTTCTTTTTTCTTTTTCTTTGCTTTTTGGATTTGTTGATGTAGAAGTGAAAGATGTCGAGTGTAATGTGCTTACCAAGGGCTTCCTTCATCTTCATTTATAGACCCGTAGTTATAAAACTATTTTGAAAATATCTTCTTCTTTTATTCACCCTTAAAATATCTAGAGAAATAATTGGCAATTAATTGCAAAGATATCAAAAGTAAGTTTTGGTATTTGCATAAAGTAGAATTTATCTTCTTCTTTCTTGTCGACAAGTAGAAATTATCAAAACATATAGCATTTTTTGCTTTTGTTATAGATTATTAAATAAATTACTAATTTTTAAAAATATATTATCTTTTTTGTCACATATAAATTACTGCATGTTTATCTGTAAATTTGTTTGTTTGCAAATTGCAAACTTCCAGAATTTACACACTATGTTTGCAAATTAGGATGCGAATAGCCAATTTAAAATGTAAAGTCCATAAAACGAATACGACCATAATATAAAACGTTAATGTTGTAAAAACAAGATAACCGGAGTGAGCAGTGAGGGAGGAGTGTGGAAATATAAAATAATGCGATATTGTGGATAGAGATGAGAGATATGGATAAGGACGAAGGAGTCATGAAGTGGGACACTTGAATCAGAGTAAATCCTAAGGCTTTCGTGGAAAAGTATTATAGGAACAGCCTCGAATATATTATTTAATGTAATGTAAAAAGAAAATATCAATCAACTTTTTTTTAAAGGTTCAAAGGATCCTATGAGTAACTAAAGCAGTAAAACAAATTTCAGCAATTTGAAGAACAGTCAAAAATCGTTGTGGAATAGTTAAAAACGATCGTAGATAATTCGATCTAATACGATAATTCGGATTTTCAGAGTGTTCGTGTGAATTATTGTGTTGAGGTTTCAATGATTATTATTCTGAGTTTGCATTAAGTCGGTGTAACAAAGTCTTAGAATGGAGTATCTTACTACAACTTTAATCTTAGTTTTGGTAGTACGTGTAATATTCTCTTCTTTTAATATTAAGGTTTTATATACCAAATTTATTTTCAGAGAAACCATGTGATTAGAGTTGTAGATGGATTTCTAATAGTACTATGTGAAGTCATATCTTTAATTTAATAGCGTGATTTTTTTATATTTTTTAAAATTTTGATGCTATCGATACCAAATTTATCTTAAAAACAAAACCTAAAACAATTTTCTAATATTTTAAACAATAGATGGACTGTAAATTTATTATAAAAAAACCTAAAACAATCTTTACATTATATCTATATATAACTATCTTGAAAATTTCAGATATTTGAACCGACAACAAAATTATTTTTAAAAAAACTTAAAACAATTTTTCATTCCATTTTTCTTTATAAAAACTATGATAATTTTGATTTTAAAATTGAATATTCAAGTTTTAAATATCCAGGAACCGGATCGGTACACCACAGATAAAATAACAGGACTTAATTAACCCAAAAATCTAACCTACCCAAAGTTAACCAAACTAAATTAGGTTTGATAGAATTACGTTATAGGTTTACTATAACCGAACTAATAAACCGGGAAAAACATCCCCTAGGCCCCAACACCCACACCCCTACTCTTTTTATTTTCCTTTGCTATGCAACAAAGAACGATGACTATATGAATATTCTTATAAACATTAACACTCAAACACAATAATTCAGAAAACAAAACCTCTTTTGAATACTATAGGAGACAAATTCCCAAATCTACCAGTAGTGGAACAAACATGCTATGAAAAAACCACAAAGCTAATCACTGACAAATCTGGTTTTATATGCAAACAAAGAAACACAGTCAAGATGATCGATAACGTACCTCTACATCATTTCGTTTCTTTCTCTTTTCCCCTTCATCTGCTTCCAAAGCAACCACCAAACAGACTGATAATTATAGTATACCCCATCTCTATCACATTGTTTCTATAAGGTTACAATCAATGAAAATTAAATCAATTCACTTTCTAAGCGTTAAAAGCTGTTTTAAAGCATAAACCAAGCTTTCAAGAGTTCTACATTGTACACACATTTCCTCCACGAAACTCCAATTCCAACCTTCTTCCGTTACTGGTAAAGGATAAGAATGGAGATCCATCCAAAAAATTAGGTGGATGACATAATTTACAAGAATATCATCAGCTAGCTCTCATGCTACTGATGTAAGTGGCATCTGATTTGATTTGATTTGATACCTTAGGGTTTACCATATTTTTCGACGTAACCCTGCAAATGAACAGAGGAATTGTCAGATTAATGCAATACTTACTATCTTCGGTTTTTACCTGCTGAAGTGTCTAAGAAGAAACTCACCTCGACAAGCTTCACAATTTTTGGTGCAGACATACTAAGATATTGCTCAACCGATTCTGTGTCAGTCGGCACCTGATGGAACTGGACAGCAGCGCTGACTATCTTTTCAGCAGCTCTTTTAACTACCATGTTATGCACATCTTTGGTAAGACGGCCCTCACGCCACAACGGTTTCAACATTTCTTTAATGGTTTCCACAACTGCAGTCCGGAATTGTCTCATTACTTTCATTCCCGCGTCTGACCTCACTTCACCATCTATCTCATCTGATTTCAACACCTTCTGATGTGAAGAGCCATCACTTCTATGCCAAGATTCATGCCCTGCAGGTTTGCTTCTTTTTAAAACAACTCTATTCTCTGCAGCCGCTGATGAAGAAATCTCTTTGCTTGGTGTTATTGCATCATTTTGATCGACCACCGAAGTAGCCACTTCCACTACTCCATGTGCTTCCAAATTCTTCCTCGCCACACTTTCTTGGTATTGATTTTGACTGCATGAACTGTTTTTATCATCACTATTGCAATCCCGGGCTTGGGGACCACTAGCGGAATCACCATCTTTCTGCTGGCAAGACTTTTTCTGTGCATGTTTCCCTTTACTTGACGATGGAGCATTAAGAGATCTGTCTTCTGCTATCTCTATATCCGTGAAAGGATCATAGAGGGCATCAGACGAGGGAAGAATATAAGGTGGGATTGTGAAAGATGCTCGAAAAGGTTCAGAAGGTTCCCAATCATTTGAAGAAACTTTCTTCTTATTGCTAGTAGTGTCGTCTTCTGCATATTGACCAGAAGAAACAGATGTCAC
This sequence comes from Schrenkiella parvula, assembly GCA_000218505.1. NCBI lineage: Eukaryota > Viridiplantae > Streptophyta > Magnoliopsida > Brassicales > Brassicaceae > Schrenkiella > Schrenkiella parvula. Next base: position 11,329,569 of record CM001190.1, on the reverse strand, counting down.
ATGCACCATTGGTAGTGAATTAGATCCATTTATATTATTCCTGTTTTCAAAATTCCCCAAGGTAGAAGTATACTGATTCATAGGAACAGAACTGAACACTGATCCTGTCCAGGCTGGCCCAGAAGATCCCATGTCTGTTTGTCTATAGGAAGTGATAGAAGATCCATGTTCGTGAACAAAGCTGCTTCTCAATGCGAAGGCATTGGCGCTATTAACAAATACAGACCTGTTGTCATTGAAAACAGCACCACACTTTTGTAGACTATCTCTTCCAATGTTTTCCAGTGACGGCATAAACCGCATCTCGTTCGTGAAAGGGAAAACTCTCTGACCACCCAAGGGATTCACCAAAGATGGCATGCCATTTTCGCCTAATAGGGAAAACCTACCACCTTCTTTGTTCTCCAATGGTCTTCTTTCTGAATGAACATAAGTGAAACAAATTACTAGTCAATTCATGAAGAGCAACTAACCTACCTAAAAGTATTCACCGACCTATATATAGTTGGAACTGCCTCCATATGGGCTCACAAATATCACAATCTCAAAAGAATAAACTATCTCATGATACTACATACCTTCAACAGACTGGATACCACTGCTTCTAGCCATATTATTCTCCGCCTGTTGCTGACTAGTGCGACTCATACTCTCGTTCACATGAAGAAACCTGCAGGAGGTCCCTTTGGCACACCACCCTTGAGCAAAAAACTTGCAGAGAAGGGCTGGACGTTTTTTTTCTGGTCCATTCCCCGATGGAAAGCTTTGCACCGTTACACCTGGAGCTGGAAATCTAAGAACCGAATCTGTCAGTATAAAAAGCTTCAAACATGGAAAATATGGAAGGTCACCTCTGTACACTAAAACTCCTACTTAGCTTCAGTAAAAACACAAAGCTGAAACTTTTTTTGCTGTACCTTGATAAAACTGTGACTTTTTCATCTCCCAACATAATATTCTTCCCACTGTTCCCAGAAATATTAGGTTGCGAGTTTCCGAAGCTACCGCATGAAACATTGATGATCTTTGGTTGGTCATCTGAATGCTTCTTCACATCTACATGGGCAAGTTAAATCATGAGATAAACAAGATAATTTGAGCTAAAAACTAGTTAATTTCATAAATTCATTCTTTAATCTAAGAACAAAAACGATGCTTGAAGATTCTCTCCTGCTAGCATCCTTGATTCATCGTCAGAAAAGAGAGTCAAGAGTCAATTGCAAATTGCAAAGAGGTGTTTCCATCAATTCAATTCACGAACTTGAGCATTAAAATCAATAAAACCCACGAAAGCAAAAATACTAACCGTTCTGGGAGTCATGAGCTTCAATTGATTTACCGAGCAATCCAGATTCTCCGGCAATTGTGTGTTTTACCTGTACTTGGACCTCGTCATCGTCAATGTCCATATCGGAATCAGACATCTCGAAGCTTCTAAATAGCACGTCTTCCGGCGAAGGACAGTGGTATAATTACTTCGGCGTGATCGGGAAAACCAAGCTCAGGCGAGTCTCTCGAGTCCCTGATCCCCGAGAATACGTTTGGTAGCAGCGACTAGCGAGACAAAAGCGTTTATACAATACCGTACTGTTTTATTTTAATGGGCCTTCCTAAAATACAAGGCCCATATTAATTTCTAAACATAGAAACTTTAATAAATTCAATTACACATCGTAAACCGTTTCTAACCAAAACAAGAGAACCGAAACGCAAACGTGACGTGTATTGCACGTTACCTCCACCATAGCCCTAAGAATATACACCCTCAGACGGAATGTTGTTTTTGTTTGTTTTGATGCAAGGAAATTAAATACTGAATGTAAAAACAATTTAAACTTATGAATTAAAAGCGTCAGGCATTAGGTAGTTCGCAAGAAAGAAATATAACAGAGATAACTGCTAGATAAGAAATACGATAAGTAACCTTTTTGAACTCAGAACTTCTTAAATAGACTAATATTTTTTAAAAATGTTAATCCGTATGTTCCAATATATACAAATAATAATTCATGTTAAATTCAACAACCTAAACATGCATTAGAAACATGTTTAATAGGTTCACAAAACATCTTTAGCAGAAATGTTTATGGCTAACTCAATGTTTGTACTATGATTCTGTTATTTAACGTTAATATAATCATATTTGCCGGAAAAAAAATATGCTAAAAATATTAGGTGAATTTGTCCAATAACCATATTGGACTCAAAAATTGGTGAAATGACCATGTAATAATATCTTTTTAATGTATAACATTTTTGCCATTTGAAGACTATTTTAATGTATAACAGTGTTTCTATCTCTTTGGTATATAATTAATTCAAATATTTTTATTTACTTTGAAAACAAATGTGTAGCTTTAAACAAAATTGAAGAGGTGAACCTATGCATTTTCATAACGAAAATGTTAAATTGAATAGAAACGCATGTGCTGGGTCGAACTTCAAATGTGACAAAGAGGCAAACCTGCATTGATGATGAAGTCGGGGATGAGGACCTATCGGAGAAAAAACTGATGCAGCATGACATGACTTTACAATATCCAAAACTCCATTAACATTGCCAGTGGTTACACAAATGCGGACAAGTTTAATGGATATGACAATTGGTGGAGCTATTTCATTTGGAAGACATGAAATAACACAGAATCGTGAGGGATATGGCAACTAGTGGAACTATTCCATTTGGAGGACATGAAATAATACAGAATCGTGAGTGAGAGATAATTAGATGTACATATTTTGGTCTATACTATATGGTACCGATATAGAATAGAGTAAAGTTACATTTCATATAGAATAGAATGTGTTAAGTTTTATATAGAACAATATTAATTTGAAATCTTACATATCAAATTTATATAAATATATGTTTATTTTAAAATTTTCAAAACATATTATATACGAAAAAAAATCTATGTTTTTTACAAGTAAATTGATAGAATAGTTTAGAAAAAAATACAAAATTCAATTATTTATATATCACAAGGGTAAGATAGTATTGATATACATTATACACAATATATTCTAATCATTCCCTTATTATGTTCATTTTGGTTATAGGTTCAAATTTTGGTTTTAGGTTCAAATTTCCCAAAAATATTTTGTATTGTAATGTAGACCCAAAAAAAGATAATACACTCAAAATATTAATAATTAATACAAGGAAATAAAGGTACCCAATGTGTGTAGGCCCATATAGGACGGACTCATATATTAATGGGCCCATTTGATTCTAATGGAATCCCCTCTCTTTTTCTTAGACGTGGCTACTTCAACTGCTTTCGTTTTCGTTTTTCTTCTTTTTTTCTTATCACTTTTTAAAAAGAAAGATAGAGAAAAGATAGTAAATTCCACTAAAGAATCAGAAGTCTCATCATAAGTCTTCATTTCTAGGGCTTTCTTGTAGAGATCGAAAAATTCGTAGCAAACGCGGAGAGAGAGAGCACATTCTCCATTAATTTTTGTTCTTCGTTGATTTCTTCAGTCCCAAATGGCGTCGAACACCAGCGACAATTCTCAGCAAAGACCCCGGCAAAGAAACGGACCGCCTCCACCGCGGCGACAAGGGAGAAATCCAAATCAGCCGCCTCCGTCGCGGACTCGGTATCAGCCACAACAGCAGACGACTCAGGGCTCGCAGGAGAAGTCGAAACCGGTTTTCGTCAAGGTGGATCAGCTTCAACCAGGCACGAGCGGCCACACTTTGACCGTTAAGGTCGTCGATCAGAATTCCGTTCCTCAGAAGCCAGGCGCTGCTTCCTCTCACCTCCGACCTGCTCGGATCTCTGAGTGCCTCGTCGGAGACGAGACTGCTTCCATTCTCTTTACCGCTCGCAACGATCAAGGTGAGTTTACCCGATTCTGTGTTCCGGACTTGTGATAATTTTCTGTTTCTTGAATTATCCCTCAAAAGGCCTTAACAATCCTGTTGAATTTTCGAATCTGTCATTCATCTCTGATAAACCACGAATTGGCACTCAATTACATTCCAAATGTGAATCAGAAGTGAGTGGCGCACCAAATTTTCTGGTAGAGAGAAGAAGACTTGATGCTTTTGAATCGTTGTCAATAGATTTAGTGCGTGAAACATGGAATCTATTGTGTTAAGAACTCAAATGTTGGATAAGCTTTTTCTCCTGGAACCCATATTGATATAAGTCTTTGCTCGAGTTAGAGATTTTGTTGGTTAAAGACACTCTCTAGGATCTGTTCTACTCTGATTGATGTTCAATTGGTTAATCAAAGTGAATATCACTTGGCTTTGTTATACAATGATGATTGTCTTTAGTGCTAATGCGAGCCTCTCTTGCTATTTTGTTTTCTGGGTCTAGTGGACTTGATGAAGCCAGGAACTACTGTGAATCTCCGAAATGCAAAGATAGATATGTTTAAAGGATCGATGAGGCTTGCTGTTGACAAATGGGGTCGCATCGAGGTCACTGAACCGGCTGACATAACTGTTAAAGAGGACAACAATTTGTCTCTTGTGGAGTACGAGCTCGTCAATGTTGAGGAATGATCTCTAACCCCATATCTAATAGGTTATGTATCAAGCACCGCAATGAATTTTGTTTTGTGGTCTGTACCGAGCCAAATGAAGGAGGATGGGAAATTATGTTTTTATCCTATGATGTTGCAAGTTTGCTATTTGTCTACCGGTAGATTTATTATGTTGATCTTGGGTTTTGGTGCACATTATATCATCATCGTATGTTCTCTTTCAGTTGTGGATGCTTTTGTAACCTCTTCTCTGCTTTTGTATTTTCCTTGAACAGAGAGGTTAATGAAAAACTTTATGATAAAGAGTTTTGTGTCTATATTATTGTCTTGCCAATAGTCAAATACGACATCTAATTGCAATTTCAAGTGTTTATATCGTGTGCAACACCCCCAAAAAGGAAGCTCGAGGTCTACTGGATCTTGGCTTAACCTGCCTGCTTTTACTTATATCTATCTACTGGACAATAGTGAAGGTTAAGACTAGATCTTATGACCTAAGAAGAAACATGACACGATTACGGTCACCTCTTCATCTTGCCATCAGCTGCATCCATTCCTACACTCTCCATTTGAACACCATCATGCATCATCGATGCAACCTGAGGAAATAGAATATATCAATATCCAGAGAAGATAACTGCATATGATTAGAGGGAGACAAAAACTGTTGCAGGATTCATGAAAGTTCCTAGTTCCTACTAGCATACATGTGAATCACTGTCATAAGATAAATCCAAGACATTTTCCACAGAAGATGGTTGCTTTCTGGAAAGAGAGCAACTATATGGATCTCCTTTGATCTAAAAATACTAACAGGGCCTAATGGGCATAAAAAGCTTCCTCTTTTATATTCTAAGACCTAACTATCTCCAAGAAGAAACACATGATAAATAGCTTACATCACTCTCCTTGATTGTCCTTCATCAGTTATCATCTTTCCCTAAAAAAAAAAAATTGTGAAATCTCACTGTATACAAGACATTTGAAATCTAGATACCAAAATACTAGATTCGTAAATGCATAAGAAGTAGAATGTTAACTTCTGAATATCTAACAAATCCAAATATCCAAAATGTGGATAAGGAACACAGAAATAAGAAACAGTGGTTTCAAAGAAAAAGCTTCATAAGTTCCTAACACGGCTAAACATTGCAGAGAAAGCCAAACACACAGAACTAACTACCTATCAACAATGTGCCCATATGTAGAGTAAGTACAGAACTAATGGCAGAGATATAGAACTAATAAGAAATTAAGCAACCTGTAGACGAAGATGAATGAGAATTACCTCCGAAGGTCCAAACGAAGCGGCGTGAATCAGAGAGCTTGGAATTGAGCAAGGCGGAAGCGGTGGCCGTATGGTACGGAAGCATTGTCTCGACGCAGCAGCTCAATGCTACCGGAGATCTTTTTTCATAGAGTGGAGAGTCAAAATCAGCTAAACAGTGGCACAATCGATGTTTCGGAATCGCAAAGAGAAGAAATGTTACAACTCTGTTTTACCTGAAAACGCGGTGAGAGAGAGGGCTCTGTTTCGGCATCCTAAACGAAGACCGAGCAGAAGAAGACATAGGTTTTGTCGACCGAAACGCTGCAGCGGCGGCTCGGCCGGCACCGGGGCGGAGGAAGGACCTAGCGGCGGACATTGAAAGTTCTCAATTTGGGAAGAGATGAAGAATTTTTGGGCACTTTTGTGTTGTATAGGGTTTTGACTTTGAAGTATTGACTTTGGGAAGCTATTTTTTGGGGTTAAATTATGAATTATTTATTTATTTATTTTTCTTTTGGCCTACTTAGCATTTCATTTGTTTTTTTTTCTCAACAAGTATCATAAATGAGGATTAAGCGCTAAACAAAATGCTAAATGAGCTTTGTCATAGTGATGTTTTTATGCTATTTTCTTAACAAGGCGAATAAAAGGTAAAGAAAAAGGATGAATACTATTAAAATTGAAATGTATTAGTTAATAATGTTCTTAGGTTCATATATATTTGGATTCATAATTCGTTTTTTTTCTACCAGGCATAACAAGCATCATATATATTATTCTTCCAAATTTGTATGCAAACGATTTAGAGTTTTGACTGATACACCATCACAAACTTATATTAGTTTCGAATTCGGAAGTATATAAGCAAACGCTTATTAATTATTTATTGTCGGCATGGTCATGGAGTGAACTGATCTCCTTGCCCTTCCCCAAACATTTCGGACTCTTCGTTCATCATGTTTTTGGAGTTGTATGGATTTTTGAAGCTCGAGTCCTTCTCATTATTATTGGTCGGGTTGTAGTTGTAATGATGCTTCTGGTAGAAACGGCCGTGGTTTCTGTCGTCTTCAAGGTCAAAGTAGTAGTTACCGTTGGCCATGAACCTCGTATCGCTCATCCCTTGTCTCTCCACGTTGTTGCTATAACCCTTGTACGCCTCCTTCTGTCTCTTCTCCGGCGTGTAGCCATTGGATTTATCGTAGTAGCTCGTGTCCTTGTTGTTTTCGTTGTAACTCTCGGTCGTCTTAGGATAGTTCTCTCCGTAGTTCTTGTTAGATTCTTGGGTTTGGCTTAGGCTTGGTGTTGAGAAAGAGTCGTCGTAGTTAACGTTCTCTTCGTAGTTTTTGTTATTCATCTGATCTTCATTGTTGTTGTCGGTTGTCTCCTGACCGTACAAGCCGTACCCGTTTTCTGACTCGGGCATAAAGGTAGGGTTCTGTTCGTCTTGCTTGTTCGTCTCGTTGGTTTGGAGATTAATGTTCGGGTATTGTTCTTTGGAGTACTCTCTCTTGAACTTGCCAAAGAAGTAGCTATCTCTTGCATTGATTTGGGTGGAAAAAAGAAGAAGTGTTAAGAAGAAGAAGAAGAGTCCTGATCTAGTGGAGAAAGCCATGATGGGGTGTGAGTGTTGTTGGTTTGTGAGGGAAAGTGGTTTATGTATATGAGGAGCAAGGTCTACTATCTGTTTTTCTTTTTAATTAATTTAACTACAATCTTAATACATGTAGTAAAATGGTTAGGTGGAAATAAAGAGTGAAATGGTGATAATAGGTGATGGGGGCTCCATAGGGTTGCGATGCTTTTCAAAGAGGTAGCTCAACTTTTGGGCCTATATGGTTATTTTATCAGAAAATGGTAACTAACCAAATCTTAAGTTAGATTAGATATTAATACATATACCTAATATTGTAAGATGAAATATGTATATTTGTAGTTTGTTAAAACACTAATGTATATGAGGCCACCATGCTTTAAAGGAATATGGGGCTGGAGAAACTAAGATGATATTTGAACGCTTTGATATATTAGGAAAATGTAGATAATTCACTTGAAGAACAACATACAAAAACCTAATATTTTGTTTGTATCAGTGTTGTTATACGTTTTGTTCTCTAAGTTTATCTACGTATTAGTGTTTGTTCTCATGCATTGAAAAGTTGAACATCGTACTGCTTATTTAAAAATTGCCGAATGAAAATTTTTCCTTTTCTTTTTATAAATGAGATTTAAGAAACTATTGGTCTAGCTCCCAGTGATGAATGATGATGATCCATAAATAAGCGAAATATAAATGGTTAGTAACATTTTATTTTCTTCACCTAAAACAAATAAATGATATAACTATTTCAAGCAACATTTGACTTATGTGACTACGAGTATGGGAGAGTTGGTACTTGTCCTTTTCAGACGATATTAAGATAGATCTCAACTGCTGAAAACGAAAACTGAATAATTAAACGCTTCCATAAATCTTCTTAGAGAAGAAAACGAAATAATAAGTATTAATTAAAAAATAAATTAGGGGAAGATTATCCACATTTGTTAGATTTGTCAAAGTACTTGGGGTGTGATTTAAAAGCATGACTTACGGTTGGAACTAACTCATGAGGGTCTGTGGTTTTAAGAGACAGAGATAGAGAAGCGACCCTCAAAAGGCCAAAACATTAATCCTCGCAGCAACTAAAAATTGATTCTAAACAACAACCCATAACTATACGTTTCATTTGATTTTCTTAAGTTCTTACTGTTTTCGTCACTTGTCCAATTAAAAAGTATAACTTCACGAACACGTTACATATAAACTTGTTTTTTTTCTTTGTTTCTTTGTCGTAAAATCTAGCACTGCGCATAATAAGCAGATCTGAAGAACCGACTTGCAGAAACCGGTTTGGTTTACATACTATTCTAGTCAAATATCCGAACGGGTCTTAACTTGAATAGTTTTAGGTATTGGTTCGGGGAATATTCAAAAACTGAATAGTAACCAAAATATCCATATCATTACTTACAAATACCTTAATATGTATGTTTAAAACTCATTTTGAAGATTCTTGGTTAACAGGTTTTTTGTAATTTTATTATTCTATTTGTTTCATAAAGAATATTATTTAATTTTTTTTGTTTGTTACACAAAGAATGTCATTTGAAAATTTCAATATAAATTTTGACAAAACTTTACATCTCTAACTTCAAACTAAAATAATCAGATATTAAATGACACTATTTGTGTAAGAGAACTTTAAGGATATAAGAGAACTTTAACTTGTTTTATTAACTTATATAGAAAGAGTTAAAATGATACTTTCTGTAAAAGAGATGTAATATGTTTTTTTTCTTTGCTTATGAATGTTTGAAAAATTTTAGTATGAAAAAAGATTTGGTATACATATAGAGTCTTTAATTTCGGATACTCGGCTTTTTCGGTTATAAAACTGATCCAAACCAAAATTTGTTTCAGGTAAAATTTATATCCCGAATAAAGTGATAGAATTGTTTGGAACCCGATTAAAAACGAATCGAACCGAATCTAAATTTTAAAAATATCCGAACATATCCTATATCCTAAATCCAACAGATCTGATATACAAAAACTCTAGTGAAATCCAGATTAGTGATTTGAGACACGTACAAGAACTTCTAAGGACTGATAAAAATCCTACCATACCCTGATACCTAATAAATCAAAATTTATTTTAACAATTACTATTTGTAATAAAAATATATAAAAACTACGTATCATTATACTAATAATTTAATATTAATTTAAAAATAAAAAGTTTATGTTATGTGCTGATATGGTTGGAAGGAAAGCGATTTCTAGTTCATCAAATTAGGTTATATATCATATTTGTCCAATTTTTTTACAAACATTTGTAAACAAGGACTTATACCATCACTAATAATATAAAAAGTTTTGGTTGGCAAAAAAATAAATGCAAAATCAAACCGAACTTCAACCAAACCGAAATAAAACTCATTTATTGTTCTCTGTGACGGTTAGCACCACCAAAGCTTGCTGGATTTCGATTGGGACCCGACGATACAACTTTATGGACCAAATGGAATACTCTCGAAATCAAAGCGGATCGAATCAGACCAAACTAAACCAAGCTAATTCCGGTTCGATACGGCCAGCAATTTAATTTCGTTCTATTCCCATTCTTCTTCTTCAATACAAAAAACACAGATCTTTGCTTACAATCCGTTTTCTTTTTACAGATTCACAGAAAAGAACCAATCAAATTACTCGGGAATAGGATCCCATAACAAGAGAGTAAACAGAAGCAGGTTCGGAACTAAAAGAGTAATCAAAGGATTCACTTCGCTCACCAATCTCTTCCTCCTCAGCCTCTTCCTCACATACACTCTCCTCTCCTCTCTTCCCCATCTTCCTTCCTCCACTCCGGCGGCCATTATCGCCGGCGACGGCTGATAATACGGGCAATTCGACCTCCACGAAGTATCAGGAAGCCCGAATCTCGACGCCCTTTTGAGGAACTGAGAAACCCACCATCGACGGAGATGCGTCCCCGGAGAGTGGCAGAGGATCGGAGGGTAATCCCACGAGACGTAACATGGGATTAGGGTTCCGATGAAGAATTGGGAGTGGAGAGATGGTTCCGTTGTTGGGTTTGTGAGGATGTGAGTCACGGCTTGTAGTCTCTGTTCCCATGTCGTCTCCTCCATTGTTTTGTCTTGTCCGATCAAAAAGGTTTTTTTCTTTGTTTGGTTGGATTAGGATCGAGAGGCAGAGAGGCAGAGAGACTGTGAAGAGTTGTTGCCTTGTCTTGTTGGGCCTCCTCCGGTTCCGTTAGAAATGCGAATTAAACCGGTAATAACCGGAATAACAGTTATAAACGCGAATTAAAACCCAATGCTTGGATTACAACATTTTTTTTCTTGGAGAAAGATTCTAATCGTTATGTTCTAACGCTAACGTCAGCGAACCATGTGGTGTATAATAGGACTGATTATGCAAGAAATAAGCTTTCAGAAGAATTTAGACAAGGTTGTTTTTGTTTCATGCGTTTTGCGGATGGTGTATATGCTTTTTGGTTCTAGTGGATTCGGTTCTGGATGTAGTTTTCTGTGATATAGGATTAATATTTTGTTATTCTTATTTGTGAATCACATCTTTAAGAATAATTATGCATGTGGTCACTACGTTAAAAGAGAGTAGAATACAAAGATGGTCCAAGCATAATCGAACCGATACGTAGAGAACATATGCACGTCATATAGACTATAAATTAGTAAATATAATTTAGCAACCAGTATAACTAACTCACGTTACCAATACTAAGCTCATCTCATTTAGCAAGAGAGATCCCGTTTGGAACCATATTCTGAAGTCATAACCAACATAAGGTTAAAAAAACATATGACTTAGGGACAAAGAGTCACATTTACTTAAATCAGTTAAATTTCATCACATAACGATGACAAAAAGATAACAACGAACCAGAAAGTCAATCATAGAAAATACTTTTTTTTTCTTTTTTTAAATTCAACCTAAAAACCCATTCTTGCAACGAAGCGACCAAGTTTACAAAAGTCATCAACTTGTGACATCCGAAAGTTAGCAAGTCGTCTTCAAGATAAATTAACTAAAATAAGAAGTTACTTAAGCCACAAGCAAACAAACGCACATAAATCAAAGAACACTAGAGAGCAATGTCTAGCAACATATCTCTCATGCCATATATGTCCCTTCCCTGTGAATGATGATGATTGCTTTGAACAGCAGAAGCACCTTTCATGTGATTCCCATTTTGCCCTTCAACACAAGGGACAACCATCGCAGATGCAACCGCCGTCGTCTCATCCGTCAACGGGAAACCAAACAGCCTGCACCTACCTGAACCTCCGTGGTGATCTTCCAGACGGCCTTTAGGGCCGCTAGAGTTGGTTATCAAGACGGAAGAGGGTGATGATGACACGTGCACTGAAGATGGCGGGAGGATACGGGTACTAAAGTTCTGGAACGGGCCACACCAAATGTTCCTCTGGCTCATCCCTTGCTGCCGATGATCGGTCATTGGGAAGGCGGAAACTGTTTCTTGACCTTGCAAGACCTTATGGAACCCATAAGAGTCACCGAAGTCTGTTCCTTTGAAGCGGCCTCTCCTGGCACCGGCACCACCATCCGAAGAGGTGTTGATAAAACCCGGAAAAATTTCTTGACCTTGCAAGACCCTCTGGAATCTAAGAGATTCCTCAAAGTCCGTGGCGTGAATCCCCTCTGAAGCAGAAGCAGAAACCAATGAATACGTTAACGAAGAGGCGAGAGAAGATTCTTAAAGCTGTTTAAAAAAAGAAAGATGTCTTTGGCGAGGAGATGTGTATTACCAGAGACAGGAATATCAGGCTTTCCTGAGGAAAAGCCAATCCTGCTTCTCTTGGGACCTGTTGTTATGAAGCTGCCTGAATTGGAGATTGAACCAGATGGCTCGATCTCCCATGGTGAGACACGCTGTTGGCGCCCATTTGCCTCGATGTCGTCCCACCTTACCTGAATATGACGTCAAAACATAGTTTCAGTGCAAGCACCGAGCTTATGGATATATATATATATATATAACACAAGCAACAATCTTTTTGGTGATCTCTCTAACCAATCTAAGTGTCATTTTTGAAGGATCATAATTCATAGCTTACCAAAAGGCATCTCCATTTGGAACCAGGCCACCTGATAGGATCCAAGTCGCTGATTCCAGTTATAATCCCAGGGGATCTGACAAAACAGGCGAAACATTTTAGAAAGATGGGCAAATAAAACTCAAGTCTTGTCAAGTTCTCTTAAAGCTTTAGCTATAACCTTCTCTCAGAGGCATCTTCAGACTCAACCCTCGCTTTGAATCTCATACCGATACAAAATGGATAGTCAACAATCTTCAAGAACTTCGGTCCAGGGATTATGAAGTTTGACCAGCTTGCCCTGAAAAAGTTTTACCAATTGCAATTCCAGTAGACTAGTATTAATGCAAACTTCATAGCATAAGTTGCTGTTAACAAACACCGTAAATAACTGAGACTTGGATTAAAATAACTCCTAGGAAACAATCAACACGAACAATACACAACTAAGGCCTCAGGAGATGCCAATTGTGAATCTGTATTGTAATTTGAAAGGCTGAAAATGCAAAACTATTGTGGTTGGAGCTTACTTGGGGTTGTAGTAAATGTTGAAAGCACTATTGGTCGATATGGCATGAGCTACTTCAGCGAAATTGTTTTGGTTCATATTCTGATTATACTGAGTCGAGAAAGCAGAAGCGCCTTCGATTTGAGCAGCTCTTCTAACTCCCAATCGCAGTTTGCCGTCATCACCTCTATATTAGAGAATATACCATATCACAAATACTCTAACAGTAAACCAAAGAGGTTTTTTGTAGGGAAAGAACAGTCAAAATGTTATCATTACCTGAGGAAAAGCACAGCATCTCCCGAGACAAGCTTCTTCTTGTTCACAAACGCACTCCACCCAGTAGTGAGCAAATGCCTCCTAGGTTGCCCTAAAAGAGACTCAAACCATTCAAATATTTCATCTACTGTCTCAAGGCAAGCAGAAAGCAACATGAGGCAATTAACTTACCTCGATAGATGTGGCGAAATCGCCACTCTAGGCCATGAAGGTCCCTGGCAAGAAGCTCCTGAGAAGGCCGGGGCTGGCTATAGTCCTACATAACGGTATGATTTTACAGTTAAATCTCACAGTCTCTCACTAAGAGCTGATAAAAGAACAACTAAAAGCTTGAATTGTCTCTGACAGATAATGAGACAAATAATGTGCAATGTAAAGAGATGTTTAGTACCAGAGGAGGGAAGCAATCCTCGGCTGCACGGCGAGGAACAGAGAAGCCTCCATGGGTGCTGGTATCAGAAGCAGTGAGGGTTTTGCAGAACATGTGAGGAGTATTAGACCTCTTAAGCACTTCATAATCTTCCTCTCCACCATCAACATCTATAATTCCCTCACGCACTTTCCTCTCAATGTCCTGCAACAAATCATAAGATCTAAGCTAGAGCAATGATTTCTTTTTCTCTCTCTTGTTCCAACACTCGAGCTAAAGAAAGCACTCACCTCGGACTCAGGAAGAAGAGAGACTTGAGCATAAACTTCGTCAGTAGCTGTCTCTGCCTACAAAATCAAACCAAATTTAGAGACATCCAAAGTAATTCGTTAAAACAAGTAAAAGTGCAGACAATTTAACAGACTTCAAATGTTCTTACTCAAATGCTACAACAAGGAATGCAAATGGAGCAAAAGGGTAAACTTTTCCGAAATTAAAACCCTCAGAATTCAAATCTTCAAAACAAAATTCATAAGCACAAAAACTAAAACTGCAGACATATTTGGGAGATTACAAATGTTCTTAATCGACTCTCATCAAATGCCACAAGAAGAAACGCAAATGGAGCAAAAAAGGAAACTTTTCCCCCAAAAAGAAACGAGAAAACGTTCTCCGAGATTTCCTTAAAACAGAAGAGAAGAATTTTTCCAGGGAAAAAATAAAAACATAAATTCATTTACTTGTACTCAATTGAGTTCAGTAACAAGAGGCACAAGTCTCCATACTTGTATCGAAACTCTCAATTCAGATTCACCAAACAAACTAAAAAAGAAAATCCGAGAGAAATGTTTTTCTTTCCCCCAAGAAAAAAATCGAAGAATCGGAAAACACACAGACACACAAAAAAAAAGCAAGCTTTGAGAGTAGAAAAAACATAAATAATAAATAAATAAGACAACAGACTAAGAGATTTATAAAGACATACGTGAAGCTTGACATCGAGAATACGACAGAACACGTGAGGACGTAGCCCGTAAATCGCGGCGGAGAAATCGGGGGCTTGTTGTTCCAAATGTCCCTGAGGAAAATACAACACAAGGCTTCCTCTTTTCGGGAGAGAGATGAGGGGTCCAGCACAAGCGTGCCACAGCTCCAGACATACCCCAGGCGAGCTTGAAGACGACGAAGACCCACTCACCGCAAACGCAGACGCAGACGCTGAAGAGGACGATGAAGGAGAGAGCGACCCAGAAGCCGAAGATGGCGTTTCGTCTTCCTCCGTCTCCATCACGTTCAGATCGATTAAACCACCCATCAGAGAGATAAAGAGATAAAGATAAGAGTTTTATATATAAAATAGAAAAAAAAATATCAGAGGAGTTTCTTCATGACTTGGAACTTTACCCTCTCAGAAAAGAGAAGAGAGAGCACAGTGATGAGTGAGTCTTTAAGCCGTGGAAAAATGGTTTTCCATAAAAACCCAAGATTTTAATTGCATTGAGAGAAAACTAAAGAAAATAAAAACAAAAAAAGTTTTGATTTTTAATTTTTTTTTTGACAATGTTAAGAGGAGAGAGAGGATCAGAACAGAACAGTACTGAGTGCTCTGCACAGTGCCCTCTGCTACGTCTGGTGACTGATGTGTGTGGTGTGGCTTTTAGACCTTTTGTGCGTGGAGACAGACATGAGATGGATTAGATTTTTGATAGATTGATTTCTTTTTTTCTTTGTTTTATGACTTACACAACAGTTTCTTGCAATGTCGATAATACTAGTGGATTTTACAGATTTACTTCATACGAGTGATTTTTTATTACAAGTCTATAATGGTATTAATCATACATTGAGATTTGTAAGAATAATGGCTTAATTAACATCTTTTAATGAGTTTAAAAATAAATAATTATAATGTCACTTCTATCTTCTTTGTCGTGTCCGTAAATTATTTTTATTTCTTATGGTGTGTGGAGGGATGTTAAAAGAAATAAAAGAATGATTCAATAGTGGTGACATACTTTTAGGGATTGATGCACATAAGTGATTAATTTAAATTATTTACCCATTATTAATTTATTATAGGCAGTTCATGTGTTTTTGTGTTTATGGTGTAGATTGGATTACCGTTATATTCGACATTTTTATATATCCCGTGATTATTTAGTACGGTAGGTGGACCGTTTGTAATGTTCTAAAATATTATCTACTCCCTCGGTTGAGAGATTATTTTTTTGGGGGTTTTTTCACACATATTCAAAATAATAAATATTTATTTTTATTAATTACAAACTAGAAATACAAGTACATTACCACTTATATTTCTAGTTTTCAAGTTATGCTTTAATTTTAAAATAAACTATATCAAGTATAGTCTAAAAAATATTTTTTTTAAAAACAGAAATAAGTTCAAAAAATTAATCTTTTTTAAAAAATAGGGAGTTGTATATCTATCACCTATACTTCATACTCTTTTGATGGTATAAAGCACAAAATAATGTTTTATTTTACGTGAATAAACATTAATTATTTCTCAGATCATCTTTTTTACAAAAAACGAGACTTAAGAAAATTTATATTGATAATTAATATAATGGAGGTGCGGAAAGTGGAACTTTATGATGTGAGTATTGTTGCAATTATCCGTTGATATAAAATGTGTTCGAAAAAACTTATTTTAGAGTTGTAATATTTAGAATAATTTTTTCTTATTAATGATAAATCTTTAAACAAAAGTTGTGATTATGCAAATCTGCTAAATTTTTAGAAGAAAATTGCAAGTAACGTGTTTGTTTATTTTTTCATTGGCGTAGACTGAAGTTCTTTTTTACATATGAAAGTGTATATTTTGAATAGTTAAAGAACAAGTTATTGAGGAAGTAACTTTCAAACACTTACAAACATATAACTAAATATATAAGAAAAACATTGAAAAAATATATATATATATTTATCGGAAACATTTTACAAATATAAAGATACAGTTCAATCGTATATTGATAGAAATTGTGTTTGACATATACAGTTCAACCATATATTGATAGAAGCTGTGTTGACATAATTTATTTTAACGTGTAATTTTACGATAGATTTACTTATTGACAATAAAAAAAATTCATCTAGTGATTTCTATAAGTCAATATAATGTTGTAGTTGATTCTTTTTTCATAAAAAAGTTATGTTATGCCAATGTTTCGGTTTTTTTAAAGAAAAATTGTAAAAACAAAATTGTATTTATTGCTTTATCAGTTCAACATACAAAACCCAAGGCAGAACTCCACTAATAAGAAGAACAAAAACTAAGAGTCATCCGAATATCTAAACAATTTAAATTCATGAACCTACCTAACAAAGGAGCGACATAAATTAGTCGATATACAAGTGATCTCAGTTTCTAAATAAATCTACCCTAATTTCATTTCTATTGCGTATCTACAAAGTAGGGTCCCATAAATGGTAGGACATATTGAGAAAAACAAATGGTAGGGATTATATATGTATTTGGTAAGATGAGGTTTCGAAAATTCTTATAATTATGTCGACCCATATAAGGAACTAACCTAATCATACCACATTTTGAATTCTATTAGATCGTTGCAACAAAAAAAAAGATCTTAATACACATGCAAACCAATTAAAAATAAAAATACTGTTTGCCTAGTACAAATTCAAGATGGGTAAGAATATTATAAATCAATGAACAAGATCGAATATTGACATTAAGGGGTTTAATTAGGCACGAAATTAGAATATTGAATGATTCATTGTCATGGTGTACTTTAATCACAGTGTTAATTATATCAAACTCTTATTTGCAAATTGAGTAATTGTACATCAAGCACATAAATCACATTAAATTCAATTTTCATTCGTTAAGATAAACAAAAAAAACTCACTAAAATTTGAGTCAACCATTTTGACCTATGGTTTACGAGTATTGAGAAACTTAAGTTATAGATTGAGAATAACAAGCTTAATCTGACATTGTAGATCATATGATATTTATCCATAATCACCACCCACCAATCATCGATCAAAGTTTGTCATTTTTATAACATAAAATACCAAACAAAATTAGACTACGGACACATGGCTAAACAAACCAAAACAAAAAAAGATTAGTAAAACTAAAAGATACAGAAAATAGATGAAGAAACTTGTGGCTATTTTCATAAGATTATTATTTTAGAGATAGAAGATCTTGATGAAGATAAGTAAGAATATGGTTTTTAGATAAATAAAATATTTAAAATTATAGAATATGGTGCGGAGGAGGAATCCATTAATCATGTAATTTTTGATTATTTATCGGTTAAACAAGTTTGAATTTTTTTTTCACTGATCTTTACTGTCCCACAATTGATCTTATCGTCTTCGCTATGCAACAACCTCGATTTTCTCTTATGGCGAGCCAAGGATATTGATGCGGACGAAGAGATTTTAAGAGTTTTTTTCTTAGATTATGTAGTTCATTTAGAAAAGTAGAAACAATAATGTTTTTTACAATTCGGGTGAAAAATGACACCGACGAACGGACAAGACTTTTAGAATGTCTAAAGTTCTCTTATATAGGATCATATGGAACCGAAAGGGCTCCAAGAATTGCAGCTAGTCGATTACGGAGTTACATAGTGAAAGCAAAGATGAAAAATACCCAAAAACCAACTACCCAAATAGATTGTAATACAATTCCCCACAATGTAGCAAAGAATAGGGACAAGTAAACCTGTAAAAGTACAAGTAAATACAACATGAATGGGGTAGAGATGTAATTAAAGAATCTGTGTAAAAGGACAGAGAGAGAGAGAGAAGAGGGTCTTAAATTGGGAGTGTCATAAATTACAAAGAACCCGAGGATCGAGGGGGGTACTTTTTCTTTCTTTCTCTTTCTTTTGTTTTGTTTCTGGTGAACACGCGAGAGAACAGTCTACATCGATAGATACAGCAATAGAGAAGGCTATAAAGATAAGAGGCAGCCAACACAATGTGGGTTTATTAGATTGGGGCAGGACCCGGACAAAACGGGTTACAAATCCAATTAACCCAATTGGTTATTGCCCCGACATCTGTTTCCTATCTTCTTTTGGAAAGTCTCCATCCTTCTCACGCTCCCTTCTTAGCGCGTCCTCTTCACTCTCTATTCTTTTTTGAGATCCTTATTTATTCACGTTTCTTTCTCTTTCTCTCTCTCGCTGCAAATTTTGCAGAAAAGCAAAACCCTACCATTCATTCAATGCTTCTTCGCTTTCGTTTTTATGTATTCGAGAGTGGATCGTCATCGTCTAATTACAAAAAAAACAAAAAAAAAACAATTTCCTCCTCTCAATGAGACTGTGATTGATAGATAAAACTATCAACAAGTTACTTCTTCATTTATTCGTATTTTTCCTCTAATTAAAACAATTACAAAAGAATAACACGTTTCTATATACATTTTAAATTTTTTTTGTTACGTTCTGGATACATTTGGACAAATTTATTACGTTAGTTTTGATGTCATATAAGCCGATTGATCGGTTATTTAGGCAAACAAAACAAGTTAAGATATCAACTTGTGTTTATTGATTTAGTTATAATAGAATAATCTAGATTGCTTTTGCTGCTTAATCATATGTCTAAACATCTAAACAACCAATACTCTTTATACAAATTTTCTAACAAACACAAAATTGAGAAGAAAAAAAACAGATGGTAATTTTTGTCAAAACTGAAAAATTAATAGAAATTGGTGTTTGCTACTTTTATTTTGTCATTTGTCAATTGATATTTGCTAGAAGATGGAGTAATTATACCAATATTTTTGTTAGTTGATGTTTACTAATTATTAGAATTAGAGAGTTGATAAGATTAGAAACCATCATTAGTTGATAACACCATGAGATGAACTGTAAGAAGATATTTATTAACTAGGTGAGACATAATTACAAATGACTTGACAACATAGAACTAAAAACTGTCCCTAGCCTTTTACATCACTATCTTTCACACGTCCCTTTTTCAAAAAATAAATATATGCTAAAACGCCACAAATAATAAATAAATACTATACACAATGAGTTATGTGTGCGTGGTACGCGCTGTGGCATAAAGTAAGAGTGATGGTATTTTTGTTTTCAAACAAGAGTAAATGATTTTCTTAAGAAGAAAACTTTTACTTTTTTTTTTTTGACTGATTACTATTTCGGGCCTTTAAACACAGCTTTAATCAGTTGTGTCAGTGCCACCCACCGCACTAAGATTGATTCATAATTAGATGGTGCGTTTTCAATTCAAATTTGATGCAATTACTTCAAGAATGGACTTTTCTTCTCTTTGCTCAACAAAGATTAAATAAATGACTTTCCTTCTCATGATAAATTTTAAAGTAGTATGTTTAGATCATACAAATTTATAAGATACAAGTCCAAATAAAATTTATTTATGTTAGATTAGATTTAGATGGATTTTTAAATCCCTAGGCTGTGGTATAAAACTATGAGTTGCATAACATATTTTTTTGATAAAAAGTTACTTTTATTTATTTTAAAAGTTAAATAAATGCATGAGTTCAATAAAAAAAGTTAACTAATATATCTCATTAATAATTATTAATCTCTTGCTCCAAACGCTAACTTTTCCAACAAGTAAAAAACACCATTTTTTCTTATTTTTAGTAATGTTGAAGTTCTGTTTTACGTACAAAAAGTAAACAGAATATTTAATCATACGTCCCTTTTTTTAAAAATAAAATATATGTAAGGGTTTTAAGAAAAAAAAAGTAGAAAAGAATAGATGGACTACATACAAAAGCCAAAGAAATGTTAGCGTATTTAAATCATGTGTCATTAGTGCTACCATAAGCAGATATACCAAACAAAATATTAAAATCGAACTATTTGTTTTTTCTTTTTCAGATATTTAAACGAATTGAGATGTCCCATTATATCCGTTCTGCCATACGCTGGAAGTTTTTATGCAGCACGATTGGTCAACGAGAAGAAACTACATTTTTCTGAATTTTTGTAAGGCGAATACGATTTCTGAATTTATGGAAACTTTTGACCGTCGGTAACTAAAAAGATGACTTTTTAATGCTACTGAGAACAAAATTAAGAATGCCAAGTACATAAAAAAATATTACATAGGATAGATAACTCGCCAAAGAAAATTATTTTTTCATATTTTAATTAGATTATAAATTTTTGTTTTTCTTTTTGAGAAAGTTCAACTTTAACTTAACAAGTGTTTAGAACTGATTGTATGTTTTGCTAAATTGTCTGCCATCACATTGGCCATATAGGCTAAGTTCTCGTAAGGAAAAAACTTAGGTAAACTTTTGTCCAAGTATTTTTATTTTAATAGAGAAAAAATACAGTCCATATTGTAACTAGAGCTTTCGTCCTCGACATGTATAACTAATCTATGAGCTGGTGAGTGAATAACCTATATGTTCGTTAGGTTATACATGTTTGAACAAAAAAAAAGCCTAAGTTTTAGAGTCGATCCAATATTAACAGTTGTAAGTTTAATGATATCTTTCTTAAGATATATGATCGAGGAACATAAATTTGTCTTCTGAATTTGTAAAACATAATAATGTAATAGTAGTTGAACTTGATCATTGGCCGGAACCCAAAGGAAGTATCCATCACCACTAAATATCTTTTACTATGATAAATATAATGTGTTAGATATAGTTGTTAAGAATAAACAATTTTAAATGAACCAAAAAGTGGTGATCTAGTAGGATTGAGTTTGAGTATGAATGATTATTTCATCGGTTTAGGAAACGAATTCTACAAAAATACTCGGTTTTTTACAAGTTTTGGAAATTAGTATAAATTTCGGTCCAAGAATTTTATAGCGTTCAAAAATTTGCGTATAAACCCTAGTTTCGACTATAATAATTATTCTCATTGCATAGACAAATTCTAAGAAAAGACATAGCTTTATTATATTTCCAAATGAAGAAGATGCTATTTAAATTGACAAATATTCACAAGATACATATTTACTTTTGGGAGTATCTCTATCAAGAGAATAAAGTGAGACATACGAATGGAATGATGATTGATGACAAAACATGATTAAAGAAAAAACTCGTGGCAAACAATCATACTGTGTTTAAACTTTTGGCAGATGAGAGCATATGAATTTCTAATTCTGTTGAGTTAATGATGCAGCCATGTATTTTTGGCAGACTTGTGTTAGATGCTATGATGTAATCTTCGATAATCGAGGGTTGGTTTGTGTCAAGTGACTTGTGTTCTGGCCCAGCCAGAGTCTAGTCGAATTCGATTATCTTTTTTTACTAATTTGGACATACAATCGTGAGGGATATATATGTGCTTGTGCATGAAAAATTTGCACTAACACTATGCAGATATAGATCTTATTTTTGTTACACCGATTTGTTTTTAAACACTATCTAAACGAAATGGTCAAGAAATTAAAAGTAATTTTATTTTAGCTACCAAAGGAAAAAAAAAGTAAAGAGTATTTCTATGTAAAATTATTTTATTTTGGTCAAAACAAACTAAACCTATAATATTAGCAAGTTTCTAATTTCTATCATTAAGCGTATCTTATCCAACTACCTCGTATCTAAACTTAACGTAAACATCATAATGTCGGTCTCTGTTGTGTTTGTGTCCAATACAATATTTCTCTCCAACTTTGTAGTTTCTTTTTTTTTCTTTTTCCTTTTTTTGTTAAGGGAGATATTAGATAAAAGTGATATTTTTTGTGTGGTGGATCTGACGTTTTTGATGATCTCGTGGCCTTTTAAGGTAAACGGACTCTGAAGTTTTGGGCCTTTAGTTTCAGTATATAACAAACTTCTTCGCATTCACATGTTTTCTGCTAAAACGTGATTCTGTATTCAAATTACACTATATCAAACAAAACGAAAAAGCATTGAAAACATAATCCTAAAAGGAAAATTTCTTATTCAGACATGAATTGTAGTATTTAATGCAAAAGCCGATGATCAAACAATATAGTAAATCGGATTTGGGACTTTGAAAGAACGATTAGCCACAGCAAAACCTTGCAGGTCACTCCATTGATCGCCAGTACTTCCATGGAATTTGAAGCCTTTCTTAACCATTCTTGATCGCTGCTCTGATTTGTACTGTGCAGCTGCCTTCCCTTGGTCTTCGTGACCCCTAAATTAACCAAAAAAATAAACACCTTAGTTGTTTTCCTTATGAACCCTGGTTCATAAGTCTACTCTAGATTGGTTATAAAGATTTATAACCAAGTATTGTTTATAGTAGTAAGCTTTACTCTTCCTTACTTATAAATCTTGAAATCACTAATAACTCAAATTCTTTCTTTTTTTGGTTTTAGATGTTGATAAATTAACATATTACCATCAACATAGTTACGACCAAAGTCTAAATATAGAGTGGCCCAGACCAATCAACTCCTAGATATCGGTCTTGTAACGATAGTGGTTTTATGATTTGAAAAGTTTTCCGTCATAGATAAGTCATGGAGTAGTTTATACCTAAGGAGGAGATGTTTCCAACCGGAATAACCGGCGTCCCGGAGATTTTTCTCGGTGATACTTCTCTGGGCCTCATCTCGACCGGTTAGCAGAATGATAGTGAAACCAAATTTCTTGAGACCTTTGTACAGTTTCAAGCTCGCATCAAAACCTGGGGCTGTACCTTGTACCACCCACTCATTAAACATCTTCGAGTTGTACAGCTCAGACCTAAATCCACCAGAAACAAATCAATCCGTGTGGTAGGCAAAAAAAACAATACAATTCAAATAGCACATAATTCTGATTACACAAATCTACCGGTTTGATCATGGTCAACAAATTTAGTCAAACTATTATCATAACCGTTGATATAAAAACACATTATGTAGATAAAAAACAAACAAACGGATAGTAATAGAGATATGCATCATTACCCATAACCATGAGCCTTGTAGTACTCGAGGTTCGAGAGAAGCGTCTCATCTACGTCGAGGACCCATGCGTCCTTACCATCTCCCCCGATCTTGACTGTTTTAGCGAAGGCGAGCGCGTAACGAGCGACTACATTGTAGTCCTTGTTGAACTGGCCTCCGTTGTAATAGGTTTCAAGGGAGCTAACACATTTGGATGGAACCACCTTCCATGTTCCGGCATTGTTGGTCTCGACGGCCAATCTCCAGCTCTCGCAGTAGGTAGCAACGGAAGAGCGAGACTCGAGGGTGGCCGGACGCTTGATGAAGGATGAGACGCGAGAAGAGATGGCCGGACTGATTAAGACGGTGAATAAAGCGAGGATAAAGAACAAAATCGAGCTGTTACGAGAACACGCCATTGGAGAGGCTTTTCCCAAAAAAAATGTTGGTGCCAAGATGGGAGAAGAAGATGATTGGGAGCGACGAATTTAAAGTAAACGCAACGTTGACGTATAAACCACGTGATTTTTGTCGTGGACATCGTATTCAAATCACATGTGTATTTTCTTTGGAATTGTCGACGTTGCCAGAAACACAGGCTGGATTAGATATGGTAATCTCTTGGATAAGTCAAACGTTTCCAATAAAATAACCTATACAATATTGAACAACCTATACAGTAATGGTAATGTACTCGACTTTACAATAGATATTCCTCGTTTTGCGTCTCTCTAATTATTTGTTGCGTTATAATTGGCATACGAGTTTGATATAAAAGCGATATTTTAGTGGTGGATGTCACGCTTTTGATGATCTCATGGGCTTTGTTTACAGTAAACGGACTCTAGAGTTTTAGGCCTATGGTTTCAGTATATAACGAACTTTTTTCCATTCACAAGGTTCTCGGCTAAAACGTGATTCTGTATTCAAATTACACTCTATCAAAGTTTTCAAATTTGATTCAATCTGTAATGTTTTACAATACATAGAAAGAGATTCTTAAAAGAAATAAAAGGAGAGGAAAAGGCCATTTATGCTATGTCGAGCAGCAACCCGATTTCTTGATAGCTGAAACATCATCTCTGCTTCCAACATTAATCATCTGTCCTTTAGGCAAAGCAGTGGTTGGATCATCTCCAGCTTCAAGAGCCTTCTTGCTAACGACTCTGTAAATCTGAGTGAGAACCTCTGTGAAAGCGTTTTCGACATTTAAAGCTTCAAGTGCCGAAGTCTCCATGAAGAAAGTGTTCTCTCTCTCTGCAAAAGCCTTCACTTCTTCCGTTGAGATGGCTCGAAGGTGACGCAGATCAGCTTTGTTACCTACGAGCATAATCACAGTGTTTGCGTCTGTGTGGTCCCTTAGCTCCTTTAGCCATCTCTCAACGTTCTCGAATGTTACGTGCCGTGTCACGTCGTAGACTAACAACGCACCAACGGCTCCTCGGTAATAGGCGCTCGTGATGGCTCGATACCTAATTGCAAATACTCACTAAGATAAATGCAACACATGTAGTTGATTTGATTGGGTTTGGTTTATATGTAGTTGATTACCTTTCTTGGCCGGCAGTATCCCATATTTGAGCTTTGACAATCTTGTCGTCGACTTGGATGCTTCGTGTGGCGAACTCGACGCCTATGGTCGAACGCGAGTCATGGCTGAAGTCGTTTTTGGTGAATCGAGAAAGCAGATTAGATTTTCCGACACCGGAGTCTCCTGTTAAGACAACCTTGAAGAGGTAATCATAATCGTCTTCAGATTTATATGTTCCCATGTTTGGTCGATACCCGTTTGTCTATATGACGTTTTTCTTGGAGAATTTTATCCAACATAGATGGTTTGGCTGTTCCAAGAACTTTGGATGATAAGGAAAATCTGAACTTTTCAAATGGGTGTTATTTTTGCGGTTTTTTTTCCTTTGGATTTCCTAAATGAGGAGACCAATGATTACAAATGTTGAATTTGAGATGAGACCGAGAGGATTCAGAAAATCAAGGGTTCTCATCTATTTAACTTGTCATATCAATTTTGGGATAGTCTAAATATATATCACAAGATTAATCACGCGAAGAATACGAGAAACTTTTGTGTGATGATCTTTACTTAGACTTTCTAGTTCTTTTTTTTTTCTCTAAAACAAGTCCTTTAAATATGGCCATTATATTTGCTAACGAGAATTAAAATTTTGACTATACAAAAACAAGGCTTTAACAAGGCTATGCCCTTTTTATTTATCTATTGTGTGAGGGAAATCCAAATTCAAGGCTTTAACAAAAAAGAAAGATAAAAATAAAAAATAAAGACAAAACCGCAAATTATAGACAGGTTCGTATACAATCTCTTTTTTTGTCAACTGGTTTGTATATAATCTTTCAAAAAAAAAATCAAAAACTAATTTCTCACAAATATTAGTTGTTTCCAACTAAAAGGATATAGAGTAGGAAATTTGATTAATCTAATTTGAATAAACAAATTTGTTGAAACAAATGCGAATTCATTAGCTTTTGTAACATTTGAAATCTTCATACAATGTTAAACAAATTAATTTCCATTTTCTTAAGACTATCATGATATACAGATTTGTCTTTCTCTAGATTCACACGCGTAGTTTAAGAAAACATTGTCAAGGCTTAAGAGTCTGCAATCTAAAAATGACAAAAACAAAAACTTCCTTATAAAGTGACATTTTAAAAACAAAAAAAAGTATCTCTCGCCTCTATAATTACGAGGCTACAAGATACTACAACATAAGATAGTTGTTGTAGATTCATAAATGTTACTGTCAGCATTTGGAACTTCTCTCTTGCATCACAAGAGATCTAAATCATTGTAGAGTTTTAACATCTTGGGCTATAGAATTTTTTTAATAATAAACATAAAAATGAGAGAGAGAGGAGAGAGTGAACATGGAGTGAGTGTCATATGAATGTGATTCATGATGAGGAGAACGAGTTAAGATACTGTTGTGTCAGTTTTGGACGTAAGAGAAAGTTTGTCCCACTTGTTGGTGAATCCACAGTCCCTCTGGTCAACACTCTTCTTAACCTATTTTTGTTGTCTCTTTCTTAGCTTTCTATTTTCTCTTTCTTGTCACTTCATAGATTTCTACTTACATTCTTCAATGTCAATTAATTTCATGACGACTTTTAATTTGGGATCGTAATTTTCCTCTTTGATTTGGGAAAAGGCCAATCGTTCCTTTTTAAACATAACAATATAGATTTGGTTTCGTTATGATATGATTATGTTACTATACATAGTTCCCCAACACACACACAGTGTTAATAATCTACATAGTTTTTTTTTTTTTGGTTTTAAACTATACACACTACGTTAGTTTTTGCATTTCGGGAAAATTAAGTGGGCAGACAACATTTTGTTCATATGGAATATTAGATGCGCCAAATGTAATTGTAACATATTCTTAAATTTTTCATAAGTTGCATCGAGTATGATTTAGATAATTAAAAAATAGTAGATATGTTGGGGCAAAAGAAAACTAATAGATATATTGTAGAATGACATGAATAATCAAAGTTTTGTAATATTTTGTGCCTTTATTATTAGCTACATACTAAATTACGATATTTGATTTTTCTTAGACGTTATATGTTTTGTTCTTTGTATAGATAATATGATGCATTGTGGTATTGCACTTATGTGATATGGCATAGCTACGATGAAGTCATTTCTAATTAATATATATAATGTGGTGATAAAGTAAATATGCGAGGACATTGTTTAGGTTTCTATGGTCAGAAAATGGGTGAAAATTAAATGCTGTGTTGTATATACGAGTGGAATTGTAAATAAAGAAAAATAATATAAGCATGGGTAAAGATAACGTCAAAGCGACAAGATGAAGGAAACAGTCAAACAGTAGAAAGTAAGACCGTAGGACCATGTTTTTATTGAGAAACATTTGTGTGATTTGATATTACATTTTTATTTGCACGTTTTTGACATCTGATTTGATCTAACAAAGCCCCTACCTAGGTAGACCTCCTTTGCATTCAAATACAATTGTTTGCTAAACTTTTATTCTCTTTAATTATATATATGTAGGTACTTGTTTACTACATAACAATGCAGTAAATTAAATATCACAATCATGAATACAGACTTTAAAGTTTAAAGCAAAGGATCATATCAACTGACTGTTAAAAAACTCTGTTCCTGACTTCGATATATTACGTATTCCTTTGTAGCAAAATAATTTGTAGGATGTAAAATATTGAGATGATATCTTATGTTCGGACATCTATAAACAATTATAATGATTTATCCTATTACTATTTACTCGGATATTCATATCTTATAGGCTAATTTGAATATATATATATACATATAACCACCTAAACAGTCTTATTATTAGACCACCACTTTTACCCTGAAAAAATCAAGTAATTACGTTGTGAAAATAGCAAGAATATTGTTATTTTGCTACTAGCTATCAGAAAAAAGAAAAAAAGAAATAAAAATGACTTCAAACGTTATCGAGTTAAAAATGGTGCAAGGCGTTATACATACGAACAAAAAAAATGTGAAGAAAATCTAAATAAGTTCAAAACGTTAGTTAATACAATTCCAAAACTATTTGAATTAATTGTTTTTTTACATCAAGCATTGATTTTATGAATCTAAATATAACAAAACAATTTGTTTGTTCACTACTATTATTCCACATACTTCAAACTTCAATCTAAATCATCTATTAAACTTAAATTTTCGTACATTTTGCATTTAGATTATATTACTTTTTTTGGTTGTATAAGATATTAGTTTGTATAATAATTATATCAATGTAACGTTTTGAATCCCCGGGATTAAAGTGAAATATCACCTCACGTGGACTGAGGTCTAACTCCCTTACTTCCCGCAAGTAAACCTTACATCACAGTCAAAACACTAAACATAACGCATGACCTAATTTACTTTCACATTGGACAATGTGAAGCTTCTATATTACTCATCCATTTTCGTCCGTTGTTTTAACAATCCCCATATATATAAGAGATTCAGATTAAAAAACAAAACCATTATAGATTTATGAATTATTATAAAGAAACGAACACAACAACATATTGGTCAACAATCTAACGAGAGAGAGTTTTGTGAATGTTGTCCGAAACTAATAGTACATCACACCGTCACAACAGGTAGCTGAATCCAATATTTTATAATCTGTAACATTTAAGCGTACGTACGAGAGATAGTGAAAGAAAGTGACAGGTCTTAATTTCATCTTCAAACCCAAATCTCCCACACGACTAGATCTGCAAAAGCAGAAAAGAGACCTCGATATTAATCACATACATAAGTATATATAAATTATATATACACACATGCAGGCACATCCTCCAAAATATGTTAGTATTAGAATTTATACTACAAAAGTCAAAAAAACACGAAGGCCAAAAAAATAAATCTTTCTTTTAACAATGAATGCTCTAAAGAACCACAAGGTGTGTGTGTGTAATTAAATTAGATTGAGTCAACATTGTTGACCTAAGCCAAACAACATGTCTCTCGCATGCATTTATCCATTTTAGATCCCAATGAAGAAATAAACTACTCCTATAGATCTATAAACCAAGATTATATAACCATTAAATAATGATTTACTTTACTACTGTAATTGACACTATAGTAGTATCTAGCTATCTGAAATGAATGTATAAAACGAAGGGAAAATAAAGAGGCTTAGAGAGGGAACAAAACCAGATAGTAGGAGGCTCCGTGTTGAAGAGGGTGAATAGCGACGCCATATTCATCGGTAACAATGGGCTGACCAGCGGAATTGATGAGAACAACCTCTTCTCCGAATGCATCTCTCACATTGAATGGTCCCGGGCTCACTTCAAGCTCCATTTCATTGATGAACACCCTTATTCTCGCGCCTGCTGCTTTCGATTTAGCCATAGTTATCCCATTATTTCATGTTAGTATCATGACTATATATGTTAACACTATCTATATAGAAAACCTCAAACAAACTTAACTCTTATGAAACGAGGGAGAGAAAGCATACAAATTGATAATTATTTTACAAACTAATAAACTCAATGTGTCCCTCCCGTTGTTGACACACAATTAATGTATTTATACTGTTGAGTAGGAAATTAAAGATAAATAAGTAATGACTTTCTTTTAAAAGGGGAATAAATTTATGTATCAACTTACATTGAACTTGAAGTTGATCCGAAGTTGATTGGACAATAGCAAGAGAATCTGAAGTTGTAATAGTAGTAGTAGTCGAAGTGGTGGGAGGAACATGAAGCATGATGTTGTTGTTGTAAGAACTCATTTGATGACTAGTAGTAGCGTAACAAATCTGAGGCTGTGGCTGCTGCATCATCTTCATCCTCATTTCTTCATCTTCTTTGACACTCAAGTCTTGTTGATGATGAGTTCCATAACTCACACTACCGTTCATGATCTCACTCAGGAGGAGTCCGGTACATGGCCCCACCGTTTGAGGAGCCGGTTTCTGTTGCTCGATCATATCACCGGAGAGAAACCCTAATTGGGACGAGACGGGGGTACCTTCAAACCCTCCGACGGTGGAAACCGGGAAAAGAAACGCAGCTTCCGACGGAAACATCCCCATCATTTGACTACCACCCAAAGAGAGATTGGTGTTGTTGTTCTTGTTCTTGTTTTTGCGGGGTTTGGTGGACTTGGAGGAAGATGATGAGGAAGAAGATGAAGAGGAAGCCGAATTAGATGAAGAAAGAGGTTGTGGTTGCGGCTGCGGCTGCTGTTGAGGGAGGGAGTGTTTGGAGTGGTTATGGAGGAGGCGGAGTTTGTGTTTGCTACGGGACTTGCGGTTTTGGAACCAGTAGAAGACGTTAGCGTCACCGACTTGGCCGTATTCTTGAAGCTGAGCCCTAATCCTTCGAATCTCCTCTCTCGGTGGATTCACCATCCCTGAGTTGAAGATTGCTTCAAGTATCCGAATCTGCTCTGGCTTCGGATTCCATCTCGGTTTTGGCTCTGGACTCCTCTCCACCTCACACCCTTTAAAAAATCACATCTCCTCAGATAAGAATTCTCAAAAAAAAATTATAAGAAAGTTTTGGGTTTCAATTGCTATATATATATATGTAAAACTAGAAGGACCTGAAGAGAAGGGAGAAGATCGGTGGGAAGCAGAAGAAGGCAAGAGAGGAGAGTTGATGTCGTGTTGCCATTGATGGTGATGAGGCTTGGACTTGAACATGCTTGGCCAGTGTCTATTCGAGGAAGCCATAACTGATTTTAACTCGATCCAAAGAAGACAGATATATGTGTATGCATATGATGATGATTGATGTTGATGATGATGTGATTATGATGTGATGTGTCAAGAGAGAGGAGGAGAAGAGGCAGGGAACAGAATGGCTAATGGGAAGAAAATAAATAATGTGAATAGGGCAAAAGGGTTACGACCTCTCTCTCTCCCTCTTATAGTCTCTCTTCACCTACCCAACCTCTCTACTTATATTCACCTCTTTAAATAATTTAATTTAGAGTCTCGCTCGTATATATACCACTTCTCTCTCTCTCTCTCTGTAAATATACGTGTGTATACATATATTTTATTTATTTATCTGCGTATATATGGTTAGAAAAGACAAAAAAATGAAAACTTTCAATTTTATAAAAGAAAAAATATCACTACTCTTCTTTAGGATGCAGAAGATTAAAGAAGTAGGCTAATCCTACAAACAGAAAATGTTATGAAAGAAAATAAAAAGACACTGTTTTTACTTAGCTTTATTATTAACTACACCAGTCAAAAAGTATGTTCTAATTGCATTAATAATTAAAGTTAGCAATTGTGTAAATTATAAAGGGTCTTTGATCCGTTTTAGATTCCGAGGAGCACTTTGACATTTTAGAATTGAATCCAATTTTGTTTGTCATGGTTTAAACTACTACTACTATATGGTAGGATCCATGTAAGAAACTAATTAAGATTTGTTTTAGGTGCTTTTTTAGTTCCCATGATTGTATATTGTTAGTGGCAAAATGTATAT
The DNA here is from genome assembly GCA_000218505.1 of Schrenkiella parvula. Lineage (NCBI taxonomy): Eukaryota > Viridiplantae > Streptophyta > Magnoliopsida > Brassicales > Brassicaceae > Schrenkiella > Schrenkiella parvula. The sequence goes on along the minus strand of CM001190.1, from coordinate 11,298,108 downwards.
AGTAGCAATATAAACTCAAAATGCTTTTACAATTTTTCTAGGGAACATTTAATAAATAAAAAAGAATGTCAAATTGCCTAGGGAAATTAATTTGTTTTAGGGGTTAGTTCCCTTAAATTAGTGTTTAAAGTACGTTCAAATGTGCTAGTCGGCGACTAGTCGACTTCTAACGTTAAATCACTGATAAAATTGACCAACACTTCAATAGCAAATAAAAAGACAATTGAAATAGAAGACAAATTGGAAATCCTAAATGTCCTCAGCAGTCATTTGATTAGTTGTCTCATGAGCGTCTTTTTAGCCACATAAATTTACATTATAAATTGTGTGTACATATGTTTTTGAATGAGAGGTTACAGTTTGAAGTTGACGTTATTTTTTATTCTTACGTTTGTATAAATTATCACAATTTTTTTTTTTTGGTTGAGAATGCTTATCATATTATATTACTAGAGCGAAGTTCATAGACCACATATAATATGGAAAATGGCTATTTTCATCTTCAAATTAACCAACCATCATCTCAGTAAATTTAACGATTTATATATAACTCTAGCTAAAAATATATATATATATATATATATATATATATCATCATCTCAGTAAATTTAACGTATTTATATATAACTCTAGACTAAAATAATATATATATATATATATATATATACATATATAAATGATATATTTAGATATTTAAAACATATTACTAAATTTAACTGAGACTAAAACAGTAAGAGATCGGAAGAAACTCAAACTGATCATAAATGCAACCCCATACCTCTCTTCCTTACAGTTCTTGCATTGAAATCCAAACTGCTTCTGCAGTTCAAACGTACGAACTCAAATTTCTTCAGAAATTGAAGCAACAGACTCTTTGAAAGTGATCCATGTTTGGTTCTGAACTATGATTTCTCACCTTTTTATTATTTTCTCTTCTGACATCTTGAAAATAAAACATTAAAGAGAACCAGACAGAAAGATGGTAATTTTACTTCTTTTCCCACATTTATTTTGTCGTAGAAATATTGTTTAACATAACAAGATGTTTTTTCTTTTTGTTTTTTCTTTGTGTGTATGTTCTTTAATATAATCCTTTAATTTCTTGATTTCTCAGTCTGTGCAGAAGAAGATTATCTCGGTCACCTTCGGGCTCCGGAGGGGGAAGCAAAATTTTCGTTTGGATGTGGGAATAGTCATAATCGATGAACCAAACACGACTTTAGACGTTTTGTCATGTAATACTGCGGAATTTAAAAACAATTATTAATGGAAAAAAACTAAGAAATTTTGAGAGGTCAGGATGGGTGGTGGTGGTATAGTAATTGCAAATAAATTAAGGTCCGTTTATTTTTGGATTGACTCGAGGGTCTTTGTTGATGATCGTTCCCATTAATAATGTATTAATAATTGTTCAATTTTTTTTGAAATGTTAAGATTCTTTTCGTCTGCATTTATTTCAAAGATGAACGAAATGAGAACTTTTATCCTATCAACATTGTATGAAGACATCAAGACTATGTTAATTTAGAAGGTTGTGTATTTAGGGCGAACATAAATCAAAGCAATGGTTTTTTAACAACCTGTGGCATATCATCATGGCGGCTTTCAAATGTGCCCTCTTACGGTATCTAACACACTTTGGCGGATCTGGAAGCAAACATCAACAAGTTTGTTGCATTTGTTGCACTGATCATGTTACATTTCGAAAACCATTAACCATGACATGCTACAATTTGTTCAATTGATCGCCATTTCCTGATTCTTTGCAAAATAGAATTGTTGCGGAAAAAAAGATTTATGTTATGGTTTTTGGTTAAAAGTTTCTAAAATATTACTTTTTCATTTTAATTTTCTTTTGTTAAGAAAAAGTATTATTTTAGAATTCTAATAAAAATTTAGACAAAAATTATTATTTTAATATCAAATTAAAATGATGAGGTGTTAAAAACTAAAATTATGAAAAATATCAAGAGTCACTTTCTACTCATACAATAATTGTGTTTTTCTTTTTCCAATATTTTAACTAAATTAAAAAAATATATACAAAAAATTTTCTTTGTTTTCTTAATTTGTGTAAAAATTATTAAAGTGACACTTATAGATTTTAAAACGGATGGAGTATTAATTTTTTGTGTTAATGAAATAGGTTTTACATGGATGACATATAAAACCTATATATATATGTAATGTACCATACAGCTAATATATTTAAACATATAAAATATAATAGTGAAATGCTATGATTAATAGTAATAAAAAATGAAACTTATGGGTGAACTGTCTTGATGCTCAGGCATTGGCAGCTTAACTTTGGCTGAAGATTCAGGAAACGGCGATCAATGCAACAAATTCATATCCATCGTTCCATCTATTCTCATTATACAACAAAATAATACGATTTACTTCTTTAGTTGTTTTTATTTCAAGTATTTTACTAACGGTTTTATACAAAAATGACACAAATCGATAACAATGTATATATTATCAATACCAATATTTTGAACGGTCTCAAACTATTTGTAAATTTTGTTCAATTTTGGTATCAAATATACCTTTAATGCAGTGATTTTTTTCCCTCTAATTAGAGTTCTATTCGACTGTTACATTTGCATATGTTAAATGACGGTTATACGACAATACTAAATTACTGATTAATTATCTCATACAATTTCGTGTTGATTATTGTAAATTTCTAAGTGATAATTAACTTGATTTTTGTTTTTTCTAAAAGTCTTGGGAATGTCTAGGTTTTGTAATATATATGTTAATTCCATCTGGTTATAAAAAAAACAGTTTTAAATATAATATTTAAAAGAAGAAAGAATTCCACATTTCCATTGGTTTGAATTATTTTCATCTACAATCAGAGGCTCACTCTCTGAAATCTTCTTATGTTGTGGAACATTTATACGTTTTCGTAACAATTTATTTCTTTAAATAATAATTATAGAAAAATATTTTGGCGTCATGGAGGAACCCTAGATTTCAGTGGGGTGTCCAAACAGCAATCAATATGACATGTGTTTGATATATTGGGACCACTACAAACGAATCAAAACCTTAAAAGCTCAACAAAGTACATTCATATTATATATGTATATTTTTTTTTTGATAGATGACTACGTATTTTCTTTGTGACCAAAAATATCGAGGTTCTACATAAGATACATATTTTCTTTGAATTAAAAATCAAAACAGGTTAAGTTACTTAATTTCCTGTAATACATGTTGAAACTCAATCGTCTAAATGTATCTTCAAACATTTTGAAAAAAGAAAATCATTAAAAATTGATATTAAATTACGACGGTTTCAAACCAAAACGAGTATTTTTTTAAAAAATATTAAAAATAATTTTTTTTATAATAGATATACATAAACTTAACATTAAAACCGTTTTTAATTCGTATTTCGCTTATATATTTAAAAAATACATGATAATTAAAATAAACTCAGTTAATATATAAAATTAAAATATGTTTTAAATACCTAATTTATTTTGTAACTTTTTTTCACTTGGTATTTTATTTACCTTCAAATAGAGATATCTTCTAAAAATATATAACTATTTAATTTTAGGTTTTGGTCAACTTATATATAATATTTCAATTCTTTCAAAATATAAGATATATATTTTTGACATTCTTATTTTTAATGTTGAGAAAAAAAAATATTTTTGAAATTTATTTGGTTTCAAATTCAAATGTTCAAATAGTAACTTCATTTCTTTCCGAGCGTCAAATATATATGTTCTTGACTCATATATATTTATATATATATATATATATATTAATATATATGTTGTACATGTTAGAAGCAATTATTGTGGGGGAGTGGTGGATGAAGAGTGAACCATACCGAATAGTACTGAACCGATTATTAAAGTGTTTGATTTTTATATAAGAGAGATTTAAAAGTTTTCTAAGTTTGTTATCATCCTGCCTCTGCATTCAATTTTTTGCTACAATCAATTTGTCCCTAACCAAAATGTCAATAAATTGCACGATCACTCCATTGTTTTGTAGTTTATAAGCATGAAAGCTGACATTACATTAACTTTGTATTTCCCAAAGTTGAAAGTCTGCTTTGTATAGATTCTTCATATCATCTTTGCTATTGGATTATGGTAAATCATATATATGAAAATAGAATAAGCTTTCAAAATTACATATATAGCCAATTAAGTAGACAACCAACAAAAGACTTCTTTTATTGAACTTACTCCAGTACTTGATATGTACACACACATGATATTAATATATACGCAATTTTTTTTCGTATGTATATACATATTTCTATAGCCTATCATTATATTATATGTTGCGAGCGATGCATTAAATGAAAGGTACATAGAGAGGGAGCACGAGAAATGGGTTATAGGAAAGAGGTTGTAAGCTTGTAAGCTAAAATTGCGCTCATTTTTTGCAGTCTCACTAAATGCTCACATTAGTAAATACACCAACATGCCTTCTCTTCAATGCCCTAATTTCCCATCACATGCAATCTCCCCACTTTTTCATTTTTATTGTTGTGATCTTTATCTTTGTTTAATATCATCATCAGTTGCTCAGTTTCGTAATTTTGCATCCTTTTAGTGTTAATAATTAACTAATGTTATTTCTTGTTATTATAAAGGGATAAACTTCAAACATTATCCTTACTTGATATTTCTTGGAAAATATCAAAAAAATTAGCCAACTTCATTAGGTGATTCTGAAAATTTTAGAATCCCATATGAAACAATACGATAATTAATTAGTACCTTTTAAAAATTATCAAACTAGATCTTTCCAAACCGTCAAAATAAATATAAATATAATATTTAGTGACTTTTAATATCATTAAAATTATAATTCGTAACAAATTAATACTACTACAACAAATTTTCCAGCAATAATTTAATCAAGAACTATTTTGGCCAAAAGAAATTAAGAACTAAAAAATAATTTCAATGCATTTCCTCCCTTTTTATAACTTGAGTTTTCACCAGTCTATTTTTTTCAACCGTTTGCCCAAAAATATTTATTTGTTGATCAATGAATTTAATATTTCAATTATATATATATATATATATATATATATATATTATTTTACTTAGTCTATGCTATGAGGCTCCATTCTGTTTCTATATATTTTTAGAGGGTAATTTGGTTTAGGTTGACAGTCACCTTACAACTCATCTATACGATTACATTTGAGAAGAATTTGTTATTTATACTAATTACAGTAAAAATGGATTATTTTCGAGTCTCTTAACATGCACATAGGATTAATAACATAATATATATTATCCGTTATATATACTTTGCATCTCGCTCTGGCTTATTATTCTTTTTATAAATCTTTCTTCAAAACAAAAAAAACAAATAGATTTTTGAATCACCAACCAATATCATTCAAGTATGATACTTTATGATCCAATTCATCTTCTTCTTTTTCTACAGATTTCAAGATTTATCTTGGTCTTACAACCATGGGAAAAAGCTAAATGGATGTATTTTATCCATGCTAAGTCTTATAAGCATTATTTTTCGGAGATAATTCGATTACTGTGAGAAAGTGGTACATTTCAAATATTCACTTCAGAAATATTTTTTTTCCCTTTTAAACATCTTCCATCTCAAATACATTATAATGCATTGCATGTGGTAACTCTCCAGGAAGTATGACGATGTTTATCTTATCTGACTCTGCAAGAGATCTTTTTTCTTTGAGAAAAACTCTGCAAAGTTGTGATGTTATATTCAAATCATCAACATAAACAAACTTAAGACCACTATTATAAAACAAGATGAGAAGGAGAAGAATATTTTATATCTTTATCTCTCATTGGTTTTGTTATATATGTATTTGGCAAGAATGGCATTTCCACCATTAATTTTAAAAACATTCAACAAAAATGTGACAAAAGATAAAACGCACTACACTGCAGGCATATTTTTAAAAAAATTTGGAAAAGACAAAAAACCATGCATATACTTTTAGAAATGTGACAAAAGATAAAAGGCACTAGAAGATTTGTTAATTAATCCCATTGGGAATATGTTAAACGTATTTTAAAAGCCTAAGAATCAGTGACTTACCTCACACGTGTATAATGAACTTGAGAATGTGTGGAATTAATTTTGAAACATCAATTTTCGAAGTACCAAAAGGTAAGTTTTCGAGAAACATCCTCTTATAGGAATGAGAGTATGCCAAAAGAAAATATGAATTTCTAGCAACATTCTCTCAAGTTCATTTGTTTGAGATCGTATATTAAAAAATATCAAATGACATAATTAATATCTAAAGTTTACATTAAACTAAACTACTAAAAATATAATGCATCGGGATTATAATTAAGAGGGCTTTGAGGAATGAGAATGTTTGAATTATAGTATAATTTTCTATTACTTGGGAATATATACACAGTAATGCTACTATTAGAACTCTTACTGGGATCCTTGTTTTTTTTTTGTCACAAATATATCACTAAATTCAGACAACATGTATTAAGTCAAAGGCTCGTGGCACATGTACAATCTAAATAAAATGTCGAAGATCAATGTTTGGGGTAAATACAGACACAATTAATTATAAATATAACGCATGTAGTAACCACATTGTACTTCAAAAAATTAATCAAATAATCTAAGTACAGTATACGCTTCTATATATTTTTTCTTTATCTATATTCAAACTGTTAAAAAGTTATCGACATATTCCACAAACTGTTTACTACAAGGCGATCAAGTTTCTTGAAGGAAACGGTCAAATGTTTCTGATTCGTGTAAGCATTCCTGCTTATTTCGGAAGGGAAGTGATGATGTTATGAACCACTTAAGCTTATTAAGGAAAAAACTTAATTCTGAAGGAGAAGGAAGCTTGGTCTACAAACTGAAGTCAAATTTCTCAAACACGTACATATTAGAAATAAAATAGACATGGTAAGATTATTTGATCCTTATGATGCACAAAAAGCAATCAATTTACACAGATCAGATCTGTCACTACTATGTTTTTTTCTTTCTAAGTACCATAAGTCCTGAAAGGTCAACTAAGTGTACAAAGATCTAAGAGGCAGCTTTCTTACTTCAGCAAAGATCTTTGTCAACTAGTAGACAAAGATGTGATTTTCTGAACCCAAATATGTCAGCACCGGGCATTTGGTCTAGTGGTATGATTCTCGCTTAGGGTGCGAGAGGTCCCGAGTTCAATTCTCGGAATGCCCCCATTCTTTTATCATCGTTGATTATTTTTATTTTTTTTTAAATCTCAGGGGCAATCAGGAGACCTATAAGGCTAAAACATAACACATCTCAGTAACATAGAATGTAAAGAGCAGATCAAGACTCCTTGATAAGCAAGATCAAGATGACAATCTATCTCATGGTCAATAATTTAGGTATTTTAACAGGGACAAAAACAAAGTTTTAGACATGAGACATGAGATAAAATTTTCAAGATCGACTACATGATCAAATTAACTGATAGTACAAGATGCAAATTGTATACTTACCATCAAATCCACTAGCTTAGGTTCCTTGAACCAACATCCACATCTCCCTCTAACCAAACCAATCCTAAATTGGTTCTAGTTCCGTCGATGCAATGGTGGCTTTTCAAGCACAGTAAAATCAGAGAGCAAGAACTGATACAAAGAAAATGGGTCCAGAGGTAACACCATTCCCTTCACTGTTCATCATCAACCGGGATTCTCGGAATGCCCCTTGAATCTTTTTAGCTGCGCATGTTCTGAATGCCAAGCTCAATTATAACAGACTTTCTCATGTTTTTGGTGCCAGATTTGCAAAAAAACTGCTTCTAGAAAACCTTGGCTTTAAGGATCAGATTTGCATGCTCCGTCTTCATAACATTCCATACCAGTTTATGCAAGCAGTGTGCTGCACGAAATGAACAAAAAAAAAAAAATTACCACCACAAAAACAGAGGTAGTCGAATTTTCAAGAAACGTTGTTTTGCCCTCAAGTTAAATCGTCATCAACGGCCGAGCGGTTGGTTCAGCAGCAAGATTCTCGTTTATGGTGCAAAAGGTCCCGAGTTCAATTCTTGGAATATCCCATCTAATTATCAGGTATGGGTTAGGTCTGGGTTTAAGACTGATAACACGTAGACGTTATTTAGGCCACAGAAAGTTGAAAAGCTAAAGTAGACAGAAAGTTGAAAAGCTAAAGTAGATGACAAACACTAAACAGAGACTTTTCAAGAGAGCGGAACATTTGTCATCTCCGGCGAATGACGGGATCAATGGTGCCGCCGGAGACTATGTTGGAGAGATCGAGGCCGCACATCATGGTGTTTCCTTTCCCAGCACAAGGCCACTTGCTTCCGCTTCTAGACTTAACTCACCAACTCTGCCTTCGTGGAGTCAGCGTCTCCGTC